>CP141130.1:81994026-83194026 GCA_035236585.1 Warburgia ugandensis | reverse complement strand
CTTAATGTTTGGTCTAAAATGTTATTAACTATGTCAGACAAGTTGTTTCTACTGGCAGATTGTAACTTCAACTCAGGGATAGCAAGATCCTAGTGTTGACATGCTTATGGATTTCTTCAATATTTTCTCATTTTTCATTCTCTTAAGTTGTTTCTACTCATCCTGATCTTCTTCTAAGATCCATCGAGAAGACTGCAGCTCATTATTTTTTGTTTTCGCCACATAAACGTGCCTTGTCCTTTAGATAGAAAGGTTTATCATTTGAAGTGTAGAAGAAACCAGTATTCATTAAAAAAGCTCTTCAATGACATCTTACTTGTCATGCAACCACTGGATGAATGATTTAAAAAGGGCAGCCAGGTGCACGAAGCTCCCGCAAGGGTCTATGGTACGCAGCCTTACCTTGCATTTTTGCAAGAGGCTGTTTCTATTACTCTAACCGGCGATCTCAAGGTCACACAACGACAACTCCAACGTTGCACCAATGATTCACTTCTTCTGGATGAATGATTTATGACTTCTATAATGCCATGTACTAATGTGTAAGGCATGGAAAATTAGTTGTGTGCTTACGATGGGAATTTTCTTGAGATAACATTATTTCATTTTGCATCACAGATCAGAGTTCCATTTTCTTGTTATTTACTGTATCACATGCCATGTACCTTTGGCATAACTGCCTTCACATTCATATATTTCTCTTAGATATCTCTTTCCTTTCAAAAGTCATCTGTCGCAAGCATATGAACATGTTCTGTGGATTTCTAGATCTGTATATTTGCAGTCTTCATCTTTATCTTTTGGTTTTATTTTACAGCAGACTCAGTCTCAGAATGAGGAGCTGGAGCTGCTATTTGCTGGCCTTTCTCTGTGAAGAACAAATTCTCCTTATAATCACTGGTATGTTCTTCCTTCTCCACTTGAAGTAGTTTGTTAATTGTGGCAGGATTTTTCTGTATGGTCTCTATAAACAGTCAACTTTGCTCTAATCTTCGCCCCTCTTGCGCTCAATTGAGTACTAACAAACTTGAAAGCTTAGCAGATACTAGAGAATGAAGTTCACCAAAATTCTATCCAAATTTTATAGTCTAACTAATCATGAATTTGTAAGTTCTATCTCCAGTCTTTTACTCAGAATTTGCGCTTTTTGACGGTTCTACCTTCACATGTCTGGTGTTTCTGTGGAATACTGTCATCTAATTTTGCTGCTGAATTTCTTCTCAGGACGACAATGCAGTTCTCCCATCACACTGAAGATCCATGAAGCCAAAACCTAGTCTTTGCCTTAATTGTCTATCTTTTGTACATAGATTAAGATTGACATTTTCTACTGTAATAGGACTGATATTACTATAATTATTTGCACTTTGATACCGTAATAGGGACTGATGTTATGATAATTATTTGCGGAAAATGGAAGTTGATCTGTGTCTTACAGCAATCTCTGAATGCTAAGCAGACAAACAGTATGAGGTGCTCATCTTGGATGGAGGGGACCTACCTTCGGATGATTCAACTTGTTCATCTGATTGTTTTGGCTTTGGATATCTTGTAAACAAAAAATTCACGATCATTGAACAATTCTAGCATTCTTAAGACTGGTTTTCATCTTAAGTACAGTTTTTCAGTTGCTCAATTCATCCGATCTGCATCCTTTTTGAACTACTATACATCCAGAAGTTGGAACAATCGATTGAATGGGTCGGATCCTCCAAAAGTGGGTCCATGACATAATAGTATCGATGAGACCGAAATGCCCTTGTATAAACTTTGCTCGTTTTTATGTTGACCGAAATGCCCTCATCCATTTCTTTCGCTTGCATAAGAATGCTGAAATCCAATTACAACCATCACCTTCTTTCCCTGTTTTGGAGAGATGGGTGTAGGTGGTTTCCTAACCTTCACTGCCAGAATAGGCTACCGACACCGACGTGCCGCCGTCACTTAAATATATTATGCCGTTGAAGTTTACGGTGCGGATGAGCTAAAGTTCTTCTTACCAGATCATCAACTAAGGAAAATGATCGGACAGTATCCAATCAAATTTGGAAAACTTGCGGTGGATGCTATTCCCCAACAGATGCTGCAGGGCGTCGCAGGGTAGTTTTTAATGAGAATTTGCATGGTTGATGCATCTTTTTACTTGGAAACATGCTATTGCAATGATCCAAACGGTTCATCTTGCCGGGTTGTAGATGATTGATATGCGAAAATTTGTTGATGCTTGTTGATTATAAGCCATTGGTTTAACTTAGATTTTTTTTTTTAAATTTTATTTAAAGTTTCTAGTAAATCTGTGAAAATGATTCAGGAATTTCTATATAACTTGAGCGATACAATAAAAAACTTTTTCATTATTAACTGACATGTATATCGATTCCAAGTGCCCGATGGATGGGAATTTATGATTGATTCGTTATACAAAGATTTTGGATTTGCCCATAACGAAGTCTATAAATCAAAGGTCTGAAGTTATCAGATGGAACGAAATTTGGTGGGCGGATCATCCATAGGATAGTCTGTGACATAGATGGTCAACATCATTGGAAAGAGCGCGCCTGCTTGTACTCTAGCCTGCTTAGATTGTGCACCTGAAAATTGGCGCATCCACCCTATATATGTAAAGGTGGAGCGGTGACTAGGGAAAGCATAATACATTGCTTAGGGAGGCAGGCGAAGGTACTCGTGGGGCCAAATGGTCTGTGATCTAGACCGTTCATCTTCTAAGCGTACTTTTGATAGGACACAACCAAAAAAAAATTCATTTGGATTATCATTTTTCTTCTGCAGTGATATATGTGTCTCTCATTTTTTCTCATGAGCTCCTCACTAAATATTTCATACAGTCAACAACTTCCGATGAACCTAGACTTGGCAAAAATTTGGACAGTTTACAATATTGCCTTTGAATTAGATAAACTACGATCCAAAAATCTCATCCATCCGATGATTCTAGCTACCATTTTGGTGGGTTCTTAAACAGATGGTAAAAGAAAAGGATCCACCATCCACCTTATAGTCCAACGTAGCAGTTGCTAGGATCACCTAAATGGATAAGAATTTGGATCATTGTCCATCCAAGTGAAGGACAACATTATGAACGGTTGGGATCTTCAAAAATATAACCCTACCTGGAGTTATGCTATTAGTAGCATTTAGTGAATTTAGCGAGGGGTTCAGGAGAAAAAACAAGGGGTGGATATATCCTTACATTTTTCCCAGCTCTTTCAGGCTACTATTTTTTTGCACAGAACTTTCGTAGTTAAAATTGTAATAACCGGAGAAAGACGTGAAATTAACATTGACAAATATAATGAAGGCAAAAGATGTAGATCGTCAATCTATATTTAATCTATAATCTGCAATCTGTAGTTGGTCAGGATCATTTGACAGAATTTAATGACCAGCTAATCTCTACCACAGTTAGAAGAGAACTCCAAATATTGAAATATTTCTGACAAAGTTGTCAATTTTTAATCTCCCAATCTGTTCTCTAATAATTCAGAACCTCTTACATATTTCTAATTTGAGACAGATTTCCAAATTAAATATAAATTTCTGAAATTAAATTCTCAGATATTGTGTCCATGACCAAGTAAAAAAATGCAAATTCATCATCATAATCATCCAAACTTTATCCTGATTAGGGGCAATTTAAATTCATATATTTTTTAATTCTTTTTTTTTACTTTTTCTCAATTTTTTTCAAATGTTTTTTTTCTTTCTTTCTTTCCTTGCCCACTTATTCCCAAATCTGACATTTATAACTTGATTATATCTGATATTAGTCGTTATTTTCAATTAATATCCACAGGTGGATTTATATACAATATATTAGCAGGCTATCTAAAGGAAGAGGCAAATCCTCCTCCGTCTACTACCCGTGCCATCGCCACGGCCGCCATCTCCTGAAAGAAGCAACGATTTAGAAAACCTCACATTACAGGAAATGCAAGCGAAGATGGACAAAATGCAGGAAGAAGTGAACAACATCAATCGTCATTATAAAGTGTTACTTGAGCGCATGGAGGAAGTAGAGTCTTGTACTAAGAAGTTAGATGTGGTGGTGGTGCAAAAGCCAAAGGAACTCATCAATTTAGTTGCCATGGCGAAACTCAGGGGACAGAGTTTCTTGATGCTTTGCTAGTCCTTAAGGTTGGATTTGGGAGAAAAACTTAAATTAAGGGTTCTAATGTGGGGGTATTCCTCAGAAAATATAAGTGGGGTGTATGGGTCCCATACCTCCAATTGTGAGATCCCTTCTGTTCATCCGATTCCTCCTCTCCTTAGATGGGATATACCATAAATTCTCAATCACCCATACCTCTAGGGTGAGCCCCACCTTGAAGTGTAAATACTATTCAACAAAGATTTCTATTTTGTTAGCGGCATCCGTACTATAAGGGGAGAGGTACACTTTAGGATTATTGGTTGGGTGAGACTTTTGGTATCCCTCGTCTCAGGAGAGGGTGAAAGTGATGAATAGAATGGACCACTAAAAAATTTGAGGGATGGGACATACAACTTCTATTTTTTGAAGAATATTGGGCTCCTCCGTTGTATTTAGGAACCCTGTAAATAGTATGATTTGTTAATGGCTCTAAAATTTTAAAATCATTTATTGATGGAAAAATTATAAAATTTGGGTTCGAGAATAGATTAGTAAGTTAATTATTTGGAACCAACAATGTCTAGTACCGTTGGTCTTCAATTGTTCGACATCTCCCTGGAATATGCTTGGTTGTAGATTTTTGGTTCATTTATTTTTGTTGGACTGTATATTGTATACGAGACATCCAATTGGCATAGTACAAAAATCTAATGGTCCTCCTAATCATGGTCCATTACCTTAACGGTATAGATCTACACATAAACATTTTGATGTGGGTCCATGAAGTGCCTTGCTTCGTTCATCAAGCAAGTGGTTGCATCCACAATTGAGTAGTCCTTTTAATGTAACTTCCAATCCACAGCTGCTTGATTTCCTTCTCATGGGCTTTACCAAATCTCTGCAAGGCTCTTAATCCCATTGAAAGCTTCTTTCAATCATGTCTTTGGGCCATGCCCATTTGGTGAAGACAAAGTGGGTCCCCCAACTCAAAGAGAGGAAAAGATTACTTGAAAATGGCATCTATTTTTTAAAGACGATTGAGTTTATTTAAAGAATCTTATTGTGGTGATCGGGCAGTTAAAAAGTACAAGTGGGGTCCGATTTCTGGTTCCATCTTCTTGACCCATTTAAGGCAAACGATGCCCACAAGATCCTATCTATGGGATGATCCTAACGTTTATTCTTCCTGGGAAAATATAAGTGGCTAAAATCCTGGGAAACCACAAATGATGGGGCCTACCTTTGGACGATCTGATTCGTTCATCTGATGCTTTGGGAGATCCTAGCTGCTAAAAAATTGAACTTTGATCACAGAAAAAGGATTTAAAATACAATACCCGGAAACACTATTTTCCAAATCGTAGTGAATTTTTGGTACAGAAGACATCGAATGTCCAAGCAATCGGATGGCTCTGATCATCCAATGGTGAGACCCATCACAAAAATGCAACGTGAAAGTGATTTGCGCGGTCAATAAACGCTCTTATACGAAGCTTCTGTGCAGCATCCGTCGAAGGTAGTATACAAAATTCAACGGTTAGGATCATCCGATTTGAGAGAAACATGGGGTTTGTCCTAAGATAAGATCTAGAAGATGATGAATGATATGGATCATAGAGAATCCAGGTTCCACCAATACTTTTTAGCCTCCAGAGTAAACTAATACTTTTTGGTCGGCCGATTAGCATATAGAAACTCTACTTTGGAATGATATTTGCTTGAGCTTTGGAACTTTGAGAGACAAGCAACGCAAGTGGAGGTGGTTGCACAAAGACAATCCACTTATCTCAAGCCAACCCTCCAATGTCTCCTCGTACTAAAGATTTTGAAATTGAAAAGTGAAGGGGGAGGGACCATGGCAGGGTGGTTAGACAAGCCTCTGAGTTTGTTAATATTTCCTTACAGATTAAAGCGACGTAAGAGCGGGGCATCAAAAGTTATTTTCATATGACTTTGAGGTCACAGGTTCAAAGCATGAAATTAATTTTTTATAAAATACAAGATAAGACTATCTACTATAGACCTTTCTGATTCGGTCGCTTTGTGCAAAGAGGATGCCTCCATATTAAAGCGACCAGAGGTAGAAAAAAGGACACTCATTTGAGAACTGATTACTTTAGCCTTAGGTTTAAGCAGACAAATGGCGCCATGATGATTTGAAAATGTGCCATGTGTCGCAATCTGAAGGCCCCATAATGATCTGCTTCTAGCGCTAATTTGATTAGTAATTGGCAAAGGGGCCATGCCTTTATCCATTTGAAAGATGGTAGGACCCACATCGTAGAGAGTGAGAGAACACGCAGGGGTGTGTATGGTCCCATTCGGTCTGGTTTCATTATTCAAAGAAGATCGGACCGAATTTTTTTTATCTAGTATCATGCGTATATTAGATATCGAACTAATTTTCTCATAAAGGCTATAAATTAATTTAATTTAATTTTTTAATTAAAAATACTATGTGAAATCTTTGATGAGCGTGTACCAAAACCAATTAGTCCAAGATACAAGTCGGTTCCGCTTTATAAAACACTGGATAGGAAGATCCCTGCTGCACTCAACACAAAATCACGAGAAATCAATCTCAAAATTACAAATCACTGTGGCAGAAACCAATTCCATCACCTACATTTTTACACAGTTCAACTAAAAATGACACACAAACTCTACGATGGTCCCGAGACTAGAGTTGGATTATATGGTATGGACGCTTAGGATTCAAGATGGCCCACTTTTCGAGAGATCGAATCCGTTGAGAATGTTGGCCATTGCTTGGATTACTCGTGGCCTCAATATCTCATCCATTGGATTATCTATGCTGTTGTTGTTTGGCTACAAAATGGACGGTGAATAGTTTCATCGTCCACTTCTCATCTAGCTAGGACATCCAATGGACCAAAAATGATGGCCAACTTTGTGAACGATTTAGACCTCTAGAAAAGTGGGGTGCTCTTAACGTTTAGCGTCACTACTATAGTCCCCGACAAAGGAGAGCTTTAGCGCAATAGTAAAATAATCGTCATATGACTTTAAATTACATGTTCAATGTATAAAAATAACCTCTTGCAAAAATATATAAAAAAAGTTATATATTATAAATTCTCGTGGCCTGTTCCTCGGTGAAATTCTAGGCTGCTTTGACGTGGTCTCGAGACTATCGTATAATTTTTACAAGTTAGACAGGGAAAATCAGATGGAGAGAATCATGTGGTGGTACCAACAAAGATCCTGGTGCCCTACTTGGGTGAAGCAAAAGAATTGGGTCCCGCCTATTTAGTATATCTCGGGGGTGTATTTAATGGTGGTTGGTAACCACTAGTGTACGGTTTATACAGGCAACTTTAATGGACCAGTTGTTCTAAGCTTAGCATGAATCAAACCATCCACACGTTGGACTCAAAGTAAGCGTGGAATTGGTCTACTTACAAGTTCTCACCTTTGAGAACATAATAATAGGACAGCTCGAGTGCACCATTGAGAAGGGGCGGATCACAAGAGTTTAAATTATATAGATTTGTCTTGCATTTATAAGAGACTGTTTTCACACTTTCAATTAGTAACCTTAAGGTTAAATAAAATAAAATAAAATAAATTATTTTTATAGTAGCATTGTGAGCCCCACCAAAAATGTCGTGTATATCCTAAAAATTACTTTTTTGTAGTACACCTATATTTAATTACACTTGGGTCCTACTTTAAAAAATCAATGGGCCCCGAATAAGTATAAATTTTGAATTTTATTCATGTGTCGGTCTCAAAGATAGAGAATAAGTGTGGGTCGCACGGGGCAATGGAGGTAGATGTACATATATAAGAGAGAGAGAGAGAATAAGTAAAAGGGCAACCCTATGTGCACGAAGCTTTTACGTACGTAACTTTACCTTAGATCAACTCATACCTCTATGCTTTTGCAATCACTTCATCTCTGCGGCTTTTGTTCTCGCACCAAGTAGCCTCTTCCCCAATCTACCTCTTCCGAGATTTGAGTCGTGGACATGGTAATTGTTTTGATACCAAATGTTAAGAACCAAACTAATACACTTAAAAGTCTCGAAATTAATGAAAAACGTCGACCCAATTTTATTAAACCAATATCCCATGCAGCAAGTTGGTCCCACTTAAAAATATAAGAAATGCCATAGGTTGCTGATTATTCTGTAAATATAGATGTGTCGTGCACATAAATTTGCATTCATCTAGAACTTAAAAGCACAAATGCCCTTGATAGCAACCATTGAAACTTCAGAGATTTACAATCATCTACGGTGAAGCATTCTTATGCATGATTGATCCTAGCAAGATCTACAAGATGAACGGTTTAGATCATTGCAATAGAGGGTCCATATGTACTCTTGTTCTCTACTATTTTCCAAGTAAAGTGTGTCCTTGCTATGAAGAGGACAGATTGGATTCCATGGATAAGTAAAATATTCTCCCGTAAGCTTTAAGCGAGAGGAATTGAATTCCATCAAGGCGAAGGTGAGACTTATGGTGCACCCATTCGTAAGTCGGACAAGCATTTCAGCATCAACCATGGTTACGTACGTGTGCATGGATTCAAACCAGCGCATGCAAACAGACAACGTTCTGCACGAGAGGCCATTATCAGTGCACGATGCTTAAGCCACAAGCTACGTAGATGGTCAATTGTTTGTTCTACGTGTGTGTCTGCACTCAGTAATGGACCCCATCAGGGATAAAGAGCCAACCACATGGACCCCATCACCTTAATTTTGATGGTAAAACCATTCATCATAGCGTAGCATGGACTCATCTGAATTCATCTCTATTAATTTTACATCAGAAATAGAAAATGGGCCCCATCATCTTTTCTATTTTGGAGCTTTCATAAGACTCTTACCCCCCAATCTCAGCGATCAAAACCCTTCATCTTCTGGGTCTGGTCTCCTATAAGCCATGCTCCAAAACTCTCCATAATAATATAATCCAGAAGAGCAAAATCCGAGATCTATCAAACTTGAACATGGAGACCAGAAAAGGGAAGATCTAGACGACCGAAATCTTGGACCCACTTCCTCTTTACAGGGGACAGTGGCAGAAACTTTCTTCCGAAGCCACCTAGTCAGCATCAGCCCAACCAAAATGCTCTACCAAAAGATCAAAGGCTGGGATCAACCAAAGGATACAATTTCACGCATGGAACCCACCTACGGTCAGATATCAGAAATGCACGATATAGATTACCTAATGCTTGGACCCACTCGTACTTATAAATGCTACGAAGAAACTTCATTCTTAAGCCATCGAAGTCAACAGAAACTATCAAAGTCAGCGTAGACCCCTAAAAGCCTGGAATCATCAATACGAGGGACTCCTCAAAATAGAGAAGGGTTCCGCAAGAGCCTCCCTTCTTCTCGGTCAAGATAGATGAGAAGGAGACGAACATAACCAACCTCTTTAAGGTGACTAAAAGAGTAGATCCCAAAGCAAGTGCCCCCTTAGACCTACACCATTCAATCCACGAGTGTAATACAAAAAATGCGCAAGGTCAGTTACTAGACACTCTTTAAACTAATTTTCAGCGAATACGCCACGGTCTAAACGCATTAATGTCTGATTATTTTACTAATTAACTAAATCTTATTTGACGTGAATAAAAACTAAAATGCTTATAAAATATTATTTAATAAAGTCCGTGCCGACCTGGTTGCAGTGCACGGGCGGGGAGTGCCAGTCCTCGTGCCCGGGTCGGTCGGTTCGCGGCATTGTGATGAGAGATCCAATTGGGTTTACCAGGAAAGCAAAATGATTATTAAAAACGAAAAAAATAAAATACCAACTAAGGTTGTTGCAGGGACATATATAATTCAGTGCAATGCAAAATGCCATGCAAAAAATTCATCAAAAAATCTACAAATATTTTCGTACCTGCCGAGTTGCTGTCTGGTCAAGCAGAAAGACCTAAGTATCAGATAAATATTAATGTTGGTAGGATATATTATTTGTTTTTGCATTTACATAGAAGTTAGATAGTTCATGATTTTCATGCCCAATTTTAGAGTCATAATCAAAGGATTAGTAGTTAATTAGGTTATTTCTAAGCCAATAAAGACTGGAAATGGCAAGTATGATTAAAGAAATCTGAATAACACTCATTGTGTTTCACCCTATAGCAGTAAAAAGGGTACCCCTAGTATGCATGGTCTAAAGAAGGGGTGGATCACAAGGGTCTATAGTACGCAGTTTTACCTTGCATTTTTGCAAGAGGCTATTTTCATGCTGGATTATGTGAAATCAAGGTCACACGCTGATAACTTTACCATTGCACTCAGGCTCCCCTTCTTCACTTTTTGGGACAATCAAGATAACCATCCATAATTCCATTATCAATTTTTTGGGACAATCAAGATAAAGTAAATTTTCATATAATTACTAGCTTTCAATCAAGGTTAAGTACCCAATCTCTATTGTTTTAGTGATTAATACTGGGTTTAGGTTTAGGGTTCAAGGCTCAAGGTCTTAGTGATCGATCTATTTCGAGCTATCCTAACCACAGGATTCCTGTGTCTTACCTTTTCTCATCTTTAGATCTTTGGAGGTGAAATTTTTTTATATTTAAATGAGTGAATTAATCTCATCTTAGTGATAAATTTATGTATAAGTGCAAATTAATAATCTTAACAATAAATTATTGCTAATAGAAAATATAACTGGGGTTCTAGTGGGTCTGACTTATTATTATTTATTTTTATTAAATAAATCATCGTCTAAGATCTTTTGATTTGTCTATGGAGCGATCTCTTTGTCTTAAAGCAATAAATTAATTGAAAATATAATAAATAATTTTAAAAAACTAGAGAAGGCTGGCGAGCGAAGACTCCAAGGTCTTTTGGGTCTCTTGCGTTCTTTTATTTCTTTATTGAATGAGGCGATCTTCGATGAGTTGAAAGTCACGTCGGATATTATATTTTATTATTACTTAAAAATAATTTCTTATACGGTATCGTCTTTTCGTGGAAGACGGCTGAGGAAACCGGCCTTTGTTGGGGACACACATCCACGTGGCAGTAAAATAGACACTCTACATGGCGAGCTCTTAGTAGCGGCTGATGGCTCTTTCCTGTTCGGCTTACGGCTGCCGTCGTGGACGAGGTCTATCAGGGGGAAGGGCCGAATGATGGCACATGATACGAGATATATTCTTGATTTGGGGTCCACCTTGGGGAGGCTAGAAATGACAGGACCGTTGGTTTTGTGGGCCCTGCTTGGGGATGTCCTGATGTAACATATGCTTTTGCTGTGATTGGGAGAAATTGACCATATCCAAACAGCTGCCTTTGAAAAACTTATAAAGAAGCAGATTTAAGGTTTCAATTTCAACGCCCAGGATCGAAATCCAACGGTTAAGATCTGGGGGGATCTTCAGATGTGGTGGTGATTAATTAATGTTTCCGATCGTGATAAGTGGATGAATTGCACTGTGACGTTTGGATGCAAGGGACGGAAGGTCAAACAAAGTGATAAAGAATAAGTGGGGCCAAAGTTAGTGATCTCGGCCATTCATCTCATTGGCCATCTCCATTGATCTTGAACGGCCGAGATCAAGAGGAATCTATCTGCTACTCGTACTTAGGGGATCAACCTCTGGATGTTTGTATCTCAATGTACTTATTATTCTGAAAAATATAGAGATAAAATATGTACTAAAATTCAGGCGCACCAGCGTAGCATAGTGGCATAAGAGTGAGTTAGTGCATGTTATGAGTACATGCTCTAAAGATTGGGCTAATTGGATAATTCTAGGCCTTTTTTTTTTAATGAATTAAAGATTGTACTTTAAACCAAAAAACATAGGCCAATATCATTCATCAAAGAGTGATTGAATTAGATGAACGGCTTAGATCTTCCTACAAACATGTGAATTATCATGAAAATGTGTGTGGTAAGATGCATTTTAGCTTAAAATTTAACCATTATAGCCAGACTATGGTATTTTGAGGCCTGAGACATGGGAGACTTTCCACCAAATAAATGGTTATTTCACTGAAATTTGGGTCCCACAAGTACTCTTAGGTGCACGTGTGTGACCTTGGATTTACTGATGGTACTAATTTGGAAGGGCTAGGATTGTCAAATTGGAAAAAGTGTTTGTGCCGACAAACTGGACCCACCTGCACATCTAGATCTTCTGTTAATAAACGTACATCTCGATCAAGGCTCCTTCTCTGCCAAATCAGACGGTCACACGAGTACGAGTGTCCCAGGCTTACCGTCTTCCTGTGTCCGTACCCGGTCCTGGTACCTGCGGAACTCCATAAATGGGAGCCGAAGTAGGAGTTAGCGCTAGGCCGAGCCGATACAGTTGTCTGTCTCGGGAGAGAGAGATATGGTAGCCCGGGCCGCAAGTAGTGGGAGCCAAGCATTCAGTGATCCGGACCGTTGATATTTTACTCCATATCTTAAATTAGCCATCGCCCTGGAAGCTCTATCATTTGGGTGATCTCTGCCATTGTTCTTCTTAATTGAATGATCTTAGCTATTTTGTTTTGACTTCTAAACTACTAAACAAAAGATTTGCCGAAATACGAGGAGCACATAAAAAATGGCTAAGATTATGGTGAGCCTACATTTGGCTGATGTGGGCCATTTATATGATTTCTTTAATTTTCCATATCACCAAGATTGGTCATCTACAACAGGAGAAATTAGATGAATAAATCTGATCAACCAACAGTGGGCCACCATTGTCAATTGGAGGTACATCCCCTTCACTTACGTGGTACACTTAAGACTCAAGTATTCCTCGACATTATCCAATGGGTGAGATTCATTTGGACCAGTATATTCCAGACATCTCATGGAAGATGAACGGCTTTGATTATTGAAGTGTAGACAAGGCACCGTATAATTCCTAGAGGGAAAATTATTGTAAACTATCTAATGGTTAGATTTTTCCGCTTCTAAGATAGCAAATATTGCCAACGGTTATGATCAGCCTAATTCTTCTACCAAACTATACCATGTACTCCGTAGAACCCCGGAGTACCATATAATTTCATGGAGAGAGAGAGAGAGTCGGGATCTACAGTCCAGATGTAGTGGGACACACAGTCAAATCGTAAATACCTCGCTCTCTGCCATGGTTAAGAATTTTTAACCACGGTTAACTCCTCCCCGATAAATGCTGCTTTCTCCCCTCTCTCTGTCCCTGGCGCTCACTTCTTTCAAGTTTCTCTCTCTCTAAACCAGAGAGACAGAACAGGGGAAAAACTCAGAAACAAACCACAGAGAGACGATCAAGAAGCGCCAGACTCCATGTTTGCACTCTGCATTTTTGGCCTCTGAACTCGTAGAAACCTTGCCCAGAGAATCGCTTCATTTGTCTCCCAAAAATGACGGTCTTCGGTCACTCCGGAGGCGGTTTTCTCGTCGGAAAACAGGTTTTCCCGGTCGACTATGAGGCGGAAGTTTCCCAGAGACTCATTGAAGCGACGCACGTTGGAGATCTAAAATCTGCTACGGAATGCATTGCGGATCCGTTCGTCGACGTGAACTTCCTCGGTGCTGTTTGCTTGAAAGGGAGGAAGACGGAGCTTTTGTTGCACGGAGAATCGGCCGCAGAAGTGAGGATCGAGTATGAGGAGTTCAAGACGGATGTTTCGGCGTTGTTTCTGGCTGTTCATGCTGGAAATCTGGTGCTTGTGCGGAAATTGCTGGTAAATGGATGAAAATCTCTGGAATGTGGCCCTTTTTTCTTTTAAAATTCATGATTTTGATGGTGGATGAACTTCATAGATTCTCTGTACTGAAATCAGTGATTTTGTGAGCTGATGTTTGTTTATGGCTTGTTTTCATCTCTGCATTTGAGTAGAAAGAGAGATTTTTGCGGTATTTGAACAAGAGCAGGTTTCCGTTCTTCATTCTCACACAATTTTCTTTGTCTGATGAAATCAGCGATTCTTTTAGCTGAAGCCTTATGGTTTTTCTTATTTGCCAGAAACGAATATTTTTGTGATTTTTGAACTAGAACAAGTTTCTATCTTACATTCTCATAGAGTTTGCTGTGTTGAAATCAGCCAATTTTTAAGGTGAATGTCTGTTTCTGCCTTGTATTTCGAGTCTGCTTTTGTCCGGAAACAGATACTTTTGTGTTTTTTGAACTAGAATAAAAATCTGTTTCACATTCACTTCCAATTTTCATCTTCTTCTCCGCGTGCTGGATTCTACAACACTGTTCCCTCTTCTGGTTTCCTCTTGTTGTCCATAAAATTGCGTGAAATCTGCTATTTGTTTCCTTGTTTCTGCCTGACATATTTGTTTTTTTTTATTTATAATGATTTATAAATTTTTGTTCATTTTATGAGCCCTTATATTAGCAATTTTTTAAAATATTTATTAGAACCTTTTGAAGCTTGATCTTGAAGGAATTCTATTTGCTAGCTTGTTATATTCCTGGGCGTGTTTCATCTTTCTGTTCTTTGGTTGGCTCACTCAACCAATCTTTGAGTCTTTATAAGTTAAGATTATTTAGGGATTACCCCTTTTGAGTTCTCCTCTCTCTATTGAATTTGCTGCTTTGATAAAATTTCTTCATATCATGCGTATTTATTTTTGGAGATGGAGAAGATCTTTTGGTCGATTTTGCTCGTGTAGATAAGACAGAGGAGAAAGAGATTGCATGAATTTAATGTCTGCAGTTTTTAACTGGTTTTACCTTCTTACGCTTCCTTTCATATCTTAACGAGTTTATGGGATTCAAATTTCAAACTCAATTTCTCTTTTTCAGAAGAAAAAAAAAGGATAAAATTCTCATTGTTTGCTCTGTATGAAGTGGTAATCCTTTCTTATTTTTACTTTCATTCTTTCTGCTAAATGTACAATAATAGCTTGGCCTATTTATTTTCGGTGTCCGTGCTCTTCAGTTAGGAAACTTGCTGATTTGGTGTGACCTATAGGAAGCAGATTCAACTGATCTCTGGTTTTCTCTGCATAGTTTGAAGTATTCTCCACTACTGGACAAGAACCTGAGGATAGCATGATACCTGGAGATTTTATTGGATTTCATTAATTAATTCTTCCATTGGGAAATGATATTCCCACGCCCCTCTATGGACTCATTTGGTGCTTTGGGAAATGATCTGAACCGTTCATCTTAATCATCTTGTCATATATATATTACACAAAAAGCACATACTTTGGGTGATCTTACCATTGATTTTCATTAAGCTGCTTTGAGTATCGTCAGTTTTACTACATTCCATTTTAGAATTGATTATAGATCACCAAAGTCAATGGTATGCATTTTTATCGTCGGGAGCAAGAATGTTAAGATGAACGGTTCAGATTATCAGAAAAGTGGGTCTCTGGGGTGAAAATATTACAAGATCCTTGTGGCTGTGACTGGCAAGGGAATATCATTCCTTGTACTGTAATATTTTGCCTGAATGATCCCGAAAAGTATCAGATTTTGATTTTTGAAACTTGAAACTGAGTTCTGCCCTTCCATGGTTGCCGGTTGGATTATTAACACCGATATTTCATGTTAGTTCTTTAGGAATTAGCATCATTTCCTCTTAATTTTGTACTGAGTATTCACTTTCACGTTTTATCTGATACTTAGGTTTCATTGTTTCTTGTCTTTTTCAAGTTGCTCATCTCTGTTCTTTGTTGCTTCTATCATGATTCATTGATGTTTACTTTTGTTCGTTAAAGATGAGTACTTGATACCCCCAATCTAGCGAAGCTTAGATGTTTAGAACTCCATATAAGCCATCTGACGAAACACATGAATAATCCGAACCGTTCAATCATCTGTAATTTGACGAAATCCTCTCATGATCATCATAATTGAATGATCCTCGAAAATACATTGGGTTGTGTAGCTAATTAGAAAACTGCAAATTGAAGAGGGCCACAACAGAACCACCAACAGAGAATTGCCGTGATTAATACTGGACATGTGGAGGGTGTGGTTATCAATTTCTATATATAACTCATAGACTTCAAAACACCCCATACTAGACCAACTACATTAATTTGCAGTATTATTTCCATGTATTTTGACACAGACAACATTCAAAGCATACATCCAACGTCCTTACCTTTCTGTCCCTTCAACGAACGTATCTCATTTTCTCGTCCTACTCTACGGCCCCTTTCCACCATAGCTGTTCCATCATTACTTTTCCTTTCTTGTCCGTATACGTCCATGTCCTCTGTGTCGAAAAATGGTGCAAAATATACGATCTCCAACAGAATCGAAATCTCTCGTACGTCTCATTTACAACATAACGAAAGAGAGAGAGAAACCAAGGGGAAAAACCGGAGGAAAGTAATAGAAAGTAAATACAGGAATTTAGTTTGTGTAGGGATGAAAAAGGTGGGCTCAATCAGGGTCGGTGGGGAGCAACAAATTTGTGGTCTAATAGGATTAGGGTAAAAATAAAAAAAAATGTATCGGTTATTGCAGGTTAGCAAAAACATATGCTTCAAATATTCTTTTTATATATTTATATAAAAAAGTTAGCCCGGTGCAAGAAGCTCTTACACATGTGCAAAGGGCAAAACTACAAAAAATCTATAGTATGTCGCAAGAGGCTATTTTTAGGCTTCAAACGGTAGCCTTTGGGTCACATGGCTACAACTCACTGATGTACCAAGACTCCTTTTCACATATTTATACATAGACATTTACACTTGCATATGTTTTTCCAAAACTATAAGGACAAGAATATTTTGGTAATCTATTGAATGATGCATTCTAACTATAGTACCTTTTCTTTTTTTTGTTGCAAATGAGGTAGAATTGTTAGCAAAAAGCATATAATTATTTGATAATTGTTATCAATTAATTTCTTAAATGTTCAAAAAATTTCAGGCATTACTGTCAATTAGGGAATCCGACCTGGATTGACCTATTCAGGTTAGGGTTAGGGACTACAACTTTTTTACCTGACTAATGTTAGGGTCGGAAATCCACGACCCAAAGTTATTTGGAGTCAGGGTTAGGATTAAGATAAAAGCATTAAGTGCAAGGATAGTACCCGCCAATATTCTGCTCGACCTGATCTGTTACATCTCTAATTCTATGTTTCCCTGTTATGGTTTCACATACTTTGGATTATCTGATCCATTCATCATAATCATCTTATGATAGAAGAGCCATGTCCAAAAAATCACAAGCTTAGGGTGACACTGCAATTGATTTTTCTAAACTGTTCTATGTCACTATGATAATCTAATTATCTACAAAGGGGAAAAAAGGTCAGAAGTAAGTGGAAGTAAACATGTGCATCTATTTTGGGCCTGTCTTGTCGAGATGAACTGTGGAACTATATAGGCTTTCTGACGGTTTTATAACACGACAGAGTGTAGGAGCGGACGTCAACCAGAAGCTTTTCAGAGGGTATGCGACAACTGCAGCTGTGAGAGAAGGTCATGGAGAGATCTTGGAGATTTTACTCAAGGCTGGGGCATCTCAGCCTGCTTGTGAAGAGGCCTTGCTGGAGGCAAGCTGTCATGGCCGGGCTAAGCTTGCTGAGCTACTCATGGGGTCCGACATGATCAGAAATCCTATTGCAGTTCATGCACTTGTTACTGCTAGCTGTCGAGGTTTCGTTGATGTCCTTGATGCTCTCATGAAGGTATCTCTATTTTGAATTGTAACTCCCTCTGTTTTACTTCTCTAATCTGCATTAGAATTTATTTTGATCTCTGTGTGAATAATGAGTTGAGGTAATTTTTGAGAGATGACATCTGCATTCCACTTGGGAAATGAGTTAATGTTATGGTTTTAGCATTCCTTTGATTGGTTTAGTTGACTGTTTCAGTGAGAAATTTGTATCTTTGGGAGGTCATTAGCAAGAAGTGGGATCCAACCTTTCATCTATTGAAATTGACTTAGATGGGCATCCTGCCCAGAAATCTTGTCTATTTACTGTTCAGAGGTGTAAAATTTACAACTGAAAGAAGTGACAACAGACCATATAGAAAATCTTGAGGAACCAAGATAGTTATGGAATGCATAAGATTCTGGGTCCCGACGCAAGGATTTGTTTGGGGTCCTCCAATGGCTGAGACTATCAACAGAGAGGTGCACTTTTGTGAAAGCAAGTGGGACAGTGGGTCTTTCCATTTGTGGGCATTTTTAAGTTGTTGTCCTTGAAGCCTAAGATGGCTTGGCCTCTTTGCTCCAAAATCTCTAGTCCAACGATCGAGCCTAACATGCCAGTCTTTTTACTACCGTGGTCCACTTTCCTATTGCCTATCACATGCTTTACGGCTTTTCCATCAATCTCTAAAACAAACACCCCCCCCCCCCCCCACCCCCAACCAAATGTTTACATTTGTTGAATCCTGGTTCCCACAGAGTCGAACCACAACCATGCAAGCTGCCGTTGTTCCTGATCTGAGAAACTCATTTTCATTTCTTGCAGTGCGGTGTAGATGCGAATGCGACTGATCGAGTCCTGCTCCGTTCGTCCAACCCGACCTTGCACACAAATGTAGACTGCACCGCCCTCGTGGCCGCCATTGTTAGCCGACAGATCTCCGTAGTCCGGCAGTTATTGAGGGTACGTCCTTCTCCTCGGGCCTCCTTTAAGAAGGACTATTTATTTGTCTTGAATATTTTGTTTTATATGATTGAGGCTGATGAAAACAAGACGACAAAACGGAAAAGAAGCAATTTTCAGACTTTCCTCTACCAATAACTCCCAATATCAATATAAGCGACGGTATAAAAATCATGCGTTCCTCGTGTTGGTCATTAATATTTGGAATCTAGAAGGTGGCCTGTGACAAATAGGACACGTAATAACGTGTCTTGGGACGCAAAACTGACATGGGTATGGGACAATCCCTGCGTTGTCACAAGTCTTATCAAATCACTTTGATTGGCTCAAAAGACAACCCCAGATGTGTCCCTCATTCAATGATAGGAGGGCCAGCAAAACCTGTGCCGGTCTTAATATCCGACCCCTCATTTTGATCCTTGCACCCCCATTTTTAGTCTACATTGTTAGGAAAAAAAAAAATAGTGATTGTTCAGTTAATTGTCTGATGTATTTCTCCTACTGCACTGTAACAGGCCGGTGTCAGAACAGACCGCAAAGTACGACTGGGTGCCTGGTCATGGGACACAAATACCGGCGAAGAATTCCGGGTGGGTGCTGGATTAGCGGAACCATATGACATCACCTGGTGCGCGGTGGAGTATTTCGAAGCCAGCGGTACTATCTTGCGGATGCTTCTCCAACACCACTCTTCCAACACTCCCCACTTCGGAAGGTCCCTCATTCACCATGCCATTCTCTGCTCCAATGCTGGTGCAGTCAAGGTCCTTCTAGACTCGGGTGCCGATCCGGAACTTCCTGTCAAAACCACGCAAAAAGCCAATTTCCGGCCGGTTCACATGGTCGCTCGATTAGGTCAATCCAAAATTCTCCAATACTTGGTCGATGCTGGTTGCGACATCAACTCAAGAACGGAATCCGGCGAGACTGCTCTAATGCTCTGTGCTAGATACAAGCGGGAGGAATGCCTTCGATTACTTGCTGCAGCCGGTGCCGATTTCAGTCTACTTAACTCTTCCGGCCAGTCCACTAGCTCAATTGCCAGTTCAAACCGGTGGGGAATTGGTTTTCAACAAGCAATTCTGGACGTAATCCGTGCGGGGAAAATGATCCGATCGACTAATCGGTCAATCTTCTCGCCGTTGATGTTCGTAACTCGATCAGGCAACGTAGAGTCCTTGAAAGTACTACTCGATCAGCCAGACATCAACATAAATGAGCAGGACGAAAATGGCTTGTCCCCAGTAATGGTAGCAGCCATGGAAGGTCTCGTCGAGTCCTTCAAACTGTTAGTGTTTGCGGGCGCAGACGTAAAACTGCTCAACAAATCTGGTGAAACGGCAATCACATTGTCTCAGTTGAACAAAAACCGGGATCAGTTTGAGAAAGTAATGCTCGAATTCGAGCTCGAGAAAGGAAACTGCCGAGGCTTCTACGCGCTGCACTGCGCCGCTCGCCACGGTGATCAAGCGGCAGTGAGGCTTCTAACAAGTAGGGGCTACGACGTGAACGTTCCAGATGAGGATGCATACACCCCGCTCATGTTAGCAGCGAGACAAGGACACAGCTACGTATGTGAGATATTGATCTCGTGTGGTGCGAAGTGTGATATTCAAACACCAAGAGGGGAAACGGCACTGTCTCTGACAAGGACAAAAGGGGGTACCGGTAACAATGCGGAGGGGGTGATATTGGATGCCATGGCAAGGGTGATGGTGTTAAATGGGGGGAGGGTGAGTAAGCATACAAAGGGAGGGAAAGGGGCTCCACATGGAAAGGTAATGAGGATGGTTGGTGGGGCAGGGGTGTTGAGATGGGGGAAATCTAGTAGGAGAAATGTGGTTTGTAGGGAGGCTTTGGTGGGCCCTAGTATGGTGTTTAGGAGGAATAGGAGGAAGAAAGGGGATGCTGATGAAGAGGGAGTCTTTAGGGTGGTAACTACTAAGAATAAGGAGGTACATTTTGTCTGCGAGGGTGGTGTTGAGATGGCTGAGTTGTGGGTTAGGGGGATTAAGCTGATAACTAAAGAGGCTTTAGGGAAGACTGGTTAGGTTAGAGAGAGAGAGAGAGAGAGAGAGAGAGAGAGAGAGAGAGAGAGAGAATTGTTAGGGGTTGTAAAGAGAGTTTTAGAGAAGATAGTGAGTACTTCATCTCGAAGTTTGCTGAGTAGTATTTTTATTTTTGTTATTATTTTTTTGTGTAAAGTTTTGTATTTCTTTTCCTCTTTTCTGACTGTGGAGAGATGTAAAATCTTGGAAATGGAAATTAGTAGTGTTTCTCTTCTTTTTTGGTATGTTAGATCCTGTTCTTTGAAGATTTGGGCAATCTAACGTTTCAAACTATCATTTTTGAGGCCCGCATTCCAAATAGGCAATGCCCAAAATTTTGAGATTTGTGTGGCCCTGGAATAGACGGTGAAGGATTTCGCTTCCATTTTGGATCCCCCGTCAATGGAAAAGATTCGTCGGACGTCCCTGTATGAATGGTTTGGATCATCCAAATACGGGGCCCAGTACATTCTCTCTGACCTTATTAGGCCAGCGGATTTTCTAATTGTCTTGGAAGATAGTGACCAAGTCTTACCTTGGTCAAGAGATGTTGGCTGTCAGCCTTCAAACTGAATATGAAAGGTCCATAACATGTGCTCGCTCTTTAGTGGCTCAACCACAGGCCAGAGACAGTCAAGTAGGTAGAAAACCCACCAAAGAGCAGTCAACAGTCTGATGAAAAAGAGAAGGAACCGCTTGCGGTATTGTCCTTCATCCTTTTTAATCTTTTCAGTTGCTTGTTTGTAAAGCCTCAAGCAACGTGGTCAGAATCTCAGTACGGAATTGGCGGGATGATCTACACAGGTTTGGTTCCGGCCACAGCATGTCTCTCGCAATTGTTCAGCAGCAGACGGTTAGGATCATCAGATTGTAGTCTGTGCAAACGGCGCATTCCAAAGATGCATATACACCTCTTAAAAGTATAGCCCAGCGCACGAACCTCCACCATAGGCAAAATTTGGAGAAGGGCAGATTACAAGGATCTATAGTGCAGCCTTATATTGTATTTTTGTAAGAGACTATTTTCACACCTACAACCTGTGTACTCAAGGTCACATGACAATAATTCTACCCGTGACAAGGTTTTCTTTGTATTACAGTGGCACAAGGGCCTCTTTCCTTAGTAAACAGGGTTTGGCACTGCTCCTGGGTACATCCATCCAACATTCACAAGCAAAAAGGAAACAAAAAAGGGAGAAAGATTAGGCCCATCAAAGCAACATATAAAAGCCACCAAATGTCTAACACACAGCATCTCCCCTGAAAAATATTCAGGATTAGAGTTAAGAGTGTGTTTAATTTGCTTTGTAATTTTTTGTTTGGAAATTAAAAAAAAAAAAAAAAAGTATTACATTGAATACATTGCCAATCTTTTTCTTTTGCCTTTTTTTTTTTTGTTTCCCCATGCAACTTTTTCTTAAGCCATTATAAGCTTGTTAGTTGGACGATGAATTCTCGACTAATTCAATGTTTAGCCTGTTGTAGACGGACCATATCAAGGCGGGTTCAACATGGTGGAATGGTTCTGCATGAGCTCACTTGTAGTCCTAGCCATCCAGACCATATCATATACTTGGATCTCCTCCTCCCTCACGCACACACAAGAATCAACGTCAATGGGAGATTAACATGGCCCAAGAACTCATCTGGTCAAAAATGCTAACTGTCAGCCTTGAGATAAACTGACACAAAGTAAAGGCTAAGCTAGTGTTTGTGGCTCAAAGGCCAGAGAAAAAACGGTAAAACAGTATGAAAACCACCAAAGCAAAGCACAGTCACTGGCTATGGGAAACAAGGGAACCGATGCACTATTTTTCTTGTCCCTTTTGGTTTAGTTGCTTTCTTCAAAAGCCCCTGGCTGGCAGGTTATCATCTTAGTCTATGTAATCTGCATGTCTGTGGTTGCTGCTCCAGCATTACCAATTTAGTACAAATTTGTAATCTTTAAAATTGTTTGCCGGGTAAACTCCCTCGGATTTTTTAGTTCTTCGGCATTCACACTTGCTCATCGTATGCTTGTGCGGATAGCTACCGAGAGGGTATATGACACGATCAAGTTTTGCGACTATGCCATTCTTGGCGATGGTAATCGCCGACGAGAAGGGGACAGTCACAACCCAAAATATTTAGTTTGAGTGTACTGTAAGTATATCTAAGGAAAAGTCTATCGTGCATAACCTTGAAAGCTTTAACATTTGCAAAATCATGGTTGGAGCAATCAAACTGTATTTTTAGTAACAACTAGGCAAGTTGGTTAAGATTTGCTATCTTGGTTTGGGAGTTCTGCTCATATCCCAGCCCAACTAAACCATCCCAATAAGCTGCTCCCCTCCCTTCACTAGAGCCCCAGAGAATGTTGAGAATCGTCAATACTGGTCCCGGGCAAAGCACTGATCCTGGGAGCTTACGTGATTCCACCTCTTGCGCACATATTTGAATCTGAAAAGGACTTTAGCAGGTAATCGAGGGAGAATTTCTTGCACAATATTGTCTCCACTCGTAAGTTCTCCAAATTTTCTCTTCCATTTTCATCTAAAGTGAGAAATACACGCTCAAAATAAAGAAGAGAGAGAGAGAGAGAGAGAGAGAGAGAGAGAGAGAGAGAGAGAGAGAGAGAGAGTTGAGGTTGTAGAGTTATGTTGAGAAAAGGAGAAACAAATAGACTCAACCAGGTGATTTATACATGGCAAGATAAGAAGATGGCAATGAATCGTTGAAAGAAAGATGGATGTATAACACAACTCTTTCTATTATGGATTTCATGAAAGGGAAGATAAGAAGGGGAGCCTAGGCGCAACGGTAAAAGTTGTCGTCATGTGACCTTGAGGTCACGGGTTCAAGGCATGGAATCAGCCTCTTGCAAAAATACAAGGTAAGGCTGCCTACTTTAGGCCATTGTGGCCCGCCCCTTCCAGGGACCCCGCATAGGCGGGAGCTTCGTGCACCGGGGCTGCCCTTTTTTTTTTATGAAAGGGAAGATAATGGGAAGATAATGAATTCCTAAACAGGGAAGGTAGTATGATCTATCCTTCATTTACAAAAGAGTTGGATGAATGCCCAACTCTTTCCATTTTTATCTTTAAGAGGTGCATGATTAGCTCTTGAACAATTGGATGGACTAGGCAACTTCTCCACTGGGCAAGCCCAACAACTGCCCTTCTAGAGGGTGATATGGATGGCTTAGAAACTCGGCAAGTAGATGTGATAAACTCTTTGGCAAATTGGAGGGCTATTGAACGTTTGATCTCTAAGCTTATTAGTGTCTCAACAACATAAGAATCAAACAGTTTGCAGACGAGGTCCAATGTCACTCTAAACAATGGAAGGGTAAAAAGGGCAGCCCCGATGCATGAAGCTCTCGCCTATGAGGGGTCTAGAAAAGGGGTAGACCACAAGGACTTATAGTAGGTAGCCTTACCTTGCATTTTGCAAAAGGCTAATTCCACGCCTTAAGCCCGTGACCTCGAGGTCACATGATGATAACTTTTACCGTTGTGCCAAGGCTCCCCTTTAATGGAAGGGTCTTTGGGCAAAATCGTTGTGGTGCATCACTTGTTCATACACTTTTCCCTTTCAATCAGGATTAGTTCTAGATAACAATAGAAGTTTAGCACATCCAATACATGCAGGAGACAAAGATGATAGGAAGTCCAAAAAAGCTATCAATTACCAAACAAAGGTAGTTTTAGCCTCTTCTATCCCAAAAATGTAACTGAGGTAAGAAACTCTCTGCACTACTACACTTAGAAATGTAGACTTTGATTAAAACTAGATCCCTGCTCCCATCTGTCCCTTATACTTTCTGTTTTTTTAGATCTAAATCGTTCATTGTGTCTGGAATGACTTAGATGGTTTAAGTATCAAATTTCATGCCCCTTAGATACTTTATTTGTAATGACGTGCATTTTTAAGAAATAAAGAAATTATGTTTTTTATGTTAGTTTATTTTATTAATTAATTAAAAAAATTCGTTATTACGAATTTGTTTGCCATGTTTTGAAAACTGTTACAAATGACTAACATTAAATGATAATTTGACGGTTATAGAAAAAGAGAGTAAATACACCATTAAAAAAATTGAATAGTTACAAATATGTAATAAATTGAGAAAAACCGTTACAAGGAAAGTATGTATAAAAAGAAACAAAGAAAATGGAAAGAAAAGTTTAGGAATGTGAAATAGTTGGGGTGGAAGAAGGGAAGTGCGTGAGACAAAAAGAAAAGAGAAAAGGAAAGGAAAAAAAAAAAGGAAGGAAAAAGGAAAAGAAGATCAAGAGGAAAAGCAGAGATTTGAAATTTACTTCAAATCGATTAAAAACAAAGGAATTTGCGTTGAAGGAAATCACATTTTGAGGTAGGGAATCTAAATCTAGACCACGGTTTTCTCTTGAAAACAAAAAGGATCAATCTTTTGTCGATTGTTTGTTTTGTTATGCAATTATATTAAAATTTCCTAAGATATGAAGTTGAATATGTTTGATGGATTGATAGATGATAAGCATGTGATAATTGTTGAGTATTTTGATACAAAGTTCACACATGATTTGTGAATGTATAAAATATAAAATAGAGATGGACGGTTGAGATAGAAATATGTCTTCTTCTTCTTTGGCTTTTTATTTCAGTATTGAGAATTGACGCGTAATACTCTTTTTGAGTCATATTTCACTAGGGATTTGTTAATTGCATGAAAAAAAAAATAAAAAAAATCTAATTGATAAAATTCTGCACACATATAGCGTTTCGACCAGCATAAAAGTTCATTAAATTTAAACTCAGGTGAATAAAGCTATGATCATGACAGTTGCATCATATGTGCGTTGCTGGAATAATAAGATGTAATTTCATGGGCACATGCACAAAGTGTATAACTTGAAGCAGCCTGCCACCAATCAATTGCATGCCTATAAAAGATATGACTGGGATCAAGCATACAGTATCAAACTATACTAAGCACAAAGTAGTACCTAAGCGAATAGAGTTCTAGATTGGGTTCTAATACTCGGCAACTTGGATATGCAAACATGCTTTAGAATATTAAGTGTTAGACCGTAATTGGACTTAAACTATGCATTAGTTTAATTTAGAATATTAAGTGTTAGACTGTTTTTGGACTTGAACTATGCATTAGTTTAAGTATTACCACATCTTGCAGTAGATCTTCTAGTAAACATTTGATGATTTAGTAATATATAACTCTGATTTATGTGAGATGCACCAAGCCATCCTTGGAGTGTGGTGTGTTGGATTATACAAACTGCACTATGCACCAAGTGATACTAAAGAACATGGGCGTTGGATAGAAGTTGAACTCATTAGATTTTAAATCTTGTTTAGCTGTATCACGCCATAAATTATAGGCAAGTGGATAAAGTTTAGATTAAGGATTATGCGCACTCTATTGAATTAAGCACATGGCAGGTTTGGAGGAGAAGAAGATTTAGGTACATCACGTGCTAAGCATTGATTATTAAATACACATACAAATAGTGAAATCTGAGTAATAGTCTAGCGCATAAATATAGAATGATGATCACTTGTAAATTCATGCATAATTTAAGTTGAATTCATGCATGTAATATTTTGGACAATATTTACACATTGAGAGTTGAACTGAGTTCATGTGTGCTGGATATTAAGCATTGACCCATAGTTTTACATAGGAATATTTAACTATGCCTTGTACTCTTTGTACAACTAATATAATATCCAATGTAAAATACATAAGCACAAACAACCGCAACATGAAATTGATGATCTGCATGGGTGTAGTATGAGGCATTATTATGAAGTGCCCCCCATTAAGCACTTAACGATCTGCTCTAGCCTTGATAATCTCGCCATGTATCTAGTCAACTATAAAGACCCAGTTTATTAGCATAAAATAGCTGCAACATTTTCTCGTAATCTGTAGGGTGTGGCGTACTGGATTCAAACTAGCATTATTCATGTGATTAGATTAGAGCACGTCACATCTTACAATCTGTTATTGTATGGTGCAAAACACCAAGTAGCCTAGCACTGATCAGTTGTATAACAATTATCAGTCTAGTTAGAAACAAACACAATGCATTGAACATTCAAATAAAGACAAGGACATGATATCATGCTGCATAATAATAGTCATGCATGTGACTTAGAATTGTTCTAAATAAGAGATCATGCCATGAAACCAACCAACCGAACTTAGAGTCTTTGTCAGTCTTATAAGAGAAAATCGCATGCAGTTCCACAAACCAACATACGACTCCATGAGCATTGAGCACTGGATACCAAGGAACCCCCGTGCATATGTCCTCTTGATCTAGGTGCATAAACCTACTAGGAAAACCAGCCTCCTAACTCAAGATGGAGCTACAGACAACACGTGGGAAACGAAGAGGAGAGAGGATGATCAGAGGGAATAGATGGATGTGAGATAGTTCTCCAAAGAGAGGTTGCTTACCTTTGTGGTTGGAGAGTTTTAAAGAGAAGGAATAAGAGTATCAATAAAGTGACCTATCCGGCTCAGCCGACTCCAACAGTATTTGCCGAATCATGCCCATATGGTAACAGGTTATTAATAACCCATCAGAAAAACCTAACCATATTTGCAGTGGCAGAGGCGGGATTCCCCTGGGAACAACGCGACAATCCATGTTTGTGGCAATGAAATACTATTTTTCCTTCCCAAAATCATATAAGATCAATTACAAATATCTACAATCTGTCTTCTCTATAAAGGACCTAAATATCATTGAGTGGCAGTGAATTCCTTAAAAGAATTCCTTTTGAGGAGGCTAGAATGGTCTAAACTTAGAAAGAGTTGGCTAGACGCCCAACTGCTACTTTGTCCTTTAATACGTGATTACTTACACAGAAAGATGGAGACATCCATGAGGAAAATATAGCAAGGAACTTCCTAGTAAGGAATGTAGAGTTGGCTACATGCCCAACTCTTGGAAAATTGAACTGCTAGGAATGTTAAATGTATAACATTTTTGTTCAAGTCCGTTAATACAACAGAGACACCAGTCTGCTCTGGAGCAATTGAAACGTTGTTGACCCATTCCACCAAGGGAAACAAAAGGATTGAGTTTTTGTTAGCCTTGATCTTTTCTCGTTAATATTCTTATCATTGTTCACTAAATCAATGACCTTAGGCCCTTCAAATAGGTGCAAATGTCTCCGTATGGCCAAATATCAATCTTTATACTAGTAGAGGAGCTCTTGCTGTGAAGTTTGGGAAAGAACGTGAGACTAGAGAAGAACTGTGCTTTGCCAGACTTCAACTCTGCTCATCAGTTAGAACTTGGGAGTGTCTAGAAATCTGATTTGAGTGAAAACACATAAAAAGGGCAGCCTTGGTGCACAAAGCTCCTGCCTATGCAAGGTCAAGGAAAAGGGCAGACCACATGGGCCTAGAGTACACAGCCTTACCTTGCATTTTGCAAGAGGCTGTTGCGTGAAAACACATAATATCATCAAATTCTCTTCACCAATTTTCATATTTTCAAATATCGGAGCCTTTTAGTTAAAAATAAAATAAAATAAAATTCAAACATGCAACTTAATTTATCAGTAATAATTAACTTCTATTTTAAGGGGGAAAAAAAATAGCCAAAACATAAACAAACATATAAAAGACTAGCGAACAATAACACGTCTCAGCTGTTAACCTTATGACAATCCTTGTGTTGCAGAATTATTAAATTAAATTCCACATATTGGCCATTGTTCGATGTAACTTATGCCAATTATATCCAGTCCATCTCTCCAGCAACCTTTTCTCAGTCCATTTGAAGCATGGTTGAGCTGTTGCCATCATCAGGTCATCGTCCCACAAAGTGGCACACTGATTCAGCCTGATCTTAGGCTTCCAGGTATCATGTGTGATTCGATGATGAAGCTGTTGTGGTGCACCATCTCACACAGGTACTAGAAGCACGGTATCCTCAACAAAGCTACATCATCATCATCAAGACCTTATTCCAAGTAGGGGTCGGCCACATGAATCTTATTCCTCCATTCCACTCTATTTAATACCATGGCTTCATTTAGTCCCAAAGTTTTTAAATCTTTCCTCACTACTTCTCTCCACATTCTTTTGGGCCTTCCCCTTGCCCTTTTAGAACCTTCAACTTGTATTGCCTCACTCCTTCTAACTGGTGCCGTTGTTGGCCTCCTTTGAACATGTCCAAACCATCTAAGTCTAATCTCCCTCATCTTATTACCTATTGGTGCTATCCCTAAATTTCTTCTAATATTTTCATTTCTAATTCTATCCTTTCTTGTCTTACCACTCATCCATCTCAACATCCTCATTTCTGCAACACTTAGCCTATGAGTATGATGTTCCTTAACTGCCCAACACTCTGATCCATAGAGCATGGCCGGCCTTATAGCCATCCTATAGAATTTTCCCTTTAGTTTGAGTGGCACCCGCCGATCACATAAAACCCCCGATGCACATCTCCATTTGTTCCAACCCGCTTGGATTCTCTGGGTAACCTCCCTCTCAATCTCTCCACTCTCATGGATCAATGATCCTAAGTATCGGAAGTGGTCTCTCATGGGGACCTCTTGGTTATCAATCTTGACTGGTGCTCCACTCCTACTCTCCTTGCTAAAATTACATTCCATATATTCTGTCTTAGTTCGGCTAATTTTAAATCCTTTCAATTCTAATGCTTCTCTCCATAGCTCTAGCTTTATGTTGACACCCTCCCTTGTCTCATCAAGTAGAACTATATCGTCTGCAAATAGCATGCACCAGGAAATTTCCTCATGCAGATGTTTTGTTAACTCATCCATAACTAATGTGAAAAGGTATGGACTCAATGCCAATCCTTGGTGCAATCCGACAGTGACAGGAAAATCACCGGTCCACGCCACTAGTGGTCTTAACATTTGTTACTGCTCCCTCATACATATCTTTAATTATGTCTATATACCCCTGAGAAACCCCTTTAACACCTAACACCCTCCATATTAATTCTCTAGGGACTCTATCATAAGCCTTCTCTAAGTCAATAAAGACCATGTGTAGGTCTTTTCTCCTCTCCCTATATTTCTCTACTAATTGTCTTAGTAAGAAAATAGCTTCCATGGTAGACCTCCCAGGCATGAAACCAAACTGATTCTCCGATACACTTGTTTCATGTCGTAGCCTCTTCTCAATGACTCTTTCAAAAAGTTTCATGGTGTGGCTCATAAGTTTGATCCCTCGATAATTAGTGCAGCTCTGAATGTCTCCTTTATTCTTATAGATTGGTACAATAAAGCTTTTCCTCCACTCATCAGGCATTTTCTTTGATTTTATAATCTTGTTAAACAACTTGGTCAACCAAACTACACCAATATCTCTCATATGCTTCCAAACCTCTATTGGTATACTATCAGGCCCCATGGCCTTTCCTGATTTCATCTTTCTCAAGGCCTCTTTTACTTCAAGCATTCTAATCCTACGTTCATATCTATAATATCCAGTGTTATTTAGATTTATAGTATTTTCAATTACTATATTCTCAGGGCCATTGTCATTTAACAATTTTTGGAAGTATATTTCCCACCTTTGTTTGATCTCAGCGTCTTTGACTAATACCCTTTGATCATCGCTTCTAATGCACTTAACATGCTCTAAGTCCTTACTCTTCTGTTCTCTTGCCTTTGCAAGTTTAAACACATCTTTCTCACCTTCTCTTGTTCCTAATCTATTATAGAGCTCATCATATGCTTTAAGTTTAGCCTCACTTACTATTCTCTTAGTAACGTTTTTAGCATTCTTATATTGTTCATAGTTTTCATTATTTATAATCTTCTGCCATGCTTTAAAATGCATTCGTTTTTCTTTAATAGCTTTTTTGCACTGTTTCATTCCACCACCATGTTTCCTTTGCTAATAGCCTTTTACCTTTAGATACTCCTAAGACATCTTTTGCCACTTTCTTAATGGACTCAGCCATATTAGTCCACATGGTATTTACTTCGGTTTCATAATTCCAATTTCCTTCTACCATCAACTTATTTTTGAATGAGGTTATTTTCTCTCCTTTTAAGTTCCACCACTTAGTTTTTGGATGTGTATTAAGTTCAGTTCTTTTACTCCATCTTTTGATATGAATATCCATAATCATTAACCTATGTTGTGAGGTTAAACTCTCACCTGGTATCACCTTACAATCCTTACATATAGATTGTTCATTATTCCTAAGTAGAAAAAAGTCTATTTGGCTTTTATGAAGTCCACTTTTAAAGGTTATTAAGTGTTCATCCCTCTTCTTAAAGAGTGTATTTGCAATGGATAGGTTATATGACAAAGCAAAATCGAGAATATTCTCCCCCATCTCGTTTCGTTCACCTATACCATACCCTCCGTGTATTCTATCATATCCTTCCTTATCTTTTCCTACATGGCCATTTAAGTCTGCTCCTATAAATATTCCCTCAGTATTGGGAATTTCTTGTATGACTCCCTCCATATCTTCCCAAAACTGTCTCTTAATTATATCTTGTAGCCCTAGTTGTGGTGCATATGCACTTATAATATTTATAATCTGCTCTCCTCGAATTATTTTTATTATTATAATTCTATCACTGATTCTTTTAACGTCCACAACTTTATCCTTTAATTCCTTATCCACTATTATTCCCACGTCATTTCTATTATTTTCCTTTCTTACGTACCATAATTTATACCCATCTATTTCTCTAGCTTTAGCCCCTTTCCACTTGGTTTCTTGGATACAAGCGATGTTGACTTTCCTACGTTTTATCGTGTCTACTAACTCCAAACTCTTACCTGTCAATGTCCCTATATTCCATGTAGCGATGCGAATCTTATGATTTGGAGATTCCCTATTTACCATCGCCTTTCTCGACCTCCATGGTATGAACCCATGTCCACTTTTCACTGCACCTGGGTTCTCGATGCGCAAGGCCGCTTACGAGGGGACGCTCTAGCAGCCCTTGCCCATTTTTCACTACACCCGGGATCCGATGTAGCGTGTCGCTTCTGAGAGAACGCCCTAGCAACCCTTGCCTATTTTTCACCGCATCCGAGATCCGATGCAGCGCGTCGCTTATGGGGAACGCCCTAGCTTGAGCGAATTTCAGATTTCGATTCATGTCATGTTGGGGTTGCCATAGTTTTAAAAGCTGAAAATGATTTTCATTAAAATCATTACAATCATTAAAATCATCTTCAACTTCACCCTTGCCGGCTGGCTACCTGACGCAAGGGTGGCCATATTTTAAGAAGCTAAAGATGATTTTCATTTCTCCCTCACAAACTAATATACAAATGCATATTTATTTGTAAGAAAGAAATAATAGAATCATCTTCAACTTCTCCCTTGCCGGCTGGCTACCTGATACAAGGGTTGCCATCTTTTAAGAAGCTAGAGATGATTCTCATTTCTTCCTCACAAACTAATATACAAATGCATATTAATTTGTAAGAAAGAAATAATAGAATCATCTTCAACTTCCCCCTTGCCGGCTGGCACCTGACGCAAGACCCTCCTCCTTTTTTATCCGGGCTTGGGATCGGCATTGGCGGAGTTCTCAACAAAGCTACATATGCATAATATATAAATGAAGTAACAAGCTCAAATATTTATTCATCAAAAATGGATTAGAACTGTTATCAAACAGAAAGATGATTCAGTCCTTCCCGGTCATGTAGCATCATCATCTCTTTCCCTGCTAATTCTATGCGCCTGATTACAACAAAACTTCACTGCTTAAGGGTTTAAGAAAGCCAACAAGCCATGTACCAACTGCTGAAACATGGTTTGCGTCTCCCTCAAAGATCATACTCTCCCACAGCCTCTCAAGCAGGATGTAAAACATTAGAGCAAAGGAAACAACCCTAAAACAAATCTAATGTGGAGGTAAAAGGTACCACCAAAATTGCAGCTCAGCCTGAAGAAATCTCCTTCTCCTTTGCCTTACACATGTCGTCCGCTGACTTGACAAATTTCTTTGTCATTTCATCAACCTGGAGAAAATAGCAGCATTAGATTATTTTTGAGCAATTAAAACCAGCTTCTTCAAGTGTTTTCATGATCACCCACTTCTTTCTCCAGCCTCTTTGAGTCATCCTTTGGTACTTTAGCTTTCTTTACCGTATCCAGTGCCTGCATAATCAAATTGGCATTGCTGCTAAGATCACAGAAGCAACCAAAACAATAATGCTGGACAATAAAATCTTCAAGCACGTGATGGGTGTGAGGACAGAACTAGTTGCAGGTTTTAGGCTTTGCTAATGAGCAAAATGTTTTGGTTTTGTTACAGTTATAGATCAAGTGTATTTAATAACATTAACTAATGATACGCAGTTGCAAAAAGGTTATTTTGTCTGGTGTACCTTCTGTCTTGCTCTTCTGATACTTTGTTTAACATCCTCTGCAGATTTTGCGACCACCTTACACATTGCCTGCGCAAAACCTCATAATAGTGGAGCAATTGTAGCAGAGACAGGTGAAAAAAGGAGAGAAAAGTGACAAAAACTACAAACAGCACACCTGTATATGCTCCTTAGTCAATCTGGCAATAGGGACATGAAAATTGTAGAAGCATTCAGTCAGTGAAGGGTCTCAAGCCAACTAAGAAAGAACTTGTGATAGAAAACACTTAACAAATAGACTCAATATGCCCCTGAGAAATTCTGTAGTGAATAGAATAACAGGAAAGTGCAGTTTAGCAAAATTACTCAAAAGTGGCTACTGTAGTCAACGCAATAGCTCATGAAAGTCATCAATAGGGTATGGGCATGTTTGCAGTCTCAGCAACTAAATAAGCTGCAAAAGAAGTTCAGAAACAAACCCAACTTACGGTGGGATAATCGCAATCAGTCTTTGCCCATCCAATGTTGGATTTAAACCTAAAGGAGATGAAACAATTGCATTCTCTATCTCCTTCAAAACCTGCAATTTCATAGCATGGCGTATGAGATGCATGATTTCTTTGGGAAAGAAATTGCTAGCTGTTTTGAGAATTCATTTGTTCACAGATTGCAACAAGACCATTTGAGTAAATTTCTCGTATGAATGAATGATGATAACTTTTGCCACTCAAACAGAATAAAAATAAAAAATCACAGATTTACCATTTTCTAACGATCAGACTGTTATTGCAGATTTACTTTTAGAAATAAAAACAACTGCCATCCTGCCATTATCAATTGACATCTACACAAAACATACCAGTTCTATAGTCTAAAGCCTTCACATAAACATGAGAATCAAGGGTAATGCCCAAAACAAGGGCCATACTAATTTTTCCGGCTTTTGGAACCAAGCAGAGTAACTACAACCAGTCCTCAATAGGCAAAGATACCAATATATCACAGATTCACCCCATCTGGATGTTAGCTGGAAGGGAACACGTTGTCCATAAAGAACTTACCAAGGATGCAACAAATATGAAGATGTTTTAAATCATGAGAATCGTGCCATGTTGTTTAAGGCAGTTTCCTAATTCTGCCAGCTTCTGCTACTTACATAGTGTCATTAAAGACCGCAAACCCCTTCAAAAGTTAGACTGGTTTAAAAATTTTCAGGTTCTCCAAACATCTGGTCCTTGCCCATGAAGAAGAATTAGACTGGTGTGCCAGTCAAAGATGATTATCCAAAGAAGACCTTCCTTTGCTTCAATCAATTTGATCCATTGGGAAAAGATCCAAACTAACATGTAAATTTACAGAGCATTCAAGAAAAAGAGGACTGCAAACCGCCTAAAGAGGGAAATTGGCAATTAAGACTTCATTGTTGAAAACCAACCTTACCTAACACCAAAATACTAGAAAGCAATTCATTTATAGCGGAGATACATAACGGCGGTTCTGAGAAATAATACAGACAAAATTAACAAGATATGAATACATGCATTTGGGGTTCCCATGGAGCCGAAAAATAGAAGAATATGCCCCTACAAAGTGAAGATCATTTTCAACAAAATATGAGAATAGAATCTGATAACAGGTTCAAATGTTCCAAAAAGCATATAATGAAGTTGGACATTGCTTCCATGTTCATAGAAATTTTGCAACATAAAATAGTTCATATTTAGTAAGAGAGGAGCTCCCTACATTTGGATCATAAGGTGTCACAGAAAGAGTCTTCGAATCTATTACAGACACAAGAGCAACATGACCCAGGGGGGTCTTTATGCCATTTGTCTCCAAGATGATATGATCAAGCATTCCTGCAAACATATTTTCAATGATCATGTAAAAGATCAAACAACCAAAGGTATAACCAAATTCAGAAGATAAAGTCAGCAGCATACCTGCTGACGCCCTCCCAGTTCGGAGTTTACTAAGCTCTCGTGATAAAGCACTCATAGCAGCCTCCATTTGTGACAGAGCAGTTGCCTTTACAGTAGGCCCAATATCTGGGACAACCTCAACTGTATTTGTGCCATCATCATCCTCTACAAAAATGCAGCTGGAGAACCATAAGACTCAAGCCTCAATGAAGAAAGTGCAGATAAATCGATTGAGATGAAGTTTCTGATTATCAAAATTCAAAAGGAAAACAAATCATTTACAAGATACGAGTCATGACAAGCAATGGTCAAATCCGACAGAAACAGATGATGCACAGGATTATTCATAGAAGCTTATTTAAAGAAATAACAAAATGCACTAGAAAGAAACCAAACTAGACACAATCTCAGAAAGAGCCTCATCATCTAAGTAGTTCACAAGATTTATATTTAAGTTTACTATCAAATGGATCCAATTCTTCCTTTCTCTAAGCGACAACCAAAAGATATATGTTTTGAGAAAAAGACCATGAGAAGTACGTAAATCGCCTACAACTAGCACAAGCCCACTTATGGCCTTTTCCATAAGGAACGGATCATCTTATTAGCTTCATCCAGGACATGTGGAAAGAGACAACTTTGCCTGTATGTATGTGTACAATCTCATCACTGGCACATGCAGTCGCTATTCTCTAGGCCCACATATCACATTAGAGTAATACCCCTTGATGGAGAGGTATTAGCTAAGTAACAGATGCAAAGATTGATAAGCATATGCAAGCCTTGGATTCCTTGGATGTTTTTTACCTCTGGCGATTTCTGAAGTCTATACCCTTTTCCTTCTGAAGATCCACTATAGATATCAATTCTAGATTACATAAAAATGCATCAAAAGGCTGACTACTTTAAGAGGAGCTCAGGGATCTTCCTTCCACGAACGACAAGAATAGCCCCTACCATTGCTGGTATGAATGATTATCAAAAGTTTCTTAAATTTCAAGTGAAATAAAAAATGCCCACATGACAAAAAAAGGGAAGGTCAAGAGCAGATAAGACAATGAGAAACAGCAAGAAGAGAACATTCAGAGCCCTATCACAAATTCTCTCCTGCAATCGTGAAACTGATTCAAATACCATTTACTTTCTGTTTATAACTGCAAAACCTAACCAACTTCACGACAAAGATAGAAGGCCTATGATTCAACAAAATTGTAACTATAGTTAAGAATAGGCATGCAGCAGGTTCAAACACCTTTGGCCAAAATATGGACCTCGTGAAACTCAACAAAAAGTTCTGACAATTCAGAATGTCTATTCCTGAGAGCTTCTTTCCACAAAAGTCATCATTCCTTCCCCAATATGTAGTTAGGACTAATGCACTTGTGCTGCATCCTTTCCCTTTGTATTGAAAAAAGTTCAAATCTAGTGAATTGAAGACTATGCAAAACTATCTTCATGTTTCCAACAAAAATCTATTGGAAAGTCCTCCCACCAGATTCAGTTTTAAATAGAGATTTATACAACTTTCTACTGATTCTCCATAGTGCATAGTTCCATAATTGTATAAGAGAGCCCTCTTCAAGTATTTTCTGCAGAAACATACAATCTTATTGATAAAAATTCAGAGGTAACACGTTGAAAGGCCTTCTGTCTTCGAAAAATCCATTCAGAAACATTGCTTCTCTCTGGCTGATAATACCGAAGTAAAATGTAATCTCAAAACCAATGCTGTAACTGCCCAATTATAACTGAAATAAAGATAATCTCAAAATCAATGATGGGACTCCACCATCAGCATAATCTTCAGCTCTCTTCCATAATTCATCAATTAACAGAAGTCTGTTTTTCATGATCCATGCGTTCATCATAATATTCATTTCCATCAACCTCCCATAAAACTTCGTATCATTCTCCTCCTCTTTTTTTTCATACATTACAAGCTTGACTATGTGGCAGTCTTTTGCAACTTCACCTTCAATAGCATGTTAACTTACGTTGCACTTTTCATCTTCATCTTTTCCTTTTATTGTTAGGTAACCTGGTATTGAGTATGCAACTCGAAAAGTTAAGTCTTCTGTATCTCAACCATTGAGCTAGGAGGCCAACCCCTACACTTTTCATCTTCACTGAAAAGTCTATCCACCATTTCAGAGTTTGAATATGAGCTAAAGACTCAAAATTAGTTATCAGCCATTCCACAAAACTCCTATGTGCTGATCCCCAAACCAAACTCTATTCAAACCAACTCGTTGAATTGCAAGTTGAACACCGTCTATTTAGGAGAAACTCTAAAAAAATTACCAGTCTCCTCTAAACTAACGACAGCTGATCTTAAATACACGAGAGGGGATCATTTGTCCACGTAACTCTATCTATCTTGCATCAAAGATGCCTAATTGTCTTATTACAGAATCACTGATTAAAATGCACAGCACATAAGATATTACAGCACAGCTTATCATTTAGAGCATGCCAGTAATCATCTATTCATTCAAGTTCTAGAAATACCATACAACTCTACATTTCTAAAGACTTTAAACCTCAAGACATTTCCTTCTGCTTCTCTTCCTACTCCCTCCAATCAACCGAAACTACTTTCACACATCAAGCACAGAACAAAATATGTCCACGATTCCAAAATTGAAAAGAAAATTCAAAAAAATTCTACATTAGAACATGAGTATATCAAGCAATCAAATATGCCAAATTACAACAAGAACATGCCAAACAAACTCCAAACAGTACAAAGAAAAAAGGGAATAAAAAGAACAATTCAGTGACTTACTCGATTTCTTCCCTTTAGCAAAACCTCTCCGGTTACCAACGCAGAACTCGAACCCTAGGCGATTGAAATCTCGTCGAGTTTCCCCAATCGAAGCTACTTCACCTGCTGAGTTGCAAAAATTAGTAGAGGAAAGGTATGAGAGATTGCTTATATGGCGAGCATTGCGAAAGAGGATAATGTTTCTTGTGGAGAGCAGGCGTCTGAGAGGAATCGCCATGGCTAGGGTTTTCCCTTTTCTTCCTGTATTATTACCGCGGATTCATGGAGGAAAACGAAGAATTGGGAAGGAATGGGAAACGTGGGGTTTTGGGGGTTCTAGAAGGGTTTTTGTTTTGTCCGAAGAGGGTTTTACTACGAAAAGACCTGCAGGAAATTTACCCTTAGGTTTCGAACTACATTTCTAAACACTAGCTAGCTTGAGCAAGCTAGTCAAATGGATAAATGACACGTGGTAGACTTGGGTGGGGGAGGAAATAGGGCAGCACTAGTACACAAAGCCCCAGGTGCATGGTTCAGAAAAGAGGCAGACCACAAGAATTAATTATATATAGCCTTACCTTGCATTTTGCAAGAGGTTATTTCTACACCTTGAACTTGTGACCTTAGAGTCACATGACGAAAACTCTACCATTGCACCAAGACCCCCCCTTTCAAGGGTGGAGGAGGTACTTCTCCTAAATCCTTACTAAAGCAAACCATAAACACATTTTTTTTCCTTTTATTTTGATAAGGAGTTTGAAAAAAATAAAAAATTGCCCTGCTCTAGGTCTTAAGGAGGTCTAAATCATAACAACTTAATAGGATACACCAAAAAACAAAGAAGTATGTTGAGAAAGTAGTTGGTTGCTGACAATTGGCATATCCCTGAAATGCACATGGTGGCAGGTTTAAGTTGCGACTTTTTCCTTTAGTTGGGAATTAGATTTAGTAGTGTGTGTAATTGAGACTACGGCGTACAATCTCTGTGAAGGTGCGAAACCTTGATTCATAAAGTTCCTTCACTATAAGGTCTCTTACTTGCTCCAATTGCTTACCTAAATTTCATTAGGAAGGGAACCTATCATTGAAGGAGGTAGTATGAATGAAGAACCCATTGTCAGGAGAGATGCTTATTGCTATCGTCTAAAAAAGGCTGCTCCAGTGCGTGAAGCTCTTGCAAATGCATGGTTTGGGGAAGAAGCGGACCATAAGAGTCAATAGTATGCAACCTTATTTTATATTTTGCAAGAGGTTGTTTCTACGCCTTGAAATACGTGACCACAAGGTCATGCAACAACAACTCTACTATTGTGCCAAGCATCCCCTTCTATTGCTATCTTCTAGTATAAGAAGAAATGGTTGTTGACAGTTGGAGAGTACAAGAATGAATTCTTGATGTAAAAGTTGGAGAAGCACAATTGCTACTGCTGCAATAGACGAAATTTAAAGTCACTACTGGTCTCTACCCTATCTATTTGTGTGAGTGTTTATAATTTGTTTGTCTCATCAATAGGAGTTGCCTAATGTCTATAGGATATCTGATGGCTTGATAGAGAAACTATAAAAGGGCAGCCTCCAACTAGGAAGCTCCTGTCTATGCGGGGTTCGAGGAAGGGGCAAAGCACAAGGGCTTAAAGTACACAGCTTTACCTTACATTTTGCAAGAGGCTGTTTCGGTGCCTTGAACCCGTGCCCTCGAGGTCACATGATGACAACTTTTACCATTGTGCCAAGGCTCTCCTTCTTTGATAGAGAAACTATACACTGGCAAGTAGTTTTGACAGTATTCATTAAGTATATTATACTTGTGTGATATGAAGAGAACCTTGGCATAATGGTAGTTATGTGACCTTGAGGTCAAAGGTTCAAGGTGTGGAAATAGCCTCTTGCAAAATACAAGGTCAGGCTGTATACTATTGACCTTTGTGGTCTGCCCCTTTCTTAGACCTGACATACCTTATGGTCATAGGTTTGAGGCATGGAAACATTATTTTGTAAAAATGCAAAGTAAGGCTGCCTATTATACACCCCTTGTGGTTTGCCCTTTCTTTGGATCCCAGGGATAGGAAATCTTCATGCACTGAGCTGTTCTTTTCACTAGCATGATATTCTTGTTTGTGAAGGGGAACCTTGGAGCAAATGGTAGAGTTGTTGTTGTGTGATCTTGAAGTCATAGGTTTAAGGCGTAGAAATAGCCTCTTGTAGAAATACAAGGAAAGGCTACCTACTATAAGCCATTGTGATTCGCCCCTTCCTTAGACCCTGCATAGGTGGGAGCTTCGTGCACTGGGACTGCCTTTTGTCCACAAACTATTGTGCCAGATAATGCAAAAAATTGTAAAAGGTTAGAATTTAGCAATTTAGTAGCACTTTATATATTTACATTCAAGTTTGTTGATATGAAGAACTTATCTTGATAGGTAGTACCAAAATATGATGTTCTATTTTCACCCTTTATTAATTTACCGAGCATATGCATCTCGATTGGGAGGGTGAAGTTTTTGCTCATGGAAAGGAAAGCTTTTTGTTGCAGGGTTGCACTTTTACCTTTGTTAAACCCATGCAGCACTTGTGTGCAACTCTCTTGGTAGGCACAAGTCACGCTTTAACCCCTAACTCTCACTTGCTAGGGTTACATTCACTCAACCATAAAAAGCAATGAGAGTAACTCAAAAAGGAAATATTTTAACTATATTAAGTTTCACAAAATTGAGATATTCTGAGCTACTTACAAATGAGGAGCTTATACTATTTATACTTACTCTCTCCCATCCACCTCCTCAATGGACAGTTATGATCATTATATATGTCAACCATCTAATGGATGAGAATCACTCTAGAACTTTCTCTAAAACTGTCTACATAAATCTCTAATCTTTTCTCTTTCTAGATATTTACAAGAAAACTTTTAGAAACTAGGCCTTCTAGAAGTGGCCTTGTTTTATAGACCTTCAACAATGGGCCTAAGTTCTTTGGACTAATTGAAGTTGTTGACCTTTGACATTTTGCTCTGTTTTTAATTTCTCAGAGAGAAAAATCCAAGTTGAATTCAATTTTTGGCGAAAGTTTTGATTTCCAAGTTCCACTCCAGACCGCCACCTGAAATGGAAATTGGCAAAGACTGCAATCCTGGTCTGATAAGGAAATGCATGCATAATCATCCACCGTTGGTTTTGCGAGCCATTGCTAGATCATCATCCAAATGATCTTAGCTCTTGTTTGATGGAGACTATCATCAAGGGCTATAATCATCAGCAATTGGCTCTCTTGGGAGAGCTAAAAGGCACTTGATGATCAAGAGTTGGCATCTCTCGAGGACTGAGTAGCAGTGGGTCAGACTAACGTCGGATCCATCGGCTCCAAATGAAGCTGGGTGCCTCGTGGGCCATACCGCTTTTATCATTTTATTAAAAAATTAAGAGAGAAGAATGATTCCTTGATATTCATCGGGCAGTTGTACTGGGCCCACCCGCATCCGTTTCAGCTTGATCTTACCATGCGTTCTGTGATCTGAACTGATGGGTCCGACTAGCAGCATGCAAATGGACGGTTAAAAGTAAACAATCAATACCCAAAAGATGGACCGTCAGTTCGATGCTTATAGTCTTCAACTTCCGTAGAATCTGGTTGTTTCACTCGCCTCATGGCCCAAGTTTTTATGAAAGAGTGAACGGCTTAGATCTTTCAAGACAAGTCACCATCCATCAGAAAATGGACGGTTAACTTGCTCGCACGCCTTATTAGAACGGTTGACTGATCCCCTCAAGATTCTAAATCTGACCCCCACAACGGACCTTGTCAAGCAGTTGTTGCAGGTGACGTCCACGGTTCAAATATCAAGATGCACGCGCCTTCACCAAAATAACGAAATAAATAAAATAAAATAGTAACTATTATATGTGAAAATTCATTTCCAGTGGGCCATGCTTAGTTGATCCGACCGTTCTCTGATAAATTAGATGAACACGTCTCGGGACACTATTTTAAGATTGGCAGTCATCGACAGTCAGAAAAATTAGATGAACGGATCTGATCAACGAAATCTGAGCCCACAGGACACCAGCATTCCCCAATAAACAAACTTAAAAAAATTAACACATTTCTGGTTTATTTTTTCTTTAAATATTAAATATTTCAATGAAAAGTAAAATTAGATAGAAGAAAGTGAGAACGGACCAGAACAACCAACCCCACCAACTTCAACATGACCTAAGACAAACCATGAGGTCTGGTGGGTTAGCGCGGAATGACCTAAACATTCTCATCTTTTACTTCAATGACCATTAAACCCAGGAGCCTTAATGGGAAATGTATTGTCCATGGAGGGAAACTGATTGATTGTAAAACCATTATATGGTAACTTAATTGGCAATATTATCTAAGTAGAACTAGTCTATTTCATAGTTAGGTTTTTAAATAAATATATATATATATATATATATAGCCAATGATATCATGATATCTAAGAAATTTTTTAGAATTATAAAGATGAGATTTTTATTTTATTAAAAGGAAAATCTTTGTATGTTCATTTATCATCTCACCTATTTATTAATATATAAAGATCCTAATACTTTTCTTGCAATGAAAAAATCTCATTTTCAAAAATAAAAATACAATATATTTCATTAAATTCACATGCTAACTTTTTTTTTTTTTAATGTCAATATTGTCTAGGATAATATAAAATGTATGAGAAATTATTCCTTAGTGTTTTGTATAAATGTCAGTTTAGAAAAAAACTTGAGTGTTTAGCCCATTTGGTTAAGTGCCTTGTGCAGCTGGTGATATTCTTGCCGTCAATCATTTTAGCCATTTATATTTTCTCTCTTTTTTGCAAAAGCAATCACTCATGTACTCTCCTAAATCGAACCCCAACTAAAGGGCAAACTCATATCACCTGTGCCCAAGCGTATTTTAGAAATATACTGTGCTTTCTCAACTGACATTGCTAGACATTATTTGCAATCTACATTAAATCTCTATCAGCTAAAATAAAATATGTACTAATTTATGAGAATAATTGGTACGTTAAAAAAATAAAAAACAAATCCTATATATCTTCAAACCCATGTAAATATATAATATTTCCAAACCCAATGGGCATTATCGTAATTTTGGGAAGTAAATGTCAATAGCTGAAAGTTGGGAGCCTGCTGCAATTTCAAGCCTTGTAAGGACCGTCGCTTCTTCCCTCTCTCTGCTTATAACCCTGGTTTTCTTCGTCCTCCTTCGACCCAAAATCGAAGGGAATTTACAGTAGCTGAAGGAAGAAATGGCGACCGCTGCAATCTTGGAAGATGTTCCTTCAGTAGATCTCATGACGGAACTCCTTCGCCGGATGAAGTGCGCCAACAAACCCGACAAACGCCTCATTCTCGTTGGTAAAACCATCTCTTAACCTCTTCTTTGAAATGATTTTTACGATGTTTTAAATGGTCCAGAATGTTGGGTTTTTTCTGTAGTTGGGGTGGAGATGTCATTTTGGGGTATTTTCTCCTTATTTGTTACTTTCGATATGACGTGTGTTGAATGATTGGGAAAGTTCTGATTTTTGAGTATTTTCTTTGGGGTTTTTGTATAGTGGGTTCCTTTTCCCTTTCTCCTATTTTTGTTACTGGTTTTTGTCTGTGTTCTTTTGGGGAAGAGATTGGAGTTGGAGATAAGGTGAATGAATCTGTTTCATTATTCTAGGTTAAAATTTTACCCTTTGGCGCTGTTTGGCATGCGATAACGGTCCACGGATTAAGTTATTTATGGATAGTGAGCTTTTCCCCTACTATTTGCAGCCTTAAAACTTATATAAAATTATTCAACCGCATTTAATGGCCCTAAAATAGTTTGGTATACAGGAATAACATAATCCATGGATTGCCTTTCCCGTGGTAGCTCATAATTCTGTATCCGGGAATAACTTGTTTCGGCTCTAGGATAAGTTAGTAGGACAAAGCAGCTCATGGGTAAATCTGCTTTTCTATGTCTGGAAAATCCACCCAATATCCTACATTTGGAATGTATCTATCAACATAATCGAAACAAAAGCATGAGGAGTTTGGGTTTGTGGGGCTGTTTGGTACGAGGATGATCAACCATGGACTAAATTATCCGCGGATGGTGAATATTTCCTTGCTACTGGCAGTCCCCAAAAAGGTATATTTTGAGCAGTGATGACGGGGTCCCAAAACTTCGTTTTGCAGAAAATTTGTTCTGTCCATGGATACTTCGTTTTGCAGAAAATTTGTTCTGTCCATGGATATTGGCCCTGGACTGTTATATCCGTGCCAAAAAGCCCATTATCTACATTAGGTTTCTCACATCTGCAAAGTTTCAAGTTAACATGATATGGGTTATGTCCAAGAATCCGACGTGTCTCTCCTCTTCGAACCGTGACTGTATTTCAGGATCTAAAATATTAATAATGGGGTTTAATTGTGTTATATCTTGCTGCAATATATGCTCTTATGTTTCCTTTTCTTCTCTTGGCAACTTTAGCTATTGTTGGTCATTTAATTTTTACTACTGTAGTTTGGAAACATAATATGGCCCCAATATTAGTTTTTATTTCCTTATTATACGGTGCATATTCATAAGAATTAGATGAATGGCAGGCCCACCTGGATCTGGAAAAGGCACCCAGTCACCGATTATCAAGGACGAGTATTGCTTATGCCACTTGGCTACTGGTGATATGTTGAGAGCTGCTGTTGCAGCTAAAACCCCACTAGGAGTAAAAGCAAAAGAAGCTATGGACAAGGTAATGCTTTGTTTGGCTGTAGCATGTATTATCTGATTGTAAGATGTTTCCCTTTCCTTTCTATTACTTTCAATAAATGCATGCTTCAAGCTAGGTGCTGCAATGTTTCTTTGATTTGGCTTTGTGGTTCCACAGGGAGAACTTGTCTCAGATGACTTGGTTGTTGGGATAATTGATGAAGCAATTAAAAAACCCTCATGCCAGAAAGGTTTCATACTTGATGGGTTCCCAAGGACAGTAGTTCAAGCAGAGAAGGTGATAATTTTGTTTGTAACATGAAATGCATATGAGATGATAGACTTCAGTTAGGTTCTGTAACATCTGTTGAATCGTTTCCCCATAGTTTGGACTCTACTCATATGCCTGCCACCTTTTGAATACAGCTTGATGAGATGCTTGAAAAACAAGGGACTAAAATTGATAAGGTGCTCGACTTTGCAATTGATGATGCCATATTGGAGGAAAGAATTACTGGGCGCTGGATTCATCCTTCTAGTGGACGGACCTACCATACAAAGTTTGCGCCTGCAAAAGTTCCTGGTGTTGATGATGTAAGCTAGTAGACAATCTCGGATTTTGTTATTTATCAAAAGGGGTTTTGTTATTTAGATCCTTAGTTGTTAGATTAAGCTGGGAATTTCTGGAAAAACTTATAAATATCCAAGAGTACCAGATGTTCTTTCCAGAGATTGCCATGATAAAAAATAAGCTTTTCTATGCATTGCAACACTCTTGTCATATTCTATTAAAGTGCCACATTTTTGTAAAACTCTATTTCTTTCTTCAATTGTACAATGTGCAACAATACATATTCTCTTTACATCTAGAGAAGTTTTACTTTATTTCCCCCTATAAGTTAAAAGGAAGAACTTGTACTTTTTAAGTTTTCCTGTTACAGTCCTAGTGAAGCACATTCCTTATTATTATACTGAAACTCTGGGAAGAACTGGTTCTTTGCATTATCTATTAGTTTTTAATATTGTAGTTCAAGATTTCAAGTGCTAAAGGCAAGATTTGAATGAGCAAGGCGTCTCAAGCTTGACTTTCTGTCATGCTGCACCTTGTACTGCCCCTGGATAACTGTTTTGTTGCCAGGCCTGCCATCTGAGTTCTCATTGCCATTTTTTTTTTTACAATTTATGCACTTCTAATTATTAGATGATTGTTATTCTTTGCTTCTGTGTACATTTGGGCACTTAAAAATTGATGGCTGTATCTTGTTAAACTCTACCAGGTCTTGATTTCTCGTACTAGACAATTTGCGCTGTATTTTTCTGCTAATCTACATTACATTTGCAGTTTTTGCATTTCGTCTAATGGACATGCATAGCTGAATTATGAGTTGTCATTGTGTCCCTTTTCTTTTCTTTGTTTTTCAAATTATATTGTAATGCATATTACTACTTTATTACCTGAAGGTCACAGGAGAGCCTTTGATTCAGCGTAAAGATGATACTGCTGCAGTTCTTAAGTCAAGGCTGGAAGCTTTCCACAGGCAAACTGAACCCGTATGTTACTGTTTCTTTATTATTTTGTGTTGATAGCTATTTGTAGATGATTTGTATTCAGATATGTGACGTCTGTTTCTTATGCTCTTGTGTTATGCTGATTGTCTGGAAATGTTTCACCAGCTAGTCTGTGCTTCTGGTTATTTTGTCCTCAAAAGGATCTTTGTAGCTTGTTGATTGTTTGTTCAGCTTCATGTGCTATTCTTGGTATCCTGATTCTTCTATGGGGTTTGTATTGCTCAAATACAAAGTTCTTGTGTAACTTTATAACTGCAAGGGTGAGCATAGAAGTGCTCTGTGATTTTCTTGATGTGTATTCTTTTACGGATACTACTTCTCAGTGTTGGAATGGAAAACGGGTCAATCATTTTTCATTGATAGAGATCAGAAATGCTTGATGTAGCCTCAAGTTGATGCTCCTTGGAGTCTATTTATTCTTAAAAAAGATCCAGACCTTAATGTTTGCGCTCACTTTGAACTGTATAAGCCGTGTATTCATTCCCTGGATGAAGTGTTTCAAGAATTCTCAGTATCTAATTTTTACACTAAAATTAATTAAACTAAAGGTTGAGATCTAGTGTGGAGTTCCTAACAAAAGCCAGGCAATTGCACACTTATCATTTATTCCAATACCATTTACAGAAGAAATTGGTTCACCTCCTGTCTGATTGTTTCTGCATCAGAACGACTAATCTCATTACCTACATGGTGATAATAATGGGTATGTGTCATGCTTACCTCGAAATTTCTTCTGAAAAAACAAGCTCATTTTAGGGTTTGGTTCTGCTAACCATCTTAGAGAAAGCATATTTGGAAAATCATTTAAACAACACAGACTGACACTTAATAGAGGGGAATGGAGGAACAAGATTCATGTGGCCAACCCCTAATCGGGTTAAGGTCTTGACGATGATGATGGTTTAAAAAACATAGACATGATTATGCCACTTTAATGTTAATAAGTACCATTGGCTTTACATATGTATTATTTGTCTACATTTAATTTCACGTCTAGCTCATATATCATGTGAATATGATATTTATGTTTAACTGTTTAATTTAGACCTTAAAACTGGCAATTACCTGAGATTTTCTAGTTTGCTGTTTGTGGAGCTACATTTAGTTCACATAGAACAATGCTGATTAAAATATTCCTATCTGGTTTGCTTAGGGATAATGTGTGTAACAGAAAGATGTGTATACATAAAGACCAACAGTGTTTGGAGTAGAATTCTCATGTGTCTATGCCCATGTGCAACCTGACATGTATGTATCCAGGAATGTGCTTGTACGTGAGGCCGTTGATGCTTACTAATATGCATGCTGGTACTCGTCTATACATCTCACTCATTTTTTACCCATGCATTTGACCAACATGTTCTTATGAAGGATCCAATGGAGTGATTGGTTAAGGATCCCTTAGATTTGATTCTTCAACATGTTCATATGAAGAAACTGATGGAGTCATTATTTGAGGATCTTTGTATATCTCAGTGTTGTGAATGATCAGAGCCCTCATAGTATGTCACTGCTTATGTTTGTGGTTGTGAAATTTGTTTGGTGATGATCTAGGGACTCAGTCATCATTGACAACAAGAACTCATTTTTTCCTACCAACTTGGGCAATAAAACACTTCTATGTTTCCATATCTAGCTATAATCCTTTCCTTTTATTTGTTTCTTCTCATGTGGGTGCTTGTTCTTCTGTTTTTGTCTTCTTCCCCTTCTGAACGATGCCTTGTTTTTCTTTTTATCCTATTCTTTTCTTCCTGTTCAAAGTAATACTAGTTCTTTTTTCAGTTTTCATGTTGTTCTCTCTTCTTTCGTTTAATTTCCTTTGAGATGTGAAGGCTGCTGTTGAATCTCAGTGCAAGCAAAAGCCCAACTAAAATCTGACATTTATAACAGTAGTATTGGTTGAACCTCAGTTCTATAGGATAGCATAATGTTGTAGAATGGCTAGCAGGATTGGTGTTTTGTCACGGATATCTGAAATGATGGTTTACTTGGAAGGTTGTCGTGATAACTCAGAAAATTCAAGCTCCACAGACTGGACTGCAGGTTTCTTGTTTTCAAGAAATTTTCCAGGCGATTAACTCACTGAACTGAGCAATCTTTGATGCCTCTAAATCTGTACTTTTCATGTTGGGGTTTGGGTTTTGTTCCAAATATCATGACCATTCCTTTCTTGGGTTTCTCAATTCTTTTATTGGTTAATCTTTATCATTTCATTGCTTTCCAATTTCTCTCTGTGTGAAGGGGAAATGGTTATTATGAAGATAAAAACTCCCTCTTCTGATGTGAGTTGAGGAAAATTGCTGGCAGAATCGAACCTAATAACTGAATGACCTCTTCTCTATTTTTTTTTCTCAAAACTTTATTTATTTTTTCTTTGTTTTTTTTCACATGTCCTTTCAACTTACAATATGCTGAACTAGCAATTGATTAATTGACTAAAGGAGATGGTGGGAATGACCCACACAAGTTAGTGGTTATACCAGGTACAGCTAAAGAGACCTAAGAGAATGGAAGTCTGCTGATGGTGCTGGCCACAAGGCTATAGGATGGTAGCAAAGGAGTGGCTCCATCACTGCATCTGCTTTTCATGCTTATTCTTGATGATGGAGAATCCGATAGAGTTGTTTTGATCATATTGAAAGGGTGCTCCTGGCCTGCTTGTTATAAATATGGCCTCAATGCACTCTTGGAGTATATGATCTGGATGCCATCATGACTTGTCGATGTGTGGTAATGGGTTGAGATGTGGTGGTTGTTGAGAAAAGGATGGGACCAAGTTTGACTCTGGTTCACATGTGACCCCTGAACTTACAGTTCAGCTTGCTCTGTAAGTAACCTGCAAACTCAAAATCGTCTGTAAATAGCCCCTGAACTTTGAGAATTTGTTTGTCTTGGGCCCATAGTGAAGGAATCTGTTAACTTAGAGCCGGACACTTTTGAGAATTCGTTTGTCCACAAGTATGTGGCGGTTTGGAATTTCAACTGCCCCCATCTTAAACAAAAACACTATTTCAGAAAGCGAAAAATCCCTAACTGGGAACTGGACAATTTTGAGTCTCTTTCTCCCCCCATAGAAGAATTTGAGCATAAAAATCCTAGATATCTGCCATAGTTTCATCCATTCCCTCATCTTAACTGGTTGCAATCCTTCGTTTGGTACTACCTTTAGTCTTCTCCATTTCCTTGCAATGGATGTTTCTTCTTCATCGATCTCTGCTTGGGTGTAGATTTCCATTTCCATTTTTATTTCTTCATTTCTTGCACTATGTCTTCTGCCTTTTGGACTATGTAGAAATATTGTGGTGATGACTCAGAAAATTCAAGCTCAACAGACTGGATTGCAGGTTTCTTGTTGTCAAGAAATTTGCGTGGCAACTAATCCACTGAACTGAGCAATCTTTTGAAGCCTCTAAATCTGTATTTTTCATGTTGGGGTTTGGGTTTCCTTCCAAATATCATGTCCATTCCTTGCTTGGCTTTTCCCAGTTCTTTTGTTGGTTAATCTTTATCTTTTTATTATTTTCCAAATTCTTCTATATGCTTGTGAAGGGGAAATGGTTATGATGAGGATGAAAAGCTCCCTCTTCTGATGTGAGTTGAGGAAAATTGCTGGCAGAATCGAACCTAATAATATATCGCCATCACTGAATGACCATTTCTCCTCTATTTTGCTTTATTTCTTTTCCAAATTTATTCTCTTTCTAATGGATATTTTCCCCATTTTTCTTTTCAATTGTTCTTTCAATTACAGTAAGCTGAACTAGCAATTGATTAAAAGAGATTATGGAAATCACCTCCCCAAGTTGGTGGTCATACCAGTTTGGGTTTATTTTGTTGGAGAGAATGGATAATGATGAGGTCAAATGAATTATCCAACCCTTGATCTGAGTTTCATTTCAAAATGATGTGAAATTCTTTGCTTCTGAATCTGGCCTTCAAATCTTTCTAAACTTACTTGACTCTGCTGAATATTTGGAGATCTTAGGTTCTTTTTGCTGGCATTGACTATGCGATAGAAGAGTAATCCATCTCCAAGTTGGGAATTTTTGGCCCTTTGAAACAGTATTTTGCTAAAGAAGGGGCAGTTGAAATCCCAAAAACTGCCCCCCCTTAAATGGTCAGTTAACAAATTCCCAAGACAAATGAATTTGAAAGTTCTGAGGCTACTTACAGATGACTTTGAGTTTGTGGGTTACAAACCAGACTGTCAGTTCTGGGGCCTTATGTGAACCAGACACTGAAATTTTGAACGGAAGCTGATTGAGGGTCAGGTTGAGAAAGCTTAAATTGTGCTCCAAAGTTTATGGATCAGTAGGGAAAATAAATGTGGTTGGTAGTTGGTTCCTGGCACCTGCCACCATGGACCTGCTTTTGTGAGCGATTCCTGTATTTTATCAGTGTCCTGTAGTTGCACATAGGCAATTTGTTCTGAAAAGACTTAGACAAGCTTACTGTTAACCATTCTGCTTTGTTGCCTCTACTCTGACTGAGTGGATTCAGGAGCCGATCAAGCAACCAGAGGTGACGGAGCTGGGCCAGAGAGATACTGATGTTGTGGGAGCCTGTTTGGAAGCAGCCACATTTTGGGGATAGAATGGCCATATTTGATGATGCAGTAATGGTTGGTGGCAAGGAGGCAGACGGTACTCGCTGGTTATAAAACAGAAATTAGGGTCTTGTGCCCTGTGAGATAGCGGGTCCTTTTGAGCAATGCCACTATTGCAGAAATCGGAATGGAACATTCATTTCACCTTCTGGCTGTGTGAGATATGAAGGAAGATGCGAACTACTGTATGGTGTCAGTTCTGCTGTTTGACGCAAGAAGGGACCAGTATTCTGCATCTTTATATTTCGTCAAGTGTGATGTCTCTTAATGTGTGCTAATGTGGCACAGAACATGAGGCTTTACTTGCTGATGTTGGAGCAATTCCTCTAAATGCGAGTGGGATAATGATTTCAGTATTCAGTAGGGAGTGGCAACAAGGGGTCTGTAGTACCAAATATTAGGTGACGTTATGTGATCCATATCTTATTAAATGAAAAAGAAGTAAGATTTCTAAGATGGAATAGGTACTTCATTGAACTAGCTATGATGCTTTTTTCCTGTTATCTGAGCTACTGATTCTCTTAATGTGCTGTTGTTTCAGGGTCTTAGTGTCCATTCTCTAGCTTTTTTCCACGTTTTCCTTAATGTTCTACCATTTCCCTGAAAGTATGAATTCATTTTTCTGTAGGTCATTGATTACTACTCCAAGAAAGGTGTCATCGCAAAGCTTCATGCTGAGAAGCCCCCCAAGGAGGTCACTGCTGAGGTTCAGAAGTCGCTATCATCATGAGTAACGCTTTTGCTTTTTGCTAGAACTTTCTACATCTGTACGAGTTTTTAAATTTGTGCAATCCGATGCATTGTCGGGTCGGCTATCAGCTTCTCTGTTTTCTCACTTCTTACCTAACTTCATGTTTCTTATAAGCTGCTGAGGTGCCACAGGATTTTTGCTGAAATAAAGTGGGATATGAGAATTTTGTGGCTTTTGGTTTCTGTTAGCATTATCCATATTTGTTATGTTGAGGCAAAATGCTTAATTTCCACAATTTCTGAATTTCACAATGAACGACATATCCTTCTATGATATGCCTGAATTGGAGAATGGGTTGTCTTCAAAGGGTGAAATTGTTGCTGATTAGGTTGGATGGGCTACCTGCTTAACCGTGAGACTGCAGGTTTCTCTTGATTGCAGTTTGCTAGCTAGAAAAAAGAGTTGCATGAGCAATTGCTGCTTGCTAGAGGTGTTTGTTTCTCTCTTTTTATGGTTCTAAATTTTGGGTGCAGACATCCGGAGAGAAAATATGATGCCCTTGTCTGCATATCCTCAAATGATAGAAGTTGCTGCTGCTCACTTCAGCTTCCTCTTCTTTGATTATTCTCCTTAATTCAGTTGCTACAGGGATCTTCACTTTCTTGGTAGTGACTGCCATGATGGATCTCATTAGCTGCATAGTACTAGGAACCGTCTATTTGCTTTCCCGCATATGAACAGTTGAAAGTTGGATGAAGACGATGCTCACAGTTACTGAGATCAAAGTAACAAAACCCAAAATGCAGGAAAGTATATTTACCTTCAAAACTTCCCTGACTCAGCTGCTTTTCGAGTCAACTCAGCTGACTTTTGATGGCGGAAGGATCCTTGACAAGTGGGTACTATTTTTTGTTTCCACTGCCTCATATTTTTACTCATTCAGTAAAAATCCACAGGAAATAGACGTACCGATATTCTAGGGTTTGCTACAGTGAATTGAAAGGAGAAAGATCGGCCTAAGTGGATGTAGAAAATTAGAGAGAGAGAGAAATATTAGGCCATTTTGAGTAGTTCTCCTCGTACAGTCTTATCTTGTATTTTGCAATAGGTTGTTTTCACGTCTCAAACCTGTAACCTAACTGGTTCAAGGCGTGAAAAGAGTCTCTTGCAAAATATAAGGCTGCATACTATTGACCCTTGTGGTTCGCCCTTTGGATGATTAACTCGTTCGAATGTGTAATAATTCAAAAGGATTCTACAAAGCGTGTGGAATGGATGAATCTAGCATGGACAAAATTTGTACTTAGTTGCAGGGCGATCCAAATTCTACTCCCAAAACAAGTTTTGGTGATCCCAGAATAGTCAAATCATTGTGAACTTTTGCCTGCAAGAAGTCCAGTGCTGGAGCAGTTGGATGGATGGGTGGGGACCCATCGTGGAAAAGAAATTTGAAGGTGATTTGAGGCCAATGGATGCCAAGAAAATCTGGAAGCATTTTATCTCCCTATTGGTGGTGGCTCTAATGCTATTATCTTTCGCAGTCTATGATATCCAAACCATTCATCTGGTGGGGTCCATCAAAGAAATGTCTGAAAATCCCAGTTCGGATGATTCCAACTATTCGAATATGGAGGTGCTTAGATTAAAGTTGAGAGCTTTTATGTGCTGTCTAAGCTTATTAAGTCCCTAGGATTGACAGACACTGCTACAACCACAGGCACTAAGCACCATATGATCCAAACCATAGTGTCAGAAAGCAGAGATTTCCAAAGACGATCAATGCAGCTGAATGCGGTTGAAAACTGACTCCTCTGATTTTTTTATTGTTTTTTCAACAATGTCATTACATTTTTGCAATTTCGCAAAAAAAAAAAATCCAACGTTTTCTAAAATTTGTATTTTTGCTATTAAATTTTGCAGATCTTTACAAGAATGCCATTCCGGTACTCTTCCTTCCTCCTTTTTCATTAGTTTTTTCAAAATTTTGATATTATCCTTCTCTTCCTCACAAAGTCAGATGACTGGCGGTAGGAGAGATATCCGGCAACCAAAATCTCTCTCTCTCTAGATTTTGAACCACGTATCTCTGTTCAATCCTGCTCACCTTGCTACTTTTCACTCCATGATACCAGCACTCCATTCCTTCGATCCTTCTAGGAGTCATGATTGGAGGGGCCTGAAACAGGAGGTGGCCAATGGCAATGCGGGGGATGGATGCAGCTGGAAACATGGAAAATAGAGAAGTGCAAAGATGAGTTTTTAAAATTTTTAACTGAGAATTAAGATGGAAACTTAGTAGAATAGCATTTTTGCAAGGATAAAAAATGTAAATTCTAGAAAATGTTTGATTTTGTTTGCAAAATTTCCAAAATGTAATGGCATTTTTGCTAAAAACCTTTTCTTTTCTTTTTTTTATTTTGAAAAAGAAATACTATTGGTAGTTTCACCAGTGGCAGATTCCTGCTAGTTAAGCTCTTCTTTATGTTTAGAGACTAAAATCTCATTGTAGGATAGCCGATCGGAGGTTTTGATTACCATGATCCAAACCATTAATCTTCTTAAGCATGACAATCTTCCACTGCCCTCTACAAGTACTTCCCTGTGGCCATTTTCATCCAAAGAGACCTGGGCATCCATCACAGAAGGAGATGAGCACGAAAATCTTCCTCTGCCTTTTCCATTAAATTTAAGGAGGAACAAGTGTAATTGTAAACGCATATCAAAACTAAGGACCAAGGAATATCATTGTAGATTGTAGCAGGCAAACGGCAACCATATAACACAGCCTAATGCTTACAACAACTTAAAGCATGGCAGGTAAATTACTGCTTGATTCTACATAAGTTTCTAAGCCTGGTCATGAACTCCAGGATGTAATTACAGACTCTGTAACTTGATTACATATCCACAATAAAAGTAAAATGGGATGTGATGTGGACTTAAAATCAGTTAAACGTCAACGGTAATCTTTGCATCCAGCTGAGTGAACTCTTGGTAGTAGGCCTTGAAATGCTCATATGAGTGCCTAATGTCATCCACAGCACACATTTCCCTTATGCTGTGCATTGATAATTGTGGAGCACCCACATCTACAGTGCGGATACCCGTTCCACTTGCTAGTATGGGACCAATGGTTGAACCGCAAGGCATGTCATTTCGGACTACGAAATCCTACAAAAATGGAACAGTACAAAATAGATCAGCTCTAGGCACACAAGGATATCCTACTGTAGATCTTCAGGATTTGCATTTGAACTCATGAATACATCATAGGGTGCTCATGTGCAAAGTTGCCCATCAGATGTGCCACTGAAATAACCAGTCTGCAGGGCTTTCCAGTGACAATTAAACTAAAATATCCAATGGGAAAAGTTCAGAATTCTGATGATTAGGTTCAGTAGATGCGTCTGACTTCTGTATTACAGCCTTTTCTAGTTAAACGTCCTAAAACCTGAACCATTCAACCATACTTGGTCATCAACAATGGCACATCTCAATTATACAAGAGAAGCAAGCACGTGATGAATTTATACCAATCCAGATATACACATAATACGTCACAAATATAAACTAATATCTTTACCAGAATATGTATTGAAATCACCATATAGACTGCATGGCTATATCTGTGTTCAACTTCCAGGGTTGGTTTCGGCTTAGACCTTGGATCCAAGTTCCAGTTCAAAACCCAAACCATTAAAAATAGTAAAAATTACTGTCACTAAAGAGCACGTGTAAAACAATCTATCAATTAGGAACAATGGTCACATTTACTAGAGGTAACTAACCTGAACAGGAAGATCATGCCTCTCTCCAATCTCTCGAAATATGAATGAGGTGATTGCATTGGTTGCATAACGTTGATTGGCATTGTGTTTGATGACAAGGCCTCCATGCATTTTTGGTTGATGATTTTCTTCATGTTTGTCCTGATATGGAAGCCGCATTTAAGACCATATGGATTGTGTAATTCAATACATTTTAATTTCATATTGAAAATAAAGTCTATCACGTACCATATGATGAGGGTGTAAGGCATGTGCCATGTCAGCAGACACAAGAAAACTTCTTTGTATTGCTTTCTGAAGCAGCTGAAAAACAGTGGGCAAGAACCAGATTCGTCACAAAGGCAAGTGTGACAAGAATGCAACAATAAATAAAGGCCAAAACTAGTGTTGTTTATGAAAAATGAAAAGCAAAAACCTACGCCTAAGAGAGTACTTACATGCATGAATCCAAAAGCAAAGGTAGCAGTTTAAAGAACCATCCTAGCATTCTGAGAAGAACTTCACTTAACATAATTCATTCACAACTGGTTCAAGTTGATGGGTTCCACTTTTACAAAAACCAGAAAAAACTGTTGAATACCAAGTTCAGTTTTTTGAAGCGACTGACAAGTTTTAATGAGAATAAGTTTAAATGGCTGTGGAGAATCAAACCATGATCAAGTAACTTGATGAATTACTATAGTAAATTTTAGCTGTTTCGTAAGTGAAACAAAAAGGCTGAAAGGTTAAGATAATCACCTCACAACAATTCCTAGAATATTTCTAGTTTATAAACCTTGATTATTAATTCGTTATGTGTTTTCTATTTTGAAGGAGAGCCTTGGTTCAACAGTAAAAGTTGTCGTCATGTGACCTTGAGGTCACTGGTTCAAGGCGTGGAATCAGCCTCTTGCAAAAATGCAAGGCTGCCTACTTTAGGCCATTGTGGCCCGCCCCTTCCCTGGACCCCGCATAGACCGGAGCTTCGTGCACCGGGGCTGCCCTTATGTGTTTTCTATTTTGTCAACAAACAATATTGGGCATGCAGCTCAATGAAAACTGCATTGACTTTTGAAAGCATGTACACAGAGAATTTTCCCAGAATTAGTGAAACAACATAACAAGCTAAGTACAGGTAAAAACAAATGAAGAAACATTGGTAGCAGCATAAGTAATCAGTGAAAAAAGAGAACTGCTGAAAAATAAGAGAAGCAATTGCTACCTTGGAGTCTGAAGAGCTGAATGACCGTGTTATTCTTGATATAGCATCCAACATGGCTGGAGAACCAGCCCCTTGTGCTGAATCAGATCCCACTTCCTCGTGATCAAACAGTGCGACCATCCTTACGCCAGTCTCATCATCAAGAGAACTGTTGGATGATGTTGAGTCTATGAATGCCTGAAATTAATTTATAATAAATAAATGAGAAGGAATTTTGTCGTATAAACCATACACTGTGTCTTTCTTTTCCTATTCACGGATATCACCACAATAGGAAAAAGTAGCTACAATAATGAAACTAACAGTATAAGGTGCTAGAAAATTTGGCACTTTTGACATTTGAACTAGTTGTTTAAACCGTGAGATCTATTAAAAAATTATCGTCTGAAATGAAAACTCATGCAAACCTTAATACGTGAGATTTTGGTACATTGATGCTCTATGGATCTCTTCCGACAAGTAGATTGGACACTACAAAATGATTTACTTCCATCATATGTATAAAGCAGTGTACCTACCTAATCAAATGCACCCAAATTTCCTTAACACATTGACTAATAAGGGGAGCCTTGGTGCAACAGTAGAGTTGTTATTGTGTGACCTTGAGGTCACGGTTTCAAGGTGTGGAAACTGCCTCTTAGAAAATGCAAGATAAGGCTGCGTGCTATAGACCATTATGGTCCACCCCTTCCCCAGACCCTACATAAGCAGGAGCTTTATGCACTGGGCTGCCCTTTTTCTTATTGACCAGCACCCAAATGTAAGAGGCCCAAGTCTGTCATCTAACCAATACCGACTTAACAGCATAATAGTAGAACTTAGCTTCAATATGGAATTAGAATGCCAGGTTGCTACTTGTCCTAATCTCGTAGCCTTTCCTAATCCATTCTTAAAGCTGCAATGTCAATTGAGGCAATTTACAATGTTGACCTGATAAAACAACCAAATGACTTTCATCCAAATGCCCTATATCCCTGACTTGCTGTGGATGCTTACAGTGCAGTGAAACAGCAAACATTCTAATAGTTTCTTATCATATGCTGGGGAGATGTTATGTGAATTGTACTGGATCCACCAAATAATTGATAAACCATATGTTTATGAGTCGTGACACTCTCCTCTGCAATTCCTGGCTGAAGTGATCATCTGGATCTTGCTCTAACGTCAGTCAGACGTCCTAAGAGTCTACAGCACTTCTGCAAGAAATTCCCTCAACAAAAGAGCATCTTAACATAGTCAGGAAGTCTTGCCATCTCAGTTCAGTGACAATACTGTAGAATCTAATCTAGTGCACAGCCTGCCATGCAGTTATGGTAAAGGCTCCAACAGGTAAAAGCTGCTCAAACCATTAACCTCTAATATGAATACTATAGTAAGGAATTCAACCTGGCAGATGCAAGATTTGCATCTAAGACCTCAACTTCCACAGAGATACACATATTACCTTATTTGTTGATCCGGATCTTACCTGTTGACATAAGGTACCACTCTGAGATGGTATTGCACACAAATCAAGCATTATTTGAATTCTGATGATTTAGGCTTAAGGGCCATTATTATCTTCTTAGCTACAAATATGGAGTTAAATCTACAGTCTCATTATTGAGGATCATCTCACACCATTTCAGTACCGCACTTGAACTCAAAGAAAATACTCCAACTCTCAGCATGTTTTCAGTGAAGTACTCTCCCTCAGACATACATTCTTAATCATAGACCAGTTTGGTCTATGTTAGAGTAAACAACCTACTGGTTGTTGTTGGTCCTGCTTTTGTCCTTGTAATTGCAAATGAACAACTTGTTTGGTGTTTTGCTGGCTGCCAAAGTTTCATACTCTGGTGGATGAATAATATCATTACAATTATTCCTTGGTACCACTTCAATGGGCTGATTTCTTGTCAGAAATTAATCAATGAGTTGCTTGGCATCCATCGAGAAATTGTTTTAACTTGATTCTGAATAGATTGATACAAGATATTAACATTACATTCAGAGAATTAAGATTCTCTGATTACTTGTCAACTTGGCAAAATGTAGATACTAGATAGTGTAGAACTGTATCTAATTATAGTACTGACCTTCAAAGAGCAAAATGACATGCCAAGGTTATCAAGCCTTCCAGAGAATATGAATTCCTTCAAAGCACCCCCAGTGACACTTGGTTGAGTATCACAAACTTGTAACTCAAAGTCACATATCTCATCTGGTTCACAGCCAGCTTGAGCTGCAAGTAGCTGGAAGAAAGCAAGATGAATCATCAAACAACAGACAAAAGATACTTCGATTCATACTCTCCACAAGATAAAATCCAGAGATGCAATCTATGTAGAAAAGCAATCATATTTTTGACTCTTCTGCTGGCCATCTAATTTATTCATATTCCACAAAATAATAAGATCTGTCTAGAAAAGATCCTAAATTTGAAAAGTTGAGTACCTGTAACAGAATAGGATGATGGTTTTTGTTATAAGAATTCCTCTTTTCATTTGATTCCTTTCCATCATCTTCAGATGCCACTTTTTGTAGCTCACCCTGCAAACATTGTCCTATTTAGAGACAAAGAAGTTCTTAAAGAGAGAGACTTGAAAGAAGTTCATACTTATACGTAACAGGAAAATGGGGAATGAGATAAGAGAAAGGGCATAAGAAATTGCCATGAATTGTAGAAGAATATTTATTTCTATTACAGTGTAAAAGCCAAATGTAGGTTTGTATAACAAAATCACATAAAAACTATTGAGTCTACAAGGATTTATGTTGCCCAAACTCTCATCTGAACCAACCCTTGTTCCTGCAAAGTCAATGAAGGCTCATTTCATCCGCCATGGTATTACTGTGGCTGAGTCTTGAGATTTTAGACACTGCCTTGACAAGCCTAAAAGTAAATTAATCATTGCAAACATTATCGCAACCTAAGAAAATTTCTCCTTGGGCAATATGGCCTGATATGTATCAGATTTTGAGATTCATACTGCATAATGAACTTCTGTACCTTAAAAAATGTGCCGAAGGAGCATTTGCCTGAGTTAGACCTAACCCTTCCTTACTTCCCCTCCAACTGCAGCAATAATCTCAAGATATTTATTACATCATAAACTGGTTATGAATATTAATTGCAACGATCTCATATGGCCAGTCATCTCAAATGCCTTTACCACTGTCTCTGGAGCCTCTTCCCATGATACCTATAATCACTATTCTGCTCCAAGTTCTTACAATTAAGTACCTGTAAATGCTGTTATGGCTGTTGTTTGACAAGGGAATATCCTAACCTGTAACTGGATGTATTTTTGGTGAAATTGGGTTTTCATTGACAAACATGAGAAGTGATCCCATATCAGCCTGTTTTCAGCTGGCTTTAAAGCCTGTGTTTGGTTAGATCAAATCAACTTGTTGTCCTTAGTAAGGATTCAAGCAAGTGGCTATGCAATAAAGGATGAAAAAGCTATTAATTTACATAAGATCCCATCTGCAATTACAGCAGAGAGAATTCATGGTAGATGAGTAGATTCAGCACAAGCTATGGATTACCACCATAAGGGAGTATTTTGCAGTTATTATCCCTGAATTAACATTAAGGTCATGATTCATTAACATAGTCTTAGAAAGTAGCTATGGATAGCATACAATTTTAAGTATATTCTTGATCAAACAAGCACCTTAATTGCTGTTGCCAACACAGGCAGAAGATGAGTCTGCGTGTTAACCTTGAATCCATCTGTAGTCCTGCCAATTAAAGAAGCGAAAGAGAAATAAAAAGGGAAAGCCCTATCAGTAAAAGGTGATTCTGTTAAAACAATTGGAAAGAGATCAGGAAATGGAAAAAGTCAACAAAAACAAGAACTTTTTAGAGTTAGAGAACAATCTCCATGCCCAAAAAATTTACAACTTCAGCATTCATAAGCTTAGTAATCTTCTGGTACTCCACATGTTGGACGCACAAAATCAACTCCACAAGACCAAGGAAATGAAAGCACGATTATGTATGCTACTTTAAAAAAAGGAAATGTCAAAAATAAACACTCATAAATGACTAGATTAATATCCCATATTCGGAATAAGAAAAAAAAAAATCATCATCAACAAGCAAATGATCTCGGATCTCAATAACTAACTTTCCATGTTAAGCAAATGCAGAAATAATATAACCTCACATGAATCAAATCTGTTATATAAGATGTCAAAAACGAAACTTAACTGAGACCTATCCAGATGAATTGCCAATGTAGGTATTCTCATTATGGGTTCCTCAATTCTAACAAGCTTATGCAAGTAGGAGGTAGAATCATCTTTTCCTTTTATAATCAAGCGCCCTGCAACTGTTAAGTCACGATCAAACCATGTGTGCCACAATCCACCTCCATATGTCTGGACTCCAATCTCCAAATATCCCCCTTTTGTCACCTGAAGAAATGAAATAACATAGTCCAACAAATTCCAAGACCAGAAGTCAGCAAACATTAGGTAAAGAGAGTTCCACTGTCCAAAGCATTTAATAAGTATTTCTTCCATTCATTCATTCATCCATGTAGCAATTACATTAGAACACATTAAGGTAGTGATAGGTTTATCTGGTCAATTAAGATACCTTTTTTAACAAAATTTTGCCTCAAAAAGCCAAAATTACTGATAAATGCATTTAGTTACCACGGGGAAAAAGGGGTTCAGAAAAGTAGAAAACCAGCATTTTTAAAGTAGAAAAGAAGGTTTCTATCAACTGTTTTCTGCTTCCAAAGCACAAGAAACATAAACCACTAATGTCACCAATCACACCATAACAAAACTTCAAATCTCAACAAATCTATGTGCTGCCCAATTCTCACATCATAATCCCATTAGCATAGTGAACCTGCTGAAATTAACTTACAAAATCCTCCAAAATATGTTTCTTCATGCAAAATAGAGAAAGTTCCACAAAATTCAAAAGCCAAGAAATGAAAGAAAGATTACTTCAGCAATTATACCGTAAGAAAACTTGAAATTCCAACAAGTCAATATAGTATCCGAACCTCATATCAGTGTCCCAATTAACATTGCTAAAACTGTAACAAACCAAATCACAACAAATCTGTATACTTCCCAATTCTCATATCATAATCATATTAGCACCAGTGAATCTTCTCAAATTAACTAACAAAATCCTCCCAGAAATATTTCTTTAAACAAAACAAAGAAAGTTCCACAAATTCAAAATACTAAGAAATGAAAGCATGATTACTTCAGCAACCACACCGTCAGAAAACTTCAAACTCCAACAAGTCGATATAGTATCTAATTCTCATATCATGGTCCTTATTAACATTGCTAAAACTGTCCAAATGAACCCACAAAATCCTACCACCATTGTTGCTTCAATGGAAGCAAGGAAATTCCCACAAAATTCAAAGCATAATTACCTTGGTAACAGGCTTGAGTTTCAAGCAAGGACTGTCGGTGTGAGCACCAACTATATAAAATCCATTCCCAGCAACATACCTACAGAAAACTCCTCAATTTCATCAACACAAGAAACACAAACAACAAAACAAACAAAGAAAATCCTTACTTCTTCCCAATCGCGAAGGCAACGATGGTGGAGTAATTCCTGGTGAAGAAATACTTCTTCCCAGCTTTAAGCTTCCAATCCTCTCTCTCCAACACCTGCTCAAATCCTGCCTCCTTCAACCGCTTCTTCGATTCATCTGGACGATAAACAAATATCAAAAACCCTGGAAATCTCTAAAAACCTCGAACAATGTAAAAATGGGTGAAGAATTGAGAGAAAGAGAGAAGGAGATAAAATTCGTCGGTGAGAAAAGATTACCGACGGCGTGAAATGCCGTCGGAGAGGCATTAAGGAAGTCGAGGAAATCGGAAACCATGGTTTCGCATTTGTTCTGGTCTGCATTGGCTATGGCTACCGGAACTGCTGTTGCTCCAATGGAATCGAGGAAACTGGAAAACATGGTTTCGGATTTGTTCTGGTCTGCCTTGGCCATGGCTGACTGCACTGCCGCTGCTCCAATGGTGTCGAAGGTTTGTTTGTTTATTTGATGCTCGTCCTTTGTATTTGCATGGAGATCTGTTAAGTGCTGCATTTTAAATACGCGGGATGGCATCGATCCTGGTGGGACCCATTTTTGAGAATTTTCTTTGATTTCTTTTGGATTAATTTTGGGATGGATACCAACGACAAAACAAGAAGGGACCACATGGGACATATTCTAACGTGCTTAGGGGTTCACATTTAACGCGGTTATTTCATTCTAAGTTTTCTTAATTTTATTCTCAGAATTCAGGATTACTTAAAGGAAATGTTCGCAATCGATGGCTTTTATCCCCCACTATCACTATAATATAAATGTATTTGCATTGGTTGGTTGTTTTCGAGAGTCGTCTTTGAATTAGAGTACACATCAAATGGTTCGCTCGACTAACTTAGGTTGTCGTTTTGTCAAATATCAGGTGGCGCATATCCCAAACTACGCCGATTAGTCTTAACCGGTACTACATGTAGTTGATATTACTACTCAATTCGATCTGTATATGGGCCCCTATGTAAGTCAAACTTCTACTGAAAGCTTTCGAATCAACTCAACTATACTATTCAACAACTAAACTTTAGATACTTCTTCAATGAATAGTTTCATTGAGCTGACTCTTTGAAATGATATTTGGCTTGAGATGATTTAAGTTGGATTCAGATTACTTAAATTTGGCATAACATTAAGTGAAATGGCTGAATATATCACTTAAGTTGATTGAGATGTGTTCATTGAGATGAGATAGTTAAGATGACATGATATGGCTTATTTCCATCTCAAGAAAAATGCAAGAGTGGAATTAAATTTTGGGATTAGAAAAAATGACCTTCTTTTCCACTAAGAATGAGATAAGATTGAATTAATATGTAAACCACTAAAAACGAGTTGGGGTGAGATAATTTCATCTCTTCTCATCTCAAGCACTACTAACAATGAGCTAGGATGAGGTGGTTTTCATCTTATCTCAAGCACCACTAATAGTGACATGAGGAGATATTACTCCATCTCACCTCAGCTCAAATACCACGAATAGTGGTATGGCCCATTTTATGTCATCTCATAGCACCACTAACACCCCTTATGCAGCTAATGAAGTAATCTTGGTATAAGCTTTTTTTATCTTTTTAAAGAGGAAAAAGCAAAACATGAAGATTGGACTACTTTGTGGATTGTTTTATGCTTGACAAGAGAGAGAGAGAGAGAGAGAGAGAGAGAGAGAGAGAGAGAGAGAGAGAGAGAGAGAATTTTATGATACATATTTGTGTACTACAGCGCATTGAAAGGTGGAAAGAAATATGCTTAGGCCCATCTTTATGTATTTTTCAAGGAAAAGTATAGATACTTCCTTCAAACTATCATTTAAAACACTTTAACCTATAAATTATCATTTAAAATGCATTGAAAGGTGGAAAGAAATATTCTTAGGCCATATCTTTTATTATTTTATTATTTTTATGTTTTCACATTTTATATAATTTTTATTAGAATAAATTTAAGAAAGTGCAACCAATAAAAAAACTTGGTGGTTGAGTGAAAAAGTGTAAAAAGTTATTAAAGAGAAACAAACGTGTTTTAAGGCATTGCAAATAACTAAAAATAACAAAAATTTTAAGCAATATAAGAACGGTGAAAAGGTTGCTTAGAAAGTAGTAAGTGAGGCTAAACTCAAGGCATATGATGATCTCCATAGTAGATTAAGATCAACAGAAGGCGAGAAAAATATGTTTAAACTTACAAAAAGTAAAAGAACAGACGAGCAAGGACTTAGATTACATTAAGTGCATTAGAAGAGATAACCAAAGGGTACTAGTAAAAGATGACGATATGAAACAACAATGAAAAAGTTACTTTCAAAAATTACTAAATGATAATCACCCTAAGAATATAAGGATTGAAAGCATTGTAAACCCAAATCACGTTAGACATTATAGATACAACTGTAGCACTAGAATACCTGAAGTGAAAGAGCCTTTGAAAAGGATGAAATCAGGAAAGGCCCCAAAGCCTGATGGTATATCAATAGAGGATTGGAAGTATATAGGGGATCGTTGACTACTTTGGTTGACAAACTTATTTAATAAGATTATAAAATCAAAGAAAATGCCAGATAAATAGAGGAAGAGCTTTATTATGCCAATTTATAAGAATAAAGGAGACATATAGAGTTAGTACTAATTATCGGAGGATCAAGTTTATAAGTCAAACCATGAAACTTTTTGAAAAAGTGAATGAGAAGATGCTATGACATGAGACAAGTGTATAGGAGAACTAGTTTGGTTTCATGCCTTAGAGGTCTACTATGAAAGTTATTTTCCTACTTATACAATTAATAGAGAATATAGGGAGAGGAGGAAAGACCTCGACATGGTCTTTATTGACTTAAAAAAACTTTTAATAGGGTCACTAGAGAGTTAATATGGTAGGTGTTAGAAAAAAAGGGGTTTCTTGGGAGTATATAAACATAATAAGGATATGTAATAGAGAGCTATGACAAACGTTATAACCAATAGCAAAGAGATCGGTGATTTTCCTATCACTATATGATTGCACCAAGGATTGATATTGAGCCCGCACCCTTTTATGTTGGTTATAGATGAGTTAAGCAAACATTTTGAGGAGGAGAATTCATGTTGCACGTTATTTGTAGATGATATAATTTTAATTGATAAGACAAGAGAGGGTGAAATACAAAGCTAGAGTTATGGAAAAATGCATTAGAGCACCAGCAAAGATTGATAACCAAGAAGTCTCCCTAAAAGACCACTTTTGATAATTAAGATCAATAATTCATGAGAGTGAAGAAATTGAGAGGGAGGCGATTTAGAGAACCCTAGCAGGTTGGAACAAAGGAAGATGCCCCTCTAAAGTCTTGTGCGATTAACAGATGCCACTCAAACTGAAAAGAAAATTTTATAGGATTGTTGTAAGGTCATTCATGCTCTATATATCAAATTATTGGGTAGTTAAAAAACAACATGTGCATAGTATGAGTGTCGTCAAAATGTGGATGTTGAGATGAGTGGCAAGACAAGAAATGATAGAATTAAAAATGAAAACATTAGAGGAAACTTAGGAGCAGCACCAATAGGTAATAAGATGAGAGAGATTAGACTTAGATGGTTTGGACATGTCCAACAGAGACAAAAAATGACACCAGTTAGAAGAAGCAAGGATATCCAAGTTGAAGTTTCTAAAGAGTCAATGGAAAGCCCAAAGTAACATGGATAAAAGTGATGAGAAAAGATTTAAAAACATTGAAACTAAATAAAGTAATGACACTTAATAAAGAAGAATGGAGGAACAAGATTCATGTGGCCAACCCCAAATTGTGATAAAGTCTTGATGATGATGATGATGATGATCACACTAGAAGTTAAAGAATTATAATTAGAGGTCAACTCTCCCTTTAGAAATTATTTGACACAACTAGTTGTCGTAATTAACCAATCCTAAAAGGTACAATTTGACTCCAATTTTTTAAAGATTTTTCAATGATCTAGACTGTTCATTGGATTTAAGACGCATCATGTGGCCTCATTTCCTAAAATCTCAGCTAAAGGTGGATCATAAAAATATCATCTTCCGAATTTTATGTTATAAAATAGATGATCCAAAAACTAGTCTAGAAACACATTAGACAATCTATTTTACAACATAAAAAGGCCTAAAAGTGGAGGTTTTTAGGACCTAAGGTTATGTGAGAGCTTTGGGACTTGGGTCATTTGACACCTACATCATCGAATGGTTTGGATCATTGAGACAACTTTAAAATGTGGAACAACTTGTATTTTTTTTATTTTTTAGAGAGAGTCTTGCTGGGACGATGCAAAAAGGGATGCATTGGGAAACACAATCTGGATAGACCCTACATTTGGATGATTTGGCTCATTCACCTTGTTCGGCCTGCTTATTTAAACTGTTTATGAAACTTCAGGGTCATCATGTGCATTTAGCTACTAGCCTTTTCAGTTGAATGTTTTAAGGATCAAGAATTAAAAATCGAAAGTGGCATATCACAAATTATCCAATGATTATGAATTTCAGTGTCTAGCCAATCTAAAGCAGGCCCTACAGAGTGAGTGGATTATATCATCTAAATGTGGAGTGTATTTAGGTTGTGTTTCCCCAAGACACCATCTTATGCGCCCCCAAAGCATTTTTCCTTTTTAGAATGCATTGATACAACTGCAATACAACTAGTTGTATCAAATAATCTTTATCTCCCTCTCTAATTTCTTTTTCACTACACTACACATAATATATAGTTCAATTTTAATTAAATTGCTCTGTTATTTCTTTTTTATTGTACTACACATAATATGTTGTTCAATTTTAATAAATGATCAAATTGTAAACAAAGTTTTGATGCCAAACCTGCTCTCTTCGCTGTCATCCTCGGTCTGCTCTATGCACTATCTGTTCTTCGATTACCAATCTCCGTCTTTCTCATTGGTCATCACTAAGCTTCTTAGGCCTAAAAACCCCAACCTAAAAGTGGATTTCCTCACCTGCCAGAAGGAAGACGAACAAGGAACTTGCACAAGTACTTTGTCGTGCATTTTCTTAATTGGTTCAATCGGTGGCTTGCTGTTTTATCTCTTTTTACATCTCTTAGTAGATAAATCACACCAGCAAGTAATTTATATCACTAAAGATCTAGGTTGCACTTGAGATCATGGCCTCAAACAAATTTTTTCAGAAGTCATAATCAAATTTGATGTCATAACATTTACTAAAAGGGCAGCCCCGGTGCACGAAGCTCCCGCCTATGCAGAGTCCGGGAAAGGAGAGGACCACAAGGGCCTGAATAAACTTTCTCCTTTCGAAATCATTTGTTATGCTGCTCTTTTGTAGATTAGTTTTTAAGTCTTTTATTCACAATATTGAAAAGAGAAGGGGAGCCTTGGCACAACGGTAAAAGTTGTCATAGTGTAACCTTGAGGTCATGGGTTCAAGGCGTGAAAACAGCCTTTAGGCCCTTGTGGTCTGCCCTTTCCACAGACCCTGCATAGGCGGGAGCTTTGTGCACCAGGGCTGCCCTTTTTTATTCACAATATTGAACAGAATCTGTATTCAACAAAGTTTTATGAAAATTGTTTCATTGGGCAACTTGCCAGTCTATCACATTGGTTCCTTTGTAACGGCAAAAGCACAATTCTCTGGGACTTCAGTTGCAAGTTGATCCCCTAAAATCCTAGAGAAAGTAGCCAAGGAGCAAATATTGGTTTCCAGCCAAAGGCCCGTACAATAATCAAGCAATTACGAAGTTCACCTACTCAACCAACTGAAGGGGAGCCTTGGCACAATGGTAAAAGTTATTGCCGTGTGACATTGAGGTCATGGGTTCAAGGCGTGAAAGCAGCCTATTGCAAGAAAACAAGGTAAGGCTGCATACTATAGGCCCTCGCAGTCCACCCCTTCCCTGGACCCCATATAGGCAGGAGCTTCATTCACCAGGGCTGGCCCTAGACCCACTCAACCAATTCTATCACCCTTTGCTTGTTAGGAGAACACAGTCGCTTAGTTACATACTTTAGTCAGTTAACAAGTGAAGCCAGTGCTGCACTCAACGTTTATAATTCCGGTGTCTGTTCATAATAATCAAGTTTTCGTATTTTAGATGGTGTTTGTATCAGATTCATAAAATGTAGGAACCATTGATCCAACCCATTTATCTGATTTCTTCGGATTTGGAATACCAAAAAGAGCAACCCGGTGAATGAAGTTCCTGTGGTGAATGAAGTTCCTGAGTTTGCAGGGTCTTGGGAAGAGGCACACTACACAAGGGTCTATAGTACGCAGTCTTATTTAGCTTATTTTGCAAGAGGCTATTTCCAAGCCTTGATTCCATGACTTCAAGGTCATGCGACAATAACTCTACCATTGCACCGAGGCTTCCATTCAAAATTAATGTGGACTAAGGATTAGAACTTTGCATAAACAATGGTCTCTATTAAAATCCCAGAAACACAATCTTTTGGATACGACAATCATCCAATGGTTATGATCTTTTGCCTACAGAATATCCAAAGCCAGAGCAATCCGATAAACAAGTCAGATCATCCAAAGGTTGGACCTCTCCCTGCAAAATATGGGGGCGCTTCTAGTTCTACGGGAGCACTTCTCTTTTAGTATTATATTAGGCGTTATAATGGAAGATGATTATGAGGTTAATGTTGGTGGGTATGACTTAGAGAGGCCGCTCCTTGCCTCACTATTTGGTACAGCTGAATATTTAGCTTGCTTTCGCCTTGTGGTTATTTTTGTAAATCGTCCACTACATGATGTGAAGAAACACAGAGCCAAATGATAAACAGTAATGTAATAACATATTTGAAACCATTATAATAAGTTACAGGCTAGTGTAAATGGGCAGCCTGGTGCACGAAGCTCCCATGTATGCATAGTCCAAGAAAGGGGCGGACCACGAGTCTATAGTATGCAGCTTTAACTGCCATTTTTGCAAGAGGTGGTTTCCACGCTTTGAACTCTTGAGTTCAAGGCCACACGATGACAATTCTATAGTTTCGCCAAGGCTTCCTTTCTAAGTAACAGGCTAGTGTACTATATGAAAACTGAAAAATCTACTCAAGGTTGTGGAAGTTGCTCCGATACTTCACAGAGTTTGCCGTTGTTTGAGACTGTAAGCATGGCAATGGCATCCCTCCCTCAAGGTACACAAAGGAGAATTCCCAAATTACGCCCAGTTGTTATCCCAGTTTACCCAGTCAACTTTGTCCAGCATTTGATTCTGTTGGTTGTTTGGAGAGGCAATCTAATTTCTTTAAAAATGAGCTGAAAATCATTATTAAATTAACGTTACTGAGCCTTGTTAAATCAGATTCAGCCTTTTAAGCTGTAAAATCTTCCTGACTTTAGCTGCAGAAATGAGACATTCCTCCACTAATTCCTCTTACAATGAGCAGAAAAAAGGCAATTGCCATCACAGTAAAGGACACCTTAGTAGTTTTTCTAAGAGCAATAGTGGATGCATTAACTCCTTATTCCGCATGTACTCTGGACTCACTTGGCAAGCGACCAACAGGAGAAATACAGGAGCAATAACAAGTTTGAAGTCATCAACAAAATTGTATTATTTTGTTTGTAAGAAATACATTTTTTCCTATTTTTTAGTACTAGAGTACATTCAGAATTTATGAAGTTCAGTAGTCTTGTAAGTTTCAGGCAAAAGTTAAGTTGCATCTTTTGATTTTCATTATACCAAATCAATATGTTTTTGAAACTCAGAATCACTAATGATTTTCAAAATCTTTCCCCCAACTTTTGAAGGAAATGCTTACTTTTGTAGCAGTTTTGCAATTTACTCTATCATAACCTCCCACCAGTTCAGGGAAATGCTTGCTTTTGTAGCAGTTTACCCTACCATAACCTCCTACCAGACCTCTTACAATCCCTTCCCCTTATATGCTTTACATGTTTGTAGTTTTTTACCCACATCTTGTCCATCTCTTACACTTGGATTTGTTATATCTTCTGTGTTGCATAATCTTATTGGCTTCATATCCATCATCTCTAATAGCATTCATATCCCACCCAACTATTCTAGCAGCTAAAAACAGAAGAATCACTTCATTAAGAAGCTAGGTCACATACTTTACATTGAATGACTAATAATATGGTTGTTGTCTAGAATAATGAGTGTCTGAATAGCAAGCTACTTACAGTTGAATTCGTTGGCAAAATCTTCCAAGTTCAAAGTTTTGGCCTAGTTTTGCACCCTGCTAATGATTCAAGTCCTAAGCAGCAATCTGGATAAACATGTTATTATCTAGCTCCAGAAAGGGCCACTTGGATATTCTAGACTCAGCACCATTAGCCAAAGAGACCTAAAAACTGCATAGAGAAACCAAGCAGCTTCTAGATATCTTATGTTCTTATGTTGAAGCTCATCACAAGTACTGCCAATGTGAAGGAGTAATTACTTAGTTGACAGGAAAAAAAAAATGAAAGAGCAAAAAGTTAGAACCAAAGTCTGCTAAATAATAAAGGAATTAACTTTGATTTGCTTCAGTTAGTCAACAGGGAATGTACTCATTTATATCAAGTTCTATACCAGAACAAACTAATGTAAAGGACAGCCCCAGTGCATGAATCTCCCGCATATGCGGGGTCCGGGGAAGAGGCAGACCACAAGGGTCAGTAGTACGCGGTCTTACCATGCATTTTGCAAGAGGCTGTTTCTACACCTTGAACTCCTGACCTCAAGGTCACACAATGACAACTCTACCGTGGCTCTCCTTCACTGGAACAAACTAATGTGAAGGAAGAATAATAAAAAACCCGGTAACAAGCATCAGGTTGAATTACAGAGGAAACATCAACCATTTGGATAAAGTATGAAGACTAACGAAAAGCAGAAGGAAACTGAATGAAGACACCCTCAAAAACTTATCCTGGGCCAGCCCCCGAGGAAATATAGAATTCATAGAAGAAACAGTAACGAATTCAGAGAGACCAGCAAAGGTAGACCACTACAAAGGCCCTGAAATAATTGCACTTAACTATGGAAATTACAGCACTTTCTTCATCCGCAAGAGCTTCATGTGTACTTGATCAAACCAACTAGCTGCTTAACTTATCCCAGTCCAGGCCCCAAAGAATATAGATTTCATAGAAGAATCAGTCATGAATTCAGATAGACCAGCAAAGGTGGACCATTTACAAAGGCCCTGAGATAATTGTACTTGAACTATGGGATGATAACAACAACATTCGATCATCATCACAGTCGGCAACAAGATACTTCGTGGAAGAGCTAGTTGGTCGTTGATTGTCTATTTTCTACTCTGTTTAGATGGAGTTCACGCTGTTGTCCCGCAATCTTATGTGGACTATCCTAAACCCTTTTCTGATGTGCCATCGAAATAAAACTGGCTCCGAACTCAAACAAACGACAGATGCAGGACATATTTACCTTCTTCCCCTTGCTGGATTTGATTTCTGCTTTACGCTTGCGATCAAAATGGGCAGCCCCCATGCACGAAACTCCCGTGCATGCGGAGTCTAGGGAAGGGGCGAGCGATGATGTACTGATTTAATCTACCAATATCAAGGAATATCAAGAACACTTACGAATTGTACTAAATACCATCCGAACACATAAACTATTTGGTAAATTTAGAAAGTGTGAATTCTGGTTAGAAAATGTCAATTTCTTGGGTCATGTAATTTCCAATGGAAATGACACTAAATACTTTCAATTCTGAGTTAAATTGAAAAATTCCTAATTTTCTTTATTTTTACGAATAAAAGGATAAAATGGTAATTTTATCATAATTAAGATCTAAGACATCAATATTTAGAATGCATTTGAAAATACAATTCAAATGATTGTAATGATAGTTTCATTTTATGATGAGCTTTGAAATTTGGATTATGTAATTTGGACAAGTATTGTAATGATACCGAATTGTACTGTGAACCACTGGATGAATCCTAAAGTTTAATAAAAGCTTATTCCTTTAATAGAATTTTATCTTATGCAAAACTCTATTTATGTTATGAAGTGATGACTTGGATTTTATAAAACAAGTTATAAAGAAAAGAATTTTCACTACTTTGTTTTGTGAATTTTTTTATAATAAAAGTCAATAGTACGCAATCTTACTTTGCATTTTGCAAGAGGCTGTTTCTATACCTTAAACCCGTGACCTCAAGGTCACACAACGATAACTCTACTATTGCGCCAAGACTCTCCTTCACTTGTGATCAAAATGCATATAAACAAATTCATCCACCATGACATCCACAACATGAGCGAGCAAGATCCTTAAATTAGCTTTCCAAGCCCTCACCACTTAGTTATTTATTTCCAAACTCGCCAAGTTTCCATCTTTAGCTGTGCATTAATATTAAACCTTACATGAATATCTAAGTCCACGATTCTTATGTTCGGGTTTTCGGCCACACTCTACTTTTATATAGTGGACCCATATGTCACGCCACTTTTATTGTGGTTTCTTTGGCGTTTTACTTTCGTTGGTCTTACGCTTCACTTTCGCATTTACTCAAATGAGTAAATTACTCAAGCATAGGCTAATTTATTCTTTGGCCAAGCGAGAAAAAAGGTCATTCTACTGCAGAAGAGATGCCAAGTTATCTGCAACCAAGTGCACCAAGTGTGCCACCAAATAAGCATCAAACATTTCCTGTGAGATCATGAAGCAATTCTTAAATAGCAAGTACTAGCTCCTAGTGCGACTTCATAAAAAGCAATTGAAGAGAAGGTCGAAGAGAATGAAATGCACATGGTGGTTATTATAGCGCTTCCTTCTGATCCTAGAATGTTAGCAACCAAGTGTTAGACATTTGTTGGTGGATGTTGTCGCACCCTACCCATATACAAGCTGCACTGAAGGCCTCCAAGTCTATACGTTTAGAACATTAAATCTTCCATGGTGCAATTCCCTCCATTTGCGATGGAGGGTTCACGGATCATTGATCCTTGGCATTCATTTTACTTGCGTACCTCCGCATGTAGATGCATAGTAACTTTAAGATGGGACCCAAGAAACAGAACTTTGCCTGTTGCCAAAATACCTTACCATGAAGACTAGAGTTTCCTTTATTAAAGGTTAAGTGTCGCCTTATCCTTTTTGGGCTCTAATCTCTTTAGATATCTTGTAAAAAAAATTACGAAGATTAACTGATTCTAACAAGTCTAAAAACCCTTGTCATAAAAGTATCTACCGATCTGCGGATGCTACAGATCACCCAATCACAAGGCCATTTTTCAGATGCTACAAATCATCCGATCCTCAGGCTGTTTGCACTACTAGATGTCCAAAGCCAGATCAATCAGATGGAATAGGTCCGATCATCCAAAGTAGGACCTTATAAGGTGCAGGGCTTCTAGGGAAGGTCCTTATAAGGGCCTGCGGCCTAGCATTCTCCTAAGAAACTCTTAGGTCTGTAGGCTTCAGAGTCGAAACATTTACAAGCTTTAATCAAAGGTACAGACTTCAAAGAACGAAAGGGGACCCAAAAATCAAAATTCACAACCACGTTGTTCCTTTTCTTCCACTCAAGTTTTGGGTCTTTGGCATAAAGCACTTCACAAAAAGAATTGCTTTTTCCACGGAAATCAATTTCGGTAGATTCCTGCCAACCAAACGGGCCCCAGTTATTTGAGAACTTGATGCTTATGACTTCCCTTTTTTTTATTCTTTTCGTTTCTTTTACCCTTTATTCTGATCCTCACAATTGATTTTTCATGTTTCAGCAGAGTAACAGAGCCTGACAGAGGAAAGCAATTGCTGTAGATCAGTAATAACAAGTTCAGTGTTGTAGATTATCAATAACAAAGGTCTAGAATCCAACCCTTCAAAAACAGTAAAATGGCATTTTCTGCTTTTAACTACGCGAGAAACTAAAAATATTCTGAATAATTGTGTCAATAATTTCTGCGTCAATGTGATCTCAAAGATGTGATTAGCTCTCAATCACATCTCAATTAAATCCAGGTAGATGACCCAGCTCAGATTAGGTTTCCAAGATCACTTAGTCACTCTATAGGCCTGCAAAAGTCGAAAGCTTTCAGTCAGTTCCCCATCACAGAGATCAAACACGACGAGGTCCAGAATAGGTGTAATTTCAAGTGTAAAGCGTTTGAGGTGAAGGTATATGCAAGTGAATTGCAGTTTTTCTTTGTTGTTCCTTTGCACAGAAGCTTCGTGCACGGGCTGCCTTTTATATTTCAATGTTTTATGTTTGGTTGAAGAGGGAAACCACCAAACCAGTGTGGCATATTAGAGAGCAAACTGATCAAACCTTACTGAAGCAAGTTCTAAACAAACCTTCACAGTTTTGAGTAGTTCTTTGGCTTCCTTGTTGTTTTTGAAGTGATCTCTTACAGGCTGCAGAAAAAAAAGAAAAAAAGATTGAGAGTGAGATTTGGTAGCAGAGCAACAAACAAAAATATCTGATTCAGACCAGCTATGTTTGCTTAAAAAAAAAAAAAAATGCAAGAGAACTGCTGGAAAGCTTTGAATAGGAGCCAGCAACTTATGTTTAGGAAAGCTGGAATGAACCCTAACCTCAAGTTATGAGATTAAGCATGGGCACCTTCAAATTAAACTACAGGCCCATCTTCCAGAATGTGACAGTGTCTACCAGAGATACTATGCTAGATGAGTAAGATGTGCTTGCAGGAGTTACGATGAAATTATTACCTTAGCATAGCAACGTGAATTGGCATTTTGGTATGGTAATGACAGAAAATGAGGCATAGAAGAGTTCTATTAGTTTTATACTAAGGTCAAGTTGAAAACTGAGGAACATGAGGGGAACTTAGCATGGTAAACAAAAGAATGAAGCTTTGATTTGAAGAGTTCATATTTTTATCAGCAAAATATCAGTTAAACTTCTTTTGACCGTTCAAGAACCGTAGAAAGCACTCACCACTATAGGAAAGCATATAAGCTATCCCACTGAAATCTTACAATACCAATATAGGATATAGACATAGATGCAAGGAAGAGAATTAGAGGATAGAGGTGTAGATAAGCACATGGGTGACACCGTGACAGAATTTTCCAAGAAGTCTATGCTGCCTGAACAGATACAAAATACAGGTATTTCATTTATACAATTAAAAGTTAAAATATTACATGAATGTTACCATAACATGTGAATTACCAATAACGGTGACACTAGACATGAACTTACAACATATGAAATACCGATATACGTGTCATAAGACATATGGACTCACACACTAAACTGCTAAAGTAAAAGGACCATGACACTAAACCCTGAGTGCCAGATCAACCTTGTAGGTTGAAATATAAATCAGAAAAATACAAATTGCTTCAAACGCCCAATAAAAAAAGTAGTCATGTCAAATAATTTCAGCAAAGTGCAACCACATTTCCAAATTTGGATATCAGAGGAGTATGTCTGAAAAGTAGGTTAGTGGGGAACTAAGAGCTACCTGCAAAATCCTATTTAATGCCTTTGAGAGAGCAGGTTTGACATCAGCTGGGTGCAACTCCTCCTTTTCATAGTCAGCTATTAGTTCCACAATGCTAGTGAAAGTCCTGTACAAGGATGTATTTAGAAATCAGATGGATTCAACTAATGAGATAGGCAATCATGCCCTCTGGATGTTTTACATAGCTAAAAGTTCAAACCAGGAGCCCTGTCCATGCTACAACCAGGGCTACCATAAAAAAAGGGCAGCCCCAGTGCACGAAGCTCCTGCCTATGCAGGGTCTGGACAACCAGGGCTACCATCATCAGCTGCAAAAGAAGACCAGAAAAGAAACGAAATAGGAATGCAAAAGACACTCTAAGCTCAAGCGAATATAAAATTGTACCAAAATCTTGTAGTAAAACAAAGTAGTAACTACTGAATTGCATGCGATGGGAAAACTCACTTGTTGCCACCATTTTTTGCATCACGTTCCACCTCAAACTTCCCAAACCATGGGAAAATGATGTACTTGATGTATTCCAAACAAGGATTTCCAGCTACAATCTTTGGGGGACAGTAAGCTTTCTTTATCTTCAAATTCACTTCTGCCTGCAGCAAAAAGTATTACCGATAGTGCTTCTGAAGAAAAACTGATACCAATTTGGATAATAAAGCCACCAAAATAGGACAACATTTTCCAGTCTAAATAAGTAATTCAGCCCTTCATTATGTAATTCAAAAATATTATGGAAATAATCTCTGGGCCAATCTTTACTTCAAACTCCTTTTCTCTGGCTTTTATGATTCCAGAAAGGTAGGCAGTAGCCCATTTTAAGGGTTATAATTAGAGAAAGGTTTTAATAGAGAAGGTAGGAGAAATACAATGCAATCCCCACAATATAACTTGCTTTTCTATCATCCTTGAATCCATAGAATCTATGATTCCTGTTACTTAGGCTAGACTATAGGGGTGATACACACAATAAACATTGGTCAGTTCAGAGTGCATGATATTTAGGACATGGACCATGCTACAATGTGGGCACACACCATGGACAACTTAATTTTATCACTGAATGAAATATATCGATGTGTCAAATCCTCACACAAAACAAGCAAAGGAAATTCAATGACAAAATGGTTATGATATAACATAGGACCTTGATGTGATTCCCATGCATAAGTCCTTCAAACCATGAACTACAAAGCAAGGATGAGGAGAGGACCACTAAAGAATGAAAGTTACAATGACTTCTTATTTAAAATATCAGTATATCTTATAGATACTCAGAAAGTTTGGATCTCAGAAAACAAAGAGACTATTTGAGGCTTCAGAATTTCTATTTGCATCAGCAGGTTTTAGTTGGGGCTGGATTAGTGCTCTTTTCAAGTTATAATAATTTACCGCTAATAGGTTTATTTTCTGGAGAAGGAGAAACTTGGCACACGGTAAAGTTGTTGTCATGTGACCTTAAGGTCAATGCTTCGAGGAGTGGAAACAACCTCTTGCAAAAATACAAGGTAAGGCTGCATACTATAGACCCTTATGGTCTGCCCCTTCCCCAGACCCCATATACACAGGAGCTTGGTGCACCAGGCTGCCCTTCTAGGTTTATTTTCTGGGGAAGACTTCGTTTGGATTTCCTTAATATGTCTTTAAACGAAGCATAATTTGCAATCATAGTTGTCATTTCTGTTTTGATAGCCAATTCAGTTTGCCAGTGGAATGGAATATCTCAGTATTGCACTTCATGATTTTTCAATTGAGGGATGTCCAAAATCGATGATCCAAGGTCTTTCATACCAGACACACACTTCTGTTTTAGCAAGGTTTCTTCTGAGCACTATGTTGGCCTTCCTCATTTTTGGTTGTTAGCCTTGCCAGATTTCAAGTCTTGCCATGTGCGTAATACTAGTGGCCCTATATTTCCCCTGACAATACCACAAACCGTAACCACTCATAGGTCCCAATTCCTGAATGGAACTCCAGTCAAATTTCTAGAGAAAATTCCAGTAGAAAAGAAACAGAAAACTAGGATTCACAACAAAATGAACTGAATTCTACGAGAATATTCGGAATTTACTTAAATAGGCAGGAAATTACTGGAATATTGACTGAAACAGAAAACTTTGGCTTTGGTTGCATTACCCAAACCGGAATGGAATATTTCCAGGGATTCCAACTGGAATGGAGAAGAATTGATAACTGTGGTTAAAAATAGAAGTCCTTTAAACGTATTTAAAAGAAAAGTGCTAAGGACACCAGAAAGCACATCGCCAGCTTGGATTGGGAATAGCAGGCTATGGTTTGCTGGGCTAGCTGCGGTGAATGGCAGGAACACTGCACCAGATGGCATGCCCCACCAAATGCCCAGCCATTGTTTTGGGTTCATCATCCTTTCTGGGTCCAGTTAGTGGGTCTCAGTTTAAAACTGAAAAGTGCCTATGATTGGGTCTTTATTTCATGAAGTTTCTGAGCCATGTGAGGGCAAGCTCTTAGCCTGTTTAAAAGGACCCTATAGTGATTGTGAAACCCCAGGAACTAAAGTACATGCAGGTAGTTCTGCTTTTCTCTTTATAAAAAGCACCACATCCTACTCTCCACATCTTCTATTGAGGCATGTGCTTATTTCAGTGAGCATGAATTCATTCAGAATTTGCTATAGTTGTCCTAGTTCAGCTGCACAAGACTTTAGCTGTCTCAAATGCAGAAGCCAACAAAAACAACTGATTGGAAAACTTTCAACTGTAGCTGAAACAACATCTAGAATAAGAAAACAACCAAATTAGAGGAGAATAGGGACAATAAAGAAGATACCTACAAAGATGAACAAATGTGGTAAACGAACAATATAAGTCCAACTACAAAAGTATAATTTAAAACACTTTGGAGCTCAAACATGCAAATTAGCAGTAAAATAAAGAAAACGTGAAAATAATGAGCAAACGGAAGGGAAATGGTTTCTTGAGCATGTCCTAGATGAACCCACAGCAAATATTAGTTATTATTTATAACAGAAACAACAAAATTCAAAACAGAACTCGAACAGCAAACATACGTGTAAGGTTAAGCAGGATATCATATAAACCCAGAATATCATTCCAAATAACATAGAAAGATCCACATGTGTTTGAATTTTACACCATGAATAAATACAAAAGCACTATCTTCCCATGTAGATAGCATACCTCTTCATCCTCCATGAAGATAGAAGACGATGGATCACTTTTAGACATCTTTTCTTGCCCCTGCTGTAGTCCAGGCAGCATGTCTAAAAATTCATGACAAATCAAGGCAAACTGGGACAGCAACATTTAGGGAACAAAAGAAAGACAGGAAACACAGGATACGGTGCGACAAAATTATAGGCTTGTTCTTCCTTTTAATGTCATCACAGTACTCTCTTGCAAGTACATTCACTTTGCGCTGGTCCATGCCCAACTGGCAGATGTCAGCCTGTAGAAAGAAAAAGAAATAACACTAGGTGATGTAATTTCATACAATGCCACAAGTTAATCTTATATATCTTTTTAGTTATAGGCAAAATTCATATTGATGGAGAAAAAACAACAAATTACAGTTCAGCATGAATAAATGTAAAAGCCATTTGAGCAGAAGCACCTTCACCAATCAGTCAGACAAGCGGGAATGAATTTTCACAACTACGAAACTTAGGGGGAAAATGACCTTCAGAAAAAATATGTCAGCGCATTGCATGCAAGGGTAGAAAATCTGAGAAGCTGCCAACTCCTCTTGCTCACTGCGACCCATAATTTGACAACACCTGCCAATGAAGTAAAAATAGTCATTGACATAAATGTTCTAAAACAAGATGGAGGATGTTAATTTCACACAAGATGTTGTAGAACAATGACAGACACAGCAGCACATAAATGGCGAGCAAGCAATGCATCATAAATGTAAATATGCACGTGTTACAAACCTCAATATCCTTGGAAGTTTGTTCCTTCTGGCTATGTCAAATACAAGGGGCCAGTATTCATGTGCCCGAGAATTCATCTCTTCAGAAGACCACAAGAACTCAACTCTGTCAAGATCCATTCCCACAGATCTCCAAATCTCAATCATATAGCGACCAACAGTTTGGATTTTCTTCAGATCACCCCCCATTTTATTGTTTAAAAATGCAAACCAATCTGCAATCCATATCTTTACTTTGCATCCTGCAGATGTTAGTTTGTTCACATTTATTGCCTTGACCACGCCCTGCTCAGATGATAAAAATATCCATTTAAACTACAAGTTCGAAAGTAGTCTCCAGAGACACTAGCCTCCCAATAGTCCAAAATCTATTGGAGGTATAACATTAGAAAATTCATAACAAATCAAATAAAAAGGAAAATAACATGGCCAATCTAAAAGAAATGGTCAGACAACCAACAGAAGAGCTTACTCAATTGGATCATGTTGGTAAAATATTTCTTGTGAAACATTTGAAAAATTAGTATGGAGGATGTTACTCATGCAAGTGCTTCGAGTACTATACTGGGACCTATTGGTGGACAAGTGTAGAGTATTTAGAAGCAGCACCACAATAGCGAAATGTTTGCAAAGTGAACATACCCAGATCTGTTTTACCATTCTGCTTCAGATTTCGTTGACACAAAGTAACTCATGATTTTAGACAGGCAACAAAGTTGCGTGACGGAAAAGCCGAAAATTTTTGCAGACACCAAATGAGTGAAAGCATGATTTAGTACTGGTACTTACAGCGTTACAAGGGGGTGGGAGACTGGAAAATGCCTCCCAACTCATCTGGATTTCTGTTCAACCCTCGGATTTGGAAATATATTGTAACATCAAAGGCAAAAGAACCACAGCAAGTTGAGATACAAATATGACTGGGATGTGCACTCAATTCTTTCACTATAGGAAGCAATTCGTTGCAATTCATTCAAGAGCATTTCCGTGAATTCTAATTTCAGTAAAACTGTTCCAAGAAGCTAATGGAAACTTGAAGAGATAGTAAATGCAAAAGCACATATTTTGTAGGGAACAAACCTGAGCAATGTGCATTCTTCCAGAAGGCTCAAAACCATCGTAGCATATGGGTTCCTTCTTCTTGGCAAGAAGATTCAGTAATTCATCTTCTTGTATGCATTCTTCGCCCACACTCCTTACAATTGCGAATTTCTCTTCAACTGTCAACCTATCATAAAAAATATAAAAGAAAAGAAAATCAGCAGCTGGTATTTGTTATGTTGAAAAATTTGTTGCTATTTTGTTAGAGTTTCAAAATTGATTGGGAACTGACGAATTCGAGCTTCCTACTCTGTTGTTAGATTTGGCTCCCTTGAAGAAGCTTCTCCTTCTTGAGAATGGATAGACAGGGACTGCACATCTGGCGAGGGCGACGATTCGACCGCTGGGATTCCTTCAACTGAATTCTCGGCCATTTTTCCTTTTCAAATTTGGGTACTTTGATCTGCTAACAAGACCTCATATAAGTATCAAACATCTAGGGTTTATGCAACAGGTATCTGTAAAAAGAGTCCTCTCTTAACTGTCTTATAATGTACAAAAAAACAACCATTCAGAAACGATACATACCCCCCTCTAGAACAAAGTGGAAAATCAGCAAAGAGCAAAACACCAATTTAGGTTGGCGGATCATGTTTGTGGCAACGAACACGACATGACTAGAATTAGGGGTCGATACGAACATGACATGATTAATAGTCGTGTCAAAAACCTATGATTGTACACAACCCGGTTCTTAAAATAATGACGTGACACGACTTGTGTAACATAATTAATTGACTGAGTCGTATTGGATATACGACACAAAATGACACGACATGAAATGACTCAATTTTCCTATTACGTCTTAGTCAAAGAACTGCTATCAAGTAAATGGAGCCGATGTCAAACCAACCACAAAATCTAGGACGGTTATGACATAACCATCTTATAAAACATAACATATAGAACGACTATTATTGTCATTGCAAGTCTTATCCTGAACATCTATCGTGCTTCCATTGGCCAGCAATTTGTTACCTGTATTTGATTGCAAATTACTATAATCACCACCACTGTTGTCATTGCAAGCCTTACCCTAGCTTTGAAAGAAAGGTCACTTTGCAAGCATTGTCTTTCCTTCTCCCCTGTAGACTGTTCGCATAAAGCATCAATTTCTTTCAAAATGTTCTCATCAAAATCTTCTTCAAGAACACCAGGCAAAGAGAAAGCATCAACGCTCATAGACTCTTCAAATGTTTTAGCAGGAGTAACAATACTAAGAAGGGAATATCCATCTTCAGCAGCAACATCAGTAATTTGTTATCCTATATTTGCATAAGCAATTTTCTCATCGTTAATCTTTAGTCCACAATACGATACGTTAGTGTACTCAGTGTCTAATAGCTTATCTCCACAATCCACATGAATAATGAGTCAAATGCACATTTGAGCCCAATTCCATCAGCGGAGACCTACCACCCGAAGACATTTGAGTCCTATATTACTAATTGAATATAGGACAGTTCCACAAGAACCGTCTATATTACTTGTGAATATAGGACGGTTCTTTTGGCACCGTCTGAACCATCCTATATTACCTGTTGAAGAATATAAGACGGTTTCAGGAGAATCGTCCTATATTGCATCTAGTATATGACGGTTATAGATGAACCGGAACCGTCCTATTTTCAACCGTAGGTTAGATAGATCAAGCATTAAGGTGATGAATAAATAGGTCGTGTGTCAAATAGGTTGACACGACAGGTCACATTGATTGACCCGAACATGACATGATTTTTGGCATGTTAATTTTGGGTTAATCCGAAAATGACACGAACACTATAAGACTCGACCCAAACCTGATAAATTCGTGTCGGGTTCGAGTCGTGTCATATTACCTGTTGAAGAATATAAGACGGTTTCAGGAGAATCGTCCTATATTGCATCTAGTATATGACGGTTATAGATGAACCGGAACCGTCCTATTTTCAACCGTAGGTTAGATAGATCAAGCATTAAGGTGATGAATAAATAGGTCGTGTGTCAAATAGGTTGACACGACAGGTCACATTGATTGACCCGAACATGACATGATTTTTGGCATGTTAATTTTGGGTTAATCCGAAAATGACACGAACACTATAAGACTCGACCCAAACCTGATAAATTCGTGTCGAGTTCGAGTCGTGTCATATTTTCCCACCCCCCCCCCCCCCTTCTCTCTCTCAAGTTCACGCCCACGATGTTAAGTTTGGATATGAACTATGAATCAATCAGAAGGGTAAAAATTATCATAAAGGTGACTTTGAGGTCATGAGTTCAAGCATGAATCAGCCTAAAGCTGCCTATTATAGGCTCTTATAGTCTACCTCTTTTCTGAACCCCGCATAGGCAAGAGCCTTGTGCAGCGAAGCTGCCTTTTTTTTAATTCAACCAAGATATTTTTTTTGCATATTTGGATGTCTAGAATGTGACAAACCAGTTAAAGTCACACCTCTATTAAAATAAAAAATATATAAAAAATTAAAGTCAATCTTTCGGATGTTAGTATCTCCCAATCATAGCTATGAAAAGTGATGTGAAGCAAACGGATCTGATCAACCAAAGGTGAGGTCCATTGCATAAAGTAGGCACTAAATAGCAAAGTTTTTCTTAATTATAATTCATCTAATACAACAATGTGGTAGATTCTAGCAATTTTCTCTTTGTTATAATGGTAGAGTTGTTGTCATGCAACTTTAAAGTCACATCTGAAGTATGAAAATAACCTCTCCTAAAATTGCAAGATAAGGCTGCGTATTATAGGCCTTTGTAGTCTGCCTCTTTTTTGAACCATGCATATATGGGAGCTTCGTGCACAGACTATCCTTTTATATGCAACTAAGTTCCCTTCTCTACCTTTAGATTGATCACAAGACCACCGTATATCGAAGCCTTATAACCATCAAAGGTGGATGACTAATATCAACCGTCGACCGTCCCAGCAATTAAAAATGCAGAGTACAAATTGTACTTTTGCCCTTATATGGTGATAGTATACATAATCACAAAGTTCAAATTGGCAAGAGAAATATTTGAAAATTTTGGCAAACATTCTAAAAGAAAATTTGAAAAAAAGATTAAGAGAAAATATTTTTCACATTTGCCTATAAGTTTTTTATCTGAATTTTTAACTATATTTGACAATAATATTTGAAACTTTTGAAAATTATTTGCTAATTTTGAGTTCTTTATTAGGTAAATTCTTGTTAATTTTTTAAATTTCTATTTGAGCTTGAAAAATTTTAGAACTTCCAAATTGTTCAGAAAAAAGTTGAGCATCAAAATTTTGAGGGCTTTTAAGCTCATCATTTGAGATGAACTAACCGTAACAAAGCAAAGAAAACTACTGCAAATACACCAGCTCTTAGGCTATCAATAGACCTCTACCTTTGCAATTATCTGAAAATTTTTGCTACTACTTTAATTCTCAATTCTTAGTGGACGTCTTGCAATGGAGTTTAACTGTCATTTGAATTGGTAAATTACTGGTTTATATATATTCACTGCCATAGTTTTGCAGTGATTTGAAATGCTAAATTACAGTATTGAATTGGAATAAGTATCCCTTAGAAATCCTTAAACTAGAAGGGGAGTGCAACGGTAAAAATTGTTGTTGTGTGACCTTGAGGTCACGGGTTCAAGGCGTATAATCAGCCTCTTGCAAAATACAAGGCTGCCCCTTCTCCAAACCCTACATAAACAGGAGCTTCGTGCACCATAGCTGCCCTCGAAATCCTTAAACCAGAGGCAACAGTCTTAATGAGTATTAGATTTGTTTTGATGTAAGATATCGCTCAGTTATTTAATATCCAGATGGGCCCAAGATGACAGATGCTTTGAACCATCCACGTTCTAGATCTCACTCGCAATCAAGATGAGATCCGGATCATAAACTGAAGTTAGTGCAGAGGAACTACGAGCTCCATTCTATGGGTGTTTGTAACGGAAATAATAAATGCAAGGATCTCATCGGAAAAATCATAGATCGAACTGCCGAATCAGAATAATTGCCCCAAGCTTTTGTGAACATTTAATCTGCGTTTGTATAATTTAATCTATGTTTTATGGTTGCAAGTAGGCAGAAAAATTTTAACCATTAAAACAGCTGACTCCATGATTCTTATTCCCGTTGCAAGCAGCACAATAAGCAAGTTCAAGTATATTTACATAAATAAATAAATAAACAAAAAATTTAAGTGAGAAGATCACAGGCCCTATCCCATATTTCCCCCCATATGTAGCTTCACACGGATGCTTTAAGCCAACATACACGGGCTAACACCATGACTGTCCTCGCCACAGACTGGATTTACCACACTTGCAAATCAAGTACAAGTGGGTTAGGTGCCTCTTCCCTTAAACCATATGGTAAGAGCTGCATACAAAAGAGTAAGATGATCTCTGAAACAAGCTTGTGAGAACACACCAAAGGATGAGCCAACAATGGAAGAAAAGATGTATTGGGGCTTCTATTCCAAGCCTAGAACAAGAACCTTGTTTCTGATCCATAGCAAAATTTTTGGGCATTCTGTCTAAGACACTTAACAGAGGAGAATGGAAGAACAAGATTCATGTGGCTAACCCCTACTCGGGATAAGGACTTGATGATGATGTCTAAGACACACCCAAGCCCACAAGAACTGCTTCTCTCCCCACAAGGAGAATGGAGGAACAAGATTCATTTGGCCGACCCCCAATCGGGATAAGGCCTTCATGATGATATCTAAGACAGTCCAAATACACAAAAATAGCTTCTCCACCCATGAAACCCCTACACGCTTCTTGGAGGATAAGAGAGCACTGTTTGTCATGCGTATGAGGTAAGTATAGAGAGAGTGAGGGGCAAAATCTTTACAACATCTGCCTTTATGGTGGCGGCGATTCGCTGCACATATGTTAGCTTCATGATAGACATGTAGGATGGTAACTGAAACAAACTGCTGCTGCAACTAAGATTTACATCATCCGCTGCTAATAATCATGTTCTTCCAATATGTTAAGTCTCAATGCAACACTAAGACTAATATCATGCTAGCATTTTCTGTAAGTTGTTCCTTTGTACTAAGAGAAAAGAAAAGACTATAACTGGGGGCAAAGATTGCCTGTGTACTTAGGGAGAAGCTCCATGCAGAGTGTATTCTGAAGATCAAGATTATTGCTCTCCAAACAGTCCATCTGCTATCTAGTTCCCAGTCCAAACTCCAAACGGGTATTTGGATAACAATCAGCAGGTTAAAATATCCATCACCTCGAATCTGGGACTTGGTCACAAAAGAGGCCCTTCTAGTGCCACTGCAGTAGAAGGCCTTGGCTCATAGCCAGTCTATTTTATTTACATTTGAATCCTTCTATCCATGTTTAGCATATACCATCAGCTGCGAATAAGTTCAGTGGCGTGGAGAATTTAACAGATAGATTGTTATCAAAATGCCAAATAGCAGGATATATTAACACATCAAAGTAAAATCTCCAACAGTTAGACCATTGTTACTTACTCTCCACACGCCGAGCTGCAGATTCCCAATAAATGGCATTTACCATAGTCCAAGTCTGTCGACCCCAATGTACACAGAGAACATCAAGTAGAAAATGCCCTTCTACTAAATGCTGCAGCACAGATAAGCCATGCACCAAATTCAACTCTATCTGAGAATCATAAACCCCTAAATTGAGTTTTATAAGGCGGGCTATGAAATGTGCAAGCAACAGCCAACCTTCATTCACAAATGCTCCTCACATAAAAGGCTTCAGAGCATCCAAACGCACATAATTTTGGTGCATAACCCATCTATAGCAAGCTTTGTAACTCAGGTGATCGTAAGCAGAAAAGTAGAACTCCACTTGTATTTCCTAAGGCTCATATTTTCCTTGGAGAAGTTATGCAAATCAGACAAGAATTACGGCAATATATTGCTATCAGATTGCATGTATGTAAAAATTAGACATGGCAAGTCATTCTGGAGAGTAGAGATCTTTCTTTCTTTTTTTAATTACTCTTGTGATTCTCTTTCCTTGAAGAAGAAAAAGGAAAAAAAAGAAAAAAGAAAAAAAAAGGGAGTTCATTGTTTGGCAAATGTTTTATAGAAGGCAGTCACTGTGTAAGTTCCTTCATTCTTAATTCAATAGTTTAACCATTTTAAACAAAAATGTATAAATTTGGATAACAACTAGAAGATAGGATCTACCAGTACATTGCTTCATGACTCTTTTCCTTTTGGTCAAAAGAGAAGCTACATATCAGAAACTACATTTGCTGAATTGTCACTATAGCAAGTAGATTGGAGTTCATGGCTCGAATCTGAATTGTCACTAAAACAAGTAGAATGGTGTTCATACCTTGAAACTCGAATCCTCCTGTTCATCAGAACCTCTCTTTAATGATGGAGGATATGTATCTGCTTTATACCAGTCCCCTCCATCACTTTCACAAAGCCTGTCATTGAAGTGCTGAGGCATGCTGCCCCATTTTAAATTCTGAAGGGTAATCACTTGTTACGGTCAACATTATTGAAGTTGAGGAAACCCTCAAGAGAAGACAACTTCCTTTAGACAAGAAGCATTAACCACACTATTTGATCCAATTGTCAGTTTCAAAGGATGGGGACAGAGCTTTCTCAATGCTAGAATCCCTCACTCATGATGTTCTCTTTTGAGAAAAAAAGTGCGATTTTATTCATATGGGGAGAATAGCCCTCCCCGTGGCTTTACAATTGGAATACACTTCATAAATCTGTCAAGAATCAAATCATAAAATAGAACTAAATCTGCAGGAACATATAGAGATAATAAGAACAACCAAAGCAAATTGCAAAAATTGACTACAACAAATAAATGCCACCAAGCAATGAAGCTTTTATCCATTTTCATGTACATGCTGACTTTCCATTGCCAATTGAGATTGCTGCAATCACAATTACATGCTCTTCTAAAGTTGCAAGGGATGATAACTTAACACCATAGTGTAGGTGGGAAATCACTAGGGGATAAATTTTCTGTTCAATTGATGTGACTTAGACTGATGATGTTGGAAAGATAACTTTGTATCAGATATAGCCAAACATCAAGATATGCACAACTCTCTTAAATTGGTCAAGTTTACAACCCCTCCAAATGACCTTTGCAACACTTTTAAGGATGACATTCAACAATCACTCAGATTCCCAGATGAAAGACATCCCAAGCTTAAATGTCAAATGGGAAATGATGCCTTAGGAGGAAGCCCTTTTAACAATTCCATTGCTAAATATCTCAAATGGATGAATTCACATATTTTGCTAGATAAATTTAGCACAAAATTCTCATTGACATCTGTTTTTCTAAGCAATTGCAAATTTTGCAATCTAAAGTATACAAATACCTATCATGACAAGCAAAGAAACTCCATGATAAGAAAGAACGTAAATGGGAATAAATATGAGTTGAAAAGACCTTCTAAATTGATAGATTGACAAACTGACAAACACGAGTCAAGGATAAAGGGCCAAATTCTTTCCTTTCCATGTCCATCTCAAAAATCTTAAAATATCATTTTACTTTGCTTTTGAAATGCAGAGATCTCACATAAGATCATGTATACAGCAGTGTACAAACCTCCCCTCAAGATTTGGCATTTTTACCACTTGAATCATGTTTCTGATTATTGATTCTTCTGAGTAACACCGGCCAATATATTATGGCACCTTCTTTTATCTTGTAAACACTTCAATAGGCCACAAACTAATCAGCATTACATATCAATATGCCCAATATAACTTAAAGCTAATATTTGTGTCCTAACTATTTTGAGCTTAACTTAGATTCTGGGTTAGATATTGGCAGACATTCAACATCTCATGTTCTGTCTTCTCCTTTATTGATAAAAAACTATGAATTACCTCAATAGCTAGTGGTAATCCATAGTTATCATAATTCTACTTTTGTCTCCTATCAAGAAGAAGAACAGAGCAAGAGTCGTGTTTCCAGAATCATTTTTCCAAGTCCTCCCAAGCCAACTACTGAATTTACACCAATATCATTTGACAAGCAAGAATCACCCGATGATAGCAACACTTCATCATCGCCACCAACCATAGAACCCTTTATGAACGAGCTCCTTGATGGCTGATTTTCTAGTTTAGGCCGTGAGCCTACATCTACTTCCTTTAGATGGAGTTCCCGCTGTTGCTCTACAAACATATATAGCTTTTTCTGAATTTCCCTCATCAGATGTGCCATCTTATTTCTGAACAAAACTGGATCCGAACTCAAACAAACAAGATAAGCAGGATACACTTACCTCCTTCCCGTCTCTGATTTCATGCTTTCCTCTTCTGATTGAAGCGCATAACAAGCAAACGCCTCTTCGTGAGCAATATTCTTAAATCAGCTTCCCATAGTTCTATCAACCAACAGCATCAAGAGGGGATAAGAGTAGATCCGCCACAATCTCTCCCTACGCAAGAAATTTCGCCAACGTTGACAAACTAGAGCTCTCTGGTTAGCAATATGCAACCCTAGCTAAAAGAAAGTATTTATAGTAAAATGCTACGGCATAAGTTGCGCTGAGGCTCAGATCTCTCTGGAATATCGCCTTCTCTTGGTGGGAGATGATGTAACATCCACCGTTCACTTTATATGAGCGGGAATGTTAGAGTAGAATGAGATAACCGTTTGGTGGGGTAACTCTTCCACCTTTGAATTGTGCGCTAACATCTCACCTTTGAATCGGCTACCGTTAATCTTTGAAAGAATCGGCTACCGTTAGGACCACGCATCGAATTTCGTGACTTGGTTGACACGTTGACTTTATGATGCTTTTAAATATATATACATTTTTAAAGTAATATCTATTCAAATTTTTTACCTTGAAAAGTTAATGGGTCATAACTTAAATTCAAAAAATCATGGTTAAACAATAGAAACACCGTAAATTTTTGTGTGTAGGGAGGTGGGCTAGCTATGATGAATGAATAGGATATCTAAGAGTAGAGCCTAGCCAAGTAATATCTCAAAAGCATTTTTTTTATTTGTAAAGTATTTTCTGACCTTTATATAACATGGAAAAACGGATAAGCATATGAATTCCGATCAAATACACTGTGAATGCCATGTCTAAACATGATTGGATGCACTATGTTTATATTTTAACACAGATAAAAATTGAGTAGTTATTTCATTCACAAATAATTTGACTTTTAATTAATTAGTGGGGTGCTTTGGATAAACAATTAAGATCATTTGCTTTGAGTCGCCTTAATCTCTTTTGGTTTTAGGTGAAACCTAGTCTACACCCACTAAAATAGATGATCATAGAGTGAGGCAATTGTTTGCATGGTCGGCCGATCAAGTGTGGTCTAGGAAGTCCAGCTCGTTGCTGCAAAGAGGCCACACACATCTAGGCTTATCTAACCCATAGGAGCCCATTAGAGAGAGGCAAAAATATGAAGGTTGGTGAGCTTTCCTAAGTGACTGCCTTGCCTGAGATACATTTGTGGGATTTCTTAAAAGCCTATAAGGAGCAGTTTCTAGGCTAGTGGTACCCAAGCATCTCTCCTCTATATATAAGGGAACACCTTATTTTTGCATCAATCTCTCTCTCTCTCTCTCTCTCTCTCTCTCTCTCTCTCTCTCTCTCTCTCTCTCTCTCTCTCTCTAAGGTGTTAATTGAAGTATTCTCATTCTCCTTTTCTCTCTTTTTTTAATTTTTGTTGTTTGTTTTGAGTTAGCCCAGCTATAGGCATTCTTACTTTTGGTTTTTTTTTTTTTTTTGAGTCAACCTACACATATGCATTCCTTATTTGATTTGTTCTTAAGTCTACCCATTATTGGCATTTTCTTTAAGGGTTATTGTATGTGTGGAGTTCCAAAGTTCAAGCTAGAAAGACAAGATCTGACAATATCTCTTTCTATCACTCTTGTTCTAGAGTTTCTATACTTAGAAAGTTCTACTTGCTTTTTAGTTTCTCTTAGAATTTCAGATTCCTAATCTATTTCTAATCACATTTTTGAAGTGAATTGAATTCTGATCTTGTTTCTCTTTAAGAGGTTTTATTGTGATTTGAGTACAAACCTTTTAAAGATGTATTTTAAATGCATTCATCTTGGAGATAAAAAAATGTACAGACTAATTCTGATCATGCAAATTAATTAAGAAATAAATTGAGTTTGGCTTGGTTGAATCCCAAAGATAAAGCTATTAAATTCCTTGAAAAATTTGGGGGGCTTCAATTATCTTTAAGAATCTACTATAAGTGTGCCTCTAAGCTAAGTTCATTGAATTTAGTTTGTGCATTTTCTAACAAATTTGCTTTGTAATTCTGTGTTGGAAAAGAAAAAATTGTCTAGAGCTAATAGCAATCCCTTAATTAGGAAGTTTTGTCTAACAACCATTAAAATTTTGCAAAATCAAATTAAAAAGAAGAGTAAAATCATGACTTTACATATAATAATTAGTGGTCTTGCGAAGTCAATGTTCTACAAAAACATTCATTATATTATAGAGAAGAATGCACAAACACTCCATAACTACCACTCAGATCAATTTGACCCCTCAAATTGTTAAGATATTAGTAGTGTTACCATATACCCTTCCATTGGATTCCTATAAAAAAGACTAACAAAATTGCTAGATGGGCCCACAATGCATTATTTTACTTTTTTCTCAAGGGTTATTTGGTAATATAATTATTAAAAATTTTAAATTTTAAGAGAAGGAGCATTATTTAGGTTTTAACCATTTCTTCTTTCTTCAAACTTAGCTAGTCAAATATGAACATTGTTCTCTCAACAACTTGGAAGAAAATTATAAATTGCAGTTGGGTTTGCTTTTAAAAAACAAATTTGGCCCTTTTCTTGGTTTCTCCATTTCTCTTTTCTCATTTTTCCACTTTTCCCATTTCCTCCATCTCATTTGACCATTTTATCCTCTCCTTCAAAAGTCACCCCATTGACCTCTATTGCAAGCTAAGGATCACCATGGAGGTCCCGTGGGAATGGTCTTCATGAGATGGTCGTTTAAATCTCTGGAAGTCAAAACAACCTTGACCGGCTATTCTACAGATACTCCAAGGGTACCAAGTTTGTCTATGAACGGTTCTTGCTGTTGAAGTAAGTTGCAAGTGGGTTTTAGCTTCTTGTGAGTAGTGTTTTCTAAGGAGTGTTTTGGTATGTTGATGGATTTGTTGGTCTTCCAATTGGTATGTTAATAGGTCAAGATGTAAAGCCTTAGCTAGTTGAGTGTAAGTCATGGTTTCATCATCTTAATTGACTTCAATGATAATATTAGTTCTGTAAAGCATTATTTAACTGAATGTAATCTATGATATGATCATCTTAATCAATTATCTGATCAAGCTTGCAGCTAACTAGAGCAACTACCTTAAGTCGTTAGGCATGCATCTGAGTAAGCTTGCAAGATCTATCACTCATAGAAGGTTTGGGTCATGCTCCTCCTCAACGACTTCAATAATGTACTTCATCTTGGGATTATGTGTAGAAGTCCCAACATAATAAGATATCTCCTTTGTCATGTCCATGACTACAAAACAAACATGCACAATTAACTAATTTAGCAAGCTCATACATCAATAATAATACAATTCTATTCAAGCTAACTAAGTCATCAACCACAAAGCATTAGGTTGATTTAGCCTCAAAGACTAAAAGTAAACTAATTCTAGTAAGTTAAGGAAGCTCAAAAACACAATACTAGGCCAATTTAGCACATGTAAGTAAGGTAATCAAGCTTATTAAAGCCAAATTAGTAGATCTAATAAGCTAATCAAGCACATTAGGCCAATTTAGTAGATCTAGTATGCTAATCAAGCTCAGCTAGGTAAATTTAGCAAGTCTAATAAGTTAATCAAGGTCATTAAGAGAGTATTGGAACAATTTAGCAAATGTGATCAATAATAAGACTAACGAAATCAAATGTACACTATGAGAAACCTAAACATAAACTACCACTAAACTAATTTAAAGTAAAAAAGCCAATAATACACTAAAAAACACGAACCTAACCTAGATGAAAGCTAATTTGAGGCAATATATACACAATTAAGATACATAATACTACATTCTACTGCCATTGCCACACGAGTTGCACACTTAATTAAAAATGTTCAACTAATGAATAACACAATGTAATAAAATAAGAATTTAGATATCAAATCCCCCAAAAAATTTCAAGAGAAATAACAAAAATCTTGAAAAAGGAAATACACATACCTAAATAGAATCACCTTGGATGTACAATACAATCCAACTCCTTTATTCAATTTTAGAAACCAAAACCCTCAAGTTTCAAAGGTTATAGGAAGATGCGAAAAGAGTTCTTGTAGACGTCTTTGATACAATAGTTCATGTTAGGTCACTAACACAGTCACATGATTCATCAAATAATTGAATTTTTTTTAAATAGTCTTGATTTTTTATGACTTGACTTTTTCCTAAGCAAATCACAAGTTTCTACAAATTTCAAATTCTAAGCAAATTTTAAGAAATTAACATGAATTTACCTTACAAAACTCAAATTTCATGCATGATTTTCCAAATTCACAAATAATATTTAAATTTTTGTTAAAAATACAAATGAAAATCTATATATAATATATGAAACATGATTTCCTCCCTCTCATATATGAAACATTATTTCCTTCCAAATCTAAACTTTGTAACTATCACCAATTTTTTATTTCAATCAAATGGGATTGTGCACTTGATTTTTTTTTACCATTTTTTATTTTCATCCAAAAACTAAATTTTATTGCCAAAAATTAAAAAAAATTAATAGAATTATTGGAATTGGAATTAGAGTTCAGATCTACTCAATTGTTAAAAATTACAGAATTTTCAATTCAAAAAGAAAGAAAATAAACCAAATAACATGAACAACTACTTCCCTAGCTTAATCGCTGTCAATTTCTTCAAATATTATCTTCTTGGAGTTGATCAACCTTCATCAAAATCTTCATCATGTCCTTGATTAAATATCTGATGATTGGATTTGTCAGATTCCTCAAAATTGTGAAGATCTGGAGTAAATGATGATTTTGGGATTTTGACAGTCTATATCACTTTATAGATTTTAGATTAAAGATCAAAGACATTAATTAAGTTCAGGATATCCTAAAAATGAAATCTAAAAGTTAATTAAAATTAGAGAAGAAATTGAGAATTTTATTATTAGTTAAGGTAACCCTTTGATTGGTTAAGACTTAATTGATCTGACTTGGATTGAGCAATTATTAGATTAGAAGAATATAGATAAAACAACACTAGAATGGAATTGGGACGCAGAAGGAATTAAAAAGAGGATTGAAATGGAATTAAATTTAAACACAATGAGCATTTATAGAATTTGTCCAGATTACTAGTTTTAAACAAAAATTAGAAGAAATCTAGTCGAGGAAGATAATGGAGTGGAGAATGGAGATGAGGGGAAAAGGAAAAGGAAGGGAAGAATAGGGGGAGAAAAGGGAAACAAAGGAAACCTGTTTTGGGTTTCCTCTTTCGACCAGAGGAGGGTTTTCTCCCATTTTCTCCTTCTCCCCCATCTTCTTCCTCTCCTTCTCTCCTTCTCCATCTTCTTCTTCTCTGCATCGATTACTTTTGCTATTTAAACTTTAATAATTTTAGGTTGCATTCCATTTTTGTCCTTAATTGTCTTGTTTTAATTTCAGATGTATCCACTTTCTGTCTTTTGGTTTACTCTGTCTTATTCTCATCTCTGTTTTTTGTTATTCCCATTTTATCCTACTTTTAGTTAACTCCTAAATTATGCAGTGGAGGTCATGTTTGTTGTATGACACAACAATCAAGACAGAAGTTGCATTTGAATTGTTACTGTATTTAATTTCATTTAAATTTAGAATAGTGTATTCAAGGGTTCATCAATTTGAATGTTCTTTTTGGCAATTTATAATTAAATTTTGTGTAAACTCCAATATTTTTAAGTCGAGTCCACGTGGAATCGACTCGGACTTGCACTAGCTAGACTACAATAGTCGTGCACTTGCGAAAAACATCAACAGGCAGTGATTGGTAGGAGTGTTGTGCAATGCGGGTGCTGGGTTCCGATATTGAAGGTTGTGCTATTGGGGAAGGGAGCAGAGGAAGGAGAAGGCAGAGGAGCTAGGGGCCAACTGGTGATGGTTTGGGTAAGATAAAAGGAAGGGGGTAGACAACTAGATAGAAGGGAGGAGAAACTGGTGTGATCAGTGGCTGGTAGAGGGAGAGGAGAAAAGAGGGGGTGGTGCGGTCTTGCCTACCTCCTATGGTTCAGTCAAGGAGGGTTAAAAGAGAGTGGAGAGGAGAATAGAGGGGGAGAGAGAATGTGGTGGAAGAAGGCAAGGAGAGATGGAGAAGAGGAGAGTGATGGGTCTACCTATTGTCAGCTTAAAGAGGGAGAGAACCTGGGAGAGGGATGAGAAGGGTTTTCTCTTTTAACACAAAGTTTCTTTTAAGAAAACATTCCATCTATACCATCAATCCACCATTGAATTTCGATTTGAGCCATTAATGACTCTTTTGGTTAATCTACAAAATAAAAGACCAAATTAGAGTAATCTAAATTATACATTAAGCATTTGATAAGCTCTAATGATCATCTGACCATTAATTTTACCAAACTAATGATTGGATGGTCAATTGGAGCTAAATTCAAAATTCAGGTAAATATTGCAAATGTGATAGGTTAGATGCTCTAATTGAATGCTAAATTATAGGTATTTTGACCAAAATTGAATACTTAACACCTACTAAGTTTATGTGGTTACTGTGCTAAAGGGCAAGAGCAGCTGATTGTGTACAACTATATGCCTAATTTGAGCTTACTCTTGTATCTCCATGGGCAACATTCAGCTGAATGCCTTCTTGATTGAGAGTGAGAGATGGATATTGCAGTTGGATCAATTGAGGGTATTGTGTAAGTCTTGAAAATCAAATGCTTCTTGTAATTCTTTATGCAACTTAGGATCTGCTAAGCAATTGCTCGTATCATGCAAATATCTTCACCACCATGCAACACCTCATATTATTCACAGGGACGTCAAAGCAAGTAATGCATTGTTAGATTTAGATTTTCAAGCTCCAGATGATGCTACACATGTTACCACGAGGGTGAAAGGTACCCTTCTCTATCTTGCCCCAAAATATGCCATGTTTGTAAAGGTATCAAAGAGTTGTGATGTCTATAGCTTTGGATATTGCTGCTAGAGCTATGTAGTGGCAAGAAACCCATGGAGAAACTCAATGCAACAATGAGACACACCATTATTGATTGGCATTGCCACTGGTTCGAGAGGAAAGGTTTGATGAAGTGGTAGGTCCAAAACTGAGTGGAACATCCGATGAAGAAGGGATGAAAAGAGTGGTGATTGTTGCACTCGTGTGTGCTCGGAGTGGGCCTGAGAAGAGACCTACTATGCTTGAGGTAGTGGACTTGCTAAAGGGGGAATCAAAAGAAAAACTATTGAATCCGGAAAATGATGAAATGTTCAGAGTGAACTTGCTAAGTTATACTCAAAATGTGTAGCATGTTATTGTTAATCTCAATGGCAAGACTGTTAAGATAAATGGCCCAGAACATTGAAGAAACTAGGCTCCTCAGGTACAAAAACCATAAAAAACCCCTGGGTCTTGAGAATATCATGGTAGAGATGAATGGCCCAGATCATTGATGAATAGCATGGTGCTGGCTAATAGCATGACATATATCAGAAATGAAATTTATTAAATTGTGATATCTAATGCATATGTTTCTCATAATATATTTTAGATATCATAAAAAATATTACTAAAAATATCACTACAGATATCACAGAACAAATGTCACATATCTTAAATATCATATAAGATATCATAGAATATATAACACATATTTCAGATATCATCAGAGATAAAGCAGAAAATGCGCCAACAAAATGCCAAATATATGGCGTTAAATAAACCTTCCTTTACTTTTGCGCAAGGCTAAGGCTCACCTTACGATAAAAAAGGGTCATCATCATCATCATCATCGAGACCTTATCCCAATTAGGGGTCGGCCACATGAATCTTATTCCTCCATTCCACTATATTAAATACCATGGCTTCATTTAGTCCCAAAGTTTTTAAATCTTTCCTCACCACTTCTATCCACGTTCTTTTGGGCCTTCCCCTTGCCCTTTTAGAACCTTCAACTTGTATTGCCTCACTCCTTCTAACTGGTGCCGTTGTTGGCCTCCTTTGAACATGTCCAAACCATCTAAGTCTAATCTCCCTCATCTTGTTACCTATTGGTGCTATTCCTAAATTTCTGTTCTCTTACCTTTGCAAGTTTAAACACATCTTTCTCACCTTCTCTTGTTCCTAGTCTATTATAGAGCTCATCATATGCTTTAAGTTTAGCCTCACTTACTATTCTCTTAGCAACTTTTTTAGCATTCTTATATTGTTCATAGTTTTCATTATTTCTAATCTTCTGCCATGCTTTAAAATGCATTCGTTTTTCTTTAATAGCTTTTTGCACTGTTTCATTCCACCACCATGTTTTCTTTGCTAATAGCCTTTTACCTTTAGATACTCCTAAGACATCTTTTGCCACTTTCTTAATGGACTGAGCCATATTAGTCCACATGGTATTTACTTATGTTTCATAATTCCAATTTCCTTCTACCATCAACTTATTTTTGAATGAGGTTATTTTCTCTCCTTTTAAGTTCCACCACTTAGTTTTTGGATGTGTATTAAGTTCAGTTCTTTTACTCCATCTTTTGATATGAATATTCATAACCATTAACCTATGTTGTGAGGTTAAACTCTCACCGGGTATCACCTTACAATCCTTACATATAGATCGTTCATTATTCCTAAGTAGAAAAAAGTCTATTTGGCTTTTATGAAGTCCACTTTTAAAGGTTATTAAGTGTTCATCCCTCTTCTTAAAGAGTATATTTGCAATGGATAGGTTATATGACAAAGCAAAATCGAGGATATTCTCCCCCATCTCGTTTCGTTCACCTTTACCATACCCTCCGTGTATTCTATCATATCCTTCCTTATCTTTTCCTACATGGCCATTTAAGTCTGCTCCTATAAATATTCCCTCAGTATTGGGAATTTCTTGCATAACTCCCTCTATATCTTCTCAAAACTGTCTCTTAATTATATCTTGTAGCCCTACTTGTGGTGCATATGCACTTATAATATTTATAATCTGCTCTTCTAGAATCATTTTTATTATTATAATTCTATCACTGATTCTTTTAACGTCCACAACTTTATCCTTTAATTCCTTATCCACTATTATTCCCACGCTATTTCTATTATTTTCCTTTCCTACGTACCATAATTTATACCCATCTATTTCTCTAGCTTTAGCCCCTTTCCACTTGGTTTCTTGGATACAAGCGATATTGACTCTCTTATGTTTTATCGTGTCTACTAACTCCAAACTCTTACCTGTCAATGTCCCTATATTCCATGTAGCGATGCGAATCTTATGATTTGGAGATTCCCTATTTACTATCGCCTTTCTCGACCTCCATGGTATGAACCCATGTCCACTTTTCACCGCACTGGTTCGATGCGCCGCGTCGCTTCCGAGGGGACGCTCTAGCAGCCCTTGCCCATTTTTCACTACACCCGGATCCGATGTAGCGCGTCGCTTCCGGGAGAACGCCCCAAGCAACCCTTGCCTATTTTTCACCGCATCCCGGATCCGATGCACAAGGCCGCTTATGGGGAACACCCTAGCTTGAGCGAATTTCGATTTCGATTCATGTCATGTTGGGGTTGCCATAGTTTTAAAAGTGAAGATGATTTTCATTAAAATCATTACAATCATTAAAATCATCTTCACTTCACCCTTCTACGGCTACCTAACGCAAAGGTGGCCATATTTTAAGAAGCTGAAGATGATTTTCATTTCTCCCTCACAAACTAATATACAAATGCATATTTATTTGTAAGAAAGAAATAATAGAATCATCTTCAACTTCCCCTCATTTCACTACTACCTGATACAAGGGTTGCCATCTTTTAAGAAGTTGGAGATGATTCTCATTTCTTCCTCACAAACTAATATACAAATGCATATTAATTTGTAAGAAAGAAATAATAGAATCATCTTTAACTTCCCCCTTGCCGGCTGGCACCTGACGCAAGACCCTCCTCCTTTTTTATCCGGGCTTGGGACCGGCATTGGCGGAGTTTACGATAAAAAAGGGTGATGCACAATAATCTCTTGGATAACAAAAGACCAACATTCCTCCTCGCAGATTCATATTGTGGGTCACAACAGGATCAGCTCCAATATGGATAAGTTAACAACCCCATCCCATTTGTGAGGCCTACTGTCCATCAATGCAGTATGAGTGACGCCCACCTACTGGATGATCGGGGAATTATGGATATAAAACTATTCACGCGTACACCCCATTAACCACAACGGTACTCCTAATTTTTTGAAGGCAGTAGTCAGACAAATACCGGCCAACAAAACGCCGCTTCCATATTCAGCGGCGAACTCAGAAACCTCCATCAATGGCGCCGGCCGGAGTTCTTGCCGGGATCTTTCTCCTGCTAGCTTTGTACTGCGGACTCGATCCCTTGAAACACAGACCAATGGCCGCTTTTTCAGACTACGAAGTTTTCAAGGTGGATTTCCCGCCATGGTCGGAAATTCCCACCGAGAAAGATGTCGAAAATAAGCTGCAGAAGGCGGAAATCAGGTTTTTGAACCAGGTGCAGGGTCCAGAGAGCATTGCCTTTGATCGGCTTGGTCGTGGACCCTACACGGGAGTCGCGGACGGTCGGATTTTGTTTTGGAATGGCGATTCGTGGTCGGATTTTGCGTATACTTCGCCAAACAGGTAGATAGTTTTTTTAACCATTCGAAAGGGGAAAATGCCGGGTAGAGATTTTTTGTGGGCCCGTCATTTGATGATCCGTCCGTTAAATAGCCTTGTCCAAAACGTTGGATGATCTTGGTTCTGCAAAGTTGACAGTCATGGTTTTTAAAGGATCACCGTGGATTTTGCATTTAGAGAAACAAAGGCTATTATCATCTATTCGATGAAATTTGTGGGCCATGGTCGGCCTATCTAAGACTTAGCTCAGAAATTTTAGGCACAGAAAATGGATTCCACTTCTAAATTTTCTGTGGACTGTTGACTGACCACAACAGAGGGCTCCTCGTAATGTTTGTGCATGTAAATCAGTTCATATGGGGCCAGATTTTGTTGATCTGAACCGCTCATCTTTGGGTCAAACATTTGATAATCTCGACCATGATCTGAACCGATCAGATGGTCGAGATTATCAAATGGAGAAGATCTTTAGTTCGACCACTATCAAGATCTGATCTAAAAGGTGAACGGTTCGGATCATCATGCATCTATGCTCAAGATGTGTACTTTTTATTTAGTACATGCAAATTCATGCACTCATCAACACTTGCTCTGACAGTTCTTATGGGCAGCTTCAATGTGGGTGGCAACCAGTTAGTCCGTTTTAACCATGCCAGAAAAATGATTAGATTAGATTAGTACGTTAATCAGGTGTGCATTTAGATTGCAATGATGCTAACCGGACGTCGAATCGAGATCCGTTAAATGGTGGGACCGCCTGCACGACATGTGGCCCCGCTGATCTAACGGCTTGCCATCCAGCATCCATGATGGGAGTGATTGGATGGATGGTTCAGATCATGGGCTCATCTAATCATGATTTTCTTCTGCAAGGAGTGGTTAAGCTCATCTATGGATAAACAAACTTTGGTTATGAAGATTGGTTTCGTGTTGTATGTCTGAAGAACATGGGTAGTAATGGTGCCAATGGATATGGATTGAAGTCACAAAACTCCAAAACTTTGTGTATATTAACTTAGAGAGTGAAGAAGAATTAGAAGTCGAAGGCATCCTAGAAAACAAAGTGATTTTGTTAATCGGCATGATTAGTGGACATCGACCAAATGGAATTGTAGGATGCCATGGGTTGAGCTATATTCAGCTCTGCGTCTTGTTACCTCAAACTATGTAGGAGTAGTGGCTTATGAATCAGGATTACTCCGAAGTGGGTGCACTTGTTATTGCAAGTTTGGTTTCTGGTTCTATAGAATTCTTGCAGAGCTCATTTTCTGTGCTTGTTGTTATTGATTAAGAAGATGATTTGCATGAACAGGAGTTTTTAAGTTAACTGAGAGAGAACCATTTATTTATACGCTATCTCAGAGGCTGTTAGTGCTAGTTTTATTGCTTATTATTGCATTTTGACTCTTCTACTGCATGAACAGGTAAAGACCTGCTCTGCAATGTGTTCTCTTCTCTTTTCATATCTTTCTGCATATGAAATCTCTGAGGGATCCTGATATTAAAAAAAAAATGCAGGAACTTATAGATTTTTATCCTTCTGATTGAAGAGATCCTGATGTGAAATGGCTGGTTTATGAGAACTTGGTCTAAAGACTAACTTTGTAGTAATAAAGTCCCTACCATCTCTGTGTGGAGGTTGTTGCTCTAGTTAGCTGCAGTATTGGGAAGACAGAGATGAGCATTCAGGCAACACTCTTAATGTGGCCTGTGTATGTGGTTATGTCATCTGCATATTATGGCCTCACAAGACTGCCAGATTGGTGACGAGGCTGAAATTCTTAGCTCTTGAAAAGGCAATAGTAAATGTTCTAAAATCTTATATCTTATTGAGGAACTGTGCTCATTTGTTAACAGTGAAACCAAACAATTTTTGGTACATATTTTGGTCTCTTATCATATCAATTTCTGCATAAGCACGGGTCAGATGTGCCAGTGCAGTTCTAGAAAGCATTTTTTAATTTTGTGTATGCGTGTGTTCAAATCATTCATCTAGTTGGTCTTGAGTATGAACTTCTGAATTATATCTTTTCATATTTTGGTATAGGTCAGAGCTATGTGACCCAAGGCCATCGATTTTCAGTTATTTGAAGCATGAGCATATTTGTGGACGCCCTCTGGGGCTTCGTTTTGACAAGAAAACTGGCGATCTATATATTGCTGATGCATATCTTGGGTTGATGAAGGTTGGTCCAGAAGGTGGGTTGGCAAGCCCACTTGTAACAGAAGTAGAAGGGGTGCCATTGAGGTTCACAAATGATTTGGACATTGATGATGAAGGGAACATTTACTTCACTGATAGCAGCACCAAGTACCAGAGGAGGTAAGACATTTTAGTATTTTTTACTTTGTTTTCTCTTTTGAATGTTAGGTGATACCTATATCTTTGATGTGCCCGATGAGAAACTAGATTGCACTTCAAACACTTATAACAGATCAATATTGGCTTCACTAGTGCAGTCTGTAGAATTTGCTATAAAGGCAGTTCAACTACTATATGCACAATAGGATAATGTTCTGTGTACTTTGCACGCGCGCAAACACACACACACACAGAACCATAGTAGGTTCTGAATCAAGTGTTCTCTATTATTGATATTATCTATTTCATGTTTCCAGTTGCCCTGAGCTTACTGATTTTCCTGAAATCTTCTTTTCGGCTTCTTGCATCAGTTATTATTGAACAATCACATCATTCACACATTTGAGTTAAGCCCGAACGGCTGATTATCTTGCTCACACTGTTATCTTTATACAACTTTATGCAATATTATCAGATGTTATATATGGTTTGCTAGGAACTTCTTGCAGCTAGTTTTCACTGGAGAGAATTCAGGGAGGTTGTTGCAGTACAACATTTTTACAAAGGAAACGACTGTTCTCCACCGAAATCTCCAATTCCCAAATGGTGTGTCACTGAGCAAGGATGGGTCCTTCTTTGTATTTTGCAATGGAGCACCTGGCCGGTTAGTGACCTTATCTTTTAATTCTATATGGATTTCTTGTGAATATCTGTTTAGACAACACTGTTAGTTATGCAATTAATGCTTTTCATGCAAAGTGCTAATTATGTTTAAATTTCATCGGACTTTAATAAGACATTTGTGATGGTATCCAAGTATCTGGTCTTTGATGCAAGCAGCATTTTGCTGCTGGCTTGCCTTATACTTGTGGACTTGGCTTGTGTTATCTGCTGGAATCCTAGGTTGCCAACTATATTTTTTCTTCATTTTTACACAATGGAATATCTGTAGCTACACGCTCAAGGGGCTTGCTCCAACAAACAAAGATTTAGCATTCATTAGCAACACCTATCGTCTTTGCTCAATAAAAATATATGGTTTTAGCCTTGGCCTTTGCTTTTCAAGTCTTCCTTCCGAGTCTAGGCTGCAATTATTGAAGTTGTAAGCTTCTCCATGTAGAATTTGACTACCATGTTCATAAAAGCTTAAGAGTACTTGTTTTGACATAGAATAGCCTTGTAATAAAGTGAAAGGGCTAAGTGAGGTGACTGAATAAAATTCTTCTGGCACAGATCATGAAGGAATCGAAGGGAAAAATAAGGCGTAGTCGGAAAAAAAGGAAAAGAAATATGACTTATCATCCAACATTGATATACTAGCAAATTAACTACAGAAAAGTTTAGCTTTAAAAATCATAATGAGATATGAATCATTATAATATCTTCATAATAATATGAAACAGTACTGAAAATAGTATATAGTACTTCAACATAATTCTAATCATAAGAACTAACATTATCCAAATCACATCATCATTCATCAGTCCATGATAGCTATGTTCAGTGGCAGTAAGAATGAAGTTATTTAAGTTCTTAAAGAAGTAACAAAATTTCAAGCCTGTCTTCACCTCAAACATTCTTGAACAAGCAATAAGACATTTAACGAATCAATGCTTGTAGTCCTCTTCTCATGTTCTGTCCTCGTTAGAATTATCCATGTAAAACATCTGATCTTTTTTCATCGTCAGTCTTCCTACACCTAGCTCCATTGCATAGAGCATTTGCATTGAAGTTCATGGAAATCTTGTTTCATGTTATCCAGAATACAAGTACTAGTCAATTGCTTTAAATCATTATCACCATCCTTAAAACAACAATTCTTTTTCTTTTACCTTCTTTTTTTTCTTTTTTTCTTTTTCCGATGGGCAGCCACAAATCATCTTAAAGCCGATGGTATCTACATGTGAAGATTGTGATCCTTCTTTATATGTGTACTCAATACATGTAACATCCCGGTTTTTTTTTCAAACTTTTACTCACTTTAATTTTTAAAGGCTGTGAAAATTACCTTGTTTTTGAAAATAGGATCAGAGTGATAATATATATAAGGGCTTTAAAACTCACCAACTTCATTCTAGGTGTTACCAAGAAAAACCTCCACATATGAGTAAAATAATAGTCATCTAACCTAAGGATGGTTAGAGATACATGCCACAGGATCTACCACAAAGTCACAATTAGAGTCACAATCCATTTAAGTAACTTAGGACAATTATGCCACCAGTATCCAAAGTGTTAAGAAGAGTCTTGAGTTATGTACAATACTCAAAAAGGGAAATCCTATACATGGATTTCTAGCAAAAGTAACTATATCAAATAGTAAGTTCTTCTCACATCTAAAGTGATCTTGGCACCTTGCCTTTTTAGAATCCTGCACTCGTGAACTACCTAGGGTGTCACTTGAAATGTTTGGTTGTAGGAGGTGAGCAAAAACAACAACTCACAGTAGGGTGAAAAAACTAATTCAAGCTAGAACGCCTAAAATAAGTCAAGCGATAACATAAGTATAAGCATATGTAAAATTATGCATACATACATGTATAATTTGTGAAAAAGGATGGTTGATGCATGTGCGATGGAGACCACTAATGCCTACAAAAATCAATGTCGACTGTAAGATCAAAGTTAAACTTACTAATTTGTTAAAATTTATGCATATCAAACCAATGCCGTCAAACCAAGGCGAAAAACCTCTAATCCGCAAATGCATAAAGCCATGCCCACATCGCCGTGGAAAAACTGATCACTCCAATCACAATAGCATATAGTCTTGCCACCCTGGAGGAGGTTTAACACTCGAGACATGACTCACATAAATATAGCACAGACTAGACACCTATGCTCGTAGGGCCCCACCGTCACCCACAAGTTACTACTGTGGCCTCTACGTTTGCTCATGAATACTTGCCCGAACCATAACTCATCAGACCTTGTAGGGGCTACCTGGCTACTACTTAGAGCACTTCCCCATGAGAAGATGCTCCTACTGCCTGCCATCTCTATCGCAGGGCTGGTATTAAATCATCTTAGAAGTCAGTGGCCAAGTGCACCTCCTAGCATAGGGTCTCAGGACTTACAGCACATAGCAAGCCTCCAGGACTTACGGCACTCCTAGAGTGCCTGCCCAAAACATCGATAAAACCTGTAAATCATCAAGACTCACAACTGCTCATAGAGCACTTGCCTAAATGCCGACAAAAACCAAAACTATCGACCTATAAAACAAATCCAAGGTTATTAGGCTTTATCATAGACCAAAGCCTATGTGGTTAAGTTTAAATAGAAACATTATAAGAGGTTTCAATCTTAAGTTTGATTTAATTTATTATATATATATATATATATATATTTCCAAATTATCCTAGTTTTAATTCAAGGGTAATTTAGTAATTTTTCTCACTTTACCCTACATTATTTTTTTACCCTTCATTGATTTAGTACAGTACTTGTTCTTAGTTTGCTCAACGTTTAGTGAGTCATACTGTCGATAGGCTTTCCTGACAATTAAAAAGAAATAAGGGTTTCTTCATCTTCTCTTTATTAAGGACTTCTGGAATTCCTCTACCTTAGGAGTTTGGTAATTTTTCACCTTCTTGCCTCTCATTTTGTTTAGTTCAAATTTTGCTTTTTCATTCTTTATATCATTAGTTAGGAGGGTCATTAGTAGTGGTCACATTCCTAAGTTAAAAAGATTTAAATTTTAGAGATTTCCTTTTTATTGGAATTCTGAAATTCCCAGAGTTCCCTGTAATTCTAGTTTTAACACTTAAAATTCCCTGACTGGAATTCTCTGGAACTCGAGAATTTCATTCGTCCTCTCCACTCTACTTTTCCAGTACTAGGTGAATTTGAATCTTTCATTTCCAACTATCACCCAAAACCTGACATTCCAATTCTTTCCTACCTTGCCCATAGTTTTCCACTTAAGTATTAAAATTTTATTTAATTTTTTGTTACCGGAGCTTGGATGATTCACAAGTTCCCAATTACAGGAAACCACCTGCATAGGAGCTGCCAGCACCCAGGCAGTTCCCTGCTCCTATTATCTGCTGCAATTCTTTGTGTGAGTTTCAGTTCAGTACTCTCCCATTAACTTCCCATCATATCCAATCATATAACTTCAGCCAAATGAATTGTGATTCAGGAAAAGTTATAAGGATTCCATGCACCGTTTTCTGCATAACCAACCCAGGAAACTAAATCTACGATTTGAACAGGGATCTTGATTTCTTTCCTTAACTACTTAATAAGATATTCAGTCCAAGTTACTGATTTAGCCATAAGAAGTTTACAATCGTTTAGACAAGCCCAAGTGAATGCGTCAGGCGACAGTAGCTAGGCATTGTCTCTTGCACGCGTTATGCAAGTGATGATGCCATTTCCCCCCAGCCATTGCTCTTCAGCCTACAACTTTGAAGCAAGATTTTGTGGAACAAAATTTACTTACAATGAAATGTGATTACGTGCTCTTGAAGACCCAGATGTTACTTTGTCTTGATTTAAGTTACACTAAACAAATTGTTTGTTGGGAATTTGGGCGTCACTTGCCTACCCGTGAGCAGGAAGCCAATGTGCCTGATCCCTGTTTCACCTTGCATCACCAAGAATTCAATGAAAACACCACAAAATCTCCACTTTGGTGCATTAATACAAAGATTATCCACCCAGAAAGAGAACCCAAAAGGAAATCTTGGAAACAAATAGGTCACAAGGGTTGCCTAGCATGAGAACCAGAACTTTGTTCTTTAACACTGCATGCAGTCAGGAAGAATAGAGTAAAATCAAAAATCTAAATGCTGAATTTGACCAACTAAAAACAAGTTCAAATCAGGAATGCATGTTAATGGAACATATATTTATCTCAAGCAAATAAAAATCAAGGATTAAGGCAACATTCATTCACATATGCAAGAGATTTTCCAGAATCATGTAAGGGTTTGTTCAGCTACAAAAACCAGAAATTTTGAGGTTTTGAAATGTCATATTGTTACGATTTTGGCTTGGCTAATCCAAGCCTCCATTAATAATACCATCCTACTAGTCTCCCTTTCCTAATGGAGTTTGAATGGCTGGAACTTTCAGCTGATTTCTCCTCTGCCATGTAGCCATTTCCCAGTCCTCTCTTCCTTGCCTTTCCCCTCCCCTCTCTATGCATGGCTGGAATTCTAGCCTTTTTTTCCTTTTCTTCTTCATTATATACATAGGGTGGGGTAAGACAAATGTCACATGGGACCAGCCAACTGCCATGAGAGAGTTTACCCACGTGGTTGGCTGGATCTCCCTCCCATCCATCCTCAAATTTGGAACCCTCCCATTCTTGGTTTTCAATAACAATCCCTACTATCCAGAATTTTGCAATTATACCCTGTCAAGGAGAAATTTTCTCAATTGTACCCCAAACAACCATTTCTCTATTTCTAAAATTTCAAGCTAATTAGTTGAGATTTTATCCTAAGATTTTAATGAGGCTTTGCTTAGTCACTTCTAACTAGTGGTTTAACTATTTCTTTAAATTTAATATCAATTTATCTTTTATTAACCCACACAAAGTCAGCTTTTAAGAAATCTTCAAATCTCCTACTATTTCTTAAAATCTTTAATTCTAATTGCTTGTATTATCCTTACAATCTCTTCCAACACTTCCACCTAACGAAATTTCTCAACGCGCTTGTTCTAATCTTCGTTTTCACCTCTAAAACTTACTCTAAAATCAACAAAATAAATTTCTATCATGTTTTGTAAAATATAACTTTATTTATTATATTTGTGTAATTACATATATTACAATACATGTACTGTAGCAAAAACATTATAGCTTGTGTCCAACAGGTGACCTTGGAAAATGCTAGATCCTGCCTTTGAATGGCACACTCTGACATCAATCTTATCAAGAAAAGGTATCCTGAATAAGTTCCTCTTACTCCAATATTAACTAAACTTCATTTTCTACAGTATGAAGCAAAGAGCACCAAGCTTTCTTTGTGCAAGAAATAATTGTCAATTATGATCTACTAGACCGAACTGCAGTATGCTGTATCTGCTCAATGTTTCATTTCCTAAGGCAGCACAAAAAATTCAACTATCAGAAAAACAGGAAAAGCAAAAAAAAAAGAAGAGAAACACGTAAACTTTTTGCTTGAATTATGTATCTAGCCAGGGATAATTCAAGAAGCCCAAAATGGTCTACAGAATCTTGTTTTAGAACATTTTACTTAATAAGTTGTCAGTCACATTTTCTAGAAGATCTGTCCTTCACTCCTTTCTTTGTAGCCATTTGTTAATATTTCAAGTAATAATCAAATTGAGCTTTACTATTTGTGTAATGGACATGACCTGTTCCAAGGTGTTGGTGCCACCCTTTCTCCGCCAACCATTGATCTGCTGATCTGCAAAGAAAAATCCTTGCTTCTTATATTTAGAGAAGATTGTTATTTACTTTTATTTTGCTGATACAGGCTACTTAAATATTGGTTGAAGGGTGAGAAGGCAGGTACAACAGAAGTATTTGCCATCGTACCTGGATTCCCTGACAATGTAAGAACTAATGAGAAGGGCGAATTCTGGGTGGCAATTCATAGCCGACACTGCATGTACAGTTACATAAACGGTCTCTATCCTAAAATAAGAAAATTCTTGCTAAATCTTCCCATTCCAGCCAAGATTCAGTATTTGCTGACTGTTGGAGGCCGTCTACATGCATTGGTCATTAAGTACAGCCCAGATGGGGAGATATTGGAAGTTTTGGAGGACTCACAAGGGAAGGTGGTTAAAGCGGTCAGCGAAGTGGAGGAGAAGGATGGGAAACTATGGATTGGATCTGTTCTTATGTCTTTCATCGCTGTGTACTGATTAAGAGATTATCCATGTACTATGTTAGAAATTGAACAGTTGTGCTCTGTGCATATCTAGTTCTTGCTTATAGCAGAAAGGTGGTTTTGTAATCCATTGCATCTGTTAGAAATAAATAAGTTCTGAAGGTAATTTGTGTTTTGATGTGCAGTGAAACATTACATGATAAAGGACTCTGGCAATATCTACTCTCTGTAATGGGTATAAAAGCTTTGTTCCGAGCTATAAAAACTTACGTCCAACTCTAGAACATGATGAGGAGGTCAAGTCAGCTTGAGATTGAAACTAGTACTCTGAAAACTTTTAGAAGTTACACAGCTCCGTGGTTTTGAAGCACTGGTTAACTGCTCTTGGCTTTCGTGAGTGTAGTCACCTCATCAATTTGTCTTGCCTGTTGTGTGACATGCTATGTTAGAGAGAGCATATTATTGTAAACAATGGTAAGTAGTAGGTTGACAAATTAACAGGCTAACTGAGAGGCCTGGCCTGATTCGCTGTTATCTTGTCCCAGAATGTTTAAATTTGTTTCGAACTTGGATCTAGGTTGCTATGAATAAGCTTGACTGACATTGTACAACTAGACACTGAAGAGAAACTACCTAATCCATCTGGTCTGTAAAATAATTTTCAGGCCCTTACAGAGATGATTGAAAATCCATTAGAACAAATGCCTTCTAGGCTTAGTGGCGCAAGAAGGGCCCTGTCTCGTGGTACCTTGTAGGTTATGGTTTCGAGGTGCTCATGGGCGTCTGTTAACATTAAGAGAGAGAGAGAGAGAGAGAGAGAGAGAGAGAGAGAGAGAGAGAGAGAGAGAGAGAGAGAGAGAGAGAGAGAGAGAGTCTTGCAAATTTGAAGTTCGTCTACGTTTTGCGTGTGAAATGAATGTCTGATCATGGTGCAGATGGAGATCGAATCGCCTGATGGAGATTAAATCTAACATGTTATCCTACATTATTTTGGTTCCATAAGAAATACTTGCAACTAAATATCTTCTAATCCTAGCTTGACAAACGACGGAGTCAAGAACTTAGAGCTTTGAACTACCCGACTAAGCATATATGAAACCAATAGCAGATGAATCTCTCTCTCTCTCTCTCTGGTGGTTTAATACGAGAATTTGGTATGGAATTTCCATAAAAAGGATAAACCCATACGCTGTACATGATTCCTTGAGCAAACAACTTCACAAAATCCATCAAATATGCCAAGTACCTTAACTTACACTACCCAAAGAGTTATTTTCCAATCTTTATAGGCCAAATCCATACATACAGTTGTTCAATGCAACTTCTTATTGGGAAGCAATTGCACCCTACACCTCCACTCACATCAACCAATACAACAAGGAACTCCAAAAGGCTTATCTAAGACAAATATCTAAAAGGAATGGTTAAAGCTGCAAAACTATTAGCATTACTTTTTCTTGTTCCAAACTTAAGCTACTTGTGCTCTTCCATGCATAACATATAAGGACCCATTCACGTCTTTATGCTTTGGAGGGCGCGTTTTTATACTTTGGAGGGCACTTCTTCCCTTTGGATCCATGGTCATAATGAGTGCACGTCGACGGCCCTGACGGGGGCACCGGTCCTCTGATCAGAGATTCATCCAACTTCAACGGCAACGTCGCCAACAGCCGGATCGCTGACGTGTCAAGGAAGAGCACGGACAAGCATAGAACCACTATAAGGATCAACCTTAGAGAAGCCATGAGATTGTGAAGAGAGGGATGGAATAGGCAGTTGAACTAGATGGGCAATTTGTATGTTAAGGTCGGTTGTTCCTGAGGCTGTCTATTATATAAGAGGGAACGTTGTCTTTGAACTTTCTGTCGTTTTGACTGCGTGATGAGAAGAACTAGCAATGAAGTTGAACGCCAATTTCAGTGTAATTCGGAAGAACTAGCAATGACGTTGAACGTCAATTTGAGGAGGGAGATTTCTCCTAAGCGTGTCTTTGCCGACTTTTATTACTATTTGTACACGGATTAATGATATCGGCACTCCCTCTTGTTATCTTTGCCTTTTGCCATTTTACAAGTCTCTACCTTTTTGCTTACGGGATCCCCTAATTTGAAGCTTAATTTGGAAGTCATATTTGGACCTAGGGATAGCAAAATATGACAAGACATAATAATACGACTCAAACCCGATACAGATTTAATGGGTTAGGGTCGAGTCTTATCATGTTCGTGTCATTTTCGGTTAATATGCCAAAAATCATGTTGTGTTCGAGTAAATCAATGTTGACTTATCGTATTGACCTGTTTGACATTAACCTCTTAATTCGTCGTATTGACCCATCTGACCTGCAACCTCTTAACCAATCAAATTGAAAATATAGGATGGTTTTTAAAAAACAATCCTATATTATTATAGTACTATATGACGGTTTTTGAAAACTCATCCAATACTCTTATAAGAATATAAGACGGTTTTTGAAAACTTGTCATATATTTTTATGACTTTTGAAAATCACCAATATAGGACGGGTTTTCAAAAACCATCCTATATTTGTACGATTTTTGAAAAACTAACTGCCTATATTCTTATAGGAAAAAACGTCTTATATTAGTTATTTTATAATTATTTAATTGTGTTACACGAGTCGTGTCATGTTGACTTGTTTAATAATCGTGTTGTGTTCAAGTAACGGGTTCTTGGCACGATTATTAAGTAGGTCTTGTTCATGTTAACCCATATATTGTAATGGGTTATTCTTGACACGACACGAACATGACTCGCCAACCCGAATTGTTAGGCCTATATGGACCGGAAGTTTTATGAAAACCTTAGCCATTCTCAGTTTTGTTAAGGTGCCTGATTTATAAACTCCACTTTTTAATAGGCCCACTCCCATCTTACTTTCAGCAATTATAATTCCAACTGAACTCATCCTTTGGAAGATCCAAGCCATTAATAATCTAAGCTGTGATTTAAATGGGCCACGCACTGGAAATCTCATCCATCGGATGATTCTAGCTATATTTCTTTTAATTTTAAATTGGAATTGTCAGAAGGGAGCCTTGGTGCAACAATAAAATTGTCATCGTGTGATCTTGAGGTCATGGATTCTAGGAATAAAAACAGCCTTTTGCAAGAATGCAAGATAAGGTTGCATACTATAGACTCTTGTAATCCACTTCTTGCCCGGACTCCGCATATGCGGGAGCTTTAAAGGGTGGAGATGCAGACTGAACTATTAATGGTTCGGATCTTTAAAGAGTGGAGTGCATATGAGACGCCTTTGTTAAAAGTGAGGAATGGCAAAATAAATCACTAACACATGGCAAGTTGACGTGTAGGGTCCCACCTTTACATGAAGGGACCGCTACGGTTGATCTGATGCGTTCATCGGATCTCTCCAAGTTGATTGGATGACTCTAGTATCTTAAGGATGTACTTTTTAATCACGGGAAATATATCTTCCACATTCCACAGTAGAAGTACGGATGCTTAAATCAGCTAAATGCAGAATTGAAGAAATCAGATAAATGGATTGGATGAGCAAGGCAGAGCCCTTAATTATCAAAGCAAGAAGTAGTGCAATTTTCGACTAAAAACACTAATAACTAGAAATCATGGAGGGACACGAATTTTCACAAAGAGCACAAACAGGCAAGCCAAACAAGATGAACGGGTCAGATCACTCAAGTGCGGGGCCTATTCAAGTTGCATTATTTTCCTAACCAAACCCCGAGTGAACTAAATGAAAGTTAGGGAGAAGAAGGAATGCATAACGTACGTTTTAATTAAGTTTTGGATATTCCAACTCTTGAAGGGGAGTCTTGGCATAACGGTAAAAGTTGTCATCACGTGACCTTGAGGTCATGGGTTCAAGGCGTGGAATCAGCCCCTTGCAAAAATACAAGGTAAGGCTACCTACTTTAAGCCATTGTGGCCCACCCCTTTTCCAGACCTTGCATAGGCAAGAGTTTCGTGCACCGAGGCTGCCCCTTCCCCACGTTCAAACTCTTCTTAGTTTAGACCTTTTCTCCTTGACTCATTCCTTAAGATATGGTTAGTACAAGCTTAGCCATTTAAAAATTACTTTTCCAGGCCAAGCCGGCATGATCGGATCCGTCCATCTGAAAGATAATTGTTAGCCAGTCCGGCTGCTGCTGATTTTGTCTTGATCGGATGATGGTTGGTGCTTGATCGGGAAAGTCTTGTTGATGATGTACAAGTTTAATGGTACGGATCATGGACTTGAGCTTTACCATGTAGCCCGACAATGACTTGCACGGTAGGTGCCCTCCACCAACTTTATGGACTGAAGTTGGGGTTGAAACGTATGATCTCACTGTCTGGACCATGTTTAATGGCTAGGATACAGTGGCACATGGTTTGACCAAAAAGGCAGCCCCACTGCACTAAGCTCCCGTGTATGTGGGGTTTGGGGAAGGGACCGACTACATAGGTCAATAATATACAGTCTTATCTTGTATTTTGCAAGAGGCTGTTTTTACACCCTGAACTTGTAAACTCAAGGTCACAAGATGGCAACTCTACGATCGGCACATAGTTTGACTATACGTGAAAATGACCCCTCTACTTCCTAGCAGCTGCTCTTGGGTCTGACTTTGGGTGAAATCAAAAGAAGGGCGTGTACATGGCGTCTCTTTTCATTTTGCTATGAGAAATTTCAAGCGGGCCACATCTTAAATGAACCGCGGACCAACAATCTGAATACCCTATTTTGCGATTTTTCTTTAACATTTTTTTTCCATTCTTTTAATAGTGAGCAATGCATAAAGACGACAAAGAGTCCATCCAATTAGGAAAAACGGTCCCCACTCTCTTTCTTTATTCTTCTCTTTTTCCTCCTCTTTCTCCTCTATTTCACGCACAACTTTCTCCCAACTTCCTCTTATCTCCACCACCTTCCTCTTCTCTCCTTTACTCTCAAGTTCTCTTCTTCTCCTGTCTCCCACCAGCCCTCTCTCCCACGTTCTAATTGTCCTCACGTCCCTCCTCTCTGACCCTGCTTCCCCCTTCTCCTATTTCCTCTATTCTCTCCTAAGTTCTCTTCTCTACCGCACCAACCCCCTTCTCCTTCCCATATCTCTCTCACCTCTTTCTCCCTACTCCCTACATCTCTCTGCTTCTCCACTCTCTCTCCCACGGCCTCCCCTTCTTTTCCTTTTCTCCTCACCTCACCTCACCTCACCTCACCTCACCTCTTCTCTTCCTTTTCTTATTTCTCTCTCATTCTTTCACCACGTTCTCTCTCTTTATCTCTCCCATTTCCCATCTCATCTTCTCCATCTATCTACTCTCTATTCTCTTCAAGGCCCAGGCACGACCCGTCACCCAGCTTCTCTCCCTTTCCCTCTTTTCTCCCCACTCTCTATTCCCTCTTTCCTCCTCTCTTCATCTTCACCTCCACGCTACTTCTCCTTCTCTGCTCTTCTCCCCTCCCACCTCCCTTCTATCTCTCTCCCGGTTACCTCTCTTCTCCTCTTTCCCATATCTCTCTCTCAAACCCGTACCACTCTATCTCTCTCGTTTCTTCTTCTTCCTATCACACTCCCTCTCTGCGTCGCCTCTCAGTGGCTTTAAAAGAGCTTCTCTTGTGCTTATGTCACAAGTTCAGCTTAAAGGCACATAATAAATACCCCTTGTTGACAATAGTTGGTACCTCCCAAATGTATGAGGGATCATAGCAGCCAAACTCAGTCTTATGTACTAACTGATTTGCACTACGAAATTAAGCTTAGTACTTTAGTCTCCAAGTTATTAATGTGTTTAATAAACTCAAAAAAACTAAAAATTAGGTCTCTCAAATCTCAATTAAATCTGGCTTTTTCTTTAGATTTCAATGGTTATGATGATCTAAAATACACAATCAATATTTCTCTCTTATGCCTCTAATTCTTTCAGATCTTAAGAAGTATGATGATCTAAAAAACATAATCAGATCTCTATCTCCTTGTAACATATCTTTGCGAGATAAGTACCTTCACATCTGAAATTTATGATGATATGATATATATAGTCAAATCTTCGGTCACCTTAGAAACAAGTGAGAAACTGAATAGCACAAGCATTACCCTGATTGGGTAAACTTGTATAAAAATAAAAGCGTTACAAGATCATAATTCTAGAACTAGAGTGCTAAAAAGTTTTAACTTTAAAACAGAGAACTTTATAATTGAGTGAAAGAACTCTTGTACAGGAACACACTAACTCGCAATTTCTAAATAAAGAGAATAGGGATTATGTTCTGGCAAACTCTAAAGAGAGAGAATAGAGTGATGTACTCTAGCAAACTCTAGAGAGAGAGAGAGAGAGAGAATATAGTGATATACTCAGACAATCTCTAGAGAGAGAGAGAGAGAATGATTTAATGATATGAGAATAGCCAAAGGAGTACTCATAAAGCCTAAAAACGTTTACTCAATAAGGATTTAAAACATTTAAAACAAAAAACTATTACACATATAAAAATTATGTAATGACCTAAAAATTGCTACAAAGAAATAATTAAAATGCATAAATCCATATTTTGATTCCCTTCATTGCATATAATAAAATTTTTAATTAAATCATTTATGCATAACAACCAATGGAAATAAATTTTCATTTAACTTAAAATAAAAGTTAATAATCCCCACTTTTTTAAAGTTAAAAACAACAAAAACATTTCCCTACTTGTTTTAAACTCGAAACAAGATCAATAAAATTAGGCATTCGTTAATGTCAATGCATAAAAGAAAGTGTCTTCTAGACTTGCAGTTCCTCTTAATGTATATAATTCGATGAATATCAAGGTATACAGCAAGAAGGAGAGCCTTGGCGCAATGGTAAAAGTTGTCGTCATGTGACCTTGAGGTCACGGGTTCAAGGCGTGGAATCAGCCTCTTGCAAAAATGCAAGGTAAGGCTGCCTACTTTAGGTCATTGTGGCCCGCCCCTTCCCCGAACCCCGCATAGGCGGGAGCTTCGTGCATGGGGGCTGCCATTTTTTTATCAAGGTATACAGTGACAAAAGTGTTGAACTGGTTATCCAACAACGACAAAGAAAATTGTTATTTTCTGTCATTTCTAGCGTCACCCTCAACTAAGTGACTAAGTGGACAGTAAATTACTCTTAACTCTCACCTCATGAAGCGCTAACATGCAAATTAATAAAAAGTAATTTGGGTAGCCCTTACGTGGATGCTTAGTGCATATTTATTTTTATTGTTGATAAATTCCAAGTATCTGCTTGGATTTATATTGCTTATTATTTTACAATATCAACCGGCTGCGAGTGATGGTTGAGACGAAGTGAGCTAACTTAAGATGAGATGAGACAGGCCATATATCATTATTAACAGAGTGCTCGAGATAATTGAGATGAAAATAATCTCATCTTAACTCTTAGTCGAAATTGAAGTCATCTCATTTCCTCTCATTGCCTTAGCCCCTGTCGGAATTAGAGACAGCCAGATTACCAGTCTATCATGGACCCACACCTTAGAAATTATCTCACATTGGCAATAACAACGATGGCCAGGTAACGTGAAGACTGGGACTGTTGAGCAAATCAAGGTAGCCTGGCTCAACGATGAAATGATATGCGGACGCGCCTTGTGAAGACGCTCGGATTGACCATGGCCAAGTTTTATTTGATGGGTCCCATTCAATCCGTTCAGAGCTTTCTCTACCTTTAGATGTCTCCTACACTGAGGATTGAATGATTCTAGCATTCTCGTAGTAGGGTGAGAGTCAGGCCTTTAACCATTAATTTGATGAGAGTTCTCTAGGATTAGATGCTCTAGAGCACGTGAAGAAGCAGATGCCACTCTAGAACCTCATTTTGGAAGATTTAGCCATTCATCATGTTAGGCATGTGAAAATTAGGCAACTCATGTACACCGCCCTGGATCTCACATACTCTAGAGCTTTGTACATTGGGCTGCCCTTCGCAACATCTGGAGCGTCTACTCATTTAATAAAGTTTTTAATGATCTTCCTCCCTTTTTATTATAAGTACAAGTTTTGAGATATTAAAATTATCTAATCCACATGCGTTTTCAATTACTAGTCATTCAAAGCCAGGAATTAGACGATGGGTCGGATCTCTCAAAGGTGGGTCCATCTGATACAAAATATGGGGTGCTTCTAGATACGCGCCAATAGGAGGGTCCGAGCCCAGTACAGATTCTAGTGCCTTACGCCCGTATAACGTATCTTCTACCCGTTGAACCGCCATTACTCCGCTCAAGCCCGTTGACAAAAATCAAAGTAATTCGTTTCATTTTTCCTGTTTCTTCTCTTTCTTTGTCAGGGGAGCAGACCAAATCCTGCCAAGTCCCCCAAAGTCGGTTTGCCTGAGGTAGGCAGCTTCTTCCATTTCTTCTGCATCAGATTTTCGGTTCTGCTATATGTTTCCTGTACAATCTGGTCTCTTGAATTTACCTGTTGCTGGAAATGCTGCAAGTCTGCAAATGGTGGAATTAGTACTTATTTTCCTTCTGTTGTTTGATTGATTTACTATCATTGGCTCTTACTGATGATAGCATTCTGATGTAGATAAATGAAAAATATGTGGAGTGTAGATTCAGTTTAAGTACTAGAAAACCAGTTAAGAGTAGATTATGCACTTTGTGCTATGGTGGGTCTGGATATACAGTAAATTTCGGTTCTGGGTACTTTTCAGATTGCAGTTTCCATGTAAAATCTACCTGAGAAGACCCCAAATCATTGTGTGGAAACCCAGGCTGAATCTGTTAGTCACCGTGTCAAGTAGGTCCGGTGACTCGGTGGATCAAACAGTGAGTTAAGAAAGCAATACGTGTTAATGTTACCGTGTAGATTGTTAGAAAGAAAGTGAAATGTCAAGTAAACAGTTAATCTTCGAGATTCCTAGAATGCTAAACAACAAATAGGATATTGATTGTGAGGAAATTCGATTGACTTCCTTGACCAGGCTGGTCGACTTGGTTGACTCGATGGGAAGCAACTGAGTGAAAGTTTTCTTAATTTTCTTAAGCTGTGACCCAGTAGATAAGCGTATGAACTTGCTATGCTGAAGATCTATTTGATAGCTTGGTTTTCAAACCATAGCCCATGCACTGGATGTCAATCTTTTATACACGGTAGCACAACCATAATGCTGCTGAATTTTTTCTGCTTGTTCTTGTGTGTTGTATGTATATTTTTTAACAAGTAGGGACAATGATTCAATCCAACACTAGCTTTACATCCAATATCGACATCCTTGGATTAGACTGGTCAGTTTTGTGTGGTATGGCCTCACTTATAGCCCATGGTCTCTAGCGAATGCAATGAGATGGGGGAAATTATCCTTGATTTTGCTTTAGTATATAACTTGACCATTGCAAATACACTTTTCAAGAAGAGAGATGAACACTTAATAACCTTTAAAAGTGGACTTCATAAAAGCCAAATAGACTTTTTTCTACTTAGGCTCTTGTGGTCCGCCCCTTCCCTAGACTCCACATAGGCAGGAGCTTTGTGTACCGGGGCTGCTCTTATGAGGGAGCGGTAACAGATGTTAAGACTACTAGTGGCGAGACCGGAGATTTTTCTATTACTGTAGGATTGTACCAAGGATTAGCATTGAGCCCATACCTTTTTACGTTGGTTATGATGAGTTAACAAAACATCTGCACAAGGAGATTCCCTGGTGCATGCTATTAGCAGATGGTATAGTCTTAGTTGATAAGACAATGGAGGGTGTAAATACAAAGTTGGAGTTATGGAGAGAAGCATTAAAATCTAAAGTATTTAAAATCAGCTGAACTAAGACAAAATATATGAAATGCAATTTTAGCAAGGAGAGGATTAGGAGAGGAACACCAATGAAGATTGATAACCAAGAAGTCCTTGTAAAAACCACTTTCAGTACTTAGGGTCAATGATTCATGAGAGTGGAGAGATAGAGAGGGAGGTTACCCAGAAAATCCAAGCAGGTTGAAACAAATGGAGATCTGCATCTAGAGTTTTGTGCAATTGGTGGGTGTAGCTCAAACTTAAAGGAAAATTCTATAGAATGGCCATAAGGCTGGCCATGCTTTATGGATCATGGTGTTGGGCAGTTAAGGAACATCATGCTCATAGGATGAGCGTTGTAGAAATGAGGATGTTAAGATGGGTGAGTGGTAAGACAAGAAAGGATAGAATTAGGAATGAAAATACTTGAGAAAATTTAGGGATAGTACCAATAAGTAATAAAATGAGGGCGATTAGACTTAGATGGTTTGGACATGTTCAAAGGAGACCAAAAACGGCACTGGTTAGGAGTGAGACAATGCAAGTAGAAGGTTCTAAAAGGGCAAGGGGATGGCCTAAAAGAACGTGGATAGAAGTGGTGAGAAAAGATTTAAAAACTTGGGACTAAATGAAGCCATGGTACTTAATAGAGAATAATGGAAGAATAAGATTCATGTGGCCGACCCCTAATTGGGATAAGGTCTTGATAATGATGATATTAGAAGCTTGTTAATGGCCCATAGGCAAAACATTGATTAATTGTTAGTTAGGAATGTCAAATCAGATTGTCCCATGTTAGAGGGTTCCGCTGGTTGATGACTAGATACAGGGTTAAATGGAAGCTCTATCTGATAATTGCTCTTCTTGTAGTACTTGTAATCTTGTAATTTTAATTTCTTTTGCTTGTATGTCTTTTGTTGATTTTTTTACTCTTCGTATTCATATGATGATATATAGCAAGTGTAGGTATTTCTGTTTGGAGGAATCCTAGGCATAATGGTTAAGATGTGAACCTCTTCTGGCTCTTACCATCAGCTGCTTCTAGCCGATAATCCAGTTTGTACAAGAGATAAGATGTTTTCTTCCTTTCTCAATAATGGCATGTGATTCTTTACATTTCCCCCTTTTTTTTCCGGTGAGTTGAATCAACAATCTTTTGTTGGGGAAGATGTTGTCACTGGATGTACTATATTTTCATTTTGCAATTTTTAATTAGTCATTAGAGGCTTTTATAGATTCAAAAGCAACCAGTTCTTGAACTGTTTAATAAGATCAAGCCTGCAACCATCAGAAGAAGGAATGCAAGTATCATTTCAGTTTACAATTTTGTGAGGCATATAAATTTTCTAATGTTCTACAAGTTCTATTGCTAAACAACCTAGGCTGTACACAACCAACTCTAAGGGCCCTTTTGCTTCCTGAGTTTCATGGCGAGCTCTAGTTTCCAACTATTGCTTGCTCTCACTTCATGGCTGAGGTCTGTGCTCGATAAAGTAGGCTTTCATCAACTTTTTTTATTGAATTTAGCTGGGCACATTCAAATGTTTCAAGTTGGAAGAGAGTTGCTTGGTTGTTACCTTTTGTTTAGTTAGTTAAAAAAGAAGAAGCTCTTCAGCTCTTGATTGAAGGTCACTCCGTCAGTTTTCTTAGGTGTTCAGGAAAAGCCATTCTCAGTAGCTGTTGACCAACACCAAGGAACTTCAACATTAAGATGTAGCGATGTACAAGTTCATATGGAGGCAAAGTTGGGATTGATAGGATACTTCTTGTGAAAGTCTGTTCTTCAGCTTGACTACGCATAGGTGCTTCTTGCTGCCCTCTTAAATTGAAAGAATGAAGAAGGTTCGGCCTGCGGGATAGCGGACGTGTTCTTGACTCTGAAAAATTTTAGACGTTACACAGCCCCGTGGTTTTGAAGTACTGGTTAACTGCTGTTGGCTTTCGTGAGTGTAGTCACCTCATCAATTTGTCTTGCCTGTTGTGTGACATGCTATGTTAGAGAGAGCATATTATTGTGAACAATGGTAAGTAGTAGGTTGACAAAATAACAGGCTAACTGAGAGGCCTGGCCTGATTCACTGTTATCTTGTCCCTGAATGTTTAAATTTGTTTTGAACTTGGATCTAGGTTGCTATGAATAAGCTTGACTGACATTATACAACTAAACACTGAATAGAAACTACCCGATCCATCTGGTCTCGTGGTACCTTGTAGGTTATGGTTTCGGTGCTCATGGGTTTCTGTTAACATTATTAAAAGAGAGAGAGAGAGAGTTACTTTTGCAAATTTGAAGTTCTTCTACGTGTTGCGTGTGAAATGAACGTCTGATCATGGTGCACATGGAGATCGAATCACCTGATGGAGATTAAATCTAACATGTTATCCTACATTATTTTGGTTCCATAAGAAATACTTGCAACTAAATATCTTCTAACCCTAGCCTGACAAACGACAGAGTCAAGAACTTAGAGCTTTGAACTACCCGACTAAGCATATATGAAACCAATAGCAGATGAATCTGTCTGTCTGTCTGTCTGTTTCTCTCTCTCTCTCTCTGGTGGTGGTTTAATCCAAGAATTTGGTATGGAATTTCCATAAAAAGGATAAACCCATACACTGCACATGATTCCCTGAGCAAACAACTTCACAAAATCCATCAAATATGCCAAGTACCTTAACTTACACTACCCAAAGAGTTATTTTCCAATCTTTATAGGCCAAATCCATACATACAGTTGTTCAATGCAACTTCTTATTGGGAAGCAATTGCACCCTACTTCTTATTGGGAATGGTTAAAGCTGCAAAACTATTAGCATTACTTTTCCTTGTTCCAAACTTAAGCTACTTGTGCTCTTCCATGCATAAGATATAAGGACCCATTCACGTCTTTATGCTTTGGAGGGCACGTTTTTATGCTTTGGAGGGCACCTCTTCCCTTTGGCTCCATGGTCATAATGAGTGCACGTCGACGGCACCGACGGCGTCACCTGTCCTCTGGTCAGAGATTCATCCAACTTCAACGGCAACGTCGCCAACAGCCAGATCGCGGACGTGTCAAGGAAGAGCACGGACAAGCATAGAACCACTATAAGGAGCAACCTTAGAGAAGCCATGAGATTGTGAAGAGAGGGATGGAATAGGCAGTTGAACTAGATGGGCAATTTGTATGTTAAGGTCGGTTGTTCCTGAGGCTGTCTATTTATATGAGAGGGAACGTTTTCTTTGTGCTTTCTGTCGTTGTGACTGCGTGATGATAAGAACTTGCAATGAAGTTGAACGTCAATTTCGGGGAAATTCGGAAGAACTAGCAATGAAGTTGGACGTCAATTTGAGGAGGGACACTTCTTCCAAGCTGCCCTTTGCTTACTATTTGTACGGGGAGAAATGATATGGGCACTCCCTCTTGTTATCTTTGCCTTTTGCCATTTTACTAGTCTCTTTCTTTTTGCTTATGGGATCCCCTAATTTGAAACTTAATTTAGAAGTCATATTTGGACCTAGGTGTGGCAAAATATGACAAAACACGATAACACAACTCTAAGCTGATATGAATTTAGCGGGTTATGGTCTAGTCTTATCGTATTCGTGTCATTTTCGGGTGACATGCCAAAAATCGTGTTGTATTGAGGTCAATTAATGTTGACTTATCATATTGACCTGTTTGACATACAACCTATTAATTCGTTGTATTGACCCATCTGACCCACAACATATTAGCCAATCGGGTCGAAAATATAGGATAATTTTTCAAAAATAATCCTATATTATTATAGTAATATATGACAGTTTTTGAAAACCCATCCTATATTCTTATAGTTTTTAAAAAACCAGCAATATAAGATGAGTTTTTAAAAATCATCATATACTCCTATACTTTATATAGGAAGGTTTTTGAAAATCGGTCCTATTATGGTTTTTGAAAAACTTTCAATTCTTATAATTTTTGAAAAACCTTCAATATTAGATGAATTTTCAAAAACCATCTTATACTCCTATACTCTATATAGGATGGTTTTTGAAAATTGGTCTTATTATGGTTTTTGAAAAACCTTCAATTCTTATAATTTTTGAAAAACCTTCAATATTAGATGGATTTTCAAAAACCATCTTATACTCCGATACTCTATATAGGATGGTTTTTGAAAATCAATCCTAAATTCTTAGGAATTTTGAAACCTTCAATAAAGGATGGGTTTTCAAAAACCATCCTATACTCTTACAGGAATATAGGATGGTTTTATAAAACCTGTCCTATATTTTTATGACTTTTGAAAATCATCAATATAGGACGGGTTTTCAAAAACCATCCTCTATTTTTACAGTTTTAGAAAAACTAACTCCCTATATTCTTATACAATAGACCATCTTATATTAGTTATTTTACACTCATTTAATTGTGTTACACGAGTCATGTCGTGTTGACTTGTTTAATAATCGTGTTGTATTCGAGTCATGGGTTCTTGACACGATTATTAAGCGGGTCATGTTCGTGTCGACGCATATATTGTAATGGGTTATTCTCGATACAACACGAACATAACCTGCCAACCGGAATTGTTAGCCTATTTGGACCTGACGTTTTATGAAAACCTTAGCATTTCTCAGTTTTGTTAAGGTGCCTGATTTATAAACTCTACTTTTTAGTAGGTCCACTCCCGTCTTACTTTCAGCAATTATAATTCCAACTGAACTCATCCTTTGGAAGATCCAAGCCATTAATAATCTAGGTTGTGATTTAAATGGGCCATGCACTGTAAATCTCATCTATCGGATGATTCTAGGTACATTTCTTTTAATTTTAAATTGGAATTGTTTGAAGGGAGGCTTGGTTCAAAATGAAATTTCTTGTGATCCACTTGAAATTTCTCATAGCAAAATAAAAGGAGACGCCACATGTGACACCATGTACACGCCCTACTTTTAAGTTCACCCACAGTCAGACCTAAGAGCAGCTGCTAGGAAGTAGGGGGGTCATTTACACGTGTAGTCAAATCATGTGCTAATAGTAGAGTTGCCGTGATCTTGAGGTCATCGGCATGAAAACAGGGTTTTGTAAAAATGCAAGGTAAAACTGCATAGTATAAATCCTTATAATTTGTTTTTTGCCCGGACTCTGCATATGCGGGAGCTTTAGAGAGTGGAGATGCAGACTGAACTATTAATGGTTTGGATCTTTAAAGAGTAGAGTGCAGATATGAGACGCCTTTGTTAAAAGTGACGAATGGCAAAATAAATCACTAGCACATGGCAAGTTGACGTGTAGGGTCCCACCTTTACATGAAGGGGCCGCTGTGGTTGATCTGATGCGTTCATCAGATCTCTCCAGGTTGATTGGATGACTCTAGTATCTTAAGGACATACTTTTTGATCACGGAAAATATGTCTTCCACATTCCACAGTACAAATTCGGATGCTTAAATCACCTAAATGCGGAATTGGAGAAATTAGATAAATGGATTGGACCAGCAAGGCAGGGCCCCTAATTATCAAAGCAAGAAGAAGTGCAATTTTCAACTAAAAACACTAATAACTAGAAATCTTGGAGGGACATGAATTTTCACAAAGAGCACAAATAGACAAGCCAAACAAGATGGACGGGTCAGATCACTCAAGTGTGGGGCCTATTCAAGCTGCATTATTTTCCTAACCAAACCCCGAGTGAACTAAATGAAAGTTAGGGAGAAGAAGGAATGCATTACGTACGTTTTAATTAAGTTTTGGACATTCCAATTCTTGAAGGGGAGTCTTGGCGCAACAGTAAAAGTTGTCTTCATGTGACCTTGAGGTCACGGGTTCAAGGTTGCAAAAATGCAAAGTAAGGCTGCCAACTTTAGGCTATTGTGGCCTGCTCTTTCCTTGGACCCCGCATAGGCAGGAGCTTCGTGCACCAGGGCTGCCCCTCCCCTACAATCCAACTCTTTTAGTTTAGACCTTTTCTCCTTATTCATTCCTTAAGATATGGTTAGTACAAGTTTAGCCATTTAAAAAATACTTTTCCAAGCCAAGGAGGCATGATCAGATCCGTCAATCTGAAAGATAATTGTTAGCCAGTCCGGCTGCTGTTGATTTTGTCTTGATCGGACGATGGTTGGTGCTTGATTGGTGAAGTCTTGTTGATGATGTACAAGTTTAATGGTACGGATCATGGACTTAGCTTTACCGTGTAACCCGGCAATGACTTGTTCGGTAGGGATCCACCACCTTTGTGGACTGAAGTTGGGGTTGAAACGTTTGACCTCACTGTTTGAACCTTGTTTAATGGCTAGGACACAGTGGCACATGGTTTGACAAAAAGGGCAGCCCCGCTGCACTAAGCTCCCGTGTATGTGGGGTTTGGGGAAGGGGTGGACTACATGTGTCAATAGTACGTAGTTTTACTTTGCATTTTGCAAGAAGCTATTTTCACATCTTGAACCTGTGACCTCAAGATCACGCAACGGCAACTCTACAATTAGCACGTTATTTGACTATACGTGAAAATGACCCCTCTACTTCCTCGCAGCTGCTCTTGGGTCTGACTTTGGGTGAACTTAAGGGCGTGCACATGGCGTCACATGTGGGTCTCTTTTCATTTTGCTATGAGAAATTTCTAGTAGGCCACATCTTAAATGAGCCACGGACCAATAATCTGAATACCCTATTTTGCAAATTTTCCTTTAACATTTTTTTTTTTTCCAATTCTTTTAATAGTGAGCAATGCTTAAAGATGACAAAGAGTCCATCCAATTAGGAAAGACTGTCCCCAATTAACTCTCAAGGGTCGGGGAAGGGTTAAGAAATTTGTGGCCTTAATATCTATTGAATAATATATTTAAAGTATATTATTTTGCAATTGCCTATTTCACATCATCATCATCATCGAGACCTTATCCCAATTAGAGTCAGCTTGCACATTTCACGTGGGATGGAAAATATTTAAAAGAAAAGATATAGTTACTTTATAATTGTTATTAATCTATTTCTAAAGTGTTAATAAAATTTCAGGTATTAAGCTCAATTAGGGGATTGAAATGAATTACTTGTACATATTAGGATTAGGTATAGTAATTTTTTTTACTTTGAACAGTGTTACAATTTGCAAACTATGACTAGAAGTTAGTTAGAGTCAGGATAAAAGCATCAAGGCGAGGGTTGGGGCTGCCAAAAATTTTCTTGATTGACCCATTGCCACCCTTAGAGGGGGAGCCTTGGCGCAACAGTAAAAGTTATTGTCGTGTGACCTTGAGGTCACGGTTTAATGCGTGGAAACAGCCTCTTGTAAAATACAAGGTAAGATTGTGTACTTTAAGCCCTTGTGGTCCGCCCCTTCCCTAGACCTTGCATAGGCTGGAGCTTTGTGCACCGGGAATGCCCTTTTTTACCCATTGCCACCCCTAGTTATGCAACTTTAGCTTAGAAGCTAGGGGGTATAAAATAAGGTACTTGCCAACTCATGCGAGTAGTGATGTGATAATCTTTCTCATTGTTTTAACACATTGCACCTGTTTCATCGGGAAAGAGATTGTTAATACTTGAGCAAAGGCCTTTTACCACAGTGGTTTTCAAAGAGCTTTCTCTTGTGCTTATGTCGCAAGTTCAGCTTAAAGGCACGTAACAAATACCCCTTCTTGACAATAGTTGGTACCTACCAAATGTACGAGGGATCGTAGCAGGCAAACTCAGTCTTATGTACTAACTGATTTGCACTACGAAATTAAGGTTAGTACTTTAGTCTCCAAGTTATTAATTTGTTTAATAAACTCAAAAAATCTAAAAATTAGGTCTCTCAAATCTCAATTAAATCTCGCCTTTTCTTTAGATTTCAACCGTTATGATGATCTAAAATTCACAATCAATATTTCTCTCTTATGCCTCTAGTTCCTTCAGATCTTAAGAAGCATGATGATATATAAAACATAATTAGATCTCTATCTCCTTGTAACATATCTTTGCGAGATAAGTACCTTCACATCTCAAATTTACAATGATATGAAATATATAGTCAAATCTTCGATCACCTTAGAAACAAGTGAGAAACTGAATAGCACGAGCATTACCATGATTGGGTAAACTTGTATAACAAGAAAAGTGTTAGAAGATCAGTAATTCTAGAACTAGAGTGCTAAAATGTTTGAACTTTAAAACTAGAGAACTTTATAATTGAGCGAAAGAACTCTTGCACAGAGACACACTAACAGGCAATTTCTAAACAAAGAGAAATAGGGTACTATGCTCCGACAAACTCTAAAGAGAGAGAGAGAATAGAGTGATGTACTCTGGCAAACTCCAGAGAGAGAGAGAGAGAATATAGTGATACACTGTAACAATATCTAGAGAGAGAGAATGATTTAATGATATGAGAATAGCCTAGGAGTACTCATAAAGCCTAAAAACGTTTACTGAATAAAGGTTAAATACATTTAAAACATTTAAAACAAAAAACTATTACACATATAGCAGTTATGTAATGACCTAAAAATTGTTACAAGGAAATAATTAAAATGCATAAATCCATATTTAGATTCCCTTTATTGCATATAATAGAAATTTTAATTAAATTATTTATGCATAACAACCAATGGAAAAACATTTGCATTTAACCTAAAATAAAAGTTAATAATTCCCACTTTTTTAAAGTTAAAAACAACAAAAACATTTCCCTACTTGTTTTAAACTCGAAACAAGATCAATAATATTAGGCATTCGTTAAGATCAATGCATAAAAGAAAGTGTCTTCTAGACTTGCAGTTCCTCTTAATGTATATAATTCGATGAATATCAAGGTACATAGTAACAAAAATGTTGAACTGGTTATCCAACAACGACAAAGAAAATTGTTATTTTCTGTCATTTCTAGAGTCACCCTCGACTAAGTTACCAAGTGGACAATAAATTACTCTTAACTCTCACCTCATGAAGCACTAACATGCAAATTAATATAAAGTAATTTGGGTAGCCGGCACCTAGTAAGAGAAAATAGGCCGGGGCACTAAACCCAAAAAAGAAGTCTAAAAATGCTTACTCATCTATGTAAAAAAATGACGCAGATGCATAGTGAATATTTATTTTTATTGTTGATAAATTTTAAGTATACGCTTGGATTTAAAATTCCTGAGAGTGGAGAGATTGAGAGGGAGGCTACTCAGAGAACTCAAGCAGGTTTGAACAAATAAAGATGTACACAGAGTTTTGTGTGATCGGCGGGTGTGAAAAAAAAAAAATCTATAACATGGCTATAAGGCTGGGCATGCTCTATGGATCAGAGTGTTGGGCAGTTAAGAAACATCATGTTCATAGGATGAGCGTCGCAGAAATGAAGATGTTGAGATGGATGAGTAGTAAGACAAAAAATAATAGAATTAGGAATAAAAATACCAGAGAAAATTTAGGAATAGCACTAATAGATAATAAGACGAGGGAGATTAAACTTGGAGTGAGGCAATACAAGTACAAGGTTCTAAAAGGGCAAGGAAAATGCCCAAAAGAATGTGAATAGAAGTGGTGAGGAAATATTTAAAAAGCTTAGGAATAAATGAAGCCATAGTACTTAATAGAGAGGAATAGAAGAATAAGATTCATTTTGCAGATCCCTAATTGGGATAAGGTCTTAATGACAATGATTATTATTATTATTTTATAATATCAACTGGCTGCGAGTGGTGGTTGAGATGAAGTGAAGTAACTTAAGATGAGATGAGATAGGCTACGTATCACTATTATCAGTGCTCGAGATAATTGAGATAAAAATAATCTCATCTTAACTCTTAGTCGAAATTGCGGTCATCCCATTTCATCTCATTACCTCAACCCACCATCGGAATTAGAGACAGCCAGATTACCAGTCTATCATGGGCCCACTCCTTAGAAATTATCTCACATTGGGGATAATAAGGATGGCCGGGCAAATGTGAAAGCAATGCACGCGAAGACTGGGACTGTTGAGCAAATCAAGGTGACCTGGCTCTATGATGAAAATTATATGCGGACGCGCCTTGTGAAGCGCTCCGATTGACCATGGCCAAGTTTTATTTGATGGGTCCCATTCAATCCGTTTAGAGTTTTCTCTACCTTTAGATGTCTCCTACAGCAAGGATTGAATGATTCTAGCTTTCTTTTAACCATTAATTTGATGAGAGTTCTCAAGAATTAGATGCTCTAGAGCACGTGAAGAAGTAGATGCCACTCTAAAATTTCCTTTTGGAAGATTTAGCCATTCATCATATTAGGCATGCTAAAATTAGGCAATTCATGTACTCCGCCTTTTTCCTAGATCTTGCATACTCTAGAGCTTTGTACAGTGGGCTGCCCTTCGCAACATCTGGAGCGTCTACTCATTTAATAAAGTTTCTAATGGTCTTCGGTTCCTTTTTATTATAATTACAAGTTTTGAGATATTAAAACCATCTAATCCACATGCGTTTTCAATTACTAGTCATTCAAAGCCAGGAATTAGACGATGGGTCGGATCTCTCAAAGGTCGGTCCATCTGATACAAAATATGGGGCGCTTCTTGATACGGCCCTATGGGAGGGTCCGAGCCCATTCAATATTTTAGTTGCTCGTACAGATTCTAGTGCCTTACGCCCGTATAACGTATCTTCTACCGGTTGAACCGCCATAACTCCGCTCAAGCCCGTTGACAAAAATCAAATTGATTCGTTTCATTTTTCCTGTTTCTTCTCTTACTTAGTCAGGGGAGTAGACCAAATCCTGCCAAGTCCCCCAAAGTCGGTTTGCCTAAGGTAGGCAGCTTCTTCCATTTCTTCTGCATCAGATTTTCGGTTCTGCTATATGTTTCCTGTACAATCTGGTCTCTTGAATTTACCTGTTGCTGGAAATGCTGCAAGTCTGCAAATGGTGGAATTAGTACTCATTTTCCTTCTGTTGTTTGATTGGTTTACTATCATTGGCTCTTACTGATGATATCATTCTGATGTAGATAAATGAAAAATATGTGGAGTGTAGATTCAGTTTAGGTACTAGAAAACCAGTTAAGAGTAGATTATGCACTTTGTGCTATGGTGGGTCTGGATATACAGTAAATTTCGGTTCTGGGTACTTTTCAGATTGCAGTTTACATGTAAAATCTACCTGAGAAGACCCCAAATCATTGTGTGGAAACCCAGGCTGAATCTGTTAGTCACCGTGTCAAGTAGGTCCGGTGACTCGGTGGATCAAACAGTGAGTTAAGAAAGCAATACGTGTTAATGTTATTCTGTAGAATGTTAGAAAGAAAGTGAAATGTCAAGTAAACAGTTAATCTTCGAGATTCCTAGAATGCTAAACAACAAACAGGATATTGATTGTGAGGAAATTCGATTGACTTCCTTGACCAGGCTGGTCGACTTGGTTGACTCGATGGGAAGTAACTGAGTGAAAGTTTTCTTAATTTTCTTAAGCTGTGACCCAGTAGATAAGCGTATGAACTTGCTATGGTGAAGATCTATTTGCTTGGTTTTCAAACTATAGCCCATGCATTGGATGTCAATCTCTTATACACGGTAGCACAACCTCAATGCTGCTGAATTTTTTCTCCGTGTTCTTGTGTGTTGTATGTATATTTTTTAATAAGTTGGGACAATGATTCAATGCAACACTAGCTTTACATCCAATATCGACATGCTTGGATCAGAATGGTCAATTTTGTGAGGCATGGCCTCACTTATAGCCCGCGGTCTTTGGTGAATGAAATGAGATGGGGGAAACTATCCTTGATTTTGCTTTGGCATATAACTTGGCCATTGCAAATACACCTTTTAAGAAGAGAGATGAACACTTGATAACCTTTAAAAGTGGACTTCATAAAAGCCAAATAAACTTTTTTCTACTTAGGAATACTAAACGATCAACATATAAGGATTGTAAGGTGATACCTGTTGAGAGTTTAACCTCACAACATAGGTTAATGATTATAGATATCCATATTAAAAGATGAAAGAAAGGAAATGAACTTAATAGATATCCAAAAACTAAGTGGTAGAACTTAAAATAAGAGAAAATAACCACATTCACAAATAAGCTGATGGTAGAGGGAAGCTGGAAACATGAAACAGAAGCAAACACTGTGGATTAATATTGCTGAGTCCATTAAGAAAGTGGTAAAAGACGTCTTAGGAGTATCTAAAGGTAAAAGGCAATTAGTAAAAGAAACATGATGGTGGAGTGAAATAGTACAAAAAGTTATTAAAAAAAAAAGGATGTGTTTTAAAGCATGACAAAAGACTAGAAATAATAAAACTATGAATAATATAAAAATGCTAAAAAGGTTGCTAAGAGAATAGTAAATGAGGCTAAACTTAAGGCATATGATGAGCTCTATAATAAACTAGGAACAAGAGAACGTGAGAAAGCTGTGTTTAAACTTGCAAAAGTAAGAGAATAGAAAGGTAAGGACTTAGATCATGTTAGGTGTGTTAGAAGTGATGATCAAAGGGTATTGGTCAAAGATGACGAGATCAAACAGAGATGGGAAACGTACTTTCAAAAATTGTTAAATGACAATAGCTTTGAGAATATAGGGATTGAAAAATACTATAAATCTAAATAACATTTGATATTATATATATAAATGTAGGATTAGAATACCTGAAGTGAAAGAGGCCTTGAAAAAGACGAAATCGGGAAAGGCCATGGGGCACGATGGTATACCAATAGAGGTTTGGAAGCATATGGGAGATATTGAGGTAGTTTGGTTGACCAAATTGTTTAACAAGATTATAAAATAAAAGAAAATGCCTGATAAGTGGAGGAAAAGCTCTATTGTACCAATTTATAAGAATAAAGGAGACATATAGAGCTGTACTAATTAACGAGAGATCAAACTTATGAGCCACACTAGGAAACTTTTTGAAAGAGTGATTATGAAGAGGCTATGGCATGAGACAAGTGTATTAGAGAATTAGTTTGGTTTCATGCCTAGGAGGTCTACTATGGAAGCTATTTTCTTACTAAGACAATTGGTAGAGAAATATAGGGAGCACATGGTCTTTATCGACTTAGAGAAAGCTTATGATAGAGTTCCTAGAGAGTTAATATGGAGGGTGTTGGGCTAGAAAAGAGTTTCGCAAGGGTATATAGACATAATTATAGATATGCATGAGGGAGCGGTAAAAGTTGACATCGTGTGACCTTGAGGTCACGGGTTCAAGGTGTGGAAACAACCTCTTGCAAAATGCAAGGTAAGGCTGTGTACTTTAGGCTCCTGTGGTCCGCCCCTTCCTCGGACCCCACATAGGCAGGAGCTTCGTGCACGGGCTACTCTTATGAGAGAGCGGTAACAAATATTAAGACCACTAGTGGCGAGACCAGTGATTTTCCTATTACTGTTGGATTGCACCAACGATCGGCATTGAGCCCAAACCTTTTTACGTTGTTATGGATGAGTTAACAAAACATTTGCACAAGGAGATTCCCTGGTGCATGCTATTTGCAAATAATATAGTCTTACTTAATGAGACAAGGGAGGGTGTAAACACAAAGCTGGAGTTATGGAGAGAAGCATTAGAATCTAAAGGATTTAAAATCAGCTGAACTAAGATAGAATATATGAAATGCAATTTTAGCAATGAGAGGAGTAGGAGTGGAACACCAGTCAAGATTGATAACCAAGAAGTCCCCGTAAAAACCACTTTCGGTACTTAGGGTCAATGATTCATGAGAGTGGAGAGATTGAGAGGGAGGTTACCCAGAGAATCCAGGCGGGTTGGAACAAATGGAGATGTGCATCTGGAGTTTTATGTGATCAGCGAGTGCTACTCAAACTAAAAGGAAAATTCTATAGGATGGCCATAAGGCCGGCCATGCTCTATGGATTAGAGTGTTGGGCAGTTAAGGAACATCATGCTCATAGGATGAGCATCGCAGAAATGAGGATGTTGAGATGGGTGAGTGGTAAGACAAGAAAGGATAGAATTAGGAATGGAAATACTAGAGAAAATTTAGGGTTAGCACCAATAGGTAATAAGATGAGGCAGATTAGACTTAGATGGTTTGGACATGTCCAAAGGAGATTGAAAACGGCACCAGTTAGAAGGAGTGAGACAACACAAGTAGAAGGTTTTAAAAGGGCAAGGGGAAGGCCCAAAAGAACGTGGATAGAAGCAGTGAGGAAAGATTTAAAAGCTTGGGACTAAATGAAGCCATGGTACTTAATAGAGTGGAATGGAAGAATAAGATTCAGGTGGCCGACCCCTAATTGGGATAAGGTCTTGATGATGATGATATCAGAAGCCTGTTAATGGCCCATGGGCAAAACATTGATTAATTGCTTAGTTAGGAATGTCAAATCAGATTGTCCCATGTCAAAGGGTTCAACTGGTTGATAACTAGATATAGGGTAAAATGGAAGCTCTATCTGATAATTGCTCTTCTAGTAGTACTTGTAATCTTGTAATTTTAATTTCTTTTGCTTGTATGACTTTTGTTGATTTTCTTACTCTTCGTATTCATATGATGATATATAGCAAGTGTAGATATTTCTCTTTGGAGGAATCCTAGGCATAATGGTTAAGATGTGAACCTCTTCTAGCTCTTACCATCAGCTGCTTCTAGCTGATAATCCAGTTTGTACAAGAGATAAGATGTTTTCTTCCTTTCTCAATAATGGCATGTGATTCTTTACATTTCCTTCTCTTTTTTTTCTGGTGAGTTGGTTGGTGAGTTGAATCTACAATCTTTTGTTGGGGAAGATGTTGTCACTGGATGCACTATATTTTCATTTTGCAATTTTTAATTAGTCATTAGAGGCTTTTATAGATTCAAAAGCGACCAGTTCTTGAACTGTTTAATAAGATCAAGCCTGCAATCATCAGAAGAAGGAATGCAAGTATCATTTCAGTTTACAGTTTTGTGAGGCATATAAATTTTCTAATGTTCTACAAGTTCTACTGCTAAACAACCTAGGCTGTACATTTATGTAAAACCAACTCTGAGGGCGCTTTTGCTTCCTGAGTTTCATGGCGAGCTCTAGTTTCCAACTATTGCTTGCTCTCACTTCATGGCTGAGGTCTGTGCTCGATAGAGTAGGCTTTCATCAACTTTTTTTATTGAATTTAGCTGGGCACATTCAAATGTTTCAAGTTGGAAGAGAGTTGCTTGGTTGTTACCTTTTGTTTAGTTGGTTAAAAAAAGAGGCTCTTAAGCTCTTAAGCTCTTGATTGAAGGTCACTCTGTCAGTTTTCTTAGGTGTTCAGGAAAAGCCACTCTCAGTAGCTGTTGACCAACACCAAGGAACTTCAACATTAAGATGTAGTGATGTACAAGTTCATATGGAGGCAAAGTTGGGATGATAGGATACTTCTTGTGAAAGTCTGTTCTTCAGCTTGACTACGCATAGGTGCTTCTTGCTGCCCTCTTAAATTGAAAGAATGAAGAAGGTTCACTCTGCTGGAAAGTCTGCTTGATAGCAATTTGTAGCAAGAGTTAATTACTGGTAAATGTGGTCCAGATTACTAAATAATATTTTCCTGGGTCCCATTATTGTCAATGCTTCTGTTCAATGATGAAGTGTCATTCTGAATCAGAAAATTGATTACTTGGAGGTGAGATTCTAGAAGCTGGAAGACAGGGAAAAAAATAGACTCATCATTGTGCTTCCAATTATCTTTCATTCTTCTAATAGGATACTTTAAATTGGCACCTTTTTGTTTTATGAACTAATGTGTAAGTGGAGTAAATGCTTGCTATGGACATTGGAGAAGATTGACTACAACCAAATGTGGGCAGTAGAGACAAGTAAGCCATAAATGGGAAAAAAATCACAACACAGACCAGGTATTACTATGTGTGCAAATTTGCCTTGCAATGAATCTCCCAAAGAAACAGATTAAATATCTTTGCAATTGGGATTCTTGAAAGAAACTGCAGTCATGTGTGCAATTTAGAGACAGAGAGGAACATGCTGTACTTAAGCTATTTGTTGTGAATTTTAGTGCTTACAAATTTATGAATATCTTTTACCCTTATTTAATATCCATTCTATTTTGTTGGTATAAGATGAAGTACCCAACCCGGAAACATGTACTGAGGGAAGTTCAGAGATCTACTTTACCTTTTGTTTCTATTAACATATTTAATGTTGATGTCCTTTCTTTAATCTTTCCATTTTTGGACAGAATTTGTATAGTAGTGCCTTCAGGACTCATTTGGAAATGAAGTTATTACCAAGAGAGGTTGAGAAATTGGCTCTTCATGGTGCTGGATTCCTTGCACAAAAGCGTTTAGCTCGTGGTTTGCGGCTTAACTACACTGAAGCAGTGGCTTTGATAGCAACACAGGTACAATTGAATTGCCTATACTATGCTTGGGATTTTTGCATGTATCTCTTCTTTTCTCGCATCTTCTCTTTTTGAGGCAAGTTCTTACTTGCACAATATTTGTGATATCTATGAGTTTCATGATTTTTGAGATGCAGTATGCTAGATTTACCCAAGGAGTCAGAATTAGTATCATACTGGAGCATCTAAAAGCTACAGCCCTTACAAAATGAGGCTATTCATCTGACAACCAGGTACGATGCCTTCTACTAGGACTTAGAATTACCCACACAACCCTTAGTTTTCGCCTGAGAAATAAAAACGGGGGAGGTTAGAAAATTGTCTTAAGCCATGAAACCCTTGTCTTATAGCTACCAACCTCACCTGCTATTTTACTATGGTAAATATATAGAAATTTGTGGCGGAAGCAGAAAATTATGGTCAGTGATTCATGCTTGAAACATGATAAGAGTTAACTGCTAAGTATGCAGCATCTACAATGTGGTTGGAGATAGATACGTGAAGGAGAAAGAAAGGAAAAGAGATGAGAAGCGACGGAAAACAGAAACAACATAAAAGTGGAATGGACAGTATATTTGCACTTGACAATAGTCTCCCTTTCATTTGATTTTCACTTAAAACCTTTTATTGATTACTCTAGGTGGGGGCAAACTATAGGGACTATCTCTTGAGAGCTTTCTACTGTCATATTCCCTACAACTGGCTGGAAACTGGGACTTGGTACTATCAATATGGGATAGGGGTCATAGAAGGAATAGTTATGCCATTTTATAAGAAGTCACAGGGTCTGTTTCCCAGTTGTACTTCTATGTCAGGTAATCCTTTCTTTGCATGAATCTCAGGTGGAATGATGCAGCCTTAAAAATGTGAAAGATACTCTGATGGGGATGATGGAGAGAATTTATCCTTACAAGAATAGATGGTTGGCATGGGTGAGACTAAGTTAGTTTTTGTAGTTGGCAATTGAGGGCATCTGTCTTCAGATCAATGAAAGGCTTTCTTTTGGTATTTGATAAGTCATGAATATTGAACCAGCAATGATATCGTGAGATATGATGACTAACTAGTGAAATACCTTTAAGGACATTTTGAAGTGCCACCTGCAACAGTGGGAATTCCCAAATCGAGACATGCCGGAAAGGAGCAAAAGTATAGGTGCATGCCAGAATAATCTCCTACAAGTAAACATGTGCCCTTTTAGATTTGATTAGAGAAGAACTTGGATCTCCTAAAACCCCATGTCTTTTGGGGTTGAAAATCCTTACATCTTTTAGACTTCAATTCCCATTATGTAATAACTAGGAGACCTGTTACATGACGCTATTAAAAATACTAATTGAAAAGAGAATCTACCAGTTGGACTTTGAAAATACAAAGGCTTCTAGCTCAAGTAAACTAATTAGGAAACTCTGTGAATAACTTCTATTTAATCTAGTTTCCCTGTGATGAAGTGGTTCCTATCAACATACTATTTCATGCTGAGGTTCGGCATACCAATAATATACTTTGTCTCAATTAGATTTGTAGAGCCCTTGCTAGCCAGCAATGCTAATGAGCAGATATGTAGCTGTATGCTTTTCATGTTATAAATGCTGTGGAAATGCTATCATAATACAATCCACTCTAAGACTATCCCAAATTGTTTTCCAAGGCCGTCCTTATCCAATACCCCTGTCCTGACCCTCCCTTGTAACTTTAGATCTAAAAGCTACTTCTCTTAGGCAGACTGCAGGTGTGGCCTCCTTGAGGGAAAAGAAAAAATGATAGACTCAGAATTTCCTTTTCTATTAGTTTTCTTGTGCGGTAACCTACAATAGTTTATGCAACCAATGCTAGATCCCACTTCCTCCCATCATTCGATCATGAGGAATGCCATACTGGTCTTGTTACTCTGTATTTTATTAGCTTTATTAAGGTAAGAATAAAGGTAAAAACTTTGTAACAAAGAATTGCTGAAACATGTGATTGATAAAACCATGTAAATTCCTTGTTCCCAATTTTGATAACATGCTGTCTTTCTGATATTCAAGTGGCATATCTGTTTTGACAATTAATGCTGATATACTCAATTCCCAGTTGCAGAGGTTGCTGAACTAGTTAGGGAATTCATTCAAAAATGTGATATTTTGAAATGATTTTGATGCTCTTTCTGATAATCCACTGCATATCTGTAGATTTTGGAGTTCATTCGTGATGGGAACAAAAGTGTTGCAGAGTTAATGGAAGTAGGAAAAGAACTTCTGGGAAGGTGCGTGGTTTGAACTGAGATCCAACTTGGTGGTGTCAAGAAGTGCTACTTAGCTCCTAATTGTGATAGTTTATTACTTCCTAAATTAGCTCCTTATTGCATTTATTATAAACTATGGTGGATCCTTGAGAAACATTTCTATTGCTGAGCGGGGAGTTTTATCTTTTTGTGGTTAGTATCTAGAAAAGAGTGAAGCATCATCATCATCATCATCATCAAAGCCTTATCTTGGTTAGGGGTCGGCTGCACAAATCTTATTCCTTTATTCCCCTCTAGTAAATGTCGTGGCTTCATTTAGGGCAAAAGTTTTAAAATATTTTCTCACCACTTCTATCCACGTCCTTTTGGGCCTTCTCCATGCCCTTTTAGAGCCTCCAAATTGGATTGACTTTTAATTGGTGCCGTTTTCAGCCTGTGAAATATGTCCAAACCATCTACGTCTAACTCCCTCATCTTGTTACCTATTGGTGCCACTTCTAAGTTTCCTCTTATGTTTTTATTTCCAATTCTATCCTTTCTTGTCTTGCCATTCATCCAACTCAACATCTTCATTTTGGCTATGCTCATCCTATGTACATATTGTTCCTTAACTACCCAACACTTTGATCCATAAAGTATGGCCAGCCTTACAGCTATCCTATAGAATTTTCCTTTTAGTTCAGTGGCACCTGCTAATTATACAAAACTCCAAAGGCACATTTCCTTTGTTCTAACCCACTTGGATTCTCGAGTTAACATCCCTCTCAATCTCTCTGGTCTCATGAATTATCGATCCCAAGTATCAAAAGTGGTAATTTTGGGAGAATTTTTGGTTATCAATCTTTATTGGTGCTTAACTCCCACTTCTCTCCTTACTAAAATTGAATTTCATATACTTCATCTTAGATTGCTTAATTTTAAATCGTTTAGACTCTATAGCGTCTCTCCACTACTCTAGCTTTGTGTTTATATCCTCCATTGTCTTTTCAATTAAAACTATATCATTTGCAAATAACTTGCACTATGGAATCTTCTTGTGTAGGCGTTTTTGTTAACTCATCCATAACTAAGATGAAAAGGTACAGGCTTAATCCCGATCCTTGTGCAGTTCTATAGTGATAGGAAAATCATCGATTTCTCCCTAGTGGTCCGAACATTTGTTATTGCTTACTCATACATATCCTTAATTATGTTTATATATCCCTATGAAATCCCTTTCTTGCCCAACACCCACCATATTAACTCTCTAAGGACTCTATCATAAGCTTTTTATGAGTCAATAATGACCATCCTTACTCTTCTCTTTAAATTTCTCTATCAATTGTCTAAGTAGGAAAATAGCTTCCATGGTAGACCTCCCAAGCATGAAACCAAACTAGTTTTCGATACACTCATCTCATGTTGTAGCCTCTTCTCAATCACTCTTTCCCAAAGTTTCATAGTATGACTCATAAGTTTCACCCCATGATAATTAGTTCAACTCTAGATGTCTCCTTTATTCTTACAAATTGGTACAATAGAGCTTTTCCTCAATTCATCTGACATTTTTTTCGCTTCTATGATCTTGTTAAATAACTATTTGCTAAACTACTCCAATATCTCTCATATACTTCCAGACCTCTATTGGTATACCACTGAGCTTTAAGGCCTTTCTTCATTTCATCTTTTTTGTCACTTCTTTCACTTTAGGTATCCTGATCCTACAATCATATCTATATAGTCCAACATTATTTCAGTTTACGATTCTTTCAACCATGTAAGATAATAATGTTGGACTTTCTTAATCCTTGAAGAGAAGTTGGCTCTCAATCTCCTAGAGCTTTGTCTTGGATGAGACTTGAACTTTGATGCATTCGCTTCTAATCGTTTGATTCTTTTCTCCGTTGCTAAGATATTATTTCTCTCTTCTTTACACTCTTTTTCATTAATTTCACACATATGCCCTAGATTTTATTTTATTCTCTTTTTGTGAGTGTGTGTTGTGCTCGAGGTATCCCTAGTTCTTAAGAACTATCATAGCTCATCTTGATGTTGTGGATATTAACTAATCCTTGTTCCTGTCATACTTATGCATTGTGTTGGGTCTACTTCATGCATCAGATAGTAGACTAATCTTCTATGGTTGTAAATATATCCTACAGTATAGCAATGGGACAATAGCTCATGGTTTGGCCTTGTACTTCTTTTACTTTACCAGTGTAGATTTATTTATTTCTTTTCTTGTGACGACCCGGGTTTTTTAAACACTTTTTTACAAATCCTTTCTAAAGGTGGGGCCCCAATTTTTTAAAAATAGTTTCAAAAACAAAACAACAAAAAACAATTTCAATGAATTTCATTTTAGAAACCTCGAGTGCCAGCCATCGACTCATTACTTAATTATTTATGCTTCAATTTGATATTTAAAATTTGAAAACTCAAATAAAAATTTTATTTCTCAATTAAACCTTTTTTTAAAAAACAAGTTTACTTCTTTAGGACCCATCCAGTCAACAGCCATAGTCCCTGCATTATCACAAATCAAGTCCAAATACCACAAATGTATATGTGTGGTCCAAGTAGAATTTAAAACATACCCTCAGACGAAGTTGTTTCAATTAGCTGCTCATCTGGCTCCTCATCAGTCATGTCTGTCTCAATATTTAGGGCATTACAACAATAACACAATGCCTCAGCAAGCTATGCTTGGTACGAGAAATATGATGCATATGATAACTGCAGTAAAACATTTGCTTCCTCAATATAGTAGTCATTTTGAGGCACTAAAACATTTGCATCAATAATCAATAATTTGCATGATTTTAACTTAAGATAAGCTCAAACTTTTGAACAGCAAATTTTAAAGCACTTCAATTTGATAACATAACTGAGTTCAATAGTGCAATATCATATTCAAATCACAGTCCAATCTTGAGTAAACTTTTTGAATATGTGTAAACATCATAAATAGATCTAGTAATGCAATGCCATATGCAAATCATGGTCAGAACATCAAATAAAACTTCTAAATAGCAATATGAGTTAAAGAACATTAAACTTGTAAAATCATAATAAAAATATATAATCAAAATCACTCCAGCCAGTCAACATTGGATATCCATAATGGTCATGAGCTCATACCAGACATTATCATGCCATATAGTCACGGGTATTGTCACGCAGTCATGATCGCAGTACTTGAATCTCTAAGAAAGCTAAACACACATGCTGTCACTCAGTTGTGCTCACAGCATTGTGCAAATATACGAAGGACTGCTATGCTGTAGCGATAACCAACTCTCAGGTCTATCGACTGCTGCTCCTTGCCAACACCAGAGCAGGAGACTAAGTGTCCATCATGCATGGGGGGCTACTCGGACTCATAGAGTTGATTACCTATGATGCCACTCTTACGCATTTGCCATTCTACAGGGCGGGCGTCTAATCATCTCACAAAGTTAGAGGATGGGTTGCCGGTCCTACATCCTTCATAGCATAGCATCCCCAGGCCCATGCCTGTCTGAAACAAAACCCTCAGGCCTCCATGCTTGGATATAAAACAACAATAATATCAAGTTACATGCCTATATCATATCAAATCTATGGAAAATACCTATTTTTATGCATAGCTGGTACCCCATATCAAATCAAGCCTATCCAGCTTCTAGAACAAATCACACGAAGATAAAACATGTCATGCACTTTTAAAACATGCATTTTCTTTTTTCTTTTTTCTTTTTTAAATGAATGACGTACATTTCAAATCCATGAAAATATAATCATAATATAGCAATTCTCCATATACAAAACTATAACCTTTTCATTTCATAATTCATGCCATAAATATTGTATGTATAATGTCACACAATAATCACATTTGCTAAATGGTTCATGCGACTCCAATCTTAAGAACATCCAATGGTCGCAAAGTCATATTAATCGGCATATCTATCAAGTCATACGTACATTTTAGGTTAATCACTTACTTACAATTTTCCATTTATTACTCATTTAGTCTTTGATCATTATCAAATATGATGATCTTGCCCTTACTAACCTTCGATCCTAGGTATATCTCTTTATTTGGTAATATCCTCAAATCCTGACTGTTGATTAAAGATCAACAATCTAGATCATTTAACTATTCTCAATTTCTCTAGATCTCAGCCTAACATATAGTCTCTTTCATACGTCAATGTTTGATATATTGATCTAGCGGTCGGATTAAATTTTGATCAGTCAGATCAAGAATTTTGAGTCCTCCTAACATCAAATGTTCGAATCTAAGTTCGTTAAAACAATCTATCTGTTAAATCATTTCATTTGCCATACCAGATCATCAATTTAGTCATTTATTAAGGTCGGGATACTTGTAATTAGCAGATCTAGGCTGTATAAGGTTTGATTTTCCTCAATCCAAAGTTTCTGAGACAATACTACCTTTGGATCGCTCTCAAAGTTTGCCTTCAATGTCTTAATCATCTAATTTGTTTCTCATGTCTTAATCGTTCATAATTTCAATGTTTGATAAGATTCACAAGTGCATCGATAGTTAATCTAATGATCTGACGATTGGATCGATCTCCAATCGATCAAATCTATAGTTCGCATTTTGTTCAATGGCTGTGATCATAAATCTCAATTTAATTAGATGATCTGACCATCAGATTCACCAATTTACTTACTAGGTCATACAATTGTTCAATTTCTATGGCTTGATCATCTTCCAATTGGGTTGATCTAATTCATCCAATGGTCTTTGGTATTTGATCTAGTTAAGGTGGCGTCAGATTGTGAATTTCATCATAAAATTAGGTCCGTGTCATCTAGACAAATCCAACGGATGTCTTGGATCAAAATCTAGGCTTATATAGTCTTCTGAATTTAAGATTTTATGCTTTAGGTTCTGATCAACTCTGGATCGAAAATAGGATGAAACAACGTTACTACGTTGCACTGCGTCCGGGACACGTGTCCGGGACACACCTAGGAGCGTCACAATCACCAGGACGTAGCTGGGTGTGTCACGGACACCTGGATGCATCTGTGTCCCACACTTTCTGCGAACGGCGCTTGCATCTATGCAGGTGTGCCATGCACGTGCTTTTCGTTGGCGCATCAGTAGTGTGTCTTGGGAGCAAAAATCCAACCGGTCATTTGAACGGTGCGATCAGAACCGTCCATTCTTGTTCCGCTCAAATATGTCATCTAGGTTGTTTGATTTTATCTGTTTTTATGTTTTCTTGGGTTTTTGGGGTCCAGAAACATGATGAACGGCTCAGATCTTCCATCTGAGTTGTCTTTGTGATGAGTTTTTCTTGGTTTGTCCGATCCATTCAATGACGGGTCTCTACCCGAAAAAACCAATCCGGTGAGGAAAAGGAGGGGAAATGGTGGAGGGAAAAGGAAAAGAAAAGGAGGAGGGTTTACTTGGTAGTTGGAGTGGGAGGAGCGGTGCATGTCTGGTTGGAGGGGAAGATGGAGGTTGTTGGCAGTTGCAATATGGCCAGTAATCGTTGGGCTGTAGTGGCATTGTTAGCTGGACAGGAGAGGCTGAAGGAGGCAGAGAGGGAAGATAGTGCCGCTGGGTAGGCATAACCAAGTCAGCGACCGCTGGGCTGTCGGCTGAAGGAAAGAAGAGAGAGAGAGAAATGTTGGCGGGCGGGCGGTGTTGGTTTTGGTGTAGCCAGCGCCGACATTGACCGGACGACAATTGAGGAGAGAGAGAGAGAGAGAGAGAGAGAGAGAGAGAGAGAGAGAGAGAGAGAGAGAGAGAGAGAGAGAGAGAGAGAGAGAGAGAGAGAGAGAGAGAGAGAGAGAGAGAGAGAGAGGAGTTATGAGGGGTGACCCATTTAAGCTGATTTTTTATTCTTTTATATGTAATGATTACCAGTATTAATGAGGTAATCATCACATTTGATTTTGCAAAGTCTTAATATTAGCATTTATGGCTGATATGACTACTCATGATTGCATTATATGGGTCCTACTTGCAATTAATTCTATCACTTTAATTATTAATTATTTTAAATTAAATACTTAATTAAAATAATTACTAAATTTTTGTCCGAACTTCAATTTGGACGTCCTTAGTGTCTTTGGACTTATTTTTGCATGTAGATTACTAATACTGCATGTACTTTAGGCCCTTGTGGTCCGCCCCTTCCCTAGACCCTGCATAGGCAGGAGCTTCGTGCACTGGGACTGCCCTTAGATTACTAATATTGATGTTTCAATGCTTAATTTTGTGACTTCCACTAGTCATCTTTAAAAAAAATCAAAATCTTGAAAATAGAATCCTGCATTTCTCCTTTTTCAATTCATTCTATTTACATAAAGTGAATTAGAAATTTAGGGGTGTTACATCCTTCCCTCATTGAAATTTCGTCCTTGAATTTTTTTTTCAATACAGCTTTATATAGTTGACTCAAGTTGTGTCTTACTCATCCAATCTTTGTCATAATGCTTATCCAAGTTCTTGAAATTCTTTCCATGTCTTCTTTCAAAAACTTCTAATTGCATCTTTATCTTATTGTATATTTAAGTTTTTATACTTCTCAACACTCATAGGACTTTTAATGAAAAACTCCCGAAACTCATAACGTTCATTGGTGTAACTTTTCTATTTCCTCCAAGCAATAAGATTCGCTTCCATTGTGAACTTTGAAGATCAACCCCCTCTTGTTAACAAATCATCCTTGCTTGTTATTTCTTACCTCATTGGTATGTCTCTAGGTTTTTATATCTACATTGCTACTTTCATTTATTTATTTCATGCTCCCTCCACATTTAATAAGTATTGTAATTGCTCATTGCTCATAATTGATTAAGTATGATCCCCCCTTATTTTTCACACCTCATTCTTAATTCATAATGTTCTATCATTTCTCAATCTTTTGTCTACCAAATTTTCTCATTATCAACAGAATTTCCAAGTTAAAGTCAAACAGCTCCTTTTAGGTGAAAGTTCAAAGATCACCAAATTCCATAATTAAATCTATACTAATATACTTCACATCCTTGTATAAACTTCATACTTTCAACTACTTATTTGAATTTTTCCATTAGAATACTCACTATATACCCTTACACTACAGTTCTTTTTATTTACAAATTTCACTGTATATCCTCACCGTTCATTAAAGATCAATGATCCAGATCATCTACCTGTTCTCAATTTCTATAGATCTCAGCTTGATATATAGTCTCTTTCATATTTCTATGTTTGATCTATTGATGCAATTATCAGATTAAATTCTGATTGGTCAGATCAATGGTTCCAAGTCCTCTTAACATCAAATCTTCGAATCTAAATTCATTAGAACAATCTATCTATTAGATCATTTCATTTATCAGACCAAATCATCAATTTAGTCATTTATTAAGGTTGGGATACTTACAATTAGTAGATCTAGGCTGTATAAGGTTTGATCTTGCTCAATCCAAAGTTTCTGGGACTATCCTACCGTTGTATAATTCTCAATGTCTGCCTTGGGTGTCTTAATCTTCTAATTTGGGTCTCATATATCCTAGTCTTTCATAATTTCAGTGTATGATAAGATTCGCAGGTGTATTAATAGTTAATCTAACGATCTGACGGTCAGATCGATCTTTGATCAATAGATCTATAGTTTGCATTTTGTTCAATGGCGATTTAATTAGATGATCTGATTATTAGATTCATCAATTTACTTACTAGGTCATACATTTGTTCAATTTCTATGGCATGATCATCTTCTTATTGGTCTGATCTACGTCATCCAATGATCTTTGGTGTTTGATCTAGTTAAGGTGAGGTTAGATCATGAATTTCATCATAAAATTAGGTTCGCATCGTCGAGATGAATCCAATGGATGTCTTGGATCAAAATTTAGGCTTATATAGCCTTCTGAATTTAAGATTTTATGTTTCAAGTTTAGATCAACTGTTGAGATCAACTCTGGATCGAAAATAAGATGAAAAGACATTACTAGGCGCACTGCGTCTGTGATGCGTGTCCAAGACGCGTCATGGTCACAGGACTCGTCATGGTCACCAGGACGCAGCTGGGTGTGTCACGGAACTAAGACGCATTGTGTTCCATGCGTTCTGCGAATGACACTCGCACGTGTGCGAGCATGCCAGAGGCAAGCATTCTGTTGGCATGTCATCTATATGCATCTTGGAGGCGAAAGTCAAGCCGACCGGTTGTTCAGATGGTGCGATTGCGACCGTCCATTCTTGTTTTGCTCAGATCTGTCATCTGGATTGTTTGATTTTATCTGTTCTATGTTTTCTTAGGTTTTTGGGGTCTAGAAACATGATGAACGGCTCAGATCTTTCATCCAAGTTGTCTATGTGATGGGTTTTTCTCGATTAGTCAGACGCGTTCACCAATGGATCTCTGGCCGAAAAAACTAATTTGATGAGGAAAAGGTGGGGGAAATGGTGGAGGAGAAAAGGAAAAGAAAAGGAGGAGGGTTTACCTGGCAGCCCGAACAGGGAGGAGAAGTGCACGTCCTGTTGGAGGGGAAGATGGAGGTTGCTGGCAGTCGTAGTAGGGCCAGCAATTGTTGGGCTATAGTGGCAGCGTCAGCTGGACGGGAGAGGCAGAAGGAGAGGGGAGAGGGAAGGTAGTGCTGCTGACAGTCGTAACCAGTTGTTGTCCGGAGAGAGAGAGAGAGAGAGAGAGAGAGAGAGAGAGAGAGAGAGAGAGAGAGAGAGAGAGAGAGAGAGAGAGAGAGAGAGAGAGAGAGAGTAAAAGCAGGAAAACCCATTTAAAGCTGTTTTCTTTTTAAATGTAATGATTATTTGCATTTAATGAGGTAATCATCACATTTGATTTTGCAAAGTCTTAATATTTAGCTTTTTTGGATGACATGACTACTCATGATTGTATTATGTGGGCCCTACTTGCAATTAATTGCATCACTTTAAATACTAATTAATTTAAATTAAATACTTAAATAAAATAATTACGAAATTTTTGTCCGAACTCTAATTTCGACATACTTAGTGTTGTTGGACTTGTTTTCATGAGTAGATAACTAATATTGATGTTTCAATGCTTAATTTTGTTTCTTCCACTAGTTATCTTTAAAAAAATAAAAAATCTTGAAAATATAATCCCACGTTTCTCCTTTTTCAATTCATTCTATTTACATAAAGTGAATTAGAAATTTAGGGGTGTTACACTTCTATTACTAACAATTGCATCTTGGTGCCAGAACTTAGTTTTGTTACACCATCAAACAACTTATTGTGGATCATTTGTGACCTCCTGAAGCTGCATTTTGTTTGAGTCTTTGGTTTTCTAATCTTTAGTCTTCCCATGCTCTATTTTGACACCGTAATTCCACATTTATGTTAACCAATCCAATGTTTTAGCTTCAACTGGTTCTCCTTTTGTCAGCTAGAAGTTATTGTTGAAATACTCACAATATTTGTTGAGTTTAAAGAACAGTCTCCAATCATCATCATCAAAGCCTTATCCCGATTAGGGGTCGGCCACAATATCTTCTGAAATCATTTCTAGCTGCTTAAGTATGAATTAGGGGTTCCCAAGTTTTCTCTAATAGACATGGGGAAGTGTTAAGGGATAGTTATGATTATATATATGGAATGTTGTTGTTTTACAAACATTGGTTGTCTGATTCTTTTTTTCCCCTTTCGTGTTTGTTAGAGATTTTAGCTCTATGATCAGATAATGATGAATTTCTATATTCTTTTTGTGACGCCTTATATGTAAATCTCTAGTCACTTTTGGCCAGAGACCAATCTATTATTGTGTGACCTAGAGGTCACGGGTTTAAGATGTGGAAACAACCTCTTGTAAAAATGCAAGGTAGGGCTGCATATTATAGATCTTTTGTGGTCTGCCCCTTCCTTGGACCCTGTATATTTGGAGATCGATCAATCAATAGACAGATAGATATGCCCATATATCTGGGAGCTTCGTGCACTGAGCTGAGCTGCCCTCACACACACACACACACACATATCGTCATCGTTGTCGTCATCATCATCATCATCATCATCATCAAGACCTTATCCCAATTAGGGGTCAGCCACGTGAATCTTATTCCTCCATTCCACTCTATTAAATATCATGGCTTCATTTAGTCCCAAAGTTTTTAAATCTTTCCTCACCACTTCTATCCATGTTCTTTTGGGCCTTCCCCTTGCCCTTTTAGAACCTTCTACTTGTATTGCCTCACTCCTAACCGGTGCCGTTGTTGGTCTCCTATGAACATGTCCAAACCATCTAAGTCTAATCTCCCTCATCTTGTTACCTATTGGTGCTACCCCTAAATTTCCTCTAATATTTTCATTTCTAATTCTATCCTTTCTTGTCTTACCACTCATCCATCTCAACATCCTCATTTCTGCGACGCTCATCCTATGAGTATGGTGTTCCTTAACTGCCCAACACTCTAATCCCTATAGCATGGCCTACCTTATAGCCATCCTATAGAATTTTTCTTTTAGTTTGAGTGGCACCCGCCGATCATATAAAACTCCAGATGCACATCTCCATTTGTTCCAACCCACTTGGATTCTCTGGGTAACCTCCCTCTCAATCTCTCCACTCTCATGGATCAATGATCCTAAGTACTGAAAGTGGTCTTTCATAGGGACTTCTTGGTTATCAATCTTGACTGGTGTTCCACTCCTACTCTCCTTGCTAAAATTACATTCCATATATTCTGTCTTAGTTCGGCTAATTTTCAATCCTTTAGATTCTAATGCTTCTCTCCATAACTGTAGCTTTATGTTTACACCTTCCCTTGTCTCATCAAGTAGGACTATATCATCTACAAATAGCATGCACTAGGGAATCTCCTCGTGCAGATGTTTTGTTAACTCATCCATAACTAATGTGAAGAGGTATGGACTCAATGCCGATCCTTGGTGCAATCCTACAGTGACAGGAAAATCACCTGTCATGCCACTAGTGGTCTTAACATTTGTTACTGCTCCCTCATACATATCTTTAATAATGTCTATATACCCCTGAGAAACCCCTTTACCACCCAACACCCTCCATATTAACTCTTTAGGGGCTCTATCATAAGCTTTCTCTAAGTCGATAAAGACCATGTGTAGCTCTTTCCTCCTCTCCCTATATTTCTTTACTAATTGTCTTAGTAAGAAAATAGCTTCCATGGTAGACCTCCCAGGCATGAAACCAAACTAATTCTCCAATACACTTGTTTCATGTCGTAGCCTCTTCTCAATCACTCTTTCAAAAAGTTTCATGGTGTGGCTCATAAGTTTGATCCCTCGATAATTAGTGCAGCTTTGAATGTCTCCCTTTATTCTTATTGATTGGTACAATAGAGCTTTTCCTCCATTCATCAGGCATTTTCTTTGATTTTATAATCTTGTTCAACAACTTGGTCAACCAAACTACCCCAATATCTCCCATATGCTTCTAAACCTCTATTGGTACACCATCAGGCCTCATGGCCTTTCCTAATTTCATCTTTTTCAAGGCCTCCTTTACTTCAGGTATTCTAATCCTACATTCATATCTATAATATCCAATGTGTTATCTATATATATATATATATATATATGAAGATAATAAGATGAAGTTGCATTTTATTTTTGTAGCGACTTATATCAAATCTCTAGTCACTGCTGGCCAGAGTCCAATCTACTTTTGGGTCCAATCTCTAGTCATCTTGAACTCCCCAAAAGAAAGAAGTATGGCCCAGTCAGTAATAACCTTCTGAATTCTAAAGATTATGGAAAACTTTTGTTTCCATTTGTTCTAGGGAACAGTTACATGAATATGCTAAGAATTACTGATCTTCAATATTTTGAACTTCTACTACAATATTGTATGGCCCTCTTTGGCTTAACTAATGCTTCTTTGCTGCATTGTTAATTATTGTTCTGTTCTTGGTCACTAGGAGGCAAGTTCTCCCAGCTGTACCATACCTTCTGGACACTGTTCAGGTAACTTCTTTGCTGATGTGCGTACCTGATATTAGAAGTTCCATTTGCACGAGATGAAATTTTGTGTCTGAACTATATGTATTTTCTGCACTTCATGGGCATTTCTATTGGGTAGAAGTAGAAGAGGTGACATGCAATTTTATTAGAATCAAGTTCAAAAGAAAAGGGCGTGAAAGCACCTTTTGTTCTGTATTTAATAGATGAGGCTCAAGAGAAAAAAAAATGTATTCATTATGAGTATAGATGCAAAACTGAGTTGATAAATATAAACCCTGGGAGAGGAACCCTTTGTTGGCTCTTTACGTGAGTAACACCTTACATTAGTTACATGTACACTTAAAGCATACAATCCTTCATGCAACTTAAAGACATTGAAACTTACAACAGATGAGGAATTAGGAGTCAGTTAATCAGAGAACAGGGAAGTGTTCTAAGATTTCTTGTTTTTGTTCTGCTTTGTATCATCTGAACTGCTGAAAATGGGAATCTGCACATAAGAAATTGAGAGCAACAGCTTAATAATTTGTGGGCCCACAACTACAGGACAAAAAATTCTAAGTAAAGAGTTCAAGGATACATCAACAAATAATTTGAATGGATTTCCTTGACTTGGTATTTTGCGTAACCACTTGCACAGTTTTTCTTTTCCATTGACAAATTAACAAATAAAATGCAATGTTTGAAGATTATCTAGTGCTAAAGAATCAAATGCCAAAGTTAAACTTATCAATGTTGTTTGTTTGGACATCTCATGGTATAATTGTAAAATTTTCCGTGTCTGTGCTTAAATGGCAGAAAATAGGGCTTATATTTTTGTTCTCGAACCCCTGTGAGTCCCCATCTAAGGATATAATAGTCTGGATGGCAGCGACTGCATGATGCCCTAACCATTTTAACTCCAAACTCTTGTTACTCCCCATCAAGTGAGTTCCTTGTTTGGAATTTGGGTCAATCACTCAACAAATCCAGCACCGTTAAGGATTCCTACAACCCCATTATTGGCTGCCACAACTTGATCCAGGTCTTTTGGTCCACCATCCATCAGACTATGTAGATGTACTTTGTGTGTGACACATCATGTGATTCGATGAAGGAAATAATAATGCAAGAATAACAGAATTTTACCATAATGCGCGATCTCTTTTGTTCATTTACTCATCTAGCATCAAAGATTTGCCTTGTAACTGCCCCAGTGTTCTTCAGTACCATTTCCTGGTATCATCGGTACAGAGAATGTAGAAAGCAAGGCAAGTCCCTCTAATAGCAATTAGTCTGATAGATGGATTTTATTGCATTACAGAGAAACTTTACATCATTATCAAAACTCTTATAGACATATCTGCACTGTGTTTGCCCGTTTTTCTAAATTAAATAATTTTGGGCAAAATGTGCTCCATGTAATATCTTTGGTGCAAAAAAGTTCTCAGAATGCTTTCCCTTTCCTTTTCTTCAGTTGGGATCTTCCTCCACTTTTGTAAGTAAAGTTTTCTTTTGCTAGTGTTGGAAATTCGAGATTTATTGAAATCCCAAGATTTGTATGAATAGCAGTAATTGTAGGGACATATTTATATTTCCAATTATAGGAGACTGGCTAATTAGTAAATAATAGTTTCCTGATTTCTAGAGAATAGTAGAATGTCAAACTTTCCTAGAATAGCAATATCTTGCTGTACAAAGTCTTTGTAACCGATCATTTTCAAAAGGAATTGAATCTTAGAATTTTCTTCATGGTATCATAGTATTAGGCTCTTTTCTAGGATCAGAAACCTCGTCACAGGCCATCATTGCCTAGACCATGCTGCTGTTTCTTTATTCCCTGTATATACTCTTCTTTTTTAGTCCAACATGTCTTCCACAGCCGAGAAAGCCGAAGACGTGACACTCAATCAAACAACAGGAGAGCTACAGAATATTCAATCTGCCTACAGATTAAGGGGCAGCCCTGGTGCACGAAGCTCCCACCTATGCAGGATCCAGGGAAGGGGCGGACCACAAGGGCCTATTGTAGGCAGCCTTACCTTGTATTTTTTCAAGAGGCTGTTCCCACACTTTGAACCTGTGACCTCAAGGTCACACGACGACAATTTTTACCTTTGCCCCAAGGCTCCCCTTCTCAATCTTCCTATAGATTGAATGGCAAAAATTATATGAAGTGGTCCCAAGTGGTTCTATCTTTTCTGAAAGGGAAGGGAAAATTAGGTCATCTCCTTGGTAGTGGGCCCAAGAAAGGAGATCCCAGATTTGATGCTTGGGATGAAGAGGACTCCACAGTCATGTCTTGGCTACGGAATTCTATGCTGCCAGAGATCAGTGATACGTTTATGTTTCTACCAACATCTAAAGATATATGGGAAGCTGCACAACAGACTTATTCTAAGGTAAAGGATGCTGCTCGAGTCTTTGAGATTAAAACTAAAATCTCTGCTACCAAATGAGGAGACCGTTCAGTCATGGAGTATGCCAATCTCTTGAAGAATCTATGGCAAGAGATGGATCATTATCGGTGCATTGAGATGAAGTGCAGTGACGATGCAGCTGCATTAAAGAATTTCATTGAAAAGGATCAAATTTATGATCTTCTCGCTGGTTTAAATATTGAATTTGATCAGGTGAGGATTCAAATATTGGGGAAAGAGGATTTACCTTCACTAAATGAGACCATCTCCATCATCAATGCTGAAGAAAGTCGAAGGGGAGTTATGCTTTACTCTCAACCGGTTGAAGCATCAGCAATGCTGGGAAAAATCAATGATGAGAAACCAAAGCTTAATACTGAAAAAACATCAGCCTCCAATATTGCAAATTCAGAAGTTGGGAAAATGGAGCCTCGGCCCTCAAACAAGGTTAACCTTTGGTCTACTTATTGCAAAAAGCCTCATCATACCAAGGAGCAGTGTTGGAAGCTTCAAGGAAAACCACAAAGTTCTCAATGGAATAGAGGACCTAGAAGTGGACAAAATGAAGCAAGGTGCATATGACTCAATATAGAGAAGACAGGTCACATGATGTTGTAAATTCCAGTGGTGGAGAGCAGACTGAATTTAACAAAGAAGACATTGGTAGGCTGAGATCACTCCTTGATTCATTAGAGAAGTCTACAGGTACCTGATCCTTGGCAAATTCCTTGTATGCTCTAAGTGCCTCTGGTTCAGATTTTTCAAATTCTTGGGCTATTGACTCTGGGGCAACCGATCATATGATCCATTCTTCACTCAAATTCCTCACAATTCATCCCTGCCCTAGCAACACAAAAATAGCCATTGCTGATGGATGCCTAGCCACTGTGGCCAGCCTGGGAGACATTGTTCTAAGTCCTTCCATTATCCTTAAAAACGTGCTACATGTACCTAATTATCTACAAACCTTGTGTCTATTCATCAACTTACAAAAGATTTAAACTGCAGTGTGGTGTTTTCTCATATTTCTTGTGTATTTCAGGACCAAGTTACGAGGAGGACGATTGGACATGCTAGGGTGAGACATGGTCTTTATTATCTTGAATTACCTAGTGGCCAAGTGAACAATGGAAACAAATCATTTCTCTCATTTCTTTCCAGCAACTCTCATTCCAATAAAGAGCAAATTTGGCTTCATCATCTTCGACTTGGACACCCCTCCTTTAATATTCTTAGTGTCATGTTTCCATCTTTGTTTAAAAATATTAATGTAAACAATTTTCACCGTGATGCTTGTGAATTTGCTAAACATCGACGTGTTTCCTTTCCTTTGAGTAATAAAAGAGTTTTAGTTCCTTTATCTTTGATTCACAGTGATATTTGGGGTCCATCTTGAGTTCCCAACATTTCAGGGGCTCGGTGGTTTGTCTCTTTTATTGATGATTGCACTCGAGTTTCACGGATTTATTTGCTAAAACAAAAATCTGATCTTAGCAACTTTTTTCGTATTTTTCATACAATGGTCAAAACTCAATTCAATGTTGGAATCAAGAGGTTGAAGACAGATAATGCTAGAGACTACTTTAATCAAATTTTGTCTCCATACTTTCAAAAGAGGGAATTATTCATGAATCTTCATGTGTTGACACACCAAAACAAAATGGGGTTGCTGAAAGCAAAAATGGTCATCTTTTAGCCTCTATTCGTGCTCTTTTGTTTGAAAAGAATGTTCCAAAAACCTTTTGGGGGGAAGCTGTTCTCACTACAGCTCATCTAATAAATCCTATCCCTTCTTGAGTCCTTGATTTTAAAAGTCCAATGGAGGTGTTTTCTTGCTATTTTCCAGATTCCAATATGTCAACTAAGTTAGCTCCTAAAGTTTTTGGATGTGTCTCATTTGTTCATGTTCACTCCCATGGTCGAAGCAAGTTAGATCCTAGAGCTGTTAAGTGTGTCTTCATAGGATATTCACCTACTCAGAAAGGGTACAAGTGCTACAATCCCCCCACTTGTAAGACTTATGTTTCTGCCGATGTCACATTTGCTGGAAAAGAAAGCTATTTTTCTAGTCCTTATCTTTAGGGGGAGACATCATCTATGGAAGATGAGGATTTGTTCTTGAGAGAACCATCCATGTTAGTCAAAACATCATCATCATCAAGACCTTATCCCAATTAGGGGTCGGCATGTTAGTCAAAACATCCCTTGTGCAAATTGAACCCACTCCTCAAATTGAACTCATTTCTGAACTCACTTCTAAATCCGAGCTTTTTGAGTCATCTTCTAACCTTTCTAAAGAACCATTGAGGCCAATAAATTCTACACTCACAAAGCCACTACAGGTCTACTCAAGAAGAATAAAGCCTGTGATCAATCCTGTGCAAGTTCAAGAAACTGAATCGTCACATGGGAATGAACCTACTGTTCTTGATTTGGATTTGCCCATAGCCACAAGAAAGTGTGTTAGGAAGTGCACACAATATCCTTTGTCCCATTTTGTGTCCTTTGAAAAATTATCAACCTCACACAAAAGCTTCCTTACTAATCTAAACACTTTAGCGATCCCACAAACCTTATCCGAGGCATTTGGCAAAGAGGAATGGAAGGATGCAATGAGAGTAGAAATGGAGGCCTTGGAGAAGAATAAAACATGGGAACAAGTAGAATTACCGACAGGAAAGAGACCGATAGGGTGCAAATGGGTCTTCATAGTGAAGTATAAGTCAGATGGATCTATTGAGAGGTATAAAGCAAGACTGGTAGCCAAGGGATATACATAGACATATGAGGTAGATTATCATAAGACATTTGCACCAGTGGCGAAGATGAATACAGTAAGGGTGTTGTTATCTCTAGCAACAAACTATGATTGGACTTTACAGCAGTTCGATGTGAAGAATGCTTTTTTACATGGGGTTCTTGAGGAGGAACTCTATATGGAAGTCCACTTGGCTTTGGCATAAATCTAGGTAGAAACAAAGTGTGCAGACTGAAAAAGGCATTGTATAGGCTCAAACAATCTCCTCAAGCACATTTTGGAAGATTTACTAAGCAATGTTGAATATGAAGTACAAACAGAGTCAGGGTGATCACACATTTATTAGGCATTTGGCTTCAGGGGGAGTCACGGTGTTGATAGTTTATGTGGATGATATAATAGTAACTGGGAATGATCCAGATGAAAAGGAAGCTCTTCAGAAGTATTTTGCGAAAGAATTCAAAATAAAGGATCTTGGGAAATTAAAGTATTTCTTAGGAATAGAAGTAGCCTGATCCAAGGAAGGAATCTTTGTTTCACAGAAAAAATATGTTCTTGATCTGCTAGAAGAAAAAGCAAACTTGGGTGTAGACCATCACACACGCCTATTGAGCCTAATCATAGACTAGGGGAGTCTATGGAAGGAGAACTAGCTGGCAAAGGCATGTACCAACGATTGGTTGGGAGGCTAATCCATCTGTCACACACGCGGCCTGACATTGCATGCGTAATGGGTATGGTGAGTCAGTTTATGCAAAACCCTAAGGATGTCCATCTCCATGCCGTATACCAGATCTTAGAATATTTGAAAGGCAATCTAGGAAAAGGGATTCTCTTCAGAAGGGGCAAAAAATTGGAACTAGAAGCATATGCAGATGCTGATTATGCTGGCTCAGTTACTGACAGAAGATCAACGTCTAGCTATTGTATCTTTCTTGGGGGAAATTTTGTAACCTGGAGTAAGAAACAACTGGTTGTTGCAAGATCTAGTGCAGAGGTAGAGTTTCGTTCAATGGTACAAGGTATTTGTGAATTGTTATGGCTTAAGATTATCCTAGAAGACTTGAATATTAAATGGGAGACCCCAATGAAGCTTTATTGTGACAATAAGTCTGCAATCAACATAGCTCATAATCCTGTTCAACATGACAGAGCTAAACATGTGGAAGTTGACAGACACTTCATAAAGGAGAAACTTGAAAGTGGATTGATTTGCACTCCCTACATTTCTACAAAGGGCCAATTAGCAGACATCTTGACTAAAGTATTGACAAGCCCAGCATTTCAGAGGATTGTGTGCAAGCTTGGGATGGAAAATATCTACTCCCCAGCTTGAGCGGGAGTGTTAGAAATTCAAGATTGATTGAAATCCAAAGATTTCTATGAATAGCTGTAATTGTGGGGACATATTTATATTTCCAATTATAGGAGATTGGCTGTAAATTAGTAAATAATAGTTTTCTTGATTTCTAGAGATTAGTAGAATGTCAATCTTTCCTAAAATAGCAATATCTTGCTGTACAAAGTCTCTGTAACCGATCATTTTCAAAAGGAATTGAATCTTAGAATTTTCTTCTGTTAGTTTAAGATTCTAATGGCTGAAAAGTTGGTTGTCTTTCATTGATAATGTATAATCAAAAGATATCTCATCGTTTATGTTTTTCAAATTTATTACTGATTTTTCTCAAAAAAATTTAATGAGTATTGTCCATGTTTTTCTGTATTTTTCCATATTAGTATTAGTTTGATGTTGTACATTAAAAGAAGCTTTCTTCTAGCATGATATTTGTTGCTTTTTATCTCAATTTTTGTATTTATGTTATTTTTATTTTTTATCATTTGCATCTTACTATTATTAGCCTGGTGCATGAAGCTTCCACGCATGCGGGGTTCGGGGGAAGGGGCAGACCACAATGGGTCAATAGTATTCTTCTTCTTCTTATTATTATTATTTGAAATTTAAGCCCACTCAACCCATGTACAGCCACAAACACTGGTCACCCTGGCTAGAGACTCCTCGTTGCGACATTACTATATGAATAACTTTTCCACAAAAAAAAGAAAGCATGATCTATTGATATCCTTGTATGTGACTATATGCAGCATCCTCCTCCCTGATACTGATCAATTTGAGGACCCTGTAGAATGTAGGTCATTGGAGTCCATTATATGGATGCCTTAAATAATTGGGTTAGCAACACTTTTCTGCTGTTATTAGGGAGTATGATCTGTCTCTGGATCTCTACCTAGCACAACTTAATCCTGCTGACAATTCTCTTAGAGAGGTAGGTGCAGTTGGAAAATGGGTGGACAAAGGAGTTTGACATTTATCTCTATGCATCACAAACTCCTCTATATCTGAAAGTAGTTTCTCCAAACCTTGTCCAAGTTGCCTCTCTTTGGTTCTAGTGTGGAGTCTGAGTCTTTAGTCTCATAATATCATCCTTTTTTTGGTGGTAATGTCATCATCTCAAACATAAGTGAAATTTCCAAATTCCATCATACTTTGTGAATTGCCCTACTCTGTGTTCTACTCTTTTAAGTTGTAGTATTCTTTTGAAATCCTGAAGTGAAAACTTAATACTGGTGACCACTTCCCTTGAATTAGCTGCATTAACTTCTAAGTATGTAAAATGATGTGATTTTTTATGATAATTTGTTAACTTCTTTATATAATAGAGATGTAGTTATATTTTCTATCAAGGAAAAATATATTATGTTTGCCACTAGTTGTAAGTTGCTTACATATATATTTATGTGAGTGAGGATTCTACATGACTAATTTAGAGGATATTCTTTGTTTCTTCATATCTATGCATCGAGGTATTCTTGTACTCATCAATTGAGTTTGCACCTTTCAATCCTTCATTCAGGTTGAGGGAACCTTTCCAGATGGAACAAAATTAGTCACAATACACGATGCTATTGCAAGTGATGATGGCAATTTGGAGCTAGCATTACAAGGTTCTTTCCTTCCAGGTATTGACATGTATAATATAGTAATTGCCAATTTTTACACACTGTAAATTGCCTTGGGCAATTTTTACTCAACCATCTTAGGGATTTTGTTAATATTAAGAAAAGATTCTGTTGGTTACCATCTTTCTACATGAAAAGGTTCTTTTCCATCTAGTCCAAAGATAAAAATAGGCAGCCTGGTGCATGAAGCTTCCCACGAATGCGAGGTCTGGGGAAGGGGTGGACCACAAAGGGTCTATAGTAGGCAGCCTTGTCTTGCATTTTTGCAAGAGGCTATTTCCAAGCCTTGAACCCATGACCTCTAGGTCACATGGTTTGCCGTCGCACCAGGGCTCCCCCTCCCATCTAGTCCATGGGTAAGCTATGTAATGTTCACAATGAAGGACAGAAATAACTGCAGCCATGAAAAGGGCAGCTAGGTGCACAAAGCTCCTATGTATGCGGTCTGGGGAAGGGTCAGACCACAAAGAGTCTATAGTACGCAGCCTTACCTTGCATTTTTACAAGACCATGTTTCCACACCTCAAACCTGTGACCTCCATGTCACACAACGACAACTCTACCATTGCACCAAAGGCTTCGCCAATTAATTTTTAAAATGCCCATGTATTTGAGAGTGCTACTCCATTTGTTTTTACTTGTTGAAGCAAAGTATGCATTTATTATGTCTTTTTTTTACAGACCTTTATTGGACCTTACTGGGTGAAAAATATTATGGCATTACCATTCACCGCATGAGGCAAAATTTTATGCTCAAAACATATCAATACACTCTATTTTCTATCATACTCCCTTTGTCCCATATTATTAGTCCCCTTTTAAAAAACACAGGTCTTTAGGAAATCATAAAATGCATTCACACCTCATGCTTCATAATACATAATACCATTTCTATTCTTTAATAGATTTTTACCTTATTACTATCATGTAAATCTCTTAATATGATAAGGGTATCATCAGAAACTTATAATTAATAGTCGTTGACTTTTTTTCTGGACAAGTTTTTTGGGACAACTATAAATAGTAAGATGGACAAATAATGTGGGATAGAGGGAGTGTAAAGTAAAGATGATTTCATGGTTCTATCACCATCGAAGCTCCATGTCGTGCAGTGGACATACACATGTAACATTGTATCCGATGATACATGATCTGCTTAATGCATATGCACTTAGTAAGCCATATTTGAACATTATCCTTTTCACTCAGCACCTAATTAAAATACTGTTGACAGTGTTTTTGCCACAGATGTTATGTCCTTTTGAGGAAGGATGGACACTTTTGCCTTCATCAATTAACTAGCATGCCTTTCTTAAGGATCTTGATATTCACATCAACATTTGACAGTACATACTATGACCAAAGCACTATCATCCAGCTTTCACAAAAACTTGCCTGTTATATATTTGTTTTATCACCATCCATTAAACTAAACAGATCTTACTCCATGTTAGCCAAAGAATTAGGTAAGAGACATCTAAATTGAAGTTTTCCAAGAGACTGAATAAACTTGTTTGTCAAACAGAAATTCATAGAATAAGCGCAGCAGTCTATATGACACGGGAGTGTCTAATGCTTCCAAGATTGATGACTGATCAAAGAAGATCAACAACGATCTAGCTTTGGATGATCAAGATCTATCTCAAAATCTCTTGAAGCATGACATTATGTGTACGACTGGTTGTGAATGTGTGAACATCATTACCATGGAAGGATCCAATGGCTTGGATTGGCTAAAAGAGGCATTTTTATGCCAAATAAAAAAAGTGCCTAATTCTAGCATTTTTGGATGTCTTAGATCAAATCTGCTGGATGCTTGGATTATGATGGCTTGGACATTGCAGTTGAAACCTTGGAGGACAAGCAAAGGCTAGTTAAGAGTTTCTAAGCTTAGAAGCCAAAAAAGCCCCCTACAAGGCATGCTTGGTCAAGGGGTCAAAGGTTGACTAGTCAAAGATTTTAACTCCTTTGATTTGGAAAGTCTTAGCTAGGAAGATTATAACTTTAGAAGCTTGTTATTATCTCTTGGAAGAAATTGGAAGTTGCTTGGATGTAATTTGTAACTCTCCATAGAAGGTTTAGTAAGTGAGCAAGTTTAGGAAGGCTTGGAAGTTAAGGATCATACAATTAGAAAGTTTTCACGGTGGAATTATGTATGTATTCTCCATTGTGAGCTAAGATGGGCCAAAGTGCATCTTGGTAGGGTGTATCTGTATCACTTGTGGACTCAAGTGTGGTGAGATGTGTTGCAGCTTCTTGCCTCAAGGTGCTGCGTCTGAGAGCGTGATCGCTTTTCTAAAAGATCTGTATCTCTTGGTTGTGAGACTGTATCCTAGGGCGGTAATCTTTCTTTATGCTTGAACACTATGGTGGTGAATGTGTATCCATGTTATAACTAATCTCAAACTAAACCTGTGGTGGTGATTTCTGTATCCACAGATATAATTGGATGTGCTTATTATGCTCACTTATTCACTAATTCTGCACTTATTTCTAGTACCTAGTTATCCACTGTCACTGTAGGGGGAGTATCAGTGCCTTTAAGTGTTTTCATGCATTATCTTCATCATAAAAGTCTGCTGCCTGTGTTTTTACTAAAACCTAAATACATCTGGTATGTCCTATTAAGGAGGTATGCAAAAGATCTCATCACATTTGTCTTGACTAACTCAACTATATTAAACTAACTGAAACATTGTCTAGTGTAGCCAATATTCTGAGGGTTTATCACACGTTACAGACAAAGAAAAAGCATAAGGCTAGATTTGACATTAATTCAGTTGCCATATTCTAAACTATAATGCATCTGGCTAGCCTATCATGATGATCTTACATCCATGAAAACTGAATTATCAGCTAACTTCTGCTTGGACCAAAAAACTAGTGTCCTTCGTGAAAGCTGTCTTACTTGTCCAGGGAAATTAGTATTGTTTCTCTAATTTCTAGGATATTGTTATTGCTAATGATTTTAAAAGATTGATTGGTGATATTACTGCAATCTATTAGGATAACATTGGAGGAAGGCTACTATATGATGCCAAAAACGCTTTTATGGAAGTGCTTTGTGGTTAGCAGCTTAGCATAGAATATATCCTACTATTATATTCAAAGAAAGATATTTATGAAAGATTTTCAGCTCTGCAGTTCCTTCTCTTGATAAGTTTTCGGAGACAGGAGCTGATAGCTCTCCTGGGGAATTAATTCTTGATTCTGGACGTATCATGCTTAACAGTGGAAGGAATGCCGTTATGCTTGTTGTCACTAACCAAGCAGATAGGCCTATTCAGGTGGGCATTTTAAATTTGTAGCTTGCTTCTTGCTTCTTCCATCTTTTCTTTATGATATTCTGGTTTTCACATCTTAATCTTTGTATTTGGCATATGGCAAATGCTACTTGAATATTTACTGGTCCTATCATCTTAAATTCCCATCAAGTTTCATGGTCCACAGAGCAAGAAAATTTAAATAAACTACAAATGTTTTACCAGCTGCTGGGCTTCCATAATGAAGCTTTGCTTCGGTTTAAGTTGTGAAATCTTAACGCCAGCAATGTATTAAGAGAAATATGCTTTGTCTTAGTCTTTTTTGCTTTCAATGAATCATGTTATGGAAGCCTGGATTAGTCCTTCATGTTATCAGGATTGTTTCTAATCCATTTCTTTCAGTTAAATCTGACTTGCACTTCTTAATAGGAGCCTGAGGATTTTTTCATGTTATCAGGATTGATCTGGTTCTAGAAGGGGATCCTTGGCGCAACGGTTGAGTTGTCGCCTTGTGACCTGAGGTCATGGGTTCGAGGTGTGGAAACAGCCTCTTGCAAAATGCTAGGTAAGGCTGCGTACTATAGGCCCTTTGTGGTCCTCCCCTTCCCTGGACCCTGCATATGCGGGTGCTTCGTGCACTGGGCTGCCCTTTTTTAGGATTGATCTGGTTTTGCTGATTCTGGAGTGAAGTTTCTTCTGTTAATACAAACCAACTCCATCCTGATACCATGCTGCCAGGCCTTCTTGCTCACATGCTTCTTATGTAAATTTATAGTCGAGGCCTTTGACGAGTCAAAATTCTTGAAGCTGATGAATTGAGCAGGAATGCATAGCTTATTCAGTCTATATCCATGTGTTATTATAGATCAGAAGTCTGGATAATGGAGAACTGATAGATAGAGAGGAAGTGTTCAGATTTTACTGTTATTGTTTTAGATATTTTCAAAAATGAAAAGTGGAAAATGAATCACGTTTCTTTCTGACTTCAGATTGGCAGCCATTACCACTTCATTGAGGCAAACCCTTACCTGGTTTTTGATAGAAGGAGAGCCCATGGCATGAGACTGAATATTCCAGCTGGGACAGCTACTCGATTTGAGGTGTGATATAGTGTTATTTGGTTTGCATGGATTATTGATTCTTGTCATGTGCTCTGGTTTCTGTCTCATAGTAGAGTAAGATGCAAATAGAATATACTGAACTCTTAGAAAGGTCTCCAAGTTCTGTTTTGTGTCATACTAGAGGAAGTGCCTCTTCTTAAATTGCTTTTAGAGCAATAACTCCTTCCTGTTGAAAACACAATTTGTCAATGCATGATTTTTAGTATGGTACTTGTTCAGCTTGAACTTTTAAAATGATTACATAGAAGCACCCAACCAATTAACTCAACATGATATCTTGTATTATTTAAAATGATTTAATGAATTCTGAAGCAAAAAAGAGTTCAGACATTATAAGTATATCTTCTATTATTTAAAATGGTTTTATGAATTGTGAAATGTAACAGAGTTCAGATCAACACTTGTGTTCTTGCTCTGTGTGAATTAGTTCGTCATAGTAGTCATGCAGCTTGAGTTCAATAATCACTTTCTTGTTCTATATTATGGTAACAACATTGAGCTGTTGGGTCGTGTTCAGCAGGAAACTGCTGGTAGTGAACCTTGTGAGTTTTGATGACATTTATGACAACAAGAATTTGGCTGATCGGGGTCTCTTTGGTGGGATGATTCTCACTGTGCAGTGGAGGCTAAGATAGATAGTAGAAAGTGAAGTAGCCTGTAGAGATCAATTTAGAAAAATAAGCCCAATATTCAGAAGAATATGGTAGAGAACATCAAATGCACAATAGGATGGGCAGACAGTATAGAGGTCTCTAAAACTGATAGTTGAGATCCCAAGCAAGTCATTTCTATGTCATATGGAGATAACTAAGTAGCTACTGTATCAGTATAGCTAAAGATGTGTGTGCATTAGCATAAGAACTTCAGAAGATTTGTCAATGGAGATTATGTATGTACATGTCTTTCAAACCTGGTAGTGGAATTGCTAATACTGAGTGTTTTGACTGCTGTCATGGCATCATCTACATGAAGGGGAGCCTCGGTGCAATGGTTGAGTTGTCTCCATGTGACCTGGAGGTCACGGGTTCGAGGCGTGGGAATAGTCTCTTGCAAAAATGCAAGGCCAGTCCCCGAACCCTGCATACGCGGGGGCTTTGGGCACTGGGCTACCCTTTCTTATGGCATCATCTACATGTGTTGGATATGTTAGGAAACTTTCTCTCAAAATTAGTTCCTAGTTTCTAGGGATTAGTTTTGATCTTATCTTAGTTTGTTTCCATAAATAATGGAGATTAGGATCAGATTTGAATCTAAAAATCATCTTTCCTTTTATTCCTAGTTTGACCCTTATGTTAAGGGATTTCCTTTAGCCTAATCTGTGAGATTCAATGGCAGGTTTGTTGCCATGCTTCCCTATATATATTAGTGTAATTTTTTCTCTAATGATAGATAGAAGAATACGTTCTTTTTCTTCTAAACTTTCATGGTATTAGAGCTTAGGCTCTTAATCTACTTTTAAATGGCTAAAACAGCCATGATTGGGACTAGAAGACCCCTGATTCATTGGAAACAACTGCTGGAAGTTTCTCATCAGGGACAACCATGTCAAACAGTGGTACAGACCACTTTTCCCCAAATACTTCATTCAAGTTAACTTCTCATAAGTTAAATGCGAAAAACTACCTGGAGTGGGCTCAATCTGTGAAGCTGGCAATTGATGTCAGGGGAAAACTTGGGCATTTGATAGGAGAAGTGAAGCAACCAGAGGCTGGAGGTCTGAATATGAGTGCATGGAGGTCAGAAAACTCACTAATCATGGCTTGTCTTATCAACTCTATGGAGCAGACCATAGGTAAACCCTATATTTTTCTCCCCACTGCAAAAGATGTGGGGGAGGCTGTAAGGGAGACCTATTTTGACTTAGAAAACTCATCTCAGATCTTTGATCTAAAAATAAAACAATGGCAATCAAAACAAGGAGAAAGGGAAGTCACAGTATACTATAATGAGATGGTTTCATTATGGCAAGAATTGGACCATTGCTATAATGATGAATGGGACTGCCCTACTGATAGTGTAAAAATTATAGAGGAGAATGATTGTGTGTATCTATTCTTGGCTAGCTTGAATCATTATTTGGATGAAGTTAGGGGCCGAATCCTTAGAAAGAAACCTCTGCCATCCCTCCAAGAAACCTTTTCTATGATTAGAAGAGAAGAAACTAGGAGGAAGGTTATGTTAACCAACCAAAAACACAAATCTGTGGTGGAAAATGACAATTCTGCCCTTATTTCTAGAAGTGCTGATCCCTATGGTGAAAGAAGGAAGAAACCCTGGTGTGAACACTACAAGAAGTCATGGAACACAAAGGAAAGTTGTTGGAAACTCCATGGAAAGCCTCCAAATTGAAAGAAGAAACCTAGAAACGACAACCGGGAATTCCAAACCTCAAATGAAGAGAACCAAGGGCAACAAGTCAATTCAGAAACATCTCCATTCACAAAGGAATGGCTAGAGCACCTATACAAACTCTTCCAATCTCCACAATTCAATGTTAACCCCTCTTTGTTCTTTGGCCCAAAAAGGTAACTTCATTATTGCCCTTCTTAGTGTCAATCCCAGCCAAAGCAACTCTTGGATCATAGATTCAAGGGCAACTGATCACATGACAAGTTACTCCAATCTTTTCTCAACTTACCATCCATGTGCAGGGAACGAAAAAAATCAAGATAGCAAATGGATCTCTCTCGACAATTGCTGAGACAGGATCCATTGTTATATCACCTTCTTTAACTTTGCATAATGTTCTTCATGTACCTAACCTTTCTTGCAACCTTTTGTAAATTAGCAAGTTAACCAATGATATCAAGTGTCAAGCTAATTTCTATCCCTCTCGGTGTGAGTTTCAGGAACTAGCGTCGAGGAGGATAATTGGCAGTGCTAGAGAAAGTGGAGGTCTCTATTTCTTTGAAGATGGAACTGACTTGAGAAAACAAGTTCAAAGTACCTATTTTGTTTCTGATTCTAGTGAATGTACTATTATGTTATGGCATTATAGATTAGGACATCCAAGTTTTCATTATTTAAAACACTTGTTTCCTAGTTTGCTTAAAAATAAAAGTCCATTTTCATTTCAATGTGAAATTTGTGAGTTAACCAAGCATAACTGTGTCAAGCATCAAAACCTTTTATGTTAATTCATAGTGATATATGGGGACCATATAAGGTTTCAACACTTTTAGGAAAAAAAAGGTTTGTTAGTTTTATTGATGATCACACAAGGATAAGTTGGGTATACCTTTTAAAAGAAAATTCTGAAGTTAAAGAAGTTTTCAAAAAAAATAATTCCATGGTGGAAACACTATTTCAAGAGAAAATAAGGATTTTTTCGAAGTGACAATGCCAAGGAATATTTTAATAAGATCCTAGGTAATTTTTCTTAGAAAAAGGTGTAATACATCAAAGTTCTTGCACTGACACACCCCAACAAAATGGGGTAGCTGAGCGAAAAAACAATCATCTTTTGGAAGTTGCTAGGGCACTATTGCTCACGCATAAAGTTCCTAAGTATCTTTGGGGTGAAGCTATACTTACAACAACATATCTTATAAGTCGAATGCCTACAAAGATTTTAAAATTTCAAACTCCCCTAAGTGTCTTTCAAAAAATCTTTCCCATATCCAAGTTGTCTTCGAACTTACCATTGAAAGGATTTGGAAGCATTGCCTTTGTACATGTTCATGCTCACAATCGTGGCAAACTAGATCCTAGAGCAAGAAAGTGTGTTTTTGTAGGCTATGCTCCAACTCAAAAGGGGTATAAGTGTTTTGATCCTACTTCCAAAAAAATGTGTTGTCAACATGGATGTCACTTTTTTTGGGTCTTCACCATTTTTTGAAAATCATCTTCAAGGGGAGACACATATGGAATATTCAGATTACTTAGATGTTTTTCAAAGAGAAAATGCTGCCACATTGATTCTTAATGAACCCAATGTTTTTAAACGTCTAGAACCTTATGTTTTAATTGATGAAAACCCAGGTCCGAATCCAATAGAGCCATATCATAACCTTGACAAAACTAGCAATGAAAAAGTACCAAAGAACTTCTGGTGTACTCAAGGAGGAACCAAATTCAAGGCAATGAGACCAATGCTCCTCAACAAAGTCAAGAGTCCGAACCAAAGGCTGATCTAAACTCTACAGAGTCATCAGGTAATTCTTCCTTTGAACCTATTCAAACAAATTCACCTAATTCTAAGTCTATTCATTCTGAGTCCAGCTCTTCTGATCTTAGTATTCCTATTGCTAATCGAAAGGGTGTTAAAGCTTATACTAAACATCCCATGTCCAATTTTGTCTCTTACAAAAATTTATCCCCTACTTTCTTTGCCTTTACTTCACAATTGTCTTCTGTGGAAATACCAAAGACTGTACAGGATGCTTTACTGATTTTTGAGTAGAAGGAGGCTGTTCTTGAAGAGATGAAGGCCCTTGAGAAAAATAAAGCATGGGAGGTTGTGGATTTGCGTAGAGACAAGAGAACGGTTGGATGCAAATGGGTGTTCAAAACTAAACACAAGTCAAATGGATCGCTTGAGCGATGCAAGGCTCGTTTGGTGGCCAAAGGCTTCATTCAAACATACGGTATTGACTACCTTGAAACCTTTGCACCTGTTGCTACAATGAACAGTGTTAGAGTACTTTTGTCAATTGTAGCCAATCTTGATTGGCCCCTCCAATAGCTGGATGTGAAGAATGTATTCCTTAATGCGGACTTGGAGGAGGAAGTCTACATGGACCCCCCACAGGGTTTTGATAGGAAGTTTACCTCGAAAGTATGCAAACAAAAGAAATTCTTATATGGATTGAAACAATCACCAAGAGCTTGGTTTGAGTGATTTACTCAGTTGGTAAAGGGTCAAAAATATGTTTAGGGGCAAATTGATTGTACCATGTTCACAAAACACTGAATTGATGGGAGAATAGCTATTCTTATTGTGTATGTGGACGATATTATCCTAACTGGGGATGATACAATTGAAATGGAACAGTTGAAAAGGTGTCTTGCATCTGAGTTTGAAATTAAGGACTTAGGACCATTGAGATATTTTCTTGGAATGGAGGTTGCTCGATCAAAGAAAGGGATTGTTGTCTCACAAAGGAAATACATCCTTGATCTTCTCAAGGAAATGGGAATGAGTGGCTGCCGTCTTATAAAAACTCCAATTGATCCCAACCAAAGACTTGGAGATAGTAAAGGTGATCTCATGGACACATCTCGATATTAGAGGCTAGTTGGTAAGCTCATTTACTTGTCCCACACACATCCTGATATTGCTTTGGCAGTAAGCCTTGTGAGTCAATTCATGCATTCCCTTCATGAAGAACACTTTTGTGTATCGAATTCTGAGGTACTTGAAGAGTTCTCTAGAAAAAGGTTTATTTTTCAAGAAAAATGAACAACAGTGTATTGAGGTGTACACAGATACAGATTGGGCAGGTTCAGTCACTTATAGGAAATCAACATTGGGTTATTGTACCTTTGTGTAGGGAAACTTAGTGACATGGAGAAGTAAGAAACAAATTGTTGTTGCCAAGAGTAGTGCAGAAGCAGAATACAGATCAATGGCTCATGGAGTCTGCGAGATGATATGGCTGAAACATGTTTTGGAAGAGTTAAAGCAAACTGTGACCATGCCAATGATGTTGTATTGTGACAACAAGGCGGCTATCAGCATTGCACATTATCCGGTTCAACACGACAAAACAAAGCACATTGAGGTTGATAGGCATTTTATAAAGGAGAAAATTGAAGCAGGAGATATTTGCTTGACATTTGTTCCAACTTCACAACAAATACTTTTCAAACCTAACTATGAGCTCTTCATTAGCAAGTTGGGCATGATAGGCATCTACGCTCCAACTTGAGGGGGAGTGTCTGATATGTTAGGAAACTTTCTCTCAAAATTAGTTCCTAGTTTCTGGGGATTAGTTTTGATCTTATCTTAGTTTGTTTCCATAAATAATGGAGATTAGGATCAGATTTGAATCTGAAAATCTCCTTTCCTTTTATTCCTAGTTTGACCCTTGTGTTAAGGGATTTCCTTTAGCCTAATATGTGGGATTCAATGGCAGGTTTGTTGCCATGCTTCCCTATATATATTAGTGTAATTTTTTCTCTAATGATAGATGGAAGAATACATTCTTTTTCTTCTAAACTTTCAACATGAGAATCAGATTTTTTTATTATCATATTGTCCCTAGACATCTTAATTTGGTTGTCTTCTTTGGTTTTAAATACCTAGTGAAAAGTAGATAGTTGTTACTTTTCATAAACTATTTTATGGTGTTGTGGCATGAAATCCCTACGTAATTAAAAGAAAAGGGTTTATGGGACATTTTACTCCCTTATGTTTCTTGCCGTAAAGAAATTATCATGTCTAACATTTTCAAAGTTTCTTGCTGGTGGATAGGTTGGAATTTCCTCTCTGTTCTTATATCATACTTATATGCTCTCACATATTCACCAGTGAATGCTAAGGGCATTTGATATTTGGTAGTGTTGCAGTGTATGTTGGTTAAAATTAAATTGATTGATCCTCTAAACAGTAAGGAATTAGAAAATAATTGTTTTTGAGAAAATGATGATATAATATTCTGATATACAAGTACACTACTTATAGTTTATACAAGGTAACAAAATAACCATACAGCTAAGTTTCCTTATTTACAAAGTTGACTAGCCTATATTTATCATACAACTAAGTTTCCTTATTTACAAAGTTGACTAGCCTATATTTATCATACAACTAAGTTTCCTTATTTACAAAGTTGTCTAGCCTATATTTACTTATAAACTTTAGTTGGACAATCCTCAGAGATCTACTAGACATCTCAGCTGAATATTCTCCTTTCCAACACTCCCCTCAAGTTGGTTTGAAGATATCTTCCATCGCCAGCTTGCTAGTCAATTTCTCAAATTGTTTCTTGGACAATCCCTTTGTAAGAACAATTGCAATATATTCATTAGTTGGTAAATAGGTCATCTGAATAAGCTTGTTCTCTATTTTCTCCTTGATGAAGTGCTTGTCTACCTCAACATGTTTGGTCCTGTCATGAAGAACAAGGTTATATGCTATTGAGATTGTTGCTTTGTTATCACAGTATGCCTTTATGGGAGAGGGACTTGAGACATTAAATTCCTCTAAGGTTCTCTTAATCCACAACACCTCACAAATTCTATGGGCAATTGATCTAAATTCGGCTTCAGCACTGCTTCTTGCCACCACATTTTGCCTTTTACTATGCCAAGTAACAAGGTTTCCTCCAACAAAAGTATCGTAGCTAGAGGTTGACCTTCTATCAGTTATACTCGCAGTCCAATTTACATCTGTATATACTTCAATTTGTAGGTGACTATGCTTTTCCAAACATCAGGCCCTCCCTAGTGATCCATTTAAGTACCTTAGGATTCTGTGCACTGCCTCGAAGTGTTTTGGACTTGTGAGTGTATAAATTGACTTACCATGCTCACTGCATAAGCTATATGAGGGGGGGAAAGTGATAGATAAATCAATCTACCAACCAACCTCTGAAATTGTTCCCTATTCTTCACATCTTTGAGTTTAGCAGATTGGAGCTTCAAATTAGGTTTTATTGGTGTCTCTACTGGCTTGCAACCGAGTAGACTTGTCTCTCCAAGAAGATCTAGCACATATTTTCGTTGAGACACAAAGATGCCCATTTTGGACTCGGCAAACTCCATTCCAAGAAAATACTTTAAGACTCCAAGTCTTTGATTTCAAAGTCATAAGCAAGAACTCTCATGAGTCTTTTTAGCTCAACATGATCATCACCTATTAATATTATGTCATCAACATAAATAATTAAACTAGCAATCTATCTTCTTGTTGAGTGCTTATAAAAAATAGTGTGACCTACCCGATTGTGTATACCCGTGGGCCTTTACAACTTTCCCAAATCTCTTAAACCATGCTTTGGGAGATTATTTGAGGCCATACAGAGATTTTCTTAGTCTATACACTTTTCCTTTACCAAGATGTTCTTCAAACCCCTATGGTAGGCTCATAAAGACTTCCTCTTCCAAATCCTCGTTTAAGAATGTGTTTTTTATAACTAGCTGATGTAAGGGCCAACAAAGACTAATGACTAAGGATAGTAAGACATGGATTGAATTAATCTTTATGATTGGAGCAAAAGTCTCCTGGTAATAAATACTGTGTGTTTGTGTAAAACCTTGGCCACTAAACACGCCTTGTACCTTTCGATACTTCTATCAGCTCTACACTTAACTATAAACATCCATTTGCATCCTATTGTTTTCTTCCTCCTTGGTAAGTTAACTATCTTCTAAGTCCCATTTTTTTTTCAGAGCATTAATTTCTTCCAAAACTGCTAATTTTCAATACGGGTTATCTAAGGTTTCCTAAATGGCTCTCAGGATAAATTGGTGGGAGATTTTTTTGGTAAAAGCTTTATGAGACTTAGAAAGCTTAGGGTAAGACACATATTTAGCAATAGGATGTTCTATACAGGTTCGGACTCCCTTTCTAAGTGCTATAGGTGCATCAAGGTCAAAAACAATAGGAGTGGAATTTGACAAAGAAGGATTAGAGTTACTTGGAGTTGCAGAAGAATTATCACTTGAAGACAATGATTGGTTTTGTGCTAGAGTTGTAGGCATGTCTTTATTTTTTGGTGAGTACCTTTTTGAGTGTAAATATGGAGCTCTAAAGTAGGATTAGGGTGATTTTGTCTTAGTATTTCTCCCTCTGTTTGTGAGTCATCTAAGTTTAGCAATGGTAGGCTAGTATTTCCTCTTTCTTCCTTATTGTGACTACTAGAGGTATAAGGATCAAGAACAGGTACGATAAAGAAGGTAGTAGACAGAGGAATAGCTGTTTCCCAAAACTGTGCTTCCTTATTTTCTATCTCCCCTTGAAGACAGTTTTGACCAATGTATGGCTGGCTTTCCACAAACAATGCATCCATACTCACAAAGTTTTTTTGTTTTGTTTTTGTTTTTTTAGGATTATAACACTTATATCCCTTTTTATGGGGAGCATAACTGATGGACACACAATTTTTTGCCCTAGGATCAAGTTTAGATCAAAGCCTCATAGGGATGTGTACAAACATAGTGCACCCAAAAATTTTCAAGGGTAAGTTAGAGAAAAGTTGACATTCAGGGGAGAAAGTTTTGAAACATTTCTAAGGTTTTAATATATTTTAAAATTTTGAGTGGCCATTCTATTTATCAAATAAGATGCTACCAAAATTGCTTCTCCCCGTAGATATTTTAGAACATGCATTGGAAACATAATAGCACATACAACTTCAAGTGTCAAATTTTTCTGTTGGCAATACCATTTTGTTGATGAGTATCACTACAAGTAGATTGATGTTGAATTTCTTTTTCCTTGAAAATATTACCCAAAACTTGATTGAAATACTCAATTCCATTATCGGAATGAAGTATTTTTATTTTTGTTTGAAACTGGTTTTCAACCATATTGAAAAAAAATTTGAACAAATTTTCAACTTCAGGTGTATCATTTATCAAGTATACCCAACATAGCTGAGTGCAATCATCTATGAAAGTTACAAACCATTTTTTCCCAAAAGATGAGGTAATTTTTGAAGGACCCCAAACATCATTATGAATCAAGTAAAAAGGTTTCGAGGCACAATATGGTTTTGAACTGTAAGTAGCACGATGGCTCTTTGATAAATGACAACTTCCACATTGAAAAGATGAACAATCCACATTTTAAAATAGAACAAGAAATAGATATCTCAAATAAGAAAAACTAGGATGTGCTAGTCCAAGATGCCAAATCATTATTTGTTGACTGACAAAGAGAGAACTAACACTAATACTAAAAATCTGATCTTGTTTATTGCGGAAGAGGTTGTCATCAAAATAGTAGAGACCATCCACCATTCTAGCACTGCCAATCATTATTATTTTTATGAAGAATATGCCAGAAAGTTTAAAATTTTGTTGGATTATGGAGTGATTACATGTTGACAGTCCTTATTTCAGCACATTGTCTATGCTGCCCATAGTAACTGACGATTGCCATGATCATACATGCACATTAATTTCCAGATCAAGGCAGGTGTGTTGCTATTCATTGAGTTCCCTCAGTAGAAGAATGTTTCAGCTTAACAGTATCTCTCCTTAGTCTTTTTATTCATATGTCTTTTCTGTTCTTGTCCTGTGAAAACTTCAAATGGTACTGGTTGCATCTGATCAATTGCTACTTTATTGGTAATATGGATTTTGATTGATAACTTAATCATGTAGCAAGTCACATTTATGTGCCAGTAAGTAGGTCCACCTGTGCATTTTCATGTGGATGGGGTTTCGCTTGTTCTTCTTTAGTTGTCTGCTTGACTTCGTTTATGGATTTTATCAGCAGTTATGTTCTTTTTGCCAGCCAGGGGAAACAAAACGAGTTACTCTTGTCGCAATTGGAGGCAGACAAGTGATCAGAGGTGGAAATGGCATTGTAGATGGTCCAATTCATATTTCCCAAAGTGACAAGGCCATGGACGTTATAAGTTCAAAGGGATTTCCCACTAAAAATGAAGAAAGTGCCAGGTTTGAGCATACTCTAATTTCTTGATGTGGTAGTGCGGTCCACTAGCTTTTCCATACTTTGCCCATTATGAAAAGAATGGAAATTAAGAGTCTTAGACTATCAATTCTTTGTTGGTTTGCGTGTTTTCTTCATCATCATCATCAAGACCTTATCCCAATTAGGGATCAGCCACATGAATCTTATTCCTCCATTCCTCTCTATTAAGTATCATGGCTTCATTTAGTGCCAAAGTTTTTAAATCTTTCCTCACCACTTCTATTCACATTCTTTTGGGCCTTCTCCTTGCCCTTTTAAAACCTTCTACTTGTATTGCCTCACTCCTTCTAACCGGTGTCGTTGTTGGTCTCCTTTGAACATGTCCAAACCATCTAAGTCTAATCTCCCTCATCTTGTTACCTATTGGTGCTACCACTAAATTTCCTCTAATATTTTCATTTCTAACTCTATCCTTTCTTGTCTTACCACTCATCCATCTCAACATCCTCATTTATGCAACGCTCATCCTAAGAGCATGATGTTCCTTAACTGCCCAACACTCTGATCCGTAGAGCATGGCCGGCCTTATGGCCGTCCTATAGAATTTTCCTTTTAGTTTGAGTAGCAACTACCAATCACACAAAACTCCAAATGCACATCTCCATTTGTTTCAACCCGCTTGGATTCTCTGGGTAACCTCCCTCTCAATCTCTCCACTCTCATGAATCATTTGATCCTAAGTACCGAAAGTGGTTTTTACAAGGACTTCTTGGTTATCAACCTTGACTGGTGTTCCACTCCTACTCCTCTCCTTGCTAAAACTTCATTCAATATATTTTGTCTTAGTTTGGCTATTTTAAATCTTTTAGATTCTAATGCTTCTCTCCTTAACTCTAGCTTTATGTTTACACTCTCTCTTGTCAAAGCAAGTAAGACTATATCATTTACAAATAGCATGTATTAGGGAATCTCCTCGTGCAGATGTTTTGTTAACTCATCCATAACCAATGTTAAAAGGTATGGGCTCAATGCCGATATTTGGTGCAATCCTACAATGACAGAAAAATCACCAGTCTCGCCACTAGTGGTCTTAACATTTGTTACCACTCCCTCATACATATCTTTAATTATGTCTATATACCCCTGCGAAACCCCTTTATTGCCCAACACCCTCCATATTAACTCTCTAGGGACTCTATCACAAGCTTTCTCTAAATCGATAAAGACCATGTAGAGGTCTTTCCTCCTCTCCCTATATTTCTCTACTAATTGTCTTAGTAAGAAAATAGCTTCCATGGTAGACCTCCTAGGCATGAAACTAAATTGATTCTCCGATGCACTTGTTTCATGTCGTAGCCTCTTCTCAATCACTCTTTCAAAAGTTTCACAGTGTGGCTCATAAGTTTGATCCCTTGATAATTAGTGCAGCTTTGTATGTCTCCTTTATTCTTATAAATTGGTACAATAGAGCTTTTCCTCCACTCATCAGGCATTTTCTTTAATTTTATAATATTATTAAATAACTTGGTCAAACAAACTACCCCAATATCTCCCATATGCTTCCACACCTATATCGGTATACCATCGGGCCCCATGGCGTTTCCTGATTTCATCTTTTTCATGGCTTCTTTCACTTTAAGTATTCTAATCCTACATTCATATCTATAATATCCAATGTTATTTAGATTTATAGTATTTTCAATCCCTATATTCTCAGAGCCATTGTCATTTAACAAAATTTGAAAGTATGTGTCCCACCTTTGTTTGATCTCATCATCTTTGACTAATACCTTTTGATTGTAGCTTCTAATGCACCTAACATGATCTAAGTCCTTACCCTTCTGTTCTCTTACTTTTGCAAGTTTAAATACATCTTTCTCACCTTCTCTTGTTCCTAGTCTATTATAGAGCTTATCATATGCTTTAAGTTTAGCCTCACTTACTATTCTCTTTGCAACCTTTTTAGCATTCTTATATTGTTCATAGTTTTCATTATTTCTAGTCTTCTGCTATGCTTTAAAACACATCTTTTTTTCTTTAATAACTTTTTGCACTGTTTCACTCCACCACCATGTTTCCTTTACTAATTGCCTTTTACCTTTAGATGCTCCTAAGACATCTTTTGCCACTTTCTTAATGGAGTCAGCAATATTAATCCACATGGTATTTACTTCTATTTCTTAGTTCCAATTTCCTTCTACCATCAATTTGTTTGTGAATGAGGTTATTTTCTCTCCTTTTAAGTTCCACCACTTAATTTTTGGATACCTATTAAGTTCATTTCTTTTCTTCCATCTTTTGATATGGATATCCATATTATTTTCTCTCTCTTCTTTTCTTTTTGCCTCAGAAATTCTGCATAATTTTCTTTGCAGTGGTGTAGTTGGAGGAGATTCTAGTTTTAGCTGTACCATCTCTCGTGAGGCCTATGCAAACATGTATGGACCTACTAAAGGTGACAAAATCCGGTTGGGTGATACTGGCTTGTATGCAGAGATTGAAAGAGACTTTGCAGTTTATGGTGATGAATGTGTATTTGGAGGTGGAAAAGTCATACGGGATGGAATGGGACAGGCTGCTGGCTATCCGGCCTCACTTTGCCTAGATACTGTTATAACAAATGCAATTATCATCGATTATACAGGAGTATATAAGGCAGATATTGGTATTAAAGAAGGAAACATTGTTTGCACTAGGAAAGCAGGCAACCCAGATGTAATGAATGGTGTGGACGACAATTCGATTGTTGGGGTAATTTCCTTCTCATGACTGATCGTAGTAGTGCTTATTACTTGGAACTACTGAAGATTTTTAAACATGTCTTCCTTGAATGCAGGCCAAGACTGAAGTTATCGCTGCAGAAGGAATGATCATAACTCCAGGGGCCATAGACTGTCACGTCCACTTTGTTTGTCCTCAATTGGCAGAGGAAGCAATAGCAAGTGGTTAGATTGTTATCTAATTTCTAGTATGATATATAGATGGCCTGAATGTCTTTTAGTCTGGATTCCATGTCAGTTTTGGTGATAGGATCCAGTAAGGTTTGTTTCTGAGTTGTTTGCAAGCTGCCCTTGTAAGTCTATATTTGCAGTGCTCAACTGATTAACAGCACCAACCTTGTTACAGATTCACTTGTTGGGTTTAATTATCCCGTGGCAAATAGAAACAATAGTTGGAATTTCACATTGCATTAAAAATTGGCCTTAGTTACTAGTACCTAGAGTCTAAGGTTGTTAGTATGTAAAAATTGTTGCTCTTCTTCTTTGCCTTTAGATCCTAAAAACTCAATAAGGATCAGAAGTACTGGAGCATAAGATGATGACTCAACTGATTAACACCACCAACCTTGTTACAGATTCACTTGTTGGGTTTAATTATCCTGTGGCGAATAGAAACAATAGTTGGAATTTCGCATTGTGTTAAAAATTGGCCTTAGTTACTAGTACATAGAGTCTAAGGTTGTCAGTATGTAAAAATTGTTGATCTTCTTCTTTGCCTTTAGATCCTAAAAACTCAATTAAGATAAGAAGTACTGGAACACAAGATGATGATGGAGATGATTAGGGGAGCTGTCTCAACCAGATAGAGAAAATAAATGACCCTGAACAATATACTAATTGAATTTATGCACCTGTATATTGTCAAAGTTCCTAATCAATGACATAATGAGTTGGGAGATGTGAAAAACATAGTGTAAATATGGAAACATCATTCAGTTCATACAGAATCTAGCCAATATACCCTGCAAATGCTACAATACTCGCTTGGACTCGTCTCCTTAATATAATAAGAGTGTATGCTCTCAACTCTTCTAATTGTGTGAAAAGTATGTCTGGTGCATAGTAACCCATACTTCCTTAGCAGTATTTAGGAAGGTCGCATGGACACTCACTTGGAATGCATATATTCTGTGACCTTGTTATTATCAGCCATACCTTTTGCAGCCATTCTTCTGCTACTATTAGATCTTCCATCTATACTGTTAGTTTGCTCTGGCACAAAGAGCTATTTCACAGATTTAACTTAGAAAGTAGTTAAGAATCATCTTTCAACTTTAGACTTGTAGTTGTGTTCCTGTCCTCTCCATGATGAGAAACAAGGGACTGCCAATTGTTTCTGTTGCAGAGAAGGGGCTGTAAATAATCTGCAGACCTATATATAACAGAGGAAAGTTCGGCATCAGATCTATAATGAACAAGATAACATGGCATGAAGTATGAAGAACAATGTTCCTTGATAAGATGTAATAGTAACTGTCCACTTATTATCTTGTTCTTCATACTTGGATGTCAAATATCTCCCATAGCCTGTCCAACATATTAGCCAAATGGGAACCACCCTGTTGCTCTTGATTTGCATCGAAATGATGTATCTTGGTCAGAATCTGCAGGTATGAAGTTGCCATACTAGTGTTTGGGCACAGAGGGAAGAAAACGTAGTTGTAGGACAATAATGAACAACAGATATCTTGGTTGAAGAAGGATAAACTAGAATGGGCCATGCAAATGAAGTAAATACATTGAGGAGATAAAAAATAAAGAAATAAGAGAGAAGGAAAAGACAGAAAGATAATAAGAGCTGTGAACTCAATCTGCTGCATCTTCTCTTGTAGAGCTCTAGAAAACCCCTATATGACATGTATGCCACAATCAAGTGAAAAAACTAGAAATGACAAGTATTGACAGATGAATGACAAAAATGAAAATAGTTGTAGATCTTTAACATCATGTTTAGATACAACCAGCGTGTAAAAAAAATTATCTGCTTTCCATTGATATTGATCTACCTTCAAGGGCATTTTGATTACAAAATTTAGCGACAATTCTGCTCTGAGTCAAGACATTCTATTCATTCTTACTTTGGCTGTGTGATTGACTGGATCAAATTATTTAGCAAGTAGGTGATTGTGTCAACTGGAGAGATGTGCAGCACAGCGATCCACCACTAGAGTTCCTTGCTATTAGCTACACTTGAATTATTGACATCCACACATGTTTTTGTTGCACATGAAGGTATCACAACATTAGTAGGAGGTGGGACAGGACCTGCAGATGGAACCCGCGCAACTACTTGTACACCTGCACCATCACAAATGCTCTTTATGCTGCAGTCGACCGATGATTTGCCACTCAATATAGGCTTCACAGGGAAGGTACTTTTAAGTTCTCTTGCAGCCTACGACATTAATAAAATGCAAGTATAAGTATGCCTGTATTTGTTTTCATTTTTGGTGTCTTCTAAATGTATGAAACATTAAATTCTACCATGATGTGGCTTTATATATGAGTTAACACTTCTTAGTTTACCCATACCCGCTAGTAACTGTAGAATATTGAAGAAAACATGGGATACTTCTCTCTCTATTGACATAATTGTTTGTGTTTCTACTGCATGTAGTAGTTTGAAGAATGTAAATGTATTAATTTCTGGAGACAGATTTTTATTATCCTTTCTCATATCAAGTTACCTGCATCTAACACACTGTTTACTGCTGTTGACAAAGCAATAACTTGTGCTTTTCTTTCATTATTCATTCTTCAGTTATGACTCATAAATCTACCTCTTCGTCTTTAGGGGAACAGTGCCAAGATAGAAGGGTTAACTGAAATAATCAAAGCAGGAGCAATGGGTCTGAAGCTGCATGAAGACTGGGGAAGCACTCCCGCTGCAATAGACAATTGTTTGTCTGTGGCAGAAAATTATGATATCCAGGTATAACTTCTCTTGTCCATGTGTTGATGCATTAATTGTATCCTTTTTTTTATGCTTTATTCATTTGGTACAGGTTAACATACACACGGACACCTTGAATGAATCTGGATGTGTAGAACACACAATTGCTGCATTTAATGGAAGAACAATCCACACTTATCACAGGTGAAGGATGCTTACTCGTTCTTAATGTGTATCCACATTCAAAAGTATGTCCTTATTCTTTCCTTTACATGTTTACTCTTTATCTAATTGAAGAACCTTCAAAGAATGCTCCGAACATGTTGACCTAGTTAACAAATGCTAATGTAACTGTTGTTAACCGTTGTTGCCTCCAGCACAACATAAATCACTTTGCAATTTGAGAATTCCCAATATTTTGTGGCCAAGGGATTATGGTATTCTGGTCAAGTCCAAAATATTTTATTGTTCTAAGAAGCATAACATTAGCTCACACTTGATGCACACGACGAAATTGTCATTGGCATACTACTCATGCATACTTCGAAAACATTCATGAGGATCTACTCAAGTATATGCAATGCCAATTTATGCAAAAAAACTCTTTAAATAAGATGCTCTGAATGAGCCATTCTGTTGCAAAACTAATTTATGCAGCCCAGATCTTTATCTCTACTCATATACTTCATTAGTAGGTATGTAGCTTCAGCATCAACATGTAATGCCAATAGTACCCAATAGGAGCAACTATCCTATAAGTATTCTATTGAAACTGGGTTTCTAAAGAATATAACAAACCTGATATAATGGACTTAAGATTTGGATATTGAGCCATCTTTCAGGACGCTTCTTGGCCTTGAAGCCAACCAAATAAGCCTGTAAGATTGAAAAGAGGTGCTGTAGATATCACCACTCAAGTCCTATCAAGGGTCCACTTGATTTGCAAATTACAGAGACTGGCTGGACGGTTGCAGATGCCAACCACGCAGCTTCTTATGTCACCGAATAAGTGCGTTCCTTTCTTCTTTGCTTGCAATTTCCTGAGCACAGATCTGGATCTCATAGTAAGACCTATTCCATATCTACTACCAACAACATAGTAGGATAAGAAAAATAAGAGGAACAAGAGTAAAGATAATGGTAAAACTCTGTTATAGAAGGGCGGCACTACTAAGACTTATTTCAGAAGAATGAATAATGAGTGTCCAAATCTGAATTTTGGATGGGGCATGTTTCCCATCATTTCTTTGAAATTTATAGAATTAGTTTTGATTCACAACTTGCTAGTTTAGGATGCAAAACCAGCTGTATTATCTTGGGGGTGTTTCTAGGAGTGCATAAATAACAGACTTTGGGGGCTTTCTTAGGATATTTGGGCACTTTTTCATTGGGCAATAGGTTAGGATTGTTTCAGCTTTCAGCATATAAGATCTATTGAAAACTCAAAGGCAACTTTCTTCAAGTACTCTTTATAAATTTGGCACTATTTCCACCATATATATCAGTCCAGCTGATTCTTCTTCTCTATATTAAAGATTTTCTTCTTGAACCTTCTAATTTTCTGTGGCAATGACCACATGCCAAAGGAGTGCTCCTTGCAAGAACGAATAACCTTCTTCTTTTGCTGTGAATCTGTTCTTACTTTTCAGATCAGAGATTATCAATGAGTTTGAGTTCTTTTATGCCATACATTTTTGTGAACCTTTCCTATTGGGTTGTCTGTTTAAACTGTTCTGAGCTTCTCCTTGAGACCCTGATTACTGGGTTGTCGGTATATATCATCATCTTTACTTTTTGAGCTAGGCTATGCATCTTTGAAAATTATAGAGGTGCAATTTTTTTCTTTGTAGATACAATGCCTTGACTTCTTGGGAGAGCCAAAAGCTGCTGAATTTCTTGAGTTTTATGAATTGCTTCAGAGAAACAATGAAATTTTAAAAAGGAGAATTTCAGTTATGAGTCAATAATCAAGAGGGACTATTTCTAGTCTGGGACTGTAATTTCTAATTAATAGCTCTTGCTTGCATCAAAAGATACCAGAAAATGTCAAATCAAGGAATCCGAGTTGGTGAATTCCCTATTCTTAGAATTTACACCAACATGCTCAGTGATCCAATGAGCTTGGGACACTCAATTAATGATTGAGACAGGTGCATCCCAAGTTTGAACATGAAAGTAGCTGGCTGCGAACTGCCTCATCTGATCCTGCAGCTAATTGGGCAGGCTTTTAGCAAAGTGTACTGGTCTTATTGCAGTACCCTCTTATCTACTAAACACTCCTAACAAATCAAGAAATGCTTTATGATGACATAAAGACTGTTGGTATAAAGTATAAACATAATTTATATAACATGAGTAAATGAATTGCACAGCAACTCTAGATTATTTCCCAAGGGTGACTCCTCTGAGGAGATTCATTTTCTGGAGGAAAGATACACGTCATTGATTCGAGCCTCTGGAAAGCTGTAGTTTCCCAATGGTAAAATTTCCTAAAACTTTGTTTCCAGTTATTAGTCAAGATGAAGAGAAACAAGAACATGTTGTAAAAAGTGCATGCTATAAAGCTATTGTAAGAGGAAGTCGTGCAATAATTTGATGAACTATGTTATTATGATTGGTTTCTTTTGCTTCTTCACTGCAAGCAAAAGACCCATGAGTGTTAGTTTTCAAGGACTTGGATCACATTTCAGTCTGTATAACTGTTGGAGTATGCACCCTAACGACCTTGTTCAACAGCGAAGGTGCAGGTGGTGGCCATGCTCCAGATCTCATCAAAGTTTGTGGTGAGAAAAATGTCTTGCCCTCGTCAACAACTACAACACGACCCTATACTATAAATACTGTAGATGAGCACCTTGACATGCTGGTAAAGAAAAGAACCAGTTGATATAGCATTTGTTGTTTCATAGTTTCATCTGCTTCTTCAAAATTAAGCAAATTTCTTACAGATGGTCTGTCATCACCTTGATAAAAACATCCCCGAAGATGTAGCATTTGCTGAATCTCGGATACGAGCAGAAACCATTGCTGCTGAAGACATTTTGCATGACTTGGGAGCTATCAGTATTATTTCTTCTGATTCACAAGCAATGGGTCGCATAGGGGAGGTCTTTAATCATGCTTTTCTTTCTTCTGTTGCATATAGTTATACCAGAAAATGTTAAATCAAAATATTTTTTCACCACTAAATACTCAAATCTTATTGCTGTTAAATAACATTTCATTATTATATTGTTGATTTTACTGGGGTGTAATCAGAATAAACACTCTCCCAAAAGTTGTGTAGAAGACATCATTGCAGCATCTAGTAACAAGTTCATAAACAGTGAAGGACAACGATTGAACTTGGTTAGAGACAGTATTATCTTCAAAGATCCTTCCAAATTATTCACAGGATTGCTTTCACTTTTTAAGAAATTACACATGTCAATGGATACACTAGATTGCACCTGAATTAAATATCATATGTTCATGTATATGATGATAAGATTATGTCTGTTCCGTTGTCATGAACCCAGAAATGACGCCTATGCTTCCAAACTGATGCTTCCTTGGAGGTGTCAGAGATCATCATCATTAAACCCTTATCCTGATGATGGGTCGGCTGGGGTCAGAGATCTTAAACTAATTCATGGGCAAACTTAGTTTGACATTCATGCCCTTATTTCACGTGAACCTATCATAAGACGTTTGTCTTTTGTGGTCCTTGTTTACTTCATTTCTTATGTAACTCAACCTAAAACAAGTTAACAGTCTCCGTGCTATTTGTATTTGTTCTATTGACATGGCATTTATTATATATGAATCATTTCTTTTACTGAGAGCCGTCCACTTACAGCTACCTGATTTTTATTTAGTTCAAGCTGCTTTACTCATATTTCACTGTTTTTGGTGTTATTTTAAAAAAAGGACATGGATAGAAGTGGTGAGGCCATATTTAAAAACTTTTAGACGAAATGAGACCTCGCCCTTGATAGAGGAGAGTGGAGGAACAAAATTCGTGTAGCTGCAGGATAAGGCTTTGATGATGATGATGATGATGATTGGTGTTATTTAACAGATGTAAAGCAGAGCAGGCTACTTAATTCAATAACGTAGTCCACATATTGAAACTCGTTAGGTTTTTTATTGAAACCTGGGAACTGCAAGTTGACGTCTAGAGTGGGAAATAAACAACTCACGTTATGCAGATGAATGCTATGAGATAGACATTAGATGCAGGGGTTAGTTACTATCATATTTTGATAATCAAGCCCTACATTTAGCTTGCATGATGTCAGGTTTGGCATTCGTGAGTGCTTTTGCAGTTACATCTGCATAAGTCATACTGCACTTTGCAGCTGTCTGTCCTTGATTGCATAATTTGAAGTTCAGGGGGAGCTTACTTTGGGCCAATATCCTTTTCAGGTGATAACACGTACATGGCAAACTGCTGACAAGATGAAGGCTCAAAGAGGTGCAATGCCTTCTAATTCTGAGAATGACAATTTCAGAATCAGACGCTACATAGCAAAGTACACTATAAATCCTGCAATAGCTTGTGGAATTTCCCAATATGTTGGTTCAATTGAGGTGGCCCCAACCCTCTTTGCCGGATTAACTATTCTGATTTTGATTCTTCTGCCAATTGAACTTCACATTTCTTCTCTTTCAATTTTTTACTTAGTTACTGAAGTTACTAAGCTACGATTCAAAAGTAATAAGGATTGAGGACTCTTAACAAATTGCATGTTTTTCAAAACTTGAAGTTCTGTCAAGCTCAGCCAGTTGGAATGAAGTGGAAATAACCTACCTATTTATTGCATGCCATGCAAAGGTCGGAATCTCAGGTCTGAAGCAGCTGCATGTGATCTAACCAGTTTCGATGTTGCAGGCTGGGAAAATGGCTGATCTTGTTTTATGGAAACCTTCTTTCTTTGGTGCAAAGCCAGAAATGGTCATTAAAGGTGGTGTAATTGCATGGGCTAATATGGGTGATCCAAATGCTAGTATCCCTACTCCTGAAATGGTATTTATGTCATTTTATTATGTTTTATTGACTGACATCTTTTGCTGCTGACTATCTATAATACTAACAAAGAATATGGGGATCATTTTTGCTTTTGTCATTTTTGATGAGGTGGTGACCTATGCTCTCAAATCTGAAATTTTAATCATGTCAAATAATTGATAAGAAGCCAAAATGTGCATTGTGAAATCTTGATGTTGTGAACTTGTATTGCTAATTTCTGTAACTTACATTTCAAGAACCAATTCTATAGGAGTCTTTATTGCTACAAACTGAAAAACAAAGAAGATATGTTCTCCTGAACAATTGCAATTATCTGTCTGTCAACCACCCTAGAGCAAGCTTACAGGGTACTTTGCAGCTGTCCCTATGGTTAAGAGGAGCGGGCCATAGGCGATATTCGTCCACCCCTTCTCATTTCCATAAGGACTATAATCGACATTGGTTTAGGCATGTAATTGTCGCTAGTCTGTGATATAAAACAGACTCTAAGAAAATCCTCACTTAGGTTCTCTCCTTTGTTTAGATTATTTATTCCTAAACCTCACAAACTCTGCCAATGCCAGTCCCAAGCTGGATGAATTGGGAGGGTCTTGCGTCAGGCGGCAAAGGAGAAGTTGAAGACGATTTTGTTATTTCTTTCTTACAAGTGAATATGCATTTGTATATTAGTTTGTGAGGAAGAAATGAAAATCATTTCCAGCTTCTTAAAATATGGCAACCCTTGTGTTAGGTGCCAGCTGGCAAGGGTGAAGCTGAAGATGATTTTGTTCTTTCTTTTCTGCTTGCAAATGAATATGCAGGAAGAAATGAAAATCGTCTTTAGCTTTTTAAAACTATAGCAACCCTAACATTACATGAATACAAAACTGACATTCCCTCAAGCTAGGGGGTTCCCCATAAGCGACGCGCTGCATTGGATCTAGGGTGCGGTGGAAAATAGGCAAGGGTTGCTAGCGCGTTCTCCTAGAAGCGACGCGCTACATCAGATCCCGAGTGTAGTGAAAAATGGGCAGGGGCTACTAGAGCGTTCCCTCGGAAGCAACGCACTGCATTAGAACTCAGGTGCAATGAAAAGTGGACATGGGTTCATGCCATGGAGGTCGAGAAAGGTGATAGTAAATAGGATATCTCCAAAACATAAGATTCGTATCGCCACATGGAATATAGGGACATTGACAGGTAAGAGTTTGGAGTTAGTAGAAGCGATGAAATGTATGAGAGTCAACATCGCTTGTATCCAAGAAACCAAGTGGAAAGGGGCTAAAGCTAGAGAAATAGATGGGTATAAATTATGGTATGTAGGAAAGGATAATAACATAAATGGTGTAGGAATAATAGTGGATAAGGAATTAAAGGATAAAGTTATAGACGTTAAAAGAATTAGTGATAGAATTATAATAATAAAATTTGTTCTAGGACAGGAGATTATAAATGTTATAAGTGCATACGCACCACAAGTATGGCTACAAGATATAATCAAGAAACAGTTTTGGGAAGATATGGAGTGAGTCATGCAAGAAATTCCCAACACTAAGGGGATATTTATAGAAGCAGACTCAAATGGCCATGTAGGAAAAAAAAAGGAAAGATATGATAGAATACACGGAGGGTATGGTATCGGTGAACGAAATGAGATGGGGGAGAATATCCTTGATTTTTCTTTGTCATATAACCTGGCCATTGCAAATACACTCTTTAAGAAGAGGGATGAACACTTAATAATCTTTAAAAGTGGACTCCATAAAAGCCAAATAGACTTTTTTCTACTTAGGACTAATGAGCTATCTATGTGTAAGTAAGGTGATACCGAATGAGAGTTTAACCTTATAACATAGGTTAATGGTTATGGATATCCATATCAGAAGATGGAGGAAAAGAACTAAACTTAATACACATCCAAAAACTAAGTGGTGGAACTTAAAAGGAGAGAAAATAACCTCATTCAAAAATAAGTTGATGGTAGAAGGAAATTGGAACTGTGAAACAATAGTAAATACCATGTGGACTAATATGGCTGAGTCCATTAAGAAAGTGGCAAAAGATGTCTTAGGAGTATCTAAAGGTAAAAGGCTATTAGCAAAGGAAACATGGTATTGGAGTGAAATAGTGCAAAAAGTTATTAAAGAAAAACGGATGTGTTTTAAAGCATGGCAGAAGACTAGAAATAATGAAAACTATGAACAATATAAGAATGCCAAAAAGGTTACTAAGAGAATAGTAAGTGAGGCAAAACTTAAAGCATATGATGAGCTCTACAATAAACTAGGAACAAGAGAAGGTGAGAAAGATGTGTTTAAACTTGCAAAAGTAAGAGAACAGAAGGGTAAGGACTTAGATCATGTTAAGTGTATTAGAAGTGATGATCAAAGGGTATTAGTCAAGGATGATGAGATCAAACAAAGGTGGGAAACATACTTTCAAAAATTGTTAAATGACAATGGCTCTGAGAAGATAGGGATTGAAAATACTATAAATCTAAATAACATTGGATATTATAAATATGAATGTAGGATTAGTATACTTGAAGTAAAAGAGGCCTTGAAAAAGATGAAATTAGGAAAGGCCATGGGGCCCCATGGTATACCAATAGAGGTTTGGAAGTATATGGGAGATATTGGGGTAGTTTGGTTGACTAAGTTGTTTAACAAGATTATAAAATCAAAGAAAATGCCTGATGAATGGAGGAAAAGCTCTATTGTACCAATCTATAAGAATAAAGGAGACATACAGAGCTGCACTAATTATCAAAGGATCAAATTTATGAGCCACACTATGAAACTTTTTGAAAGAGTGATTGAGAAGAGGCTACAACATGAAACAAGTGTATTAGAGAATCAGTTTGGTTTCATGCCTAAGAGATCTACCATGGAAGCTATTTTCTTACTAAGACAATCAGTAAAGAAATATTGGGAGAGGAGGAAAGACCTCCACATGGTTTTTATCGACTTAGAGAAAGCTTATGATAGAGTCCCTAGAGAGTTAATATGGAAGGTGTTGTGAGATGAAGGGGTTTCTTAGGGATATATAGATATAATTAAAGATATGTATGAGGGAGTAGTAACAAATGTTAAGACCACTAGTAGCGAGACTCGTGATTTTCCTGTCACTGTAGGATTGCATCAAAGATCAGCATTGAGCCCATACCTTTTCACATTGATTACGAATGAGTTAACAAAACATCTGCACGAGGAGATTCCCTGCTGCATGCTATTTGCAAATGATATAGTCTTACTTGATGAGACAAGGGAGAGTGTAAATATAAAGCTAGAGTTATGGAGGGAAGCATTAGAATCTGAAGGATTTAAAATTAGCAGAACTAAGACCGAATATATGGAATGCAATTTTAGCAAGGAAAGTAGGAGTGGAACACTAGTCAAAATTGATAACCAAGAAGTCCCCATAAAAGACCACTTTTGGTACTTAAGATCAATGATTCATGAGAGATTGAGAGGGAGGCTACCTAGAGAATCCAAGCAGGTTGGAACAAATGGAGATGTGCATCTGGAGTTTTGTGTGGTCGGTGGGTGCCACTCAAACTAAAAGAAAAATTCTATAGGCTAGTCATGCTCTATGGATCAGAGTGCTGGGCAGTTAAGGAACATCATGTTCATAGGATGAGCATCGCAGAAATGAGGATGTTGAGATGGATGACTGGTAAGACAAGAAAAGATAGAATTAGAAATGAAAATATTAGAGGAAATTTAGGGATAGCACCAATAGGTAACAAGATGAGGAAGATTAGACTTAGATGGTTTAGACATGTTCAAAGGAGACCAACAATGGCACTGGTTAGAAGGAGTGAGGCAATACAAGTAAACGGTTCTAAAAGGGCAAGGGGAAGGCCCAAAAGAACGTGGATAGAAGTGGTGAGGAAAGATTTAAAAACTTTGGGATTAAATGAAGCAATGATACTTAATAGAGTGGAATGGAGTAATAAGATTTATGTGGCCGACCCCTAATTGGGACAAGGTCTTGACGACGATGACGATGATGATTCCTAAACCTCACAAACCTGGAAAACTAAGACCAATCGTGATACCTTGGGATGATACTACCAGCCACATATGCCTGATCCCATATGAAAACAAGTCATAGTAGTATCTTTAGGACACTTGTATAGTTTGATGCATTCATATTGATCTGGCCAGATTTTTGGAATCTACTATATATACATCAACAAGTAGTGGTAAGAAACGCATCTGCATCCATTATCATACAAACTATCTCAAAGTTTAATCATGTTAGACTTTCCAGGGTCCTCATGTCTGACTATTAGAATCCCTCCCATCGGTCTGCACACATGCTTATATAGCTCCAAATATTTTTGTTTTTTCAACTTCATCTCGGTCAAACAAATGAAGGATGACGGATAAATCATGCAGGTGAGAATGAGGCCTATGTTTGGTGCATTTGGCAAGGCTGGAAGCTCCAACTCCATAGCCTTTGTCAGCAAGGCAAGCAATCTTCTTCTTTTCTGGTTCTTAGACCTCACAACTAACAACATCCTTGACGTACTGCTCGTTGTTTAATGGATAGCAGGCGGCTAAAGATGCTGGAATTGCTAGCGAGTACGGATTGAAAAAGAGGGTGGAAGCTGTGAGCAATATAACTCGCCTAACCAAACTGGACATGAAGCTTAATGATGCACTTCCTAAGATTGAAGTCGACCCCGAGACGTATAAAGTGACAGCAGATGATGAGGTCCTTAGTTGCAGTCCAGCAGCGACAGTTCCCTTATCTCGAAATTACTTTCTGTTTTAGATTGCAATCGAAAAGCCCAGAAAATTATCAAACCTTGGGTCGATTCACTGGTGGTAAGTGTCATGTCATTCTTATTATAGCTTTGATGGCATGCCTCTGAGCATGCCCTTATCAAGCTTGCCAGGCTGATCCCAGACTTGGAATCTCTTCATCTTCACCATGACAATTGACTTGCCTTGTCAGGAGTTAATGGCATTTCAGCTGAAGTTTCATGTATAACTCTTTACCTGCCTGCTTTCAAACATGTGGATTCAGTGGACTCATTTTGCAAGAAAACAAGACAGAAAAGGTGTTACAAGTTCACCTACGTATTCCATCCTACAGAGAATGCCTTAGATGTTCTTCTCTTTTACACGTATACCTGCTGGAGCTGCTGCCACCATTTGCAGCATCACCTCGCCATGAGGCATCATATCTCAAATCTGTTTGATGACTGAGATTTACATCTAGTTTTGCTGTTTGGAGGATTCTCTAGCTTTTAGCAAGAATTTTGGAGGTGTTCCACAGGTTGGAAAATGTTGCAGCATTAATTCTGCTTCGACTTTTTCCTCATATTTAGAAAAATAAAGTACAAGTGAGACCCACTATTATTTTTCTTTTTCTTGTAGATACAAACACGATATGAGAAAGGCATTGGTGCAGCGATACCCACTATTTAAATGATCTTATGAAAGTCACTTATAATAAGGAGAAATTAGATGGATGAGCCCAACTTACCATACTAACATATTACACAATCATTTCTTGTTTGTTATTACTAGGAAAAGAGTTCAGATGTGTGATTCCACCACTTTTAAGCTTCCCACGACTTTTAGATCTAAGTCTTTCATCATAGTTGGCATATCAGAAATAGGTAATCCCCAAGAAATCAATGTATTTGGATCAGCTTAAGCACCTGTATTGGACATTTGAAAAAATTAAAAAAAAAATCGAGGGTGATGATTTTCAACTCAAAAAACATGTGCTAAAAGCATCCAACAGGATTGCAACTTTGTCTCTGGCCTATCTAAGATATGCTTAAAATGATGAACAGCTTAGGTCTGCAAATCAATTTGATCATACATTAGAAAAAGGAGAGCCAACTTCTTCAAGTGGTTAAAAGCATCACTCCTATAAGACTTTTTAGAAAAATGTCCTCTTAACTTATAGTTGTGATTTGAGGATGAACATTTTAAAAATGCATTTTAAATGCATTCATCTTAGAGATAAAAGTACTAACTGATTCTGATCGTGCAAATTAATTAAGGTATGGATTGAGTTTGGCTTTGTTGAATCGCAGAGATAAAGCTATTAAATTCCTTGTACAATTTGGGAGCTTCAATTATCTTTAAGAATCCACTATAAGTGTGCCTCTAAGGTGAGCTCATTGAATTTAGTTTGTGTATTTTCTAACAGATTTGCTTTGAAATCTATGTTGGAAAAAAAAAAAATTGTGAGGAGCTAATAGAAATCCCTTATTTAATAAGTTTTGTCTAACACCCTTTAAAATTTTACAAAATCAAATTAAAAAGAAGAGTAAAATCATGGGTTGTACACATAATAATTTCGTGGTCTAGCAAAGTCAATGCTCTACAAAAACATTTATTATATTATGGAGAAGAACGTACGGACACTCCTTTACTACCATTCATATTAATTTGACCCCTGAAATTGTTAAGTTATAAGTAGTCTTAACATATATCCTTCCATTAGTTTCCTATAAAAAAAGAGTAACAAAATTGCTAGAGGGGCCCACAATGCATTATTTTATTTTTTTCTCAAGGATTATTTGGTAATATAATTATTAGAAAATTTATATTTTAAGAGAAGGAGCCTTATTTAGTTTTTAGCCATTTCTTCTTTCTTAAAACCTAGCTAGTCAAATATGAACATTGTTCCTAATGCATGAAGCTCCTGCCTAGGTGGGGTCTGGGGAAGAGGCAAACTAGAGCAGCTAGCTTAAGTCCTTAGGCTTGCACCTAAGTAAGCTTGCAAGATTATCGCTCATGAAGGTTTGGGTCTTCCTCCTTCTCAACAACTTCAATAATGTACTTAATCTTGGGATTATGTGTAGAAGTCCCAGCATAATAACATATCCCCCATATTAAGATATCCCCTTTGTCATGTCCATGACTGCCAAACAAACATGAACAAAACTAATTTAGTAGGATCATAGATCAATAATAATACAATTCTATCCAGGCTAACTAAGCTATCAACCACAAAGCATTAGGTTGATCTAGCCTGAAAGAATAATAGTAAACTAATTCTACTAAGTTAGGGAAGCTCACCAACACAATATTAGGCCAATTTAACACATGTAAGTAAGGTAATCAAGCTTATTCAGGCCAAATTAGTAGATCTAATAAGCTAATCAAGCACATTAGGCCAATTTAGTAGATCTAGTAAGCTAGTCAACCTCATCTAGGTAAGTTTAGCGAGTCTAGTACGTTAATCAAGGTCACCAAGAGAGTATTAGAACAATTTAGCAGATGTGATCAATAACATGACTATCAAAATCAAATGTACACTACGAGAAACCTAAACATAAACTACCAAATTAATTTAAAGTAAAAAGGCCAATATACACTAAAAAACACAAATCTAACCTAGTTGAAAGCTAATTTGAGGTAGTATATACACAGTTAAGCTACATAATATTACATTCTAGTGCCATTGCCACACAACTTGCACACTTATTTAAAAAAAGTTCAACTAATGAATAATATACTGTAATAAAACAAGAACTTAAATCTCAAATTCCCCAAAAAATTTCAAGAGAAATAAGAAAAACAACAAAAATATTGAAAAAGGAAATACACATACCCAAATAGAATCACCTTGGATGTACAATAAAATCTAACTCCTTTCTTCAATTCTAGAAAGCAAAGCCCTCAAGTTTCAAAGGTTATAGGAAGATGCTAAAAGAGTTCTTGCAGACATCTCTGATAGGATAGTTCATGTTAGGTCACCAACATAGTCACATGATTCATTGAATAATTGAATTTTTTTTTTTAATAATCTTGATTTTTTTTTAAAATTTTTTATGCCTTGACTTTTTCTTAAGCGAATCACAAGTTTCTACAATTTTCAAATTCTAAGCAATTTTTAAGAAATTAACATGAATTTGCCTTATAAAACTCAAATTTCACTCATGATTTCCCAAATTCACAAATAATATTTAAAATCTAGTTTAAAATACAAATGACAAGCTTAGATTCGTATATGAAAAATGATTTCCTCCCTCTCATATATGAAATATGATTTCCCTCCAAATCTAAATTTTGTGACTATCACCAATTTTTTATTTTCAATCAAATGGGATTGTGTTTTCTTGCTCTTGATTTTTTTATCTTTTTTAATTTTCATTCCAAAAACCCTGGTACAAATAAAAAGTAATAAACTAATGCTTTATAGGCCTTTCAGTGTGATTCTATTAGTTTTTTCATAGAAATTTGGCGAAAGGAGGGTATGCAAGAAAAATTGGTAGTTATAATATTGGCATTGAAAAGCTCACAATTGGAGGGTCAAATTGATATAAAGTGATAGTTGAGAAGATGTCTGAATATTTTCTCTTCTCTTTCTTTTATTATAGCACTTGGATAAGGCTAAAATCCACTAGTCATTCACAGGCAATAAAAACAAATGAATATATCTAATCAACCAAAGTTTGGGCCCATCTTGATAAAGTAAAGGTAAACGGATAGTGTAGGTAAACGGATAGTGTTGGTGCACAAAGCTCTTGCATATACGGGATTCAAGAAAGAGACAAACCATAAGAATTAATAGTACACAGCCTTACCTTATATTTTGCAAGAGATTATTTTCATGCCTTGAACTAGAGACCTCAAGGTCACGGGAGAAGGCTCGCCTTCTAATAAAATAAGGGTGATGCCCAATAATCTCTTTGCATAACAAAAGACTTTAACATTCCTCCATGCAGATTCATATTGTGGGTCACCACAGGATCCGCTCCAATATGGATAAATTAACAAACCCATCCCTTTTGTGAGGCCTACCGTTCGTCAATGCAGCAAGAGTGACGCCCACCTACCGTACGATCGGTGAATTATAGATTAAAAAAAACTATCAATTCAGCAAAGGTGCCATACGCCTAACTTGTTGAAGGCAGCAAACTCGGAAAGCTCCATCAATGGCGCCGGCCGGAGTTCTCGCCGGGATCTTTCTCCTCCTAGCGTTGTACTGCGGACTCGACCCCTTGAAACACAGACCGATGGCCGCTTTTTCAGACTAAGAAGTCTTCAAGGTGGATTTCCCGCTATGGTCGGAAATTCCCACCGAGAAAGATATCGAAAATAAGCTGCAGAAGGCGGAAATCAGGTTTGTGAACCAGGTGCAGGGTCCAGAGAGCATTGTCTTTGATCCGCTTGGTCGTGGACCCTACACGGGAGTCGCGGACGGTCGGATTATGTTCTGGAATGGCGAATCGTGGTCGGATTTTGCGTATACTTCGCCAAACAGGTAGAGATTTTTTTCCCATTCGAAAGGGGAAAAGGCCGGGTAGAGACTTTTTGTGGGCCCGTCATTTGATGATCCATCCGTTAAATAGCTTTGTCCAAAACACAATCCGTTGGATGATTTTGGTTCTGCAAAGCTAACGGTCATGGTTTTTAAAGGATCACCGTGGATTTTGCATTTAGAGAAACAAAGGCTAGGATCATGGATGAAATTTGTGGGCCATGACCGGCCTATCAAAGACTTGCTCAGAAATGTTTGGCACAGAAAATGGACTCCACTTCTGTAGTCTGTTGACTGACCACAACAGAGGGCTCCTCATAATGTTTGTGCATGTAAATCAGTACATATGCGGTCAGATTTTGTTGATCTGAACCACTCATCTTTGGGGGCTCTTGGAGAGCATCTTCATCGGATAATCGGACTTTAACTCAGTGGAAATGGATGGCTCAGAAAGTTTTAAAGAAAGATGATAGAAAACTACAACCGATCGGCTGGTCGAGATTATTAAATGGAGAAGATCTTTAGTTCGACTACTATCAAGATCTGATCTAAAAGATGAACGGTTCGGATCATCGTCCATCTATCCTGAACATGTACTTTTTATCTAGTACATGCAAATTCATGCACTCATCTTCGCTTGCTCTGACCGTTCTTATGGGCAGCTCCAATGTGGCAACCGGTTAGTCCGTTATAAACATGCCAGAAAATTGATTAGATTAGATTACTATGCTAATCAGGTGTGCATTTAGATTACAAAGATGCTAACCGGACGTCGAATCGCGGTCCGTTGATCTAATGGGACTGCTGCACTGGCATGTGGCCCCGCTGATCTAACGGCTTGCTATCCAGCATCCATGTGGGAGTGATTGGATGGATGGTTCAGATCATGGGCTCATCTAATCATGATTTTCTTCTGCAAAGGAGTGGTTAAGTTGATTTATGGATAAATAAACTTTGGCTATGAAGATGGGTTTCATGTTGTATGTCTGAAGAACATGGGTAGTAATGGTGCTAATGGATATGGATTGAGGTCACAACTCTAAAACTTTGTGTCTATTAACTTAGAGAGTGAAGAAGAATTAGAAGTTGAAGGCATCCTAGAAGATTTTGATAATCAGCATGATTAGTGGACATCGACTAAATGGAATTGTAGGATGCCATGGGTTGAGCTATATTCTACTGATTAATCAGCTCTGCGTCTTGTTACCTCAAACTATGTAGGAGTAGTGGCTTATGAATCAGGATTATTCCGAAGTAGGTGCACTTGTTATTGCAAGTTTGGTTTCTGGCTCTATAGAATTCTTGCAGAATTCATTTTCTGTGGTTGTTGTTATTGATTAAGAAGATGATTTGGATGAACAGGAGTTTTTAAGTTACCTGAGGGAGAACCATTTATTTATACGCTATCTCAGAGGCTGTTAGTGCTAGTTTTATTGCTTATTATTGCATTTTGATTCTTCTACTGCATGAAGAGGTAAAGACCTGGTCTGTAATGTGCTCTTCTCTTTTCATATCTTTCTGTATATGAAATCTCTGAGGCATTTTACTTGTTTGTTCATGCAGACAGCCACTGTGTGATGGCTATTTCTAGCCTTCAAATTGCTTGTCCTCGGACTAAGTTTCGAGGTACTGTGGCTTGACATTGGTTTGCTTGATTCACATAGGGAGGAGACGAAGTGGCACTTGAAGCCATTGCAGAACAATGCATGCTGCTGCTCATTAACTTCTCCGATCATCCTTACTCTCCTGGCACGTTTACCAACTGATTGCATTCCATTGCAATAGAAAAGCACCTAAAAGAAAGCATGAACTAAAAAGGGCAGGCCAGTATGCGAAGCTCCTGTGTATGCAAGGTCCAAGGAATGGGCGGACCACAAGGGTCAATAGTACACAGCCTTACCTTGCTTTTTTGCAACAGGCTGCTTCCACACCTCGAATCCGTGATCTCAAGGTCACACAATGACAACTCTACCATTGCGCCAAGACTCCCCCTTCAAAAGAAAGCAGGAACTTATAGATTTTTATCCTTCTGATTGAAGAGATCCTGATATGAAATGACTGGTCTTTGAGACCTTGGTGTAAAGACTAACTTTGTAGTAATAAAGCCCCTATCATCTCTGTGGAGGTTGTTGCTCTAGTTAGCTATAGTATGGGGAAGACAAAGATGAGATTCTTAGCTCTTGAAAAGGCAATAATAAATTTTCAAAAATCTTATATCTTAACAATACTCATTTATTAACAGTGAAACCAGACGATTTTTGGTACGTATTTTGGTCTCTTATCATATCAATTTCTGCATAAGCCCGGGTCAGATGTGCCAGTGCAATTCTAGAAAGCATTTTTCTATTTTGTGTATGCGTCTGTTCAAATCATTCAGCTAGTTGGTTCTTGAGTATAAACTTCTGAATTATTTCATTTCATATTTTGCTGTAGGTCAGAGCTATGTGACCCAAAGCCATCGATTTTCAGTTATCTGAAGCATGAGCTTATCTGTGGACGCCTTCTGGGGCTATGCTTTGACAAGAAAACTGGCCATCTATATATCGCTGATGCATATCTTGGGTTGATGAAGGTTGGTCCAGAAGGTGGGTTGGCAAGTCCGCTTGCAACAGAAGTAGAAGGGGTGCCATTGAGGTTCACAAATGATTTGGACATTGATGATGAAGGGAACATTTACTTTGCAGACAGCGGCACTAAGTACCAGAGGAGGTAAGACATCTGAGTATGTTCTACTTCGTTTTCTCTTTTGAATGTTAGGTGATACCTATATCTTTGATATGCACGATGAGAAACTAAATTGCACTTCAAGCCACTCATAACAGGTCAATATTGGCTTCACTAGTGCAGTCTGTAGGATTTACTACAAAGCAGTTCAAGTACGATATGCACAATAGGATAATGTTCTGTGTACTTTGCACGCACGCACACACAGAACCATAGTAGGTTCTGAATCAAGTGTTCTCTATTATTGATATTACCTATTTCATGTTTCCAGATGCCATGAGCTTACTGATTTTCCCAAAATCTTCTTTTCTGCTTCTTGCATCAGTTATTATTGAACAATCACATCATTCACACATTTGAGTTAAGCCCGATGGGCTGATTATCTTGCTTACACTGTCATCTTTATACAACTTTATGCAATATTATCAGATGTTATATATGGTTTGCTAGGAACTTCTTGCAGCTAGTTTTCACTGGAGAAAATTCAGGGAGGTTGTTGAAGTACAACACTTTTACAAAGGAAACGACTGTCCTCCACCGAAATCTCCAATTCCCAAATGGTGTGTCACTGAGCAAGGATGGGTCCTTCTTGTGAATATCTGTTTAGACATATATGCACCAACACTGTTAGTTATTCAATTAATGCTTTTCATGTAAAGTGCTAATTATTTGTAAATTTCATCGGACTTTGATAAGACATTTGGGATGGTATCCAAGTATCTGGTCTTTGATGCAAGCAGCATTTTTCTGCTGGCTTGCCTTATACTTGTGGACCTGTGTTATCTGCTGGAACCCTAAGTTGCCACCTATATTTTTTCTTCATTTTTACGAAATGGAATATCTGTAGCTACATGCTCAAGGGGCTTACTCCAACAAACAAAGGTTTACCATTCTTTAGCAACACCCATCGTCTTTGCTCAATAAAAATATATGGTTTTAGCCTTGGCCTTTGCTTATCAAGTCTTCCTTCCGAGTCTAGGCTGCAATTATTGAAGTTGTAAGTCCCTCCATGTAGAATTTGACTACCATGTTCATAAAAGATTAAGAGTACTTGTTTTGACGTAGAATAACCTTGTAATAAAGTGAAAGGGCTAACTGAGGTGACCAAATAAAATTCTTCTGGCACAGATCATGAAGGAATCGAAGGGAAAAATAAGGAATAGTACGAAAAAAAGACAAAAAAAAGGGAAAACAAATATGACTTATCATCCAACAGTAATATACTAACAAATTAGCTACAGAAAAGGTTAGCTATAAAAATCATAATGAGATATGAATCATTATAATATCTTCATAATAATGTGAAACTGTACTGAAGATAGTAAATAGTTGTTCAACATAAATCTAATCATAAGGACTAACCTTATCCAAATGCCAATCATCATTCATCAGTCCATGATAGCTATGTTCAATGACAGTAAGAACGCAGTTATTTAAGTTCTTAGAGAAGTAACAAAATTTCAAGCCTGTCTTCACCTCAAACATTCTTGAACAAACAAGAAGACATTTAACGAATCAATGCTTGTAGTCCTCTTCGCATGTTCTGTCCTCATTAGAATTATCCATGTAAAACATCTGATCTTTTTTCATCGTCAGTCTTCCTACACCTAGGTCCATTGCATAGAGCATTTGCATTGAAGTTCATGGAAATCTTGTTTCATGTTATCCGGAATACAAGTAGTAGTAAATTGCTTTAAATAATTATTACCATCCTTAAAATAACAAATCTTTTCTTCTTCTTTTTCTCTGATGGGCAGCCACAGATCATCTTAAATCTGGTGGTATCTACATGTGAAGATTATGATCCTTCTTTAACTGTGTACTCAATACATTTACAGTAGCAGAAACATTATAGCTTGTGTCCAGTAGGTGACCTTGGAAAATGCTAGATCCTGCCTTTGGATGGCACACTCATCACTGACATCAATCTTATTCAAGAAAAAGGATCCTGAATAAGTTCATCTTACTCCTATATTAACTAAACTTCATTTTCTACAGTATGAAGCAAAGAGCACCAAGCTTTCATTGTTCAAGAAATAATTGTCAATTATGATCTACTCTACTGGACTGCAGTATGCTGTTGCTTTATCTGCTCTATGTTTCATTTCCAAAGGCAGCACAAAGTTCAACTATCAGAAAAACAGGAAAAGCAAAAAAATAGCCTAGAGAAACATGGAAAATTTTTGCTTGAATTATGTATCTAACCAGTAATAATTCAAGAAGCCCAAAATGATCTACAGAAACTTGTTTTGGAACATTTTACTTAAATAAGTTGTGAGTCACATTTTCTAGAAGATCTGTCCTTCACTCCTTTCTTTGTAGCCATTTGTTAATATTTTAAGTAATAATCAAATCAAGCTTTACTATTTGTGTAATGGACGTGGCCTGTTCCATGGTGTTGGTGCCACCCTTTCTCCCCCGTCAAATGATCTGCTGATCTGCAAAGAAAAATCCTTGCTTCTTATGTTTAGAGAAGATTATTATTTACTTTTCTTGTGCTGATACAGGCTACTTAAACATTGGTTGAAGGGCGAGAAGGCAGGTACAACAGAAGTATTTGGCATCTTGCCTGGATTCCCTGACAATGTATGAACTAATGAGAAGGGCGAATTCTGGGTGGCAATTCATAGCCGACACTCCTTGTACAGTTACATAAATGGTCTCTATCCGAAAATAAGAAAATTCTTGCTAAATCTTTCCATTCCAACCAAGATTCAGTATTTGCTGACTGTTGGAGGCTGTCTACATGCATTGGTCATTAAGTACAGCCCAGATGAGGAGATATTGGAAGTTTTGGAGGACTCACAAGGGAAGCTGGTTAAAGCGGTCAGCGAAGTGGAGAAGAAGGATGGGAAGCTATGGATTGGATCTGTTCTTATGCCTTTCATCGCTGTGTACTGATCAAGAGATTATCCGTGTACTATGTTAGAAATTGAACGGTTGTGTTCCGTGCATATCTAGTTCTTGCTTATAGCAGACGGTTGTTTTGTAATCCATTGCATCTGTTAGAAATAAATAAGTTGTGAAGGTAATTTGTGTTTTGATGTGCAGTGAAACATTACATGATAAAGGACTCTGGCAATATCTACTCTTTGTAATGGGTATAAAAACTTTGTTTCCAGCTATAAAAATTTGCGACCAGCTTTAGAACACGACGAGGAGGTCAAGTCAGCTTGAGATTGAAACTAGAACTCTGAAAAATTTTATAAGTTACAAAGCTCCGTGGCTTTGAAGTACTGGTTAACTGCTCTTGGCTTTCCTGAGTGTAGTCACCTCATCAATTTGTCTTCCATGTTGTGTGACATGCTATGTTAGAGAGAACATATTTTTGTAAACAATGGTGAGTAGTAGGTTGACAAATGAACAGGCTAACTGAGAGGCCTGGCCTGATTTGCTGTTATCTTCTCCCTGAATGTTTAAATTTGTTTTGAACTTGGATCTAGGTTGCTATGAATAAGCTTGACTGATTGTACAACTCAACACTGAATAGAAATTACCTGATCCATTTGGTCTGTAAAATAATTTTCAGGCCCTTATAGAGAAATGATTGAAAATCCATTAGAACAAATGCCTTCTTGGCTTAGTGGTGCAAGAAGGGCCCTGTCTCGTGGTACCTTGTAGGTTATGGGTTCGAGGTGCTCATGGGTGTCTGTTAACAGCCCCGGTGCACAAAGCTCCCGCCTGATGGAGATCAAATCGCCTGATGGAGATTAAATCTAACATGTTATCCTTCGTTATTTTGGTTCCATAAGAAATACTTGCAACTAAGTATCTTATAGTCCCAGATTGACAAACGACAGAGTCAAGAACTTTGAGCTTTGAACTACCCAACTAAGCATATATGAAACCAATAGCAGATGAATCTCTCTCTCTCTCTCTCTCTCTCTCTCTCTCTCTCTCTCTCTCTCTCTCTCTCTCTCTCGTGGTTTAATCCAGTAAGTGTTTAGTAAAGTGAAAATGCTATTACCAAAGAAAGAATTTGGTATGAAATTCCATAAAAAGGATAAACCCATACACTGCACATGATTCCCTGAGCAAAAAACTTCACAAAATCCATCGAATATGCCATTCTAAGGACCTTAACTTCCCAAAGAATTATTTTCCAATCTTTACAAGACAAATCCACATGTACAGTTGTTCAATGCAACTTCTTATTGGTAAGTAATTGCACCCTACACATCAACCAATACAACAAGGAACTCCCAAAGGCTTATTATCTAAGACAAATATCTAAAAAGAATGGTTAAATCTATAAAAGCTGTTAGCATTACTTTGCCTTGTTTCAAACTTAAGCTACTTGTGCTCTTCCATGCATAACATATAACGATCCATTCACTTCTTTAAGCTTTGCAGGGCACCTCTTCCCTTTGCCTCCTGAGTTATAGTGAGTGCACGTCGACGGCCCCGACGGCGTCACCTGTCCTCTGGGCAGAGATTCATCCAACTTCAACGGCGACGTCGCCAACAGCCGGATAGCGGATGTGTCAAGGAAGAGCACAGACAAGCATAGAACCACTATAAGGACCAACCTTAGAGAAGCCATGAGATTGTGGAGAGAGGAATGGAATAGGCAGTTGAAGTAGATGGGCAATTTATATGTTGAGGTTAGTTGTTCTTGAGGCTGTCTATATATATGAGAGGGAACTTTTCTTTGAACTTTCTGTCGTTGTGGCTGCGTGATGAGAACAACTAACAATTAAGTTGAACGTCAATTTGAGTGCAACGCGGTTTGGAGGTAGACTTCTTCCAAGCTGCTCTTTTCCAACTTTTACTACTACTTGTATATGGAGATATGATATGGACACTCCCTCTTGTTATTTTGCCTTTTGCCATTTTACAAGTCTCTTCCTTTTTACTTAGGGATCCCCTAATTTGAAAATTAATTTAGAAGTCATACTTGGACCTAGGGGTTGGCAAAATATGACAGCAAAATATGACAAGACATGATAACACGACTCGAACCCTACATGGATTTAGCGGGTTAGGATCGAGTCTTATCTTGTTCGTGTTATTTTCAGGTAATATACAAAATACGTCATATGACCTTGAGGTTACGGGTTCAAGGCGTGGAATCGGCCACTTGCAAAATGCTAAGTAAGGTTGCCTATTATAGGCCTTTGTGGTCGGCCCCTTCTCCTAACCCCGCATAGGCAAGAGCTTCGTGCACCCAGAGCTGCTTTTTTTTTTTTTTATATCTTTAAAAAGTGGAGTGCAGATACGAGAAACCTTTGTTAAAAGTGAGGAATGGTAAAATAAATCACTAACACATGGCAAGTTGACGTGTAGGGTCCCAATTTTACATGAATGGGCCGCTGGGGTTGATCTGATGCATTCATCCGATCTCTCCAAGTTGATTAGATGAGTCTAGTATCTTAAGGATGTACTTTTTGATCACAGAAAACGTACCTTCCATATTCCACAAAAGAAATTCGATGCTTAAATCACCTAAATGCAGAATGAAGAAATTAGATGAATGGATTGGATCAAACAAAAGTAGGGCCCTTAATGTAAAAGCAAAGCGTCTCGCAACAGCTTACCACGTAGTCGCGCTCTGCACTAGCATTTCAATCCTTTTTTCCAGCGTCACCAGTGCCGTTATCAAAGCAAGAAGTAGAGCAATTTTCAACTTAAAAAAACTAATAATTAGAATTCTTGGATGAACATGAATTTTCACAAAGAGCACAAATAGTCAAGTCAAACAAGATGGATGGATCAGATCATTCAAGTGCAGGGCCTGTTCAAATTGCATTATTTTCCCGCATCCTTTTCTGCTACCACCTAGAAGAATTCCAGCTTTCAACCTTAAACGGCTTCAAGTCCAGCTGATCTCAACCGTTGAATCTAAAAAGTCCACCAATGGAGCCAATAGAAGCTTGTCTTCTCCTGCATCTGATCTTTTGACTTGGAATATCCTTCTCCTTTTCCCATTCCAAGTCCTAGACTCAGTCCTTAAGATATGGTTAGTGCCAGCTTAGCCATTTAAAAAATACTTTTCCAGGCCACGCCGGCATGATCGGATCCGTCAATCTGAAAGATAAATGTTAGTCAGTCCTGCTGCTGCTGATTTTGTCTTGATCGGATGATGGTTGGTGCTTGATCGGAGAAGTCTTGTTGATGGTGTATAAGTTTAATGGTACGGATCATGGACTTGGGCTTTACCGTGTAGCACGGCAATGACTTTGCTCGGCAGGTGTCCTCCACCACCTTTGTGGACTGCACTTGGGGTTGAAACGTATGACCTCAGTGTTTGGACCTTGTTTAATGGCTAGGACACAGTGGCACACGGTTTGACCACATGGGAAAATGGCACCTCTACTTCCTGGCAGCTGCTCTTGGGTCTGACTTTGCGTGAACTTAAAAGAAGGGAGTGTACATGGTGCCACATTTGGCGTCTCTTTGCATTTTGCTATGAGAAATTTCAAGTAGGCAACATCTTAAATGAGCCACGAACCAATAATCTGAATACCCTGTTTTGCAATTTTCCTTTTCAAATTTTTATTTATTTTTTCAATTCTTTTAATAGTGAGCAATGCATAAAGATGACAAAGAGTCCATCCAATTAGGAAAACTGTCCCTAATTAACTTGCAAGGGTCAGGTTAGCGTTAAGAAATTTGTGGTCTTAAAGGACAGCTCCGGTGCACGAAGCTCCTACTTATGTAGGGTCAAGGAAAGGGGAGGACCACAAGTGCCTATAGTAGGCAGCCTTACTTTGCATTTTGCAAGAGGCTAATTCTATGCCTTGAATCCGTGACCTCAAGATCACATAACGACAACTTTTACCATGGCCTTAATAAGGTTAAAAATGATGTTACCCAAATGTATATTATGATCCGGCTTGGAGCAGTGAGTAAAAACCTGAGTCCCTGACACTATTATTCCATTCATGTATTGATTAAAATGCTCTTTAATGCCCAACTATCATCAGTCAACTCTTATCTTATATCTATTGAATAATACATTCAAAGTATATTATTTTCCATTTGCCTATTTCACATGAGATGGAAAATGTTTAAAAGAAAAAATATAATTAAATTATAATTGTTATCAATCTATTTCTAAAGTGTTAAAAAAATTTCAGGTATTAACCTCAATTAGGGGACCTGAATTGAATTACTTGTACATATTAGGGTTAGGTGTAGCAATTTTTTTTTACTTGAACAGTGTTACAGTCTTCAAACTATGACTTGAAGTTAGTTAGAGTAAGGATAAAAGCATCAAGGTGAGAGTTAGGGCTGCCAAAAAATTCTTCACTGACCCGTTGCCATCCTTAGTTATGCAACTTTAGCTTAGAAGCTAGAAAAAGGGGGGCAGCCCCGGTGCACATAGCTCCTGCTTATGCAGGGTCTGGTAAAGGGGCGGACTACAAGGGCCTACAGTATGTAGTCTTACCTTGCATTTTGCAAGAGGCTGATTCCACGCCTTGAACCCGTGACCTCAAGGTCACATGACGACAACTTTTACTGTTGCACCAAGGCTCCCCTTTTAAACTTTAGGTTAGAAGCTATAGGGTATAAAATAAGGTACTTACCAACTCAAGTGACTAGTGATGTGATAATTTTTCTTATTGTTTTAACTAATCAACCTGTTTCATGGGGAAAGTGACTATTAATAAATGGATTTCAACTTAAAGGCATGCAGCAAATACCCCTTGTTGATAATAGTTGGTACCTCCAAAATATACGAGGGATCTTAGTAGCCACTATTTTGCACTATGAAATTAAGGTTAGCACTTTAGTCTCTAATTTATTAATGTGTTTAATAAGCTCAAAAAATCTGAAAATTAGGTCTCTCAAAAATCTCAACCAACTTTCGCCTTTTCTTAAGATTTCAACGATTATTATGATCTAAAATATACAATCACTATTTCTCTCTTATGTCTCTGGTTCTTTCAAATCTTTAGTATGATTATTTGGAAAACATAATCAGATCTCACTTTTCTCATAACATATCTTTGCGAGATAAGTATCTTCACATCTCACATTTGTGATGATCTAGAGAGAGAGAGAGTAAAGTGATGCACTTTGGTAATTTGGGACATCTTGCGATCTGGGCTTCTAAAGATGAGGCCTTTTGGCGAAGCCAAGTCAATTTCGGTCCACCAAACCCTACAACTAATGATAAGTACCAAGGAAGCGTGTACGTTGTCACACTCCCTACCTTCCAAAGGTGCCTAGAGGACAGGCCAAACATTGTAGAGCGCCCGATCAATCTTGGTTGATCAGTGAATTTTTTTGTTGGGGTTAATCTGGTCTGAAGTTGTCGGACCGAATTGTTTGCTTTTATCAAACAAAGCTTTATTAGGGGGGATTAGTTGATTAGTGATATGAGAATAGCTTAGGAATGCCCTCATAAAAGCCTAAAACCTGTTACTCTATAAAGGTTAAAAACATTATCAACATTTAAAACAAACAACTATTACAGATATAACGATTATGTAATGACCTAAAAATTGTTACAAAGGAAATAATTAAAATGCATAAATCCATGATTTGGCTCCCATTCATTGAATATATTAGAAAATTTAATTAAATCATTTATGCATAGTAACAAATTGAAATTAACTTTCATTTAACTTTTTTTTTTTTAATTTTAAGTTAATAATCCTTCACTTGTTTTAAGTTAAAAACAACAAGAACATTTCCCTACTTGTTTTAAAATTGAAACAAGATCAATAAAACTAGGCATTCATTAAGATCAATGCATACAGTTCGATGAATATCAAGGTATATAGTAAAAAAAGTGTTGAACTACTTTCCATGGTGATAGGCTAGAATTGCAACACACACACACATCTCTTTATAGAGATAAGTATATACATAAAGTTCAGTGTCTCTATGCCTGATCATGCTCTTATCTCATTATTTAGCCAAGTGATCTAGAGCCAACCATTAATCTCATAGGAAACAGCCTCAATTCCACATTCAGAAGAGGCAAATTTTTTAATAGATAGTTTGTTCCTAATTCTTTGTTTTATGTGCATATTTACAAATTTTGGAGTTAGGAAGAAGTCGATCAAAGAAAAAGTTGGAGAATTTGAAAAAATCTGGAAAGAGTTAGGAAAAAAGTTGGAGAAAAAACAATGAATTTTAAAAATTATAAAAAATTAAGAAAAAATAATAGTATCCTATTTAACAACATCTTAAGCATAAACCTATATTATTATAAATAAAATTAACCATCAAATCCTGTATAAAAATTATATTGTTAATGACATACTTGAATTTGGGATTGAAATGATGAAGAAAACTAAAAAAATGCCGCTCATGAAAAATACGTTACTTTTCAACACAAAAAAAAGAAGAAAAAAAAGGTTTTTAACTATGTTTGTAAGATAAAAAGGAAGATGAAGGGGTAGTCCCAATGCATGAAGCTCCCGCTTATGTTGGGCTCAGGAAAGGGATTGACCACAAGGATCTAAAATATACAACTTTACCTTGCGTTTTGCAAAAGGCTATTTCCACGCCTTAAACCTGTGACCCCACGATCATGGGATAACAACTTTTACCCTCGTGAATATTTTAGCAGCAAGGACAAAATAAAAGGAACAGCACACTAACGTGGCCCTGTTGGCAACTTCTTTGGCTGTTTCTTATTGCTTATCCAATGACGACAAAGAGAATTGTTATTTTCTGTCATTTCTAGCGTCACCCTGAACTAAGTTACTAACTCACCTCGTGAAAGCACTAACAAGCAAATTAATCTTGAGCAATTTGGGTAGCCCTCGTGACCATCAGACTTGGTAGTCCACCCACCGTGACAAGTGTGTTAAATTATTGGTGAATCCCAATATCCAAATATTGCACCATTTTGAAAATACCAAGGGAGCATAAATACAGAAAATAATTTCACAAAAATGAGAATGCCAAAAGAACTCTAGAAAAGCTTACTCATCTATATAAAAAAAGATGACATGGATGCATAGTGCACTTTTATTTTATTTTATATTGTTGATAAATTTCAAGTATCCACTTGGATTTATCAATATTGTTCATTATTTTATAACATCTACCGGCTGTTAATGGTACTTGAGATGGAGTGAGTTGGCTTAAGATGAGATGAGATAAGCCATACATGACTGTTAATAGTGCTTGAGATAGTTGAGATGAAAATCATCTCATTTTAGTTCATTTCTTGGCTGAATTTGCAGCCATGCTAAATTTGAAATACCTCAACCCAGCTTAATATCTCATCTCATTTTAAGCCATCTCAAACACCACTGGCGCTACCAGATATTCAGTCATTGAATAGATGAGAATAGACCTGCACCGATGGAAAGTGACTCTTTAGGCCACATTTTGCCCATTGTATTGTTATTGTATAGTCTTGGGGTTATGGGTTTAAAGCGTGAAAACAATCTCTTACAAAATGCAAGATAAGGCTATGTACTTTAGGCTTTTGTAGTCTGCCCCTTTCCCAAACGCCGCATGCGCAGGAGCTTGGTGGAAAGGAGCTGTCTCTTTTATTGATGTAACAAATGAATTTCTCGTACAGTGACTCTTGACATCTCTAAAACGTGGAAATATTTGTGCTACGCTTGTATCCGGTGACGTCAATTCATACCACCATCGGAATTAGAGACAGCCAGATTACCAGTCTATCATGGGGCCTACTCCTTAGAAATTATCTCACATTGGTGGTCACCATTATTCTGGGAATAAGAAGGATAGCCGGGTAAATCTAAAAGCAATGCACGTGAAGACTAGGACTGTGGAGCAAATCAAGGTGGCCTGGCTCTATGATGAAAATGATATGTGGACGCGCCTTGTGAAGACGCTTCCATTGGCCATGGCCAAGTTTTATTTGAAGGGTGCCATTCAGCTCCTTCAGCGCTTTCTCTACCTTTAGATGTCTAATACACTAAAAAAAAATTATGACCATTGAATGATTCTAGCATTCTAGTAGTAGGGTAAGAGTCAGGCTTTTAACCATTAATTTGATGAGAGTCCGTAAGGATTAGATGCTCGTGAGCTAATGCCACTCTAAAACCCCATTTTGGCAGATCTAGCCATTCATCATATTAGGCACCAGAAAATTGGGCAACTCCTGTAGTCCGCCTCTTCCTCGATCCCGCATGCTGCGGAGCTTTGTACATTAGGCTGTTCTTTTTATATAATTCAATAAATTTAGATAATCTTAACTGCTTGTTTTACTTATTTGAATTTTTACATTTGACCTGTCAAAACATGAGAAGAAAGTATTTGATGGGCATAAATTTTAAATTTAACCTAATAAATACGATGAACGACTTAGATTTTTATCACGAGAAAAAGGTTGAGTCTACTTCTTCACAACATCTGGAGAGTCTACTCATTTAATAAAGTTTCTAACTGGCTTCAGTCCCTTTTTTATTATCAAGTACAAATTTTGAGATATTAAAATCATCTAATCCATATGCGTTTCAATTACTAGTCATTCAAAGTCAGAAATTAGACGATGGGTCGGATCTATCAAAGGTGGGTCCATTTCATGCAAAATATGAGGCGCTTCTAGATACGCGCCTATAGGAGAGTCCGAGCCTATTCAATTTTTTAGCTGCTCGTACAGATTCCAGTGCCCTTGTGGCCCGCCCCTTTCCAGGACCCCGCATAGGCGGGCCCTCGTACAGATTCCAGTGCCTTGCGTCCATGCACCATATCTTCTACCGGTTGAACCGCATTATTCTGCCCAAGCCACTAGACAAATCTATTTCTTCTCTTCCTTAGTCAGGGGAGTAGACCAAATCCTGCCAAGTCCCCCAAAGTCGGTTTTCCTAAGGTAGGCAGCTTTTGCATCTTCTGCATCAGATTTTTGGTTCTGCTATATGTTTCCTCTACAATCTGCTGGTCTCTTGAACTTACCTGTTGCTGGAAATGCTGCAAGCCTGCAAATGGTGGAATAAGTACTATTTTCCTTCTGTTGTTTGATTGGTTTGCTATCATTGGCTCTTACTGATGATAGCATTCTGATGTAGATAAATGAAAAATATGTGGAGTGTAGATTCAGTTTGAGTACTAGAAAACCAGTTAGAGTAGATTATGCACTTTGTGCTATGGTGGGTCTGGATGTACAGTAAATTTCAGTTCTGGGTACTCTTCAGATTGCAGTTTACATGTAAAATCTACCCGAGAAGACCCCAAATCATTGTGTGGAAAACCAAGCTGAATCCGTTAGTCACTGTGTCAAGTAGGTCGGGGGTGACTCGGTGGATCAAACAGTTAGTTAAGAAAGCAATACATGTTAATGTTACTCTATAGAATGTTAAAAAGAAAGTGAAATGTCAAGTAAACAGTTAATCTTCGAGATTCCTAGAATGCTAAACAACAAATAGGATATTGATAGTGAGGAAGTTCGATTGATTTCCTTGACCAGGCTGGTTAACTCGGTTGACTCGATGGTAAGCAACCGAGTGAAAGTTTTCTTAATTTTATTAAGCTGTGACCCGGTAGATAAGCGTATGAACTTGCTATGGTGAAGATCTATTTGAGTAGCTTGGTTTTCAAACTATAGCCCAAGCACTGGATGTCAATTTTTTATACATGGTAGCACAACCTTAATTCTGCTAATTTTTTTCTGCGTGTTCTTTTGTGTTGTATGTATATTTTTAATAAGTAGGGACAATGATTCAATGCAACATTAGCTTTACATCCAATATGGGCATCCTTGGATCAGACTGGTCAGTTTTGTGTGGTATGCCTGACTTATAGCCCACGGTCTCAATGAACCATTTGTAACCGTTATATCAGAAGCCTGTTAATGGGCCATGGGAAAAACATTGATTAATTGCTTAGTTAGGAATGTCAAATCAGATTGTCCCATGTCAGAGGGTTCCACTGGTTGATAACTGGATACAGGGTTCAATGGAAGCTCTATCTGATAATTGCTCTTCTAGTATTACTTGTAATCTTGTAATTTTAATTTCTTTTGCTTGTATGTTTTTTGTTGATTTTCTTACCCTTCGCATTCATATGATGATATATAGCAAGTGTAGGTATTTCTCTTTGGAGGAGTCTTAGGCATAATGGTTAAGATGTGAACCTCTTCTGACTCTTACCATTAGCCGCTTCTAGCCGATAATCCAGTTTGTACAAGAGTTAAGATGCGTTCTCCCTTTCTCAATAACGGCATGTCATTCTTTACATTCCTTCTTCTTTTTTTTTTCTGGTGAGTTGGTTGGTGAGTTGAATCTATAATCTTTTGTTGGGGAAGATGTTGTCACTGGATGCACTATATTTTAATTTTTGCGATTTTTAATTAGTCATTAAAGGCTTTTATAGATTCAAAAGCAATCGGTTCTTGAGCTGTTTAATAATATTAAGCCTGCAATCATCAGAAGAAGGAATGCAAGTATCATTTCAGTTTACAGTTTTGTGAAGCCTGTAAATTTTCTTATGTTCTACAAGTTCTATTGCTAAACAACCTAGTTCTCATAATTTATTGGCTGTACACTTATGTAAAACCAACTCTAAGGCACTTTTGCTTCCTGATTTTCATAGTGAGATCCGGTTTCCATCTATTGCTTGCTCTCACTTCATGGCTGAGGTCTGTGCTCGATAAAGTAGGCTTTCATCAACTTTTTTATTGAATTTAGCTGGGCAAATTCAAATGTTTCAAGTTGGAAGAGCGTTGCTTGGTTGTGACCTTTTGTTTAGTTGGTTCCTAGTGCGTGATGTTTGTGATGAAATTGAGGGAAAAAAAAGAGCTCTTCAGCTCTTAACCTCTTGATTGAAGGTCACTCTGTCAGTTTTCTTAGGTGTTCAGGAAAAGCCAATGTCAGTAGCTGTTGACCAACACCAAGGAACTTCAACATTAAGATGTAGTTATGTACAAGTTCATATGGAGGCAAAGTTGGGATTGGTATGATACTTTTTGTGAAAGTCTGTTTTTCAGCTTGACTATGCATAGCTGCTTCTTGCTGCCCTCTTAACTTGAGAGAACAAAGAAGGTTCAGTCTGCTGGAAAGTCTGCTTGATAGCAATTTGTAGTGAGAGTTAACTACTGGTAAATGTGGTCCAGATTACTAAATAATATTTTCCTGGGTCCAGTTATTGTCAATGCTTCTATTCGATGATGAAGTGTCATTCTGAATCAGAAAATTGATTACTTGGAGGTGAGTTGTAGAAGCTAGAAGACAGGAAAAAAATAGACTCATCATTGTGTTTCCAATTATCTTTCATTCTTCTAATAGGATATTTTAAATTGGCACCTCTTTTCTTATCAACTAATGTGTAAGTGGAGTAAATGCTTGCTATGGACATTGGAGAAGATCGACTACAACCAAATGTGGACAGTAGAGACAAGTAAACCATTAAAGGGAAAAAAATCACAACACAGACCAGGTATTGCTATGTGTTCAAATTTACCTTGCAATGAATCTCCCAAAGAAACAGATTAAATATCTTCGCAATTGGGATTCTTGAAAAAAACTACAGACATGTGTGCAGTTTAGAGACAGAGAGGAAGATGAGGCACTTAAGCTATTTGTTATGAATTTTAGTGCTTACAAATTTATGAATATCTTTTACCCTTATTAATATCCATTCTATTTTGTTGGTATAAGATGAAGTACCCTAGAAACATGTATTGAGGGAAGAAGTTCAGAGATCTACTTTACCTTTTTGTTTCTTTTAACCTATTTAACGTTGATGTCTTTTCTTTAATCTTTCCATTTTTGGACAGAATTTGTATCGTAGTGCCTTCAGGACCCATTTGGAAATGAAGTTATTACCAAGAGAGGTTGATAAATTGGCTCTTCATGGGGCTGGATTCCTTGCACAAAAGCGTTTAGCTCGTGGTTTGCGGCTTAACTACATTGAAGCAGTGGCTTTGATAGCAACACAGGTACAATTGAATTGCCTATACTATGCTTGGGATTTTTGCTTGTATCTCTTCTTTTCTCGCGTCTTGTCTTTTTGAGGCTGGTTCTCACTTGCACAATATTTGTGATATTTATGAGTTTCATGATTTTTGAGATACAGCATGCTAGATTTACTCTAGAGTCAGAATTAGTATCATACTGGAGCATCTAAAAGCTACAGCCTTTCCACAATGAGGCTATTCATCTGACAACCAGGTATTATGCCTACTACACACCCCTTAGTTTTAGCCTGAGAACATAAAAATGGGGGAGGTTAGAAAATTGTCTTATGCCATGAAACCCTTCTGTTATAGCGATCAACCTCACCTCCTATTTTACTATGGTAAATAAATAGAAATTTGTGGGGGAAGCAGAAAATTATGGTCAGTGATTCATGTCTGAAACATGATAAGAGTTAGCAGCTAAGTATGCAGCATCTACAATGTGGTTGGAGATAGATACATGAAGGAGAAAGAAAGGAAAAGGGATGAGAAGAGAAGAGAAGGAAAACAGAAACAACATAAAAGTGGAATGGAGAGTATATTTGCACTTGACAATACTCTCCCTTTCATTTGATTTTCACTTAAAACCTTTTATTGATTACTCTAGGTGGGGACAAACTATAGGGACTATCGCTTGAGAGCTTTCTACTGTTACATTCCCTACTACTGGCTGGAAACTGGGACTTGGTACTATCAATATGGGATAGGGGTCATAGAAGGAAGAGTTATGACATTTTATAAGCAGTCACAGTGTCTGTTTCCCAGTCATACTTCTATGTCAGGTAATCCATAAATCTACTGTGGAATGATGCAGCCTTGAAAATGTGAAAGATACTCTGATGGGGATGATGGAGGGAATTTGTCCTTACAAGAATAGCTGGTTGGCATGGGTGAGACTAATATATTAAAGAATTAGACAATGACAAGTAGTAGGAGAAGACGCTGATGAAGATGTGCAAGAGTGAAAGGGAAAGGATCTCACATAAACCAAAGTGGGTAGAGAGAGAGTACAATAAGAAAATTTTATATTTAATTATTCAAAAAGAATCAACCTCAAAATTCAAGCCATGATGAGGATGATTCAGTTTGAAGTTTCTCAGTCACATCCCCTATCAAATCTGTGGGACATCTTTGGAGATTTGTCACTATTAGGCACATCTTTGGTAACATCTTCCAAGTTCCTACATGAAGTAAATTGGAGGAGTGTAAGTTTTTGTTGTTGGCAATTGAGGGCATCTGTCTTCGGATCGATGAAAGGCTTTCTTTTGGTATTTAATAAGTCATGAATATTGAACCAGCAATGTTAAATTGTGAGATATGATGACTAACAAGGGAAATACCTTTAAGGACATTTTGAAGTGCCTCCTACAACAGTGGGAATTGCCAAATTGAGATATGCCGGAAAGGAGCAAAAGTATAGATGCACGCCAGAATAATCTCCTACAAGTAAACACGTGTGCTTTTAGATTTGATTAGAGAAGAACCTGGATCTCCTAAAACCCCATGTCTTTTGGGGTTGAAAATCCTTACATCTCTTATACTTCAATACCCATTATGTAATAATTAGGAGACCTGCTACATGAAGCAATTAAAAATACTAATTGAAAAGAGAATCTACCAGTTGGACTTTGAAAATACAAAGGCTTCTAGCTCAAGCAAACTAATTAGGAAACTCTGTGAATAACTTCTATTTAATCTAATTTCCCTGTGATGAAGTGGTTCCTATCAACAAACTATTTCATGCTGATGGTCGTCATACCAGTAATATACTTTGTCTCAATTAGATTTGTGGAGCCCTTGCTAGCCAGCAATGCTAATGAGCAGATATGTAGCTGTATGCTTTTCATGTTATGAATGCTGTGGAAATGCTATCATAATACAATCCACTCTAAGACTGTCCCAAATTGTTTTCCAAGGCAGTCCTTATCCAATACCCCTGTCCTGACTCTCCCTTGTAACTTTAGATCTAAAAGCTACTTCTCTTAGGCAGACTGCAGGTGTGGCCTTCTTAAGGGAAAAGAAAAAATGATAGACTCTGATTTTATTTTATTTTTTCTATTAGTTTTCTTGCACGGTAACTTTATAATAGTTTATGCAACCAATGCTAGATCCCACTTCATCATTCAGTCACGAGGAATGCCATAATGGTCTTGTTACTCTGTATTTTATTAGCTTTATTAAGGTAAAAACTTCGTAACAAAGAATTGCTGAAACATGTGATTGAAAAAATCATGTAAATTCCTTGTTCTCAATTTTGATAACATGCTGTCATTCTGATATTCAAGTGGCATATTTGTTTTGACAATTAATGCTGATATACTGAATTGCTGGTTGCAGAGGTTGCTGAACTAGTTATGGAATTCATTCAAAAATATGATATTTTGAAATGATTTTGATGCTCTTTCTGATAATCCACTATGTATCTGTAGATTTTGGAGTTCATTCGTGAAGGGAACAAAAGTGTTGCAGAGTTGAAGGACGTAGGAAAAGAACTTCTGGGAAGGTGCGTGGTAGAACTGAGATCCAACTTGGTGGTGTCAAGAAGTGCTACTTAGGTCCTAATTGTGATAGTTTATCGCTTACTAAATTAGCCCCTTGTTGCATTTATGATAAACTATGGTGGATACTTGAGAAACATTTATATTGCTGAACGGGGGAGTTTTATCTTTTTGTGGTTAGTATCTAGAAAAGAGGAAGCATCATCATCATCATCGTCATCAAAGCCTTATCTTAGTTGGGGTCGGCTGCATGAATCTTATTCCTCCATTCCTCTCTATTAAATGTTATGGCTTCATTTAGTCCAAAAGTTCTAAAATATTTTCTCACTACTTCTATCAACGTGCTTGTGGGTCTTCCCCATGCCCTTTTAGAGCCTTTGACTTGGATTGACTTCTAACTGGTGCCGTTTTCGATCTCCGTGGGATATGTCCAAGCCAACTAAGTCTAACTTCCTCATCTTGTTACCTATTGGTGCTACTCCTAAGTTTCCTCCTATGTTTTTATTTCCAATTCTATCCTTTCTTGTCTTGCCATTCATCCATCTCAACATCCTCATTTTGGCTATGCTTATCCTATGTACATGTTGTTCCTTAACTACCCAACACTTTGATCCATAAAGTATGGCTGGCCTTACAGCTATCCTATAGAATTTTCCTTTCAGTTAAGTGGCACCCACTGATTATGCAAAACTCTAAAGGCACATCTCCATTTGTTCTAGCCCACTCGGATTCTCTGGGTAACATCCCTCTCAATCTCTCCAGTCTCGTGAATTGTCGATCTCAAGTATCAAAAGTGGTATTTTTGGTGGCATTTTTGGTTATCAATCTTTATTGGTGCTTAGCTCTCACTTCTCTCCTTGCTAAAATTGCATTCCATATACTTTGTCTTAGATCGCCTAATTTTAAATCCTTTAGACTCTATAGCATCTCTCCGCTACTATAGCTTTGTGTTTATACCCTCCCTTATCTTTTCAATTAAAACTAAGTCATTTGAAAATAACTTGCACTATGGAATCTTCTCGTGTAGGTGTTTTTATTAACTCATCCATAACTAAGATGAAAAGGTACGAGCTCAGTGCTGATCCTTGTGCAGTCCTATAGTGATAGGGAAATCATCGATTTCTCCACTAGTGGTCCTAACATTTGTTACTGCTTGCTCATACATATCCTTAATTATGTTTATATACCCTATGAAATCCCTTTCTTACCCAACACCCACCATATTAACTCTCTAGGGGCCCTATATAAGCTCTTTGTGATCAATAAAGGCCATCCTTACTCCTCCCCCTAAATTTCTCTATTAATTGTCTAAATAGGAAAGTATCTTCCATGGTAGACCTCCCAGGCATGAAACCAAACTAGTTTTCCGATACACTCATCTCATGTCATAGCCTGTTCTCAATTACTCTTTCCCAAAGTTTCATGGTACGACTCATAAGTTTTACCCCACGATAATTAGTGCAACTCTATATATCTCCTTTATTCTTATAAATAGGTACAATAGAGCTTTTCCTCAATTCATCTGACATTTTTTTCAATTCTACAATATTGTTACTACTCCAATATCTCCCATATACTTCTAGACCTTTATTGGTATACCACAACGCTTTAAGGCCTTTCCTGATTTCATCTTTTTTGAGGCTTCTTTCACTTAAGGTGTCCTGATCCTACAATCGCATCTATATAGTCCAACATTATTTCAGTTTACGATTCTTTCAAGCATGTAAGATTACAATGTTGGACTTTCTTAATCCTTGAAGAGAAGTTGGCTTTCAATTTCCTAGAGCTTTGTCTTGGATGAGACCTGAACTTTGAGGTATTTGCTTCCAATCGTATGATTCTTTTCTCCATTGCTGAGATATTATTTCTCTCTTCCTTACACTCTCTTTAATTAATCTCACACATATGCCCTAGAATTTGTGTGTGTGTTGTCCTTGAGGTATCATTAGTTCTTAAGAACTATCATAGCTCATCTTGTTGTTTTGGATATTAACTAGTCCTTGTTCCTGTCATACTTATGTATTGTGTTGGGTTTACTTCATGCATCAGACAATAGACTACTCTTCTGTGGTTGTAAATATATTCTATAGTATAGCAATGGGACAATAGCTCATGGTTTGGCCATGCACTTCTTTTACTTTACCAGTGCAGATTTCTTTATTTCTCTTCTTGTGACAACTCAGGTATTTCAAACACCTTTTTACAAATCCTTTTGAAAGGTGGGCCCCAATTTTTGAAAAACAATTTTAAAAACAAAACAGCGGAAAACATTTTCAATGAATTTCATTTTAAAAACCCCGAGTGTCAACCATCGACTCATTACTTAATTATTTATGATTCATTTCTATATTTAAAATTTGAAAACTCAAATAAAATTTTCATTTTTCTAGTAAACCTTTCTTTTTTTTTTTAAACAAGTTTACTTCTTTAGGACCAATCCAGTCAACAACCACAGTCCTTGCATTATCATAGATCAAGTCCAAATACCACAGATGTACATGTGCAATCCAAGTAGAATTTAAAATATACCCTCAGATGAAGTTGTTTCAATCAATTGCTCGTTCGGCTCCTCACTAGTCCTATCTGTATCTCAATATCTAAGGCACTGCAACAATAATGCAATGCCTCAGCAAGTTATGCTTGGTAGGGGAAATAAGATGCGTATGAAAACCGCAATAAAACATTTGTTTCCACAATATAGTAATCATTTTGGGGCACTAAAACATTTGCATCAATAATCAATAATTTGCATGATTTTAACTTAAGATAATCTCAAACTTTTGAATAGCAAATTTCAAAGCACTTCAATTTGATATCATAATTGAGTTCAATAGTGCAATATCATATTAAAATCACAGTCCAATCTCGAGTAAACTTTTTGAATATGTGTAAACATTATGAATAGATCTAGTAATGCAATGCCATATGCAAATCACGGTTAGAACATCGAATAAAACTTCTAAATAGTAATATGAGTAAAAGGACATTAAACTCACAAAATCATAATAAAAATATATAATCATAATCATCCAGCCACTACTGGTCTACATACACCCAGCCAGTGCTGGGCCCACATATCCATCAAGTCAACACTGGGTATCCATAATGGTCATGAGCTCATATCAGGCATATCATCTGTCACGTAGTCATGGGTACTATCACATAGTCGTGATCGCAGTACTTGAATCTCCAAGAAAGCCAAGCGCACATGTTGTCACTCAATCGTGCTCGTAGCAATGTGCAAAATATACAAAGGATTGCTATGCTGCAGTGATAACTAACTCCCGGGTCTATTGACTGCTGCTCCCTGCCGATACTAGAAAGGGAAACTAGGTGTTCGTCATGCATGGGGGACTAATCGGATGCGTAGAGTGGATGACCCATGATACCACTTCTACGCATTTTCCCTTCTATGGGGCGAGTGTCTAATCATCTTGCAAAGTCAGAGGGTGGCTGACTGGCCCTACATCTCTCCTAGCATAGTATCCCAAGGTCCATGCTTGTCTAAAACAAAACCCTCAGGCCTCTATACCTGGATATAAAATAATAATAATATCATGCTACATGCCTGTGTCATATCAAATCCATGGAAAATACCTATTCGTATGCATAGCTGGTACCATGTACCACATCAAGCTTATCTAGCTTCTAGATCAAATCATGCGGAGATAAAACATGTCACGCACTATTAAAGCATGTTTCTTTTAAAAAAAATGAATGACATGCATTTCAAATCCATGGAAATATAATCATAATATAGCAATTCTCCATATACAAAACTATAACCATTTTTTTTTATTATAATTCATGCCATAAATACTACATATATAATGTCACACAATAATCATATTTTATAAATGGTTCATGCAACTCAAATCTCATGCAATTGTTAAAATCGCATCATAACTATGTCAAAAGATCATGCAATGCATGAAAAATAGCATATTAAATTCCAACTACCTCTAATATGGGCTATTCAAATCCTTAGATCGTCCAATGGTTTCAAAGTCATATCAATAGGCGTATCTGTCAAGTCATACATACATTTCAGGTTAAGCACTTACAATTTCCCATTTATTACTCATTTAGTCTTTGATCATCATCAAACATGATGATCTTGCCCCTACTAACCTCTAATCCTAGGTATATCTCTTTATTTTGTAATATCCTCAAATCTTGACTGTTGATTAAAGATCAACGATCCAAATCATCTACTTGTTATCAAATTTCTAAGTAAAGGTCAAACAACTCCTTTTAGGCGAAAGTTCAAAGATCATCAAATTCCATAATTACATCTATACAAATATACTTCACATACTTGTATAAACTAAACTTCATACTTTCAACTACTTATCTGAATTTTTCCATTAGGATACTCACTATATACCCTTACACTATAGTTCTTTTATCTGGAAATTTCACTGTATACCCTCACCGTGATCAAAGATCAACGATCCAAATCATCTACCTATTCTCAATTTCTATAGATCTCAGCCTAATATATAATCTCTTTCATATTTTTATGTTTGATCTATTGATCCAAAGGTCAGATTAAATTTTAATCGGTCAGATCAATAGTTCCAAGTCCTCCTAACATCAAATCTTCGAATCTAAATTCATCAGAACAATCTATCCATTAGATCATTTCAGTTGCCGGACAAGATCATCAATTTAGTCATTTATTAAGGTTGAGATACTAATAATTAGCAAATCCAAGCTGTATAAGGTTTGATCTTGCTCAATCCAAAGTTTCTGGGACAATCCTACTGTTTGATCGCTCTCAATGTCTGCCTTGGGTGTCATAATCGTCTAATTTGGGTCTCATATGTCCCAATCCTTCATAATTTCAGTGTTTGATAAGATTCACATGTGTATTAATAGTTAATCTAATCATCTGATGGTCGGATTGATCTCCGATCAATTAGATCTTTAGTTCGCATTTTGTTCAATGGATCTGATCATAAATCTCAATTTAATTAGATGATCAGACTATCAGATTCACCAATTTACTTACTAGGTCATACAATTGTTCAATTTCAATGGCCTGATCATCTTCCGATTGGGCTGATCTAAGTCATTCAATAATCTTTGGTGTTTAATCAAGTTAAGGTGAGGTCAGATCATGAATTTCATCATAAAATCAGGTTCGTATCGTCTAGACGAATCCAATGGATGTCTTGGATTAAAATTTAAGCTTATGTAGCCTTTTGAATTTAAGATTTTATGTTTCAAGTTCAGATCAACTTTGGATTAGAAATAGGATGAAATGATGTTACTAGGATGCACTGTGTTCGTGATGCATATCCAGGATGCACTTGGGTTCGTCATGGTCACCAGGATGCAGCTGCGTGTGTCATGGACAACAGGATGCATTTGCGTCCCTCGCGTCCCTCGCGTCCCATGCATCGTGACCATCTGTTCTTGTTCTGCTGAGTTCTGTCATTTAGGTTGTCTGATTTTATCTGTTTTTATGTTTTCTTAGGTTTTTGGGGTCTAGAAACAAGATGAACGAGTTAGATCTTCCATCTAAGTTTCTATGTGATGGATTTTTCCTGATTAGCCAACGTGTCTTTGGCCAAAAAAAATAGTCCAGCGAGGAAAAGGAAAAGAAAAGGACGGTTTACCTAGCAGCCGGAATAGGGAGGAGCGGTGCACGTCCAATTGGAGGGGAAGATGGAGGTTGTTGGCAGTTGCAGTAGGGTTGGCAATCGTCGGGCTGCAGTGGCAGTCTGTCGGACGGGAGAGGTGAAAGGAGAGGGAAGGCAGTGCTGCTGGCAGCCGTAACCAAGTCGGCAGTCATTGCGCTGTCAACCGAAGGAAAGAAGAGAGAAAGAGAAATGTCAGTGGGCGTGCGGGGCTGGTTTCAATGCAGTCGACGATGGCGTTGATTGGACGACGACTGAGGTAAACGGGAGAGAGAGAGAGAGAGAGCAGTTATGAAGGGGGCGGTGGAGTAAATGTCGGAAAACCCATTTAAAGCTTTTTATTTTATGTAATGATTACCTGCATTTAATGAGGTAATCATCACATTTGATTTCGCAAAGTCTTAATATTCACATTTATGGCTGAGATGACTACTCATGACTGTAATGTGGGTCTTACTTGCAATTAATTCTATCGCTTTAATTATTAATTTAAATTAATTTAAATAATTATGGAATTTTTGTCCAAACTCTAATTTTGACGTACTTAGTGTCGTTGGACTCATTTTCACGAGTAGATCACTAATATTGATGTTCCAATGCTTAATTTTGTGTCTTCCACTAGTTATCTTTAAAAAAAATAAAAATCTTGAAAATATAATCCTGCGTTTCTCCTTTTTCAATTCGTTCTTTTTACATGAAGTGAATTGGAAATTTAGGGGTGTTACACTTCTATTACTAACAATTACATCTTGGTGCCAGAACTTAGTTCTGTTACACCATCAAACAACTTACTGTGGATCATTTGTGACCTCTTGAAGCTGCATTGTGTTTGAGTCTTTGGTTTTCTAATCTTTAGTCTTACCATGCTCTATTTTGACAACCATAATTCCACATTTATGTTAACCAATCCAATGTTTTAGCGTCGACCGATTCTCCTTTTGTCAACTAGAAGTTACTGTTGAAATACTCACAATATTCTTCGAGTTTAAAGAACAGTCTACAATCATCATCATCAAAGCCTTATCCCGATTTGGGGTCGGCTACAATATCTTCTGAAATCATTTCCAGCTGCTTAAAGTGTTAAGGGATAGTTATGATTATATATATGGAATGTTTTTGTTTTACAAACATTGGTTGTCTAATTCTTTGTTCCTCCTTTCGTGTTTGTAATGAGATTTTATGATTATATATACATATATATGCCTGTATATCCTGGAGCTTCGTGCACCCTCGTGTCACTGCTGACCAGAGTCCAATCTACTTTTGGGTCCGATCTCTAGTCATCTTGAACTCCCCAAAAGAAAGAAGTATGGCCCAGTCAGTAATAACCTTCTGAATTCTAAAGATTATGGAAAACTTTTGTTTCTGTTTGTTCTAGGGAACAGTTACATGAATATGCAAAGAATTACTGATCTTCAATATTTTGAACTTCTACTACAATATTGTATGGCCCGCTTTGGCTTAACTAATGCTTCTTTACTGCATTATTAATTGTTGGTCTGTTCTTGGTCACTAGGAGGCAAGTTCTCCCAGCTGTTCCATACCTTCTGGACACTGTTCAGGTAACTTCTTTGCTGATGTGTGTACCTGATATTAGAAGTTCCATTTAGGGGAGATGAAATTTTGTGTCTGATCTATATGTTTTTTCTGCACTTCATGGCCATTTCTAGTGGGTCGAAGTAGAAGAGGTAACATGCAATTTTATTAGAATCAAGTTCAAAAGAAAAGTGCGTGAAAGCAACTTTTGTTCTGTATTTAATAGATGAGGCTCAAGAGAAAAATGAAAATGTATTCATTATGAGTATAGACGCAAAACCGAGTTGATAAATATAAACCCAGGGAGAGGAACCCATTGTTGGCTCTTTACATGAGTAACACCTTACATTAGTTACATGTAAACTTAAAGCATATGGTCCTTCATGCAACTTAAAGACATTGAAACTTACAACAGATGAGGAATTAGAGTCATTTTGAATCAGAGAACAAGGATGTGTTCAAAGATTTCTTGGTTTTTTTTTTTTCCTGCTTTGTATCATAGGAACTGCTGAAAGATGGGAATCTGCACATAAGAAATTGAGAGCAACAGCATAATTACAACTTAATAATTTGTGGGCCACAACTACAGGACAAAAAATTCTAAGTAAAAGAGTTCAAGGATACATCAATGAATAATTTGAATGGACTTCCTTAGCTTGGTATTTTGCTTAGCCACATGCACAGTTTTTCTTTTCCATTGACAAAGTAACAAATAAAATGCAATGTTTGAAGATTATCTAGTGCTAGAGAATCAAATGCCAAAGTTAAACTTATAAATGTTTGTTTGTTTGGACATCTCACGGTATAATTGTTAATTTTTCCTTGTCTGTGCTTAAATGGCAGAAAATAGGGCTTATATTTTTGTTCTTGAACCGCTGTGGGTCTCCATCTCAGGATCTGGTAGTCTGGATGGCAGTGACTGCATGATGCGCTAACCATTTTAACTCCAAACTCTTGTTACTCCCCATCGAGTGAGTTCCTTGTTTGGAATTTGGGTCAATCACTCAAGAAATCCAGCACTGCTAAAGATTCCTACAACCCCATTATTGGCTGCCACAACTTGATCCAGGTCTTTTGGTCCACCATCCATCAGACTATGTTGAGGTACTTTAATTGTGTGTGATGCATCATGAGATTCGATGAAGGAAATAATAATGCAAGAATAACAGAATTTTACCTAATGCGCGATCTCTTTTGTTCATTAACTCATCTTGCATCAAAGATTTTCCTTGTAACTGTCCCAGTGTTCTTCGGTACCGTTTCCTGGTATCATCTGCACAGAGAATGTAGAAAGCAAGGCAAGTCTCTCTAATAGCAGTTAGTCTGATAGAAGGATTTTATTGCATTACAGAGAAACTTTAACATCATTATCAAACCTCTCATAGACATATCTGCATTGTGTTTGTCCGCTTTTCTAAATTAAATAATTTTGGGCTAAAATGTGCTCCATGTAATACCTTCGGTCCAAAAAAGCTCTCAGAATGCTTTCCCTTTCCTTTTCTTCAGTTGGGATCTTTTCTTTTGTTAGTTTAAGATTCTAATGGCTGAAAAGCTGGTTGACTTTCAGTGACATTGTATAATCGAAAGATATCTCATCGCTTATGTTTCTCAAATTTATTACAGGTTTTTCTCAAAAAAATTTAATGAGTATTGTCCCTGCTTTTTCTGTATTTTTCCCTATTAGTATTTGTTTGATGTTGTACATTAAAAGAAGCTTTCTGCTAGCATGATATTTGTTGCTTTTTATTGCAATTTTTGTATTTATGTTTTTTTTTTCAATCACATGCATCTTACTATTATTAGTCTGGTGCATGAAGCTTCCATGTATGGGGGTCCGGGGAAGGGGAAGACCACAATGGGTCAATAGTATTACTATTATTATTTGAAATTTAAGCCCACACCCCCATGTACAGCCTCAAACCCTGGTCACCCTGGCTAGAGACTCCTTGTTGCGACATTAGTATATGATTAGCTTTTCCACAAAAAAAGAAAGCATGATCTATTGATATCCTTGTATGTGATTATAAAAAGGATCCTCCTCCCTGATACAGATCAAGCTGAGGACCCTGTAGAATGTTGGTCATTGGAGTCCATTATATGGATGTCTTAAAAAATTGGGTTAGCAACACTTTTCTGTGTTATTAAGGAATATGATCTGTCTCTGGATCTCTACCTAGCACAACTTAATCCTGCTGAGAATTCTCTTAGAGAGGTAGCTGCAGTTGGAAAATGGGTGGACAAAGGAGTTTGACATTTATCTCTATACATCACAAACTCCTCTATATCTGATAGTAGTTTTGCCAAACCTTGTCTGAGTTGCTACTCTTTGGTTCTATTATGGAGTCTGAGTCTTTAGTCTCATAATATCATCCTTTTTTTGGTGCTAATGTCATTATCTCAAACATAAGTGAAATTTCCAAATTCCATCATACTTTGCAAATTGCCCTACTCTGTGTTCTACTCTTTTAAGTTGTAATATTCTTTTGAAATCCTGAAGTGAAAACTTAATACTGGTGACCACTTCCCTTGAATTAGCTGCATTAACTTCTAAGTACGTAAAATGATGTGATTTTTTATGATAATTTGTTGACTTCTTTATATAATGGAGATGTAGTTATATTTTCTATCAGGGAAAAATATATTATGTTTGCCACTAGTTGTAAGTTTGCTTACATACATATTTATGTGAGTGGGGATTCTACATGACCAATTCAGAGGATTTTCTTTGTTTCTTCATATCTATGCATCGAGGTATTCTTGTACTCATCAATTGTGTTTGCACCTTTCAATCCTTCATTCAGGTTGAGGGAACCTTTCCAGATGGAACAAAATTAGTCACAATACATGATGCTATTGCAAGGGATGATGGCAATTTGGAGCTAGCATTACAAGGTTCTTTCCTTCCAGGTATTAAGATGTATAATATAGTAATTGCCAATTTTTACACACCGTACCTTTCCTTCATCTCATAATAGTAGCATTTGTGAATTTCAAACTTGAGGGGAATTTTTACACAATCATCTTTGGGATTTTGTTAATACTAAGAAAAGATTCTGTTGGTTACCATCTTTCTACATGAAAAGTTTCCTTTCCATATAGTCCAAGGATAAAAATAGGTAGCCTGGTGCATGAAGCTCCCACGAATGCTAGGGCCGGGGAAGGGGTGGACCACAAAGGGTCTATAGTAGGCAGCCTTATCTTGCATTTTTGCAAGAGGCTGTTTCCATGCCTCGAACCCATGACCTCTAGGGCACACGGTTTACCTTTGCACCAAGGCTCCCCCTCCCATCTAGTCCATGGGTAAGCTAAGAAATGTTCACAATGAAGTACAGAAATAACTGCAGCCATAAAAAGGGCAGCCCGGTGCACGAAGCTCCTATGTATGTGGGGTCCGGGGAAGGGGTAGACCACAAAGAGTCATAGTATGCAGCCTTACCTTGCATTTTTACAAGATCATGTTTCCACACCTCAAACCCATGACCTCCATGTCACACAACAACAACTCTACCGTTGCACCAAAGACTTCGCCAATTAATTTAAAAAATGCCCATGTATTTGAGAGTGCTACTCCATTTGTTTGTACTCGTTGAAGCAAAGTATGCATTTATTGAGTCCTTTTTTTACAGACATTTATTGGAGCTTTACCAGGTGAAAAATATGATGGCATTACCATTCACGGCATGAGGCAAAATTTTGTGGTCATAATATTTCAATACACTGGTTTTTCTATCATACTCCCTTTGTCTCATATTATTAGTCCCCTTTGAAAAAACACAGGTCTTTAGGAAATCATAAAATGTATTCACACCTCATGCTCCATAATACATAATACCATTTCTATTCTTTAATAGATTTTTACCTTATTACTATCATGTAAATCTCTTAATATGATAAGGGTATCATCGGAAACTTATAATTAATAGTCGTTGACTTTTTTACTGGACAAAATTTTTGGGACAACTATAAATTGTAAGATGGACAAATAATGTGGGACAGAGCGACTGTAAAGTAAAGCATGATTTCGTGGTTCTATCACCATTGAAGTTCCATGTCGTGCAGTGGAGATACACATGTAACATCGTATCCAATGATACCTGATCTGCTTAATGCATATGCACTTAGTAAGCCACATTTGAACATTATCCTTTTCACTCAGCACCTAATTAAAATAATGTTGACAGTGTTTTTGCAACAGATGTTATGTCCTTTTGGGAAAAGATGGACACTTTTGCCTTCATTAATCAACTAGCATACCTTCCTTAAGGATCTTGATATTCACATCGTTTGACAGTACATACTATGACCAAAGCACTATCATCCAGCTTTCACAAAACTTGCCTGTTATGCATTTGTTTTATCATCATCCATTTAACTAAACAGATCTTACTCCATGTTGGCCAAAGAATTAGGTAAGAGACATCTAAATTGAAGTTTTCCAAGAGACTGAATAAACTAGTTTGTCAAACAGAAATTCATAGAATAAGCATAGTAGTCTATCTGACATGGGAGTGTCTAATGCTTCCAAGATTGATGACTGATCAAAGAATATCAACAATGATCTAGCTTTGGACGGTCAAGATCTATCTCAAAATCTCTTGAAGCATTTCATTATGTGTATGATTGGTTGTGAATGTGTGAACATCATTACCATGGAAGGATCCAATGGCTTGGATTGGCTAAAGAGGCATTTTTATGCCAAATAAAAAAGGTGCCTAATTCTAGCACTTCTGATTTGGAAAGTCTTAGCTAGGAAGATTTGTAACTTTAGAAGCTTGCTATTATCTCTTGTAAGAAATTAGAAGTTGCTTGGATGTAATTAGTAGCTCTCCAAAGAAGGTTTATCAAGTGAGCAAGTTTAGGAAGTCTTGGAAGTTAAGGATCATACAATTAGAAAGTTTTCAGGGTGGAATAATGGATGTATTTTCCATTGTGAGCTAAGATAGGCCAAAGTGCATCTTGGTAGGGCGTATCTGTATCACTTGTGGGCAGTGTGGTGAGACGTGTTGGAGCTTCTTGCCTCAAGGTGGTGTGTCTGTATCCTTGTGCTGAGAGCTTGATTCCTTTTCTAGAAGATCTGTATCTCTTGGTTGTGAGACTGTATCCAAGGGCGGTAATCTTTATTTAATCTTTCTTTGTGCTTGAATGCTATGGTGGTGGATCTGTATCCATGTTATAACTAATCTCAAACTAAACCTGTGGTGGTGATTTTTGTATCCACAGATATAATTGGACGTGCTTATTATGCTCACTTATTCACTAATTCTGCACTTATTTCTAGTACCCAGTTATCCAGTGTCACTGTAGGGGGAGTATCAGTGCCTTTAAGCGTTTTCATGCATCATCTTCATTGTAAAAGTCTGCTGCGTGTGTTTTTACTAAAACCTAAATGCATCTGGTATGTCCTGTTAAGGAGGTATGCAAAAGATCTTCTCATCACATTTGTCTTGACTAAAAGGGCAGCCCGGTGCACAAAGCTCCCGCCTATGCGGGGTCCGGGGAAGGGGCAGACCACAAGGGCCTATAGTAGGCAGCCTTACCTTGCATTTTGCAAGAGGCTGATTCCACGCCTTGAACCCATGACCTCAAGGTCACATGATGACAACTTTTACCGTTGCGCCAAGGCTCCCCTTCATCACATTTGTCTTGACTAACTCAACTATATTAAACTAACTGAAACGTTGTCTATTGTAGCCAATATTCTGGGGGTTTAGCACATGTTACAGGCAAAGAAAAAGCATAAGGCTAGATTTGACATTAATTCAGTTGCCATATTCTAAACTATAATGCATCTGGCTAGCCTATCATGATGATCTTACATCCATGAAAACTGAATTATCAGCTATTGTAACAGCCCGAGGCCCCACACCCTACAACGATATTGTCCGTGCCGGAGTGCCCATACACCCCGCACGGTTTTGTTCTTCCCCAGTTGCCCAGGGAAAAGGCCTTGTTGCAAGTGAAGTTCTCATCACTCTTATCAAGAGCCCAGTAACTTTTCCCCTAGCGATGTGGGACTAACTCTCAGTCTTTCACCTTGCCTAGAAGCCTGCCAGCCCTCTTAGCCCGCCCTCATCGGCCAAGGCTTCACAACCTCTCCCCCTTAAGGGACACGCGTCCCCGCGTGTCTTACCACACACGAGCGCCCACGTGCGGCTAGCCACCCACACCGGGTCGGGGTTTGGCTCTGATACCACTTGTAACAGCCCGAGGCCCCACACCCTACAACGATATTGTCCGTGCCGGAGTGCCCATACACCCCGCACGGTTTTGTTCTTCCCCAGTTGCCCAGGGAAAAGGCCTTGTTGTTGGGAAGGGAGAGAACACCCCTTATAACCCACAGACCATCACCCCTCCTGGCCGATGTGGGACTAACTCTCCTGCGTCTCGCCCTCAGACTATCTTGGGTCCCCTCACAAGGCCAACCCTCTGGCCATCTTGGCACGGTAGCCAGCTTGTAACAGCCCGAGGCCCCACACCCTACAACGATATTGTCCGTGCCGGAGTGCCCATACACCCCGCACGGTTTTGTTCTTCCCCAGTTGCCCAGGGAAAAGGCCTTGTTGCAAGGAAAGTCCTCATCACTCTTATCAAGAGCCCAGTAACTTTCCCCCTAGCGATGTGGGACTAACTCTCAGTCTTTCACCTTGCCTAGAAGCCTGCCAGCCCTCTTGGCCCGCCCTCATCGGCCAAGGCTTTACAACCTCTCCCCCTTAGGGGACACGCGTCCCCGCGTGTCTTACCACACACGAGCGCCCACGTGCGGCTAGCCACCCACACCGGGTCGGGGTCTGGCTCTGATACCACTTGTAACAGCCCGAGGCCCCACACCCTACAACGATATTGTCCGTGCCGGAGTGCCCATACACCCCGCACGGTTTTGTTCTTCCCCAGTTGCCCAGGGAAAAGGCCTTGTTGCAAGGAAAGTCCTCATCACTCTTATCAAGAGCCCAGTAACTTTCCCCCTAGCGATGTGGGACTAACTCTCAGTCTTTCACCTTGCCTAGAAGCCTGCCAGCCCTCTTGGCCCGCCCTCATCGGCCAAGGCTTTACAACAACTAAATCTTATTAGCACGGCCAACACAACACCACAAGGGCATCATGACTTTGATTTCAATTATAACAGCCCATGGTCCTACAGTAAGGATATTGTCCCTCAGGCCGCACAGTTTTGTTCCTCTACGGCTTTGATACCACTTGTAACAGCCCGAGGCCCCACACCCTACAACGATATTGTCCGTGCCGGAGTGCCCATACACCCCGCACGGTTTTGTTCTTCCCCAGTTGCCCAGGGAAAAGGCCTTGTTGCAAGTAAAGTTCTCATCACTCTTATCAAGAGCCCAGTAACTTTTCCCCTAGCGATGTGGGACTAACTCTCAGTCTTTCACCTTGCCTAGAAGCCTGCCAGCCCTCTTAGCCCGCCCTCATCGGCCAAGGCTTCACAGCTATCTTCTGCTTGGACCAAAAAACTAGTGTCCTTCATGAAAGCTGTCTTATTTGTCCAGGGAAATTAATATTATTTCTCTAATTTCTAGGATATTGCTATGGCTAATGATTTTAAAAGATTGATTGGTGATATTACTGCAAACTATTAGGATAACATTGGAGGAAGGCTACTATATGATGCCATAAACGCTTTTATGGAAGTGCTTTGTGGTTAGCAACTTAGCATAGAATATATCCCCCTATTATATTCAAAGAAAGATATTTATGAAAGATTTTCAGCTCTGCAGTTCCTTCTCTTGATAAGTTTTCGGAGACAGAAGCTGATAGCTCTCCTGGGGAATTAATTCTTGGTTCTGGAGGTATCATGCTTAACAGAGGAAGGAATGCTGTTATGCTTGTTGTCACTAACCAAGCAGATAGGCCTATTCAGGTGGGCATTTTGAATTTGTAGCTTGCTTCTTGTTTCTTCCATCTTTTGTTTATGATATTCTGGTTTTCACATCTAAATCTTCATATTTGGCACATGGGCAATGCTACTTGAATATTTACTGGTCCTATCATCTTAAATTCCCGTCAAGTTTCATGGTCCCCAGAGCAAAAAAATTTAAATAAACTACAAATGTTTCACCAGCTGCTGGGCTTCCATAATGAAGCTTTGCTTCTGTTTAAGTTGTGAAATCTTAAGGCCAGCAATGTATTAAGAGTAGTTACTTTGCTTAGTCTTTTTTGCTTTCAGTGAATCATGTTATGGAAACCTGGATTAGTCCTTCATGTTATCAGGATTGTTTCTAATCTATTTCTTTCAGTTAAATCTGACTTGCACTTCTTAATAGGAGCCTGAGCATTTTTTCATGTTATCTGGATTGATCTGGTTTTAGAAGGGGAGCCTTGGCGCAACGATTGAGTTGTCACCGTGGGACCTGGAGGTCACAGGTTCGAGGCGTGTAAACAGCCTCTTGCAAAATGCAAGGTAAGGCTACGTACTATAGGCCCTTTGTGGTCCACCCATTCCCGGGAGCCTGCATATGCTGGAGCTTCGTGCACCAGGCTGCGCTTTTTTTTAGGATTGATCTGGTTTTGCTGATCCTGGAGTGAAGTTTCTTCTGTTAATACAAACCACCTCCATCCTGACACCATGCTGCCAGGCCTTCTTGCTCACATGCTTCTTCTGTAAATTTATAGTTGAGGCCTTTGACAAGTCAAAATTCTTGAAGCTGATGAATTGAGCAGGAATGCATAGCTTATTCAGTCAATATCCATGTGTTATTATAGATCAGAAGTCTGGATAATGGAGAACTGATAGATAGAGAAGAAGGGTTCAGATTTTACTGTTATTGTTTTAGATATTCGTTTTTCAAAACTGAAAAGTGGAAACTGAATAGCATTTCTTTCTGACTTCAGATTGGCAGCCATTACCACTTCATTGAGACAAACCCTTACCTGGTTTTTGATAGAAGGAGAGCCTATGGCATGAGATTGAATATTCCAGCTGGGACAGCTACTCGATTTGAGGTGTGATGTAGTGTTATTTGGTTTGCATAGATTATTGATTCTTCTTATTTTCTCTGGTTTCTGTCTCGTAGTAGAGTAAGACGCAAATAGAATATACTGAACTCTTAGAAAGGTCTCCAAGTTCTGTTATGTGTCATACTAGAGGAAGTGCCTCTTCTTCAATTGCTTTTAGAACAATAACTTCTTCCTGTTGAAAATATAATTTGTCAATGCATGAATTTTAGTATGGTACTTATTCAGCATGAACTTTTAAAATGATTACATAGAAGCACTAAACCAATTAACTCAACATTATATCTTCTATTATTTAAAATGGTTTTATGAATTGTGAAATGTAACAGAGTTCAGACCAACACTCATGTTCTTGCTCTGTGTCAATTAGTTAGTCATAGTAGTAATGCAGCTTAGCTTGAGTTCAATAATCACTTTCTTGTTCTATATTATGGTAACAACATGGAGCTGTTGGGTCATGTTCAGCAGGAAACAGCTGGTAGTGAACCTTGTGAGTTTTGATGACAGCACATGCTTTCTAGATTAGGATTTATGACAACAAGAATATGGCTGATCGGGGTCTCTTTGGTGGGATGATTCTCACTGCGCAGTGGAGGCTAAGATAGATAGTAGAAAGTGAAACAGCCTGCAGAGATCAATTTAGAAAAATAAGCCCCATATTCAGAAGAATATGGCAGAGAACATCAAATGCACAATAGGATGGGTAGATAGTATAGAGGTCGCCAAAACTGATAGTTGAGATCCCAAGCATGTCATTTCCATGTCATATGTGACCTTGAGGTCACGGGTTCAAGGCGTGGAATCAGCCTCTTGCAAAAATGCAAGGTAAGGCTGCCTACTTTAGGCCATTGTGGCCCGCCCCTTCCCCGGACCCCGCATAGGCGGGAGCTTTGTGCACTGGGGCTGCCCTTTTATGGAGATAATTAAGTAGCAACTGTATCAGTATAGATAAAGATATGTGTGCATTAGCATAAGAACTTCAGAAGATTTGTCAATGGAGATTATGCATGTACAAGTCTTTCAAACCTGGTAGTGGAATTGCTAATACTGAGTGTTTTTACTGCTATCATGGCATCATCTACATGAAGGGGAGCATTGGTGCAATGGTTGAGTTGTCTCTATGTGACCTGGAGGTCACGGGTTTGGGGCGTGGGAATAGCCTCTTGCAAAAATGCAAGGCCCTTCCTCGGACCCTGCATATGTGGGAGCTTCATGCACTGGGCTACCCTTTTTTTTTATAGCATCATCTACATGAGAATCTGATTCCTTTATTATCATATTGTCCCAATTGTCTTCTTTGGTTGTTAAATACCTAGCAAAAAGTAGATAGTTTTTACTTTCATAAACTATTTTATCGTGGTGTGGCATGAAATCCCTGCATAATTAAAAGAAAAATGTCTATGGTACCTTTTACTCCCTTCTAAAATTATCATATATAACATTTACAAAGTTTCTTGCTGGTGGACAGATTGGAATTTCCTCTCTGTTCCTATATCATACTTATATGCTCGCACATGTTCACCAGTGAATGCTAAGGGCATTTGATGTTTGGGAATGTTGCAATGTATGTTGGTTAAAATTAAATTGATTGATCCTCTAAACAATACGGAATTAGAAAAGAATTGTTTTTGAGAAAATGATGATATAATATTCTGATATATATATGTACACTATTTATAGTCTATACAAGGTACTAAAAAGGAACAAAATAACCATACAGCTAACCTTATTCACAAAGTTGACTAGCCTATATTTACTTATAAAATACAGCTAGACAATCTTTAGAGATCAGCAAAACATCTCAGCTGAATATTCTCCTTTCCAACACTGCCCCTCAAGCCGGTTTGAAGATATCTTCCATCACCAGCTTGCCAGTAAATTTCTCAAATTGTTTCTTGGACAGTTCCTTTGTAAGAACATTTGCAATCTGTTCATTAGTTGGTAAATAGGTCATCTGAATCTGCTAGTTCTCTATTTTCTCCTTGATGAAGTGCCTGTCTACCTCAACATGCTTGGTCCTGTCATGAAGAATAGGGTTATGTGCTATTGAGATTGCTGCTTTGTTATCACAGTATGCCTTTATCGGAGAGGGACTTGAGACATTAAATTCCTATAAGATTCTCTTAATCCACAACACCTCACAAATTCTATGGCCAACTGATCTAAATTCGGCTTGAGCACTGCTTCTTGCCACCACATTTTGCTTTTTACTACCCCAAGTAACAAGGTTTCCTCCAACAAAAGTATAGTAGCCAGAGGTTGATCTTCTATCAGTTATACTCCTAGTCCAATCTGCATTTGTATATACTTCAATTTGTAGGTGACCATGCTTTTCAAACATCAGGCCCTTCCCTGGTGATCCCTTTAAGTACCTTAGGATTTTGTACACTGCCTCGAAGTGTTTTGGACCTACGAGTGCATAAATTGACTTACCATGCTCACTGCAAAAGTTATATCTGGGCGGGTATGCGATAGATAAATCAATCTACCAACCAACGTCTGAAATTGTTCCCTATTCTTCACATCTTTGGGTTTAGCAGATTGGAGCTTCAAATTAGGTCTGATTGGTGTCTCTGCTGCCTTGCAACCGAGTAGATTTGTCTCTCCAAGAAGATCCATCCCATATTTTCATTGAGACACAAAGATGCACATTTTAGACCTAGCAAACTCCATTCCAAGAAAATACTCTAAGACTCCCGAGTCCTTGATCTCAAAGTCATCAGCAAGAACTCTCTTGAGTCTTTTTAGCTCAACATGATCATCACTTGTTAATATTATGTCATCAACATAAACAATTAAAATAATAATCTTTATTTTTGTTGAGTGCTTATAAAACATAGTGTGATCTGCCTGACTGTGTATATCCATGGGCCTTAACAGCTTTCCCAAATTGCTCAAACCATGCTTTGGGAGATTGTTTGAGGCTATACAGAGATTTTCTTAGTCTACACACTTTTCCTTTACCAAGATATTCCTCAAACCTCGGTGTAAGCTCATAAAGACTTCCTCTTCCAAATCCTCATTTAAGAATGTGCTTTTTACAACTAGCCTGTGTAAGGGCCAGTCAAGACTAATGGTTAAGGATAGTATGACATGGATTGAATTAATCTTTGCGATTGCAGCAAAAATCTCCTAGTAATCAATATTGTGTATTTGTGTAAAACCTTTTGCTACTAAACGCACCTTGTACCTTTCTATACTTCCATTAGCTCTCCACTTAACTGTAAACACCCATTTGCATCTTATCGTTTTCTTCCCCCTTGGCAAGTTAACTATCTCCCAAGTCCCATTTTTGTTTTAGAGTATTCATCTCTTCCAAAACTACTAATTTTCAATCCGGGTTATCTAAGGTTTCCTGAATGGTTCTCGGGATAAATAGGTGGGAGATTTTTGAGGCAAAAGCTTTATGAGACTTAAAAAGCTCATGGTCAGATACATATTTAGCAATAGGATGTTCTGTACAGGTTCAGACTCCCTTTCTAAGTGCTATAGGTGTATCAAGGTCAAAAACAATAGGAGTGGAATTTGACAAAGAAGGATTAGAGTTACTTAGAGTTGTAGATGAATTATCGCTCTTAGACAGTGATTGGTTTTGTGCTAGAGTTTTGGGCATGTCTTTAGTTTTTGATGAGTACCCCTTCAAGTGTAAATATGGAGCTCTGAAGTAGGATTAGGGTGATCCTGTCTTAATATTTCTCCCCCTATTTGTGAGTCATCTAAGTTTGGCAGTGATAGGCTAGTATTTACTCTTTCTTCCTTATTGTGACAACTAGAGGTGGAAGGATCAAGAACAGGTACGATAAAGAAGGTAGTAGGCAGAGGAACAACTGTTTCCCAAAACTGCACTTCCTTATTTTCTCTCTTCCCTTGAAGACAGTTTTGACCAAAGTAAGGCTGCCTTTCCACAAACGATACATCCATACTCTGAAAGGATTTTTTTTTTTTATTCTAAGGATTATAAAACTTATATCCCCTTTAATAGGGGGCATAATCGATGAACGCACATTTTTTTGCCCGAGGATCGAGTTTGGATTGAAGCCTACTAGGGATGTGTACAAACACAGTGCACCCAAAAATTTTCAAGGTTAAGTTAGAGAAAAGTCGACATTCAGGGAGGAAAGTTTTGAAACATTCTAAGGGTGTAATATATTTTAAAATACAAGTAGGCATTCTATTTATCAAATAAGATGTTGTCAAAATTGCATCTCCCTGTAGATATTTTGGAACATGCATTGAAAACATAATATCATGTACAACTTCGAGTAAGTGTCAATTTTTTTTGTTGGCAATACCATTTTGTTGACGAGTATCACTACAAGTAGATTGATGTTGAATTCCTTTTTCTTTGAAAAAATTTCCCAAAATTTGACTGAAATGCTCAATTCCATTGTTGGAATAAAGTTTTTTTTTTTTTTTTTTGAAGCTGGTTTTCAACCATATTGAAAATTTTTTTGAACAAATTTTAAACTTCAGATATATCATTCATCAAGTATACCCAATATAGCCAAGTGCGATCATTTATGAAAGTTACAAACCATTTTTTCCCATAAGATGCGGCAATTTTTGAAGGACCCCAAACATCACTATGAATCAAGTAAAAAGGTTTTGAGGCACAATATGGTTTTGAACTATAAGTAGTATGATGGCTCCAGTTAGAAGGAGTGAGGCAATACAAGTAGAAGGTTCTAAAAGCACAAGGGGAAAGCCCAAAAGAACATGGATAGAAATGGTGAGGAAAGATTTAAAAACTTTGGGACTAAATGAAGCCATGGTATTTAATAAAGCGGAATGGAGGAATAAGATTCATGTGGCCGACCCCTAATTGGGATAAGGTCTTGATGATGATGATGATGGCTCTTTGATAAATGACAACTTTCACATTAAAAAGATGAACAATTCACATTTTAAAATAGAACAAGAAACAGATATCTCAAATAAGAAAAATTAGGATGTCCTCATCTAAGATGCCAAATCATTATTTGTTCATTGACAGAGAGAACTAACACTAGTACTAAAAATCTGAGCTTGTTTATTACGGAAGAGGTTGTCATCAAAATATTAGAGACCATCCACCATTCTAGCATTGCCAATCATCATGCCCTTGCTGAGATCCTAAAAAACACAGTGAGAATCAGAAAAAATAGCACGACAACTGGAATCTTTAGAGAATTGACTTGCAGATAAGAGATTGTAGGCAAGATTAGGGACATGAAGGACAAATTTTAGGGTGATTTTGTAAAAATTTTTGATAGAACCTTTTCCTGCGATAGATGAAAAATTTTCATATGCAATTCTAACATTTTTATCACTAGAACATGCCAAATAAGAATGAATTACATGGGAGAGATTCTTCATGTGATCAGAAGCACCTGAACCAATGATCCAAGGTGTAGGACTAGAATGACAAGAGAAAGCACTAGAGTTGCTATCTGTTTGAGCCAGAGAAACACTAGAACAGCTTTAGAAGATGATCTATCTGCTCTTTATTGAAAGGACCAGCATAAGCCTTATCTGCACGAGCAGATCGGTTTCCACGTTTGCTGCTCTTCCAGTTGGTAGGTTTGCCATGAATCTTCTAGCATGTCTCATGTGTATGGCTGGGTTTGTTGCAAAAATCACACCAATCTGAGGCTTATCATTTGCTCTATGCTGGCTATTGGAAGTTCTTCTCACAGTTGCATCAACAATGACTCAGGCAGAATTTTCAATTGGTTCCCCAGCCCTCCTTGTTCCAAGCATAACACTGCGGTGACTTTTCTCCTTTCGAACTTTAGCAAATGCCTCTCCAAGTGAAAGAAGAAGACCACGGCCAATGATCCTTCCCCTTCACCAAATTCTACATTTAGACTTGCAAGAAATTTGTAGGTGCGATCATTTTCCACCATCTTCTTGTGGGGCTTGCAATCAGCTGGAAATTTCCACTCATAGTCATTGAAAATATCCAGATCTTGCCACAAGCTTGTCAAAGTATTGAAGTATTTGGTAATGTTGTCTCCCCCTTGTCGAATTTCTCCAAGTTGTAGTTGCAGTTCATACGCTTGGGATTGATTGCCAAGGTTAGAATACATTTGGTGAATATTATCTCAGAGTTTTTTGGCAGTTGGATAGCACATATAGTTAGAGGTGATGTCTTCATCCATGGAATTAACAAGCCAGGCCATAACTATGGATTTTTCTGCATCCCAAGTGGCATAAATTGGATCTTTCAAATCAGGCACCTTTGAATAACCATTTAGGTACCCAATCTTTCCTATCCCTTGAATATACATACTCACTGATTGAGACTAACGCAGGAAATTGTCTCCATTAAGGCATATAATGGTTATCTAAACAGAGTGCGAGTTAGAGTTGGGTCCACGGTTTTCAGTAGACTCAGATTTGGACATCGTGAGAAGCTAAGGTTTTAGTTGAAGTTCCTGCTCTGCTAGGTTCGAAGGGATGTGAAATACTCAAAAAAATATATTCTGTTTTGGGTCTTTAAAATAGAGGACAAACAGAGTACTATATTCAGTAATAAAGGCTGAAAAAAGAGAAAACACAAGGAGTCTAATTCCTGCTCTGATACCATCTAAACAATAGGAATTAGAAAAGAATTGTTTTTGAGAAAACGATGATATAATATTTTGATATACATGTTCACTAATCATAGTCTATAAAAGGTACTAAAAAGGAACAAAATAACCATACAACTAAGTTTTCTTATTTACAAAGTTGACTAGCCTATATTTACCATACAATTAAGTTTCCTTATTTGCAAAGTTGACTAGCATATATTTACTGATAAAATACAGTTAGACAATCCCTAGAGATCAGCAAGACATCTCAGCTGAATATTCTCCTTTCCAACAGATCCACTAGGTTTCTGTTATGGACTTTGCATTTTAGCAGCTTCATAACTGATCCAGTTTGTGCCCTTCTCCTCTCCTCTCCTGTGCTGGTCTTTAGCCTCTCAATCCATGCGATGTTCACAAAGGTTGTTGTAGTCATGATGGGGCTAAAGCTTTGAGTCTAATTTTCAGTAACAAAAATGTCTTGGTTGAAGGCAGGTTAACTAGCTTAATAATAATGTCTGTCACCATTGGCTTTTCTCTAAGTTGTTCAATGAAATATACTATTGGTATACTATTGGTCTAACCCTTCGGAAACTGTTGTTCCCATATGTTCCTTAGGGACAGTAATTAGCAGATGGCTTGGCAAATTTTTGGTTACTGTGATACTGCTCTTTATGGGCTGACAGTTTTTCTCGTGTGTTACTTATTTGCATTCCCAATCTTCAGCTTATCATTAGCTTGTATCTTCAAATTTTATAATATTCAAGCTGGAATAAGGAAAACTTGATATTTCTTTTTCAAACATTAGATTGTGGCTGTAAAGCACAATGGTCAAATTTACTTTTCACACAATTGACTGCAATAATGAGTAGGGTAGAGAGAATGGCAGAGATGAAAAATTTGGAGATCTAAAGAGGCCATTAACAATATTGAATTCTGAAGAAGTCCGTCAATAGATATGGAAAACGGATCATAGTTAGATTGAATCTAAGGCACATGGTATGTAGTTAGAGGTGCGAGGCGCAAAAGGGTGCACCTGGAGCCTGGGGCGCCTAGGTGTGCCTGAATCATGAGGCGCAAAATTATGTATTTAATAATTAAAAATTAGCTAAAAATGCTAAAAATCATTAGTAAATTCTTAAAAAGTATTAAAACATAGAAACATAATTCTATTATGAAATATTATCTAAACGTGCAATTTTTTATGAACAAAATAATATATAAGCACAATCAATCAAGTAAAATAACTTTTAAGAGTTTAAGAATCAAGACTACTCACTTTAGTCATCTCTAAAGGGATCTTCAGGCTTAGGGTTCAAATTATCATCAGAGCTATCATAATCCTCCTCGACATATCCAGCAAGACCACTACCCTGACCTTGCAACTCCTCAATGTCCTCCTCAGAACCAGTTTCCTCCTCTGGTTCTGCAAGTACCTGAGACATGTTCCTTTGCCTCCTTTGCCTTTGGTACTGCCTAGTGGAAGGAGCAACATGTAAATTAGATCCCGTAGCACGCTCAACGTCACCCCATGTGAGGTTATCATCTGGATGGACGAGGTCATCCTCAGCATCTATTTCAATGATCCACTAGTCACTCTCATCAACCTCTCTCAATACAATGAGATCTATATATGTTTGAGATCTCAAACGATCTTAATGTCGATGGCGGAGACATTGATTATGTTGAACGTATACCAGATTGTTCTATGTTTTTGCGTGCAATCTATTTCTCTTCTCTGTGTGAAGCTGCAATAAAATATCAAATTTTATAAGGTTGATTGTAAATTATATCGTTGAATGATCTATAAATTAGTGAAGTAAGTAATACTTACATTCTCAAAAGCACTCCAGTTCTGCTCGCAAGGAGATGTACTACAGGTCTGGGAGAGGACTTTGATAGCAAGTTTTTGGAGAATTGGGCATTCAGCCCCAAAAGTAACTCGCCACTCACCGACAAGAGTTAAATAACAATGAATTAAAAACATAAATTAAAGAAATTTAAGACAAATAAGATTTGAAATTGTAAGACTTACAAGGAGCCATTGTCTTCATTTTCAATTTAGCCAAGTCATTCACAAACAGGCCTACTGCACGTTTATATGGGCCTAGCTAGTCAATCACCTTGCTTGCATCATCTTGATTTGCAGATAGGGTATTGATAGTGTCAAATAGGCCTTGCTTGATAAATCTATCAGCCTCAACATCTTCTTGCCTATCGTAATAAAATACATGCTTAAGATAATAACTAGCTGCATGCAAAGGTTGACAAAGCTTATTCGCCCATCTACTATCAACAATGACACAAATATGGGCAGCTTGTCGCTCATTATCTTTTAGATTTGCCATAATCTTTTCCTTGGCTCTTGTTGTGATGGCCTCGTATATATAACCCATTGAAGGCTTCTCTTTAGTATCCACAAGCTTCAACACCTCCACAAGTGGTGTCATTATCTTCAAGCAAAATAGAATATTATTCCAAAAGGAGCTGCGGTTAACAATATTCTGCACTCTTTGTCCAACCAAGATATTGCTCCATTTGCTGTTGCTCCATACCTAACAGTGGAATATCTCTCTCAATTCCACCCTGACGTTGTAGATACTCTCTAAAGTCAAGAAGTTTGTGGCGAAACAAGTGAGTGCAGGCCTGACCAATTCTCTTTACTTGGTATTCATTCTCATCAAATGAAGGACATGAGTGTGACTGTATATGAAAACAATCATTGCCTTTGCTTGTTTCATAACATGCTCTGCTTTTGGCAATTTGCCAATGTCCTCCAACATCAAGTCAACACAATGAGCTGCACAGGGTGACCAAAATAGATGCTTCCTTCTTATTTGTAAGCATCTTCCTGCAGCTACATAATTTGATGCATTGTCCGTGATGATCTGTAATAAGCAATGAAATTCATGAGTAAATATTAAAACTTTTAAATATTAAATTTCTTAATAAAAAACTTAACTAAGATTAAGAGGAGGGATTACCTGGACAATGTTTTCCTCTCCAATGTCATATATGACATCATCCAATATTTTAACAATCAAATCTGAGCTCTTTACATGCTCAGATCCATCAATTGATTTTAGAAAAACTGTCCCAGTTGGACATTTTACCAAAAAATTGATTAAGGTGCAACCCTTGCCATCAGTCCACCAATCTAACATTATGGAGCACCCGTATTGTGCCCAATCTTTTATGCATTCTTGTACAAATTCATTCGTTTTGCAACTTGTTTTTTGAGAAGAGGTACCCTCAACTCATGGTAAGAGGGTGCCTTGAAACCTTAAGATAGAAAGAAAACACAAGTTAAATACTCTTTAACTTAAAAATATGCATAAAAAGTACTAGTATATAAAGGAAAACAAAAGAAAACCATTTATCTAGTCCATGCTGTGCAACTGCTTCAAACATAATCTGAAATGACTAACACCAAGCGGCATTGAAGGCAATGCCATTCTCATAAAACCAGCTTGCAATGTAATCACATGCTTTGGCTCTAAGCGCCTTCTTATATGGATTATTTATTGTTGTTTGATGCAAAGGAGCCTTCTCAGGATCATGGGCAAAGTGAATATCAAGTGTTCCCTTTCTTCCACTCCTAAACCTGTTGCTGCTCCCTATACCAAATCCACTAGAGCCTGGGCCACTACTACCACCAGCCTGTCTCCCACTATCAATGTCAACATCTCCCTCAACAGCTTCAAGATGTTCATGAATCCTGAACAAATTTCTGGTCCTGTTTGCTCCATAATAATTCTCTCCCTTTCATCCTTCTTCTTTTTTGACTCATTCATATAATCACTTATTCTTTTTGATATATCAGGAGTCACCTTACTGCATTTTTTAGCATTCCTATGCCCTCCAACTAAATGTTGTTTTAGCCTATAAATTCCACCACTATATTTGTTTCCACACAATTTGCACCAAATTGTATTCTTATCACCTAGAATTCTTAACTCTCCATACTCCCACCCTGGGCCTGTAGATCTAGAAATAGCTAAAGTATCGGAAGTTGAACCCCTTGATGGTGACATCTTTAAATTTTAGGCTTAAAATGTAAAAAGCATAAAAGAGTGAGTACTATTATTTTAGTAAAATTTGAAAAAAAAAAAAAAAAAAACTCCATAATAGAAAACAGTATGAAAAAAACATCACATATGAAAACACAAGCATGGGAAAGCTATATATGTTGATAGACATATGTTCTAACTAATAAATATAAAAAATTTATTCTTTTCCAATTTTGTGTAACTGGTATTTTCAGAAAAATTGAAAAAAAATAATCCTAAAATACAAAAACGGCATGAAAAATAAATCACACATGAAGACACAAGCATGGGAAAGCTATATATGTAAATAGGAATACATTTTAACTAATAAAAAAAAAAATTCAATTTCTGTAACTGTTATTTTTTTAAAAATTTGAAAAAAAAACACACTAAAATACAATAAAAGCATGAAAAATACATCACACATGAAGACACAAGCATGGGAAAGCTATATATGTGGATAGGAATAGGTTTTAACTAATAAATATTAAAAAAAAAACTTCTTTTTTTTTTTTTTTCCAATTTCCGCGACTGTTATTTTTTGAAAAATTAAAAAAACTAAAATACAAAAAAAGATGAAAAAACTATCACACATGAAGACACAAGCATGGGAAAGCTATATATGTGGATAGGAATAGGTATTAACTAAGAAAATAAAATAAAATATTTTTTTTCTTCTAATTTTCGCAACTTTTATTTTTGGAAAAAAAACCCTAAAATACAAACAAAAAAAAAAGATGAAAAAATTATCACACATGAAGACACAAGCATGGGAAAGCTATATATGTGGATAGAAATACGTTTCAATGAAGAAATATGAAAAAACGAAGACTTTTTTATAATTCTGTAACTTATTTTTTTGGAAAAACAGTAAAAAACCTAAAAACAAACTCAAATCTAGAGCAAAGAAGCATAAAACTCAAATGGAATGTTTTTTTATACATATAGAATTAGAACCCATCAAGATCTATGGAAAATAGTAAACAAAAAACAAAAAGTTTGAAAAAATGGTACTGTTTTTTTACAGAAATTGTAAAGAAATGCTAAGATTCGTAAATCCATACCGTTTTTTGCTTAGATCTGTGAAAGATCGAAGAGGAATGGTTGTTTTCACCTTCTTAGTAGTTTGGAATATCGAAATTAGGGTTGGAAGATGAAAAATGAAAAGAAATTAGAAGTTTATAAGTTATTGGCTAAGCAGTCTGCTCTTGGAGTCGGGAGTGTGCCTGAAAGGAGGCTCCTGGCGCACCCAAGCACCCGCCTAGGTGACCGCACCTCTATTCCTCTACGACTTGCACTCTCCCAGGCGCATAACTTTCGACTTGCACCTAGGCGTGCCTTTAACTACTGGAAATGGAAAGATAAGGGTGTTCTTTTCCTCCATTGGCTGGAAATTAAGATAAATGAAAGGAATTATATGCAAGTATAATGTTTGAAGGACAGAAAACAAACATGAAAGTTGAACTCGTATAAGAAGCAATCAGAAAGAAATAAGAAAAGGGTCAGAATGGAGATCTTTGAAGCAAGACAGGAAGTGGGATATCTTTACCGGATTTCTTGTCTCTCATTTCATTTATTGCTAGTCTTGATTGACATTGCTAACCTTGTTGCTTCGATACCCAGTATTATGTTGAACAGAAGTTCGATTCCCAAACAAAGGTCTAATAAGCTTGAAAGGCATTCCAATCATGTCCTTCGATATGTTATTTTTTACAGTGTTCATTATTTCATGATTGTATTGAGGTATTACTAATTCAGAGTAGAGTAAGAAGCTCTTAGAGGAAGATTATCAGATGTCTACAAACAAGGTAGTTTTTTCTATTTCCGAACCAGGATGTTTAAGAAAACATGTTTTATAATACCAGCTTCTTGTAAATTAATGACTTTGTGCTTTCCTCAATCTAGACAGTTAGTGTAGCAAATATTCAATACTTGGATCTCTGTTCTGATAACGCCCTCACCTGTCACTGTTTTGTAAGTGACTTTTGTGTTTCATGTTAAAGCTTGTTATCCTCTTATTAATTCTAGTTTTACCATGTATTGATGATGTTACCTCATGATGTCATTCCTTGGTGGACATACGAAATATCAAGAATGGTGAAAGATTGTTAGCAAATTGCAATATGGATGACCTAGCATTATTATTTTTATGAAGAATATGACAGAAAGTTTAAAATTTTGTTGGATTATGGAATGATTACATGTTGACAGTCTTTAGTTCAGCACATCGTCTATGCTGCCCATAGTAACTGATGATTGCCATGATCATACATGCACATTAATTTCTAGATCAAGGCATGGTGTGTTGCTATTCATTGAGTTCCCTCAGTGCAAGAATGTTTCAGCTTAGCAGTATCTCTCCTTAGTTCTTTTATTCATATATGTCTTCCGCTCTTGTCAAGTGAGAACTTCAAATGGTACTTGAAGTTTTCTGGTTGCATCCGATCAATTGCTGCTTTATTGGTAATATGGAATTTGATAGATAACTTAATCATGTAGCATGTCATATTTTTATGTCAGTAAGTAGTTCCACCTATGCATTGTCATGTGGATGGGGATTCGCCTGTTCTTCTTTAGTTGTCTGCTTGACTTTGTTTATGGATTTTATCAGCAGTTATGTTCTTTTTGCCAGCCAGGGGATACAAAACGAGTTACTCTTGTCACAATTGGCGGCAGACAAGTGATCAGAGGTGGAAATGGCATTGTAGATGGTCCAATTGATATTTCCCAAATTGACAAGGCCATGGAAGTTTTAAGTTCAAAGGGATTTCCCACTAAAAATGAAGAAAGTGCCAGGTTTGAGCATACTCTAATTTCTTGATGTGGTGGTACGGTCCACTAGCTTTTCCATACTTTCCCCATTATGAAGAGAATGGAAACTTAATAGTCTTAGACATCAATTCTTTGTTTGTTTTCTTATTATTCTATATTCTTTTCTCTCCCTTCTTTTCTTTTTGCCTCAGAAATTCAGCATAATTTTCTTTGCAGTGAAGGTGTAGTTGGAGAAGATTCTAGTTTTAGCAGTACCATCTCTCGTGAGGCCTATGCAAACATGTATGGACCTACTTATGGTGACAAAATCAAGTTGGGTGATACCGGCTTGTATGCAGAGATTGAAAGAGACTTTGCAGTTTATGGTGATGAATGTGTATTTGGAAGTGGAAAAGTCATACGGGATGGAATGGGACAGGCTGCTGGCTATCCGGCCTCACTTTGCCTAGATACTGTTATAACAAATGCAATTATCATCGATTATACAGGAGTATATAAGGCAGATATTGGGATTAAAGAAGGAAAAATTGTTCGCACTGGGAAAGCAGGCAACCCAGATGTAATGAATGATGTGGATAACAACTTGATTGTTGGGGTAATTTCCTTCTCATGACTGATGGTAGTAGTGTTTATTACTTGAGCTACCGAAGATTTTTAAACATGTCTTCCTTGAATGCAGGCCAAGACTCGGGTTATCTCTGCAGAAGGAATGATCATAACTCCAGGGGCCATAGACTGTCACGTCCACTTTGTTTGTCCTCAATTGGCAGAGGAAGCAATAGCAAGTGGTTAGATTGTTATCTAAATTCTAGTATGACCTATAGATGACCTGAAGGTCTTTTAGTCTGGATTCCATGTCAGCTTTGGTGATAGGATTCAGTAAGGTTTGTTTCTGAGTTGTTTGCAAGCTGCCCTTGTAAGTCTATATTTGCAGCACTTGACTGATTAACTGCACCAACCTTGTTACAGATTCACTTGTTGAGTTTAATTATCCTGTGGCAAACAGAAACAATAGTTGGATTTTGGCATTGCGTTAAAAATTGGCCTTAGTTACTAGTACATAGAGTCTAAGGTTGTTAGTATGTAAAAATTGTTGATCTTCTTCTTTGCCTTTAGATCCTAAAAACTCAATAAGGATAAGAAGTACTGGCACATAAGATGATGATGGAGATGGATAGGGTAACTGTCTCAACCAAATAGAGAAAATAAATGACCCTGAACTGTATACTAATTGAATTTATGCACCCATATATTGTCAAAGTTCCTAATCAATGATATAATGAGTTGGGAGATATGAAAAACATAGTGTAAATATGGAAACATCATTCAGTTCATACATAGCATCTAGCCAATATACCCTGGGAATGCTACAATACTCTCTTGGACTTGTCTCCTTAATATAATAAGAATATATGCTCTCGACTCTTCTAATTGTGTAAAAAGTATGTCTGGTGCATAGTAACCCATACTTCCTTAGCAGTATTTAGGAATGTCGCATGGACACTCACTTGGAATGCACATATTCTGTGACCTTGTTATTATCAGCCATACTTTTGCAGCCATTCTTCAGCTAGTATTAGATTTTCCATCGATAATGTTAGTTTGCTCTGGCGCAAAGAGCTATTTCACAGATTTAGCTTAGAAAGAAGTTAAGAATCATCTTTCAACTTTAGACTTGTAGTTGTGTTCCTGCCTTCTCCATGAGGTGTACAGTCATAATGAGAGACAAGAAGGGACTGCCAATTGTTTCTGTTGCAGAGAAGGGGCTGTAAATAATCTGCAGACATATATACAGCAGAGAAAAGTTCAGCATCAGATCTATAATGAACAAGATAATTAATGGACACTTACTATTACATCTTATCAAGGAACATTGTTCTTCATACTTCATGCCATGGGACCCCATCGCATGAAGTATGAAGAACAATGTTCCTTGATAAGATGTAATAGTAACTGTCCACTTATTATCTTGTTCTTCACACTTGGATGTCAAATTTCTCCCATAGCCTGCCCAACATATTAGCCACATGAGAACCACCCTGTTGCTCTTGATTTGCATCAATAAATGAAGGATAACATCAAAAGGATGTATCTTGGTAAGAATCTGCAGGTATGCAGTTGCCATACTAGTGCTTGGGCACAGAGGGAAGAAAACCTAGTTGTAGGACAATCGTGAACAATAGATATCTTGGTTAAAGAAGGATAAACTAGAATGGACCATGCAAATTAAGTCAATGCATTGAGGAGATAAAAAATAAATAAATAAGAGAGAAGGAAAAGACAGAAAGATAATAAGAGCTGTGAACTCAATCTGCTGCATCTTCTCTTGTAGAGCCGTAGAGAGCCCTTATATGACATGTATGCCACAAGTAAGTGAAAGAACTAGAAATGACAAGTATTGACAGATGAATGACAAAAATGAAAATAATTGCAGATCTTTAACATCATGTTTAGATGCAAATAGCGTGTAAAAAAATTATCTGCTTTCCATTGATATTGATCTACCTTCAAGGGCATTTTGATTACAAAATTTAGTGACAATTCTGCTCTGGGTCAAGACATTCTGTTCATTCATAGTTTGATTGTGCAATTGACTGGATCAAATTATTTAGCAAGTAGGTGATTGTGTCAACTGGAGAGATGTGCAGCACGGCGATCCACCAGTAGAGTTCCTTACTATTAGCTGCACTTGAATTATTGACATCCACACATGTTTTTGTTGCACATGAAGGTATCACAACATTAGTAGGAGGTGGGACAGGACCTGCAGATGGAACTGGCGCAACTACATGTACACCTGCACCATCACAAATGCTCTTTATGCTGCAGTCAACTGATGATTTGCCACTCAATATAGGCTTCACAGGGAAGGTACTTAAGTTCTCTCGCAGCCTATGACATTCATAAAATGCATGCATAGGTATGCCTATATTTGTTTTCATTTTTGGTGTCTTCTAAATGTATGAAACATTAAATTCTACTATAGTGTGGCTTTATGCATGCGTTAACACTTCTTAGTTTACCCATCCCCCTAGTAACTGTAGAATATTGAAGGAAACATGGGATACTTGTCTCTCTATTGACATAACTGTTTGTGTTTCTCCTGCATGTAGTAGTTTGAAGAATGTAAATGTATTAATTTCTGGAGACAGATTTTTGTTATCCTTTCTGATATCAAGTTACCTGCATCTAACACACTGTTTACTGCTGTTGACAAATCAATAACTTGTGCTTTTCTTTCATTATTCATTCTTCAGTTATGACTCATAAATCTACCTCTTCGTCTTTAGGGGAACAGTGCCAAGATAGAAGGGTTAACTGAAATAATCAAAGCAGGAGCAATGGGTCTGAAGCTGCATGAAGACTGGGGAAGCACTCCCGCTGCAATAGACAATTGTTTGTCTGTGGCGGAAAATTATGATATCCAGGTATAACTTCTCTTGTCCATGTGTTGATGCATTAATTGTATCCTTTTTTTTATGCTTTATTCATTTGGTACAGGTTAATATACACACGGACACCTTGAATGAATCAGGATGTGTAGAACACACAATTGCTGCATTTAATGGAAGAACAATCCACACTTGTCACAGGTGAAGGATGCTTACTCGTTATTAATGTGTGTCCACATTCAAAAGTATGTCCTTATTCTTTCCTTTACATGTTTACTCTTTATCTAATTGAAGAACCTTCAAAGAATGCTCCGAACATGTTGACATAGTTAACGAATTCTAATGTGACTGTTGTTAACCGTTGTTGCCTCCAGTACAACATAAATCACTTTGCAATTTGAGAATTCCCAATATTTTGTGGCCAAGGGATTATGGTATTTTGGTCAAGTCCAAAATATTTTATTGTGCTAAGAAGCATAACATCTGCTCACGCTTGATGCACACAACGACATTTCTATTGTCATACTACTCATGCATACTTCGAAAACATTCATGAGGATCACTCAAGTATATGCAACCCAATTTATGCAAAAAAACTCTTTAAATAAGATGCTCTGAATGAGCCATTCTGTTGCCAAACTAATTTATGCAACCCAGATCTTTATCTCTACTCAAATACTTTATTAGAAGTTTTGTAGCTTCAGCATCAACATGTCATGCCGATAGTACCCAATAGGAGCAACTATCCTATAAGTATCCTACTGAAACTGGGTTTCTAAAGAATATAACAAACCTGATATAATGGACTTAAGATTTGGATATTGAACCATCTGTTTCAGGACATTTCTTGGCCTTGAAGCCAACCAAATAAGCCCATAAGATTGAAAAGAGGTGCTATAGATATCTCCACTCAAGTCCTATCAAGGGTCAACCTGATTTGCAAATTACAGAGGCTGGCTGGACAGCTGCAGATGCCAACCACGCAGCTCCTTATGTCACCAAATAAGTGCGTTCCTTTCTTCTTTGCTTGCAATTTCCTGAGCACAGATCTGGATCTCATAGCAAGACCTATTCCATACTACTACCAACAACATAGTAGGATAAGAAAAATAAGAGGAACAAGAGTAACGATATTGGTAGAACTCTGTTATAAAATGGCTGTACTACTAAGACATATTTCAGAAGAATGAATAATGAGTGTCCAAATCTAAATAGCCCAAACGTGCACCAGTATGATGTCAGAAAACACACCTCAGGCATCAGCAAGTGGGGAAAACGTGACAGAGTTAGAATTTTGTGAGTTTTGGATGGGTCATGTTTCCCATCATTTCTTTGAAATTTACATAGTTAGTTTTGATTCACAATTTGCTAGTTTAGGATGCAAAACCAGCTGTATTGTCTTGAGGGTGTTTCTAGGAGCGCATAAATAACAGACTTTGGGGGCTTTATTAGGAGATTTGGGCGCTTTTTCATTGGGCAATAGGTTAGGATTGTTTCAGCTTTCAGCATATAAGATCCTACTGAAAACTCAAAGGCAACTTTCTTCAAATACTCTTTGTAAATTTGTCACTATTTCCACCATATATATCAGTGTAGCTGATTCTTCTTCTCTATGTTGAAGATTTTCTTCTTGAACCTTCTAATTTTCTGTGGCAATGCTCACATGCCAAAGGAGTGCTCCTTGCAAGAACAAATAACCTTCTTTTTTTCCGAATCTGTTCTTACTTTTCAGATCAGAGATTATCAATGAGTTTGAGTTCTTTTGTCAACTACATTATTGTGAACCTTTCCTATTCGGTTGTCTGTTTAAACTGTTCTTAGCTTCTCCTTGAGACACTGATTACTGGGTTGTTGGTATATATCATCTTCTTTACTTTTTGAGGTAGGTTATGCATATTCTAGAATTATAGAACTGCAATTTTTTTCTTTGTAGATACAATGCCTTGACTTCTTGGGAGAGCCAAAAGCTGCTGAATTTCTTGAGTTTTATGAATTGCTTTAGAGAAATCAATGAAATTTTAAAAAGAAGAATTTCAGTTATAAGAGTCAAATAATCAAGAGGGACTATTTCTAGTCTGGGACTGTAATTTCTAATTAATAGCTCTTGCTTGCATCAAAAGATACAAGAAAATGTCAAATGAAGGAATCCGAGTTGGTGAATTCCCTGTTCTTAGACTTTGCACCAACATTCTCAGTGATCCAATGAGCTTGGGACACTTGATTAATGATTGAGACAGGTGTATCCCACGTTTAAACATGAAAGTAGCTGGCTGCGAACTGCCCCATCTGATCCCGCGGCTTATTGGGCAAGGCTTTTAGCAAAGTGTACTGGTCTTATTGCAGTACCCTCTTATCTACTAAACACTCCCAACAAATCAAGAAATGCGCTATGATGACATAAAGACTGTCGGTATAAAGTATAAACATAATTTATATAACAAGAGTAAATGAATCACACAGCAACTCTAGATTATTCCCCAAGGGTAACTCCTCTGAGGAGATTCTTTTCCTGAAGGAAAGATATATATCATCGATTCAAGCCACTGGAAAGCTGTAGTTTCCCAATTGTAAAATTTCCTAGAACTTTGTTTCCAGTTATTAGTCAAGATCAAGAGAAACAAGAACATGTTGTAAAAAGTGCATGCTGTAAAGCTATTGCAAGAGGAAGTCGTGCAATAATTTGATTAACTATGTTATTATGATTGGTTTCTTTTGCATCTTCACTGCAAGCCAAAGATCCAAGAATGTTAGTTTTCAAGGACTTGGTTCACATTTCGGTCTGTATAACTCTTGGAGTATGTGCCCTAACAACCTTGTTCAACAGTGAAGGTGCAGGTGGAGGTCATGCTCCAGATATCATTAAAGTTTGTGGTGAGAGAAATGTCTTGCCCTCATCAAACACTACAACACGACCCTATACTATAAATACTGTAGATGAGCACCTTGACATGCTGGTAAAGAAAAGAACCATTTGATACAGCATTTGTTGTTTCATAGTTTCATCTGCTTCTTAAAAATTAAGCTAATTTCGTACAGATGGTCTGTCATCACCTTGATAAAAACATCCCTGAAGATGTAGCATTTGCTGAATCTCGGATACGGGCAGAAACCATTGCTGCTGAAGACATTTTGCATGACTTGGGAGCTATCAGTATTATAACATCTGATTCACAAGCAATGGGTCGCATAGGGGAGGTCTTTAATCATGCTCTTCTTCCTTCTGTTGCATATAGTTATACCAGAAAATGTTAAATCAAAATATTTTTTCACCACTAAATACTCAAATCTTATTGCTGTTAAATAACATTTCATTATTATATTGTTGATTTTACCGGGCTATAATCAGAATAAACACTCTCCCAAAAGTTGTGTAGAAGACATCATTGCGGCATCTAGTAACAAGTTCATATACAGTGAAGGACAACAATTGAACTTGGTTAGAGGCAGTATTATCTTCAAAGACCCTTCCAAATTATTTACAGGATTGCTTGCACTTTTTAAGAAATTACACATGTCAATGGATACACTAGATTGCACCTGAATTAAGCATCATATGTTCATGTATATGGCGATAGGATTACGTCTGTTCCGGTGTCATCAACCCAGAAATGACGCCGATGCTTCCTTAGAGGTGTTGGTGATCATCATCATCAAGGCCTTATCCTACTGAGGGGTCGACAGGGGTCAGAGATCTTAAACTAATTCATGGGCGAACTTAGTTTGACGTTCATGCCCTTATTTCACGTGAACCTGTCATAAGACGTTTGTCTTTTGTGGTCCTTGTTTACTTAATTTCTCATGTAACTCAACCTAAATTAAGTTAACAGTCTCCACGCTATTAGTATTTGTGCTATTAACATGGCTTTTAATATGTATGAATCATTTCTCTTACCGAGAGTCGTCCACTTACAGCTACCTGATTTTCATTTAGTTCAAGCTGTTTTGCTCATATTTTACTGTTTTTGGTGTTATTTAAAAAAAAGACGTAGATAGAAATGGTGAGAATTTAAAAACTTTTCGACTAAATGAGGCATTGCCCTTGATAGAGGAGAATGAAGGAACAAGATTTGTGTAGCTGGCCCTTAATCAGGATAAAGCTTTGATGATGTTGAAGATTGGTGTTATTTAACAGATGTAAAGCCGAGCAGGCTACTTAATTCAATAACTTAGTCAGCATATTGAAGCTTGTTAGGTTTTTTTATTGAAACCTGGGAACTGCACTTTGACATCTAGAGTGGGAAATAAACAACTCACATTATGCAGATGATAGAAGGGGAGCCTTAGCGCAATGGTAAAAGTTGTTGTCATGTGACCTTGAGGTCACGGGTTCAAGGCGTGGAATCAGCCTCTTGCAAAAGGCAAGGTAAGGCTGCCTATATAGGCCCTTGTGGTCCGCCCCTTCCCCGGACCCTGCATAGGCTGGAGCTTCGTGCATCGTGGCTGCCCTTTTTTTACATTATGCAGATGAATGCTATGAGATAGACATTAGATGCAGGGGTTAGTTACTATCATATTTTGATAATCAAGCCCTGCATTTAGCTTGCATGATGTCAGGTTTGGCATTCGTGAGTGCTTTTGCAGTTACATCTGCATAAGTCATACTGCACTTTGCAGCTGTCTGTCCTTGATTGCATAATTTGAAGTCCAGGGGGAGCTTACTTTGGGCCAATATCCTTTTCAGGTGATAACACGTACATGGCAAACGGCTGACAAGATGAAGGCTCAAAGAGGTGCAATGCCTTCTAATTCTGAGAATGACAATTTCAGAATCAGACGCTACATAGCAAAGTACACTATAAATCCTGCAATAGCTTGTGGAATTTCTCAATATGTTGGTTCAATTGAGGTAGCCCCAACCCTCTTTATCGGATTAACTGTCCTGATTTCAGTTCTTCTGCCAATTGAACTTCACATTTCTTCTCATTCAATTTTTGGTGTAATTCCTGAGGTTACTAAGCTACGATTCAAAAGTAAGAAGGACTGAGGACTTAACAAATTGTATGTTTTTCATAACTTGAAGTTCTGTTGAGCTCAGTCAGTTGGAATGAAGCAGAAATAACCTACCTATTTATTGCATGCCATGCAAAGGTCAGAATCTCAGTTCTGAAGCAGCTGCACGTGATCTAATCAGTTTCGATGTTGCAGGCTGGGAAAATGGCTGATCTTGTTTTGTGGAAACCTTCTTTCTTTGGTGCGAAGCCAGAAATGGTCATTAAAGGTGGTGCAGTTGCATGGGCTAATATGGGCGATTCAAATGCTAGTATTCCTACTGCTGAAATGGTATTCATGTCATTTTACTATGTTTTGTTGACTGACATCATCGGTTGCTGACTATCTATAATAATGACAAAGAATGTGCGGATCATTTGTGCTTTTGTCATTTTTGCTGAGGTGGTGGCCTATGCTCTCAAATCTGAAATTTTAGTCATGTCAAATAATTGATAAGAAGCCAAAATGTGCATTGTGATATCTTGATGTTGTGAAAACTTACATTTCAAGAACCAACCCTTTAGAGTCTATTGCAACAAACTGAAAAATAAACAGGTTATGTTCTCCTGAACAATTGCAATCTATCTGTCTGTCAACCACCCTAGAGCAAGTCTACAGGGTACTTTGGGAAGATACTACCAGCCACATATGCCTGATCCCATATGAAAACAAGTCATAGTAGTATCTTTAGGACACTTGTATAGTTTGATGCATTCATATTGATCTGGCCAGATTTTTGGAATCTACTATATATACATCAACAAGTAGTGGTAAGAAACGCATCTGCATCCATTATCATACAAACTATCTCAAAGTTTAATCATGTTAGACTTTCCAGGGTCCTCATGTCTGACTATTAGAATCCCTCCCGTCCGTCTGCACACATGCTTATATAGCTCCAAATATTTTTGTTTTTTCAACTTCATCTCGGTCAAACAAATGAAGGATGACGGATAAATCATGCAGGTGAGAATGAGGCCTATGTTTGGTGCATTTGGCAAGGCTGGAAGCTCCAACTCCATAGCCTTTGTCAGCAAGGCAAGCAATCTTCTTCTTTTCTGGTTCTTAGACCTCACAACTAACAACATCCTTGACGTACTGCGCGTTGTTTAATGGATAGCAGGTGGCTAAAGATGCTGGAATTGCTAGTGAGTACGGATTGAAAAAGAGGGTGGAAGCTGTGAGCAATGTAACTGGCCTAACCAAACTGGACATGAAGCTTAATGATGCACTTCCTAAGATTGAAGTCGACCCCGAGACGTATACAGTGACAGCAGATGGTGAGGTCCTTAGTTGCAGTCCAGCAGCAACGGTTCCCCTATCTCGAAATTACTTTCTGTTTTAGATTGCAATCGAAAAGCCCAGAAAATGATCAAACCTTGGGTCGATTCACTGGTGGTAAGTATCTTGTCATTCTTATTATAGCTTTGATGGCATGTCTCTGAGCATGTCCTTATCCAGCTTGCCAGGCTGATCCCAGACTTGGAATCTCTTCATCTTCACCATGACAATTGACTTACCTTGTCAGGAGTTAATGGCATTTCAGCTGAAGTTTCATGTATAACTCTTTACCTGCCAGCTTTCAAACATGTGGATTCAGTAGACTCATTTTGCAAGAAAACAAGATGGAAAAGGTGTTTCAAGTTCACCTACGTATTCCATCCTACAGAGAATGCTTAGATGTTCTTCTCTTTTACACGTATACCTGCTGGAGCTGCTGCCACCATTAGCAGCATAGCCTCGCCATGAGGCGTCATATCTCAAATCTGTTTGATTCCTCAGATTTACATCTAGTTTTGTTGTTTGGAGGATTCTCTAGCTTTTAGCAAGAATTTTGGAGGTGTTCCACAGGTTGGAAAATGTTGCAGCAATAATTCTGCTTTGACTTTTCCACATAAAAAGGGCAACCCCGGTGCACGAAGCTCCTGCATAAGCAGGGTCTGGGGAAGGGGAAGGGGCAGACCATAAGGGTCAATAGTACACAGCATTACCTTGTATTTTGCAAGAGGCTGTTTCTACGCCTTGAATACCCGTGACCTCAAGGTCAAGCAATAAGAACTTTACTGTTGCACCAAGACTCCACCTAAAAAATGGCAGCCCTAGTGCACGAAGCTCCCGCCTATGTGGGGTCCGAGGAAGGGGCGGGTCACAATGGCTTAAAGTAGGCAGCCTTACCCTGCATTTTTGCAAGAGGCTGATTTCACGCCTTGAAGCCGTGACCTCAAGGTCACATGATGGCAACTTTTACCGTTGCGCCAAGACTCCACATATTTATAAAAATAAAGTACAAATGAGACCAATTACTATTTTTCTTTTTTCTTGTAGATACCAACACGAGGTGAGAAAGGCATTAGTGCAGTGATACCCACTGTTTAAATGATCTTATGTAAGTCATTTATAATAAGCAGAAATTAGATGGATGAGCCCAACTTACCACACTAACACATAACGCACAATCATTTCTTGTTTGTTATTGCAAGGAAAAGAGTTCAGATTTGTTAGTCCACTTTTAAGCATCCCACGACTTTTAGATCTAAGTCTTTCATCACAGTTGGCATATCAGAAATGGGTATCTCCAAGAAATCAATGTATTTGGATCAGCTTAACCACCTGTATGGGACATTTGAAAAAATTAATAAAAATCGAGGTTGGTGATTTTTAACTCAAAAAAACATGAGCTAAAAGCATCCGACAAGAATGCAAGTCTCTGGCCTATCTAAGATATGCTTAACATGATGAACAGCTTAGATCTGCAAATCAATTTAATCATACATTAGAAAAAGGAGAGCCAACTTCATGAGACATTGGATGTCTTGGATACAAAAATTAAGATTATTGGAGAATTTTAATCCTAAAAATGTGTTTAGGAAGTTGAATTTGAACCATTGTTATACTAAGTCTTTGAGTTGTTCTTTTCCTGTGTGCAAAGGAAGATTTTTTAGACACTAGGACCATCTAATACACATGCTTTTTGAGCTATTATACACATCCAAATCCAAGATGATTAAAATAATAGCTGGACAATAAAAGGTGGCCCCCCTTCATTTGTAGTCCATAGAAGCCCTTATATAGTTCATCCATTATATATTTGCATTTGATTACAACTGCAATATTTTTTATTGCAATCTTAAATCTCAAATTATAATCACTAAAAGGATGGTCCTTTTTCATTTTATATTTACTTTTGTGGCTATATATGGTAGTTACTTATATTTTTAATACATGGCTACCATATATAGCCATATATATGGTAGTTAATTATATTTTTAAATATATGGCTATATATTTTTAACTAACTTATAGCTTTTATCAATTGGGGATACTTTTTAGGTAAAGTTTAGGGATTTACATTATTATTAGTTGGTTTTGTTATATTATCTTCTTCCATCTTTTACTTCTTACTGCCACCAAATAAATTATATCTTTATCTTAGGCATATTGTTAGGTTAATAATTCTACATATTCTAATAACTATTTGGTGTTACTGTTAGTTTGGTTAAGTTGCTATTTCTAAGATTGAATTATATACCTTCACGATATAAGTTATGAATAAATGATATTAATTAATAACAACACTTTCTTACATAAAAAACTTAGAAGCTAATTAATATTAGTGAAAAAATGGACATGAAATATTGCTAAGTTATTTAGAGGGAATAGTGCTGCTGCCTTTTTGTTTAATGCCACTTTTCTCTTTATCATACAATTTGATAGTTTTTACTTGAACATTAGCCATTAACTAGTTTCAAAATTAATTAGTAAGTCCAAGTTAATTAATTTTCTAATAATAATAATAATGATTCCTCACGTGCATTTGGTGAACTATGCACTCAACTAGTACAGTACAGTTCTCACAGACACTCCTTTTGTCTCTATGAAGTTCCTATAGCCTTTTGATTGCTATGACAATTTTCCTACATTGTCCAAGCAAAGAAGTTAAGAGTCCTCAAGCGAAACAATGGAGTATATAAGTACCATAAAAAAGGGTTGGGAAAGGGACAGACCACAAGGGTCAATAGTACAAAGCCTTATCTTCAATTTTGCAAGAGGCTATTTTAATGTTTTGAACCCGTGACCTCAAGGTCACACGATGACAACTCTACCATTACCTTAAGGCTCCCTTCAACTATAAGTACCATGGATATGGTAAAAAGATATCCATTTCAAAATGTTTTGATGCTACCTTCAATTATGACTCTTTTGACCAAAGTTGTCAAACAAATAGATGCAGCTCACCTTGGAACTTGATTCAGTGAAGTCAATGGCAAGGAGAGACATTGAGCCAAGAATGCAGCTACTATAAAAGGGCCATAAGAGCATATGATCACCCAAGAGTTCTAAATGTACGACTTGATAATAAAAATATGATAGTAACTAATCCCTGCATCTAATGTTTATCTCATAGCATTCATCTGCATAATGTAAAAAAAGGACAGCTCCAGTGCATGATGCTCCTGCCTATGCAGGGTCTGAGGAAGGGCGCGGACCACAAGGGCTTACAGTAGGTAGCTTTACCTTACATTTTGCAAGATGCTAATTTCGCGCCTTGAACCCATGACCTGAAGGTCACATGACCTCCTGACGACAACTATTACCGTTAAAAGATGTTTCCTTGTAGATCTTAAATTAAATCAGAGAACAAAGAATGCAAAAAAAAATGCACAACAATGGATTCCTCTTGTTGAAAAATAGTAGCAGCCTGCCTCGTCTCCTACGCCTGTTCTCTTGTTTCTCGAATGTAGGGAACCTGTAGTTCCCTTCCTCTTTTACAATCAGCTGCTGTTGTCTCTCTTTAACGACTTTCCCCTCTCAAAAATATGAGGAAAATAAGCTTGGGGAATGATTAAATTTAACAAAGATCGTCGTGGAAAAATCTTATTCATTCACTTGCATAAAGAGAAATGTGCACTAAATTGTTCAAACACATTTTCATTGACTTCTACAAAAAGGTAGAGGTCCAATAGACTGTTCATATATATTTTGCCACTGTTACAAAACTTTATATACATTTTTCCAGTTACAAAACTTTATTACATTTTTCCACTATTACAAAACTTCAGAAGGCACTTCTGTTTTAATATTTTCATCAGAACTTCATCTTGTTATATTTATGAAAAAACCTCCTACAACCTTCATTCACCTGCAGAATACAATATAACAAAAAAAGTGTTATTCACAAAATGTTGCCATGGAAAAGACACAAAGGGATAAACTAAGAAAACAAATAAAGGACAAGAAACATATTTACCTTTATTTTGAAAAAATTCTCCCATTACATTCTCATATCCAGTTGTACATTCTCATATCCACCTACTTGTTATCAAAAACCATTAAAACATGTTAATAAATTATAACTATGTATAAATTTTATCGATTATGTATTATACTTCACAAAAGAATCTTACAAGATCTTCGATTGTGTCCATTTTATCCATATCTTTGGCATTGTTTAATTAATCTATTTACTTGGTTGCTTCAAATAACTTCATTTTCATAACGCATTCTATTCTTATTTGGTCGGCTAAGTGGTTTCCAAGAATGAGAAAGTAGTAGCTGGGGTAGATTAACAATAAGCCACAATGGAAGGCCTGATATCCTTGATACAGATGTCTGATGTGCCTTTCTCAGCACATCAACGTGGAAGTAAAGACTACAATAGTCAACAACACTCAATCTTAGATTAGTTCAAATTGACGATACATTCATTGACGACAGGTACATTTAAATTAGTTCAAATTAACTACATGTCTTGCTGTCATCCACGAATTGTGCCGTGTAACGGCTCATTCAAAATAAGAAGATTTCAATGGTATGCAATTTTTTTATTGTGTTATCAATATGAGATTATACCATTCTGTAGCCCATTTGCATCTTGTGGCCTTCTACTGAAGTGGATATGTTCTAGTAGCTCCACCTACATATTTGATAATAATAATAATAATAATAATAATAATAATAATAAAAGATAATTAAGAACAATCAAATCTTATAATTAACTCAAATAAACCCTTGTTTAACATACACCTCAAATTTAGGCAAATTTATTCCATACATCTTAGTCGTACATATCTATGTATGTACCTATATACACATGTATATATATAAACATACATACATACATACATACATGAGAGAAATAATATACTCCATTCAGTGGTCTCCATTTTTTACCCATAGAACTAGTTGTTTGTCATATATCCAACTTTAAAAACTTTACAAACCATTCATAATTTAAAACCTAAGTAAATTCTACAACAAATACCACAACCCAAATCTAGAACCAAGAATCTCAATTATCACACAATTAATTTGCCTTAAATTTAAGCTTTAACATTTTAACGTTTAACTTTCTTTAAAAGGGGAAGCTTGATTTGAGTTTTTCAAACAACACAAGTGAAAGGTCTCTACTGTTTAAAATCCCCTATATCTAGCTACCTCCTTTAAAACATATGGCAAAATTCTTACAAGTTAGAATGTATATGCAAGTGGCTTAGAGTCTTGAGAATCCTGCTCGACCATCACCACTTATTGCCTCATCCAGTAAGCAAGTTTCTCTCTAGTCATAGAGTTATTTTTCAATCTCACAAATCATATCACAAAGTAGTCAAAATTATAAATAAATAAACAAAAAACTCTGTCAAGTTCTTGTTAGTCATTCAATGCAAACTATTTGAAAAAAAAAAGGGAGAGACGAAGATAGATCAAATTAATAAACCATGAAAATAGAAGTTTTTTACTTAATTTATATAATAATAGAAATGTGTTGCCCATCACTGCTCTCAACAAGAAAATCATGATTAGAATCACTCCCACGAAAGACAAAAGTAATTCACTAAAATTACTTCAAATAATTGTACTCTTTGACTAGGGAAGTTTGCTTGAGAATCAAATCATTTCAATAAAATATGCGCAAATATTACACATGAAAAATTGATCTGCAATATCTCTGATCAAACAATAATTCCCGGTCTAAACGAGCTTTCTCAATCAACAAATAACTAAAGCAAGAAAACCTTCATAACAATTTCTTCATAAACCATCGATAACATTCAAAAGTCTACAAATACATACAAGTGATCTTTCATCATAAACAAAGGGCAAGTATAAAGAATTATACCTGAGTGTTGCCAGTAGGTCTTCACCCTCAGCTTAAACACCTCCCCCCAATTTTTATTTTCCGGCTGAATATGTAATCTTCCGGAAATAGACAACACTGCCTGATACGTGGGGTTGAGCGAGTTACAACACTCAATGTCCTTTAAATGAGAGGGTAGATCACAATAGCTAGAGAATACCATCATAATCAAAATACTAATCATCTCAGAATCATATTTCTCCTCTGTCATAGCAAAGAAATACCCTCCTAATATCCCTATCCTTTTATACGCAGCAATCTGCTTCTCCATCCCTATGTTCATGATCACTGTTCTTCGTTTTTATGTTCTCCTGCAGAACGAGGAAGAATTTAAAGAAAATGATAATTTTGAAGAATACCATGAAGTTAAAAGCTGCAGGAAGAAATTAAAGGAACTGAAAATTTTGAAGAATACCAGGGAGTGAAAAGCGTCAGATCAGATGAAAGCTTTAGCGGAGAACTTGCATACCCTATTGAGATCAGAGGCGGCTTCTGTTTCTGGGGTTTCTTCTCTTTGAGAGCATCAATATAGCAGAAACCTAAGTTTGTCATTTACCCGTGTAATCTCCGCCGTTAATCAGCTCCCACTTCCTTATGACCTAGTGGAAATGATCTCTTGGAACCACAGAAGAAACACGTGTACTAACTTTCATTTCCCTGCCTATATCCCGACGCACGATGAATTCTACAGCTTTACAGATTTAGGACACGACAGCAAGTACGGTGGGCCCAACTAATGGTTGATCAAACCGTCCGTCTGATTTCTCTAGTTCCCGATTACTTGTATGTCAAAGATCGAAGCCGAGTGGATGATTATAACATACAGAACTATACTCCTAAATAGTTGATATGGAATGTTCTTCTCCTCTCATCCGTGTCCCCCATCAAATTAGGCCAATCAAATCCTTTTTCTCTGTAGAGCAGTAGTAATAAGATTCAATGCAGAATTCAGATGGACGGATGTGATCAACTAATCGGTGGGTCTCACCATGCAAAAGTGGATCGCACTACAGCAAGCAGCTGTACTGTCGTGCTCTGTGCTGTCATTCCTCCATTCCTGTACCTGGAAGATGAACGGCCAAGATCGTCAGATCTTCGGTCCTGCATCTCCTTCCGTCACTTGTTCTAGCACACTCTCCCACTCCACCAGCGATTCGAATGGCCTACTCGACTCGCTCCTTGCAACTTCCAATCTTCTTCTCCCGCGCAAAAACTCGCCGAACTCGCCCGTTTTCCGCTCCCACCAGTTTTCCCTCTTCCCAAATTCATTCCAAATCTCCCGACTCACTTTAAACCGCGAGGAAATGGAAGAAGAAGGCGAGTCAACAAACTCAGTCATCAAAACCAGCAGCAGTTCATGTCTTCCGCAATTCTCCGACTCCGCAAAAACTCCTTCCCATCTCCAAACCCTAACTTTCGCCATAAAAAACCCTTTCACCGACGAAATCACTATCCAAACCGTTTTCAATTCTCTGTCTCTCCGTTTACAGCAACAAACAGATCCAATCCTCATCCAACAAACCCTAAATCTCCTCCACAAAGTTGCCTTGCTTTATCAAAACCTTCGTCCTCTCATTGTCGACACAATTCGATCACATCTTCCGCGATGGATGGATATAAATCACTCTCTATCTGTCCAAGCCTTAACTTCTCTTGTCTCAATTTCTACGTCTTCGGTTTCTTCTGTTGTCGGATCGCTACTTGGAGAAGATCTCCTTCGGTCTCTTCTGTCCAGTCCTAATGCGTCTGTGAGAGCTCGGATTCTTAATTTACTGGCATTGGATGCTGAATTGGATCGTAATTCGGTTAGTTCTTCGGTCTATTGGCCGCATTTCCTGTTTCGTGTTTTTCTAAGATTTACGCGTGATCCGTATCCATATGTGAGGAGTGCTGCATTTGAAGGTTTAGTCCTTCTGGTTAAGAATGTTGGTGCTGAGAACGTTGGGTTGATGGAAGGATGTTATTATCGTGGGGTGGAGCTTCTTCGCGATCATGATGAAGTAGTAAGGTTGTCTGCTGTTCGAATGGTGAGTTAAAATTTGCTGTTTGGTTTCTGGCTGTTGGAGTTTTGAGTAGTCCTTTAATTTTGGTTTGGTGGATGCAATGGAGTAACTGTGTTTGGAAATTCAGATCAGTGAGTGGGGGAAATTGTTAGGTAATGCTAGCGGTGAAACATGCAGTCAAGATCGATTAGATGTAATCTTTCTTCAGGTATTTCTTATTCCTTCCATATCTTACTTCTTTATTGCTAGGTGATTATATTTTCGTTATAAGAGTTTTGTTCAATCTTTAAATTCAACCTTTCTATCAAGTTCCATGGTTCGACCAAGATGTGGTATTAGGGGTACTTGAGATGAGATAATCTGACTTGAGATGACATGAGATGAGATCTGGCTTGACGATTTGAGCTGGATTATGATGATGAGATTTGACATGAGATGAAGTAATATGACTGAAAATATCACTTAAGCTAGGTTGAGATGAAATAGAGGATGTGGCTTGAGAAGAGATTGTTGAGATGGGTTGGAGAAGATGGATTTAGTCGAGTTGGAGGGTATGGTTGAGATGACATGATATGGCTCATTTCCATCTCAAGCAAAATACAAGGTGAAGCTGAATTTTGGGATGAGAAGAAATGACTCTCTTTTACACCAGGATGAGATTAGATGGATGAGATAAGATGACTTGAGATGACATGAGTATGCATACCACTAACAGTGATCTAAATGAGATGGCTCTCATCTCATCTCATCTCATCTCATCTCAAGCAACAGTAATAGTGATCTGACACAAGATGGCTCTCATCTCAAGCACCATTAACAGTGATCTGACACGAGATGGTGTCTCATCTCATGTCAAAGCACCACTAACAGTGATCTGACATGAGATGGTTTTCATCTCATTTCATCTAGAGCACCACTAACAGTGATCTGAGATGAGATGTCTTTTATATCATCTCATCTCAAGCACCACTAACAGTGAGAGGAGAAGATATTACTCCATCTCATCTCATCTCATCTCAAGCACTGCTAATGGTGATATAGCCCATATCATCTCAGCTTACATCATTTCATTTCATCCACTAACACCCCGTAAAACAAAATATGTTGCTTTAGTTTGATCTTTTATTGTCCTTGTGAACTTCTTCCTTTCTATTATATTATGCATAGGCACTTGTGTAGAAGTTTCTCTGCAATATCAGTAGTAATGGCATGCTTTTAGCCCTCCTGGAAGCAAAGGAAAATTTTCTCCTTTTTTGCGACATTTATTGTTACAAATATGTTTTAGAGACGATGGTTAGTTTCATGTGTTAAATCTTATAGAATTCCAATCCTTCAAAGTGTTTTAGTGCTTGAGTAATACTCAGATTGCTAGTTATCGAGGAACTAACTGAACGAGGAAACTAAACCAAAGTAGGTAATGGCTGGGCTAGGAAGCAACTCTAGGAAACACAGCAGATATATAGGAGCACATGGCAGAATCCTTGTGACTCTTAGCATAAAGAGAACTCAGGAGAAGATGCGCCCAATTCACAGTTTGACACCCCTTCCAAGTTAGACTGGAGATTACACGCTAACCAACTTGTACCAAAGGAATCAAAGCTGGAGCCCAAGTGCAGCTACAAACAGCTCCATATGCAAGACATGCCTGAAGGCAGTGATACAATATTATACCAGTACGAAATATATCAGAATAGCATTACAAAGAGGAAGGTCTGGCACCAATTAGAGGCACACACTATATATGACAACAACACCCCATGGGAAAGAACACAGGCACCATATGAAGCATGTTGTTAGCATGTGATAACAACTCCCATAAGAAGAAGGTGCTGCAGCAATTAGCAGAACACTTTATACAACTAGAGCTCCCCATAGAAACAACTTAAGAAAATGTATAGGATGATGATGGAAACATCATATATGGAACATTTTCACACAGAAAGCTGCATCTCATAACTAAAAGTATCTGGCACCTGGATCGCAGAAAATCAAGTGCCAGCCCATACTAATGACAGGCTCAGAATATGAAAGACATGGCATTCAGTAGGTCCAACCTGTCTATAATTCTGTTGACATTATATTGGCTCAACAGGGATCATAGACTTGATAAGAGGAAAGGTGTTTTTAGTAACTTTCATTGTTTTGTTGACCACTTACATTTCTACAAGATTCTTGGAACATTATTAAACTCCTTACGTTGAGCAAAATTCTTCTCCTGACCTCTTCTCTTCTTCATCTACTCTCTCTTCTTGGGTTCCCAAGATTATTAAAACATCAGTTTCTTAGCCTTATGTATCTTAAGGTTGTTTTTACAGATCCCTTGCCAATATATTATGAAGTCATGAAATGCCTCTATTAACCAGGATGAAGGATGCAAAACATAACCAATTTTATAAATCTTTGTGTTGGGTACATCTTGTTGTCTATTTACACTGATATTTCTGGGGGTATGCTGCCTTAGTATTAAGCATGGGTCTATTGCTGGTTGAAAGTCTGGACTATCTCTAAGGCATAAAGGGTCTAGACCACAACAAGGATCAAAAATCTCAATTTTATCAATATGAGAATGGATCTTATCCTCACCTCTTCTCTTTTTCCTCTTCTACTGTCACTTCTCGGTTCCCTAGATCATCAAAATGTTCTGTTCTTAGCTTTAAGTATCATAGGGTTATCATAGATTTCTTGCTAATGTATCATGAGCACTCATGAAACCACGAGATTAACTGGATTGAAGGATGTGAAACATAACCAGCTTTATAAAAAAAATTCCTGTCTTGTACATTAGCAGGTAGCAATACTTCTTATTGTTTATTTTGACAAGTGTGATATTTCTGAACCCTTGCTGCTTTAAATAATGAGTTTGGTTCTATTGCTGGTTAGAAATATGGACTATTTCTGAGGCATGAGGAGTGTAAACCATAATAAAATTTGATCATCTCAATTTTGTAGTATGAAATGGATCTTTACTAAATATTCCATGGTTAACCTTGTTTTTGATGTATCTCACTTTGTATTTGCTTCCAGCTTAGCACAATGGCAAGAGATATGAGCATGGTAATCAGAACTGAAGCGTTTCTTGCCCTTGGGAAAATGAGGCAAGTATCAGAAGAAGTACTGTTACAGACCCTATCCAAGAAAGTTCTAGGCCTAAAAAATGATAGGAAAGTTCTTCATCAGTACTCTGGAAATGAATTTGTATCAATGATATCTAGTGCTGCTGGTGCTTTTGTCCATGGGCTTGAGGATGAATTCTTTGAGGTACTGTTGATGCCTGTAATGTTCCATTTTGCAGTTATTGGCTATAAAACCTTACCTTGGCATTCTAAGAACTGTTTTCTGTTGGCTGCACTGTCAAGGTTGTTTTTTCACCTTTCCTTCTCATGCTTATGTCACTTAAACTAATACTGAAGGTACGTAGAGTTGCTTGCAACTCCTTGGGATTGCTCGCGGTCTATTCTACCCAGTTTGCTGATGGTGCCTTAAAGTTACTGATGGATCTCTTGAATGACGACACAATGATTATTCGGCTGCAAACTTTGCATGCAATGTTCCATATGGCAGAATCTGGTCACTTAAAGTTGCAAGAGTTGCATATGCACATGGTATACGTTTGATCTCTGTTCTAACTTGAATACAAACTTCAAGAATTTATGATTGGTTGTGGAAAATTGGGAGTATTATTGCCATGCTGCCATGCCTGCATTTGCGTCAGGAGGATATTTTGTTGCCTCTGCCAATGTTTTTGGACCTTGCAAACTTATGCCTTCTTTTTGCAGATTTTTATTTAGAGAAGCTGATAATTTATGTAGTAATTCCTTGAGACCTACAAAAGTCCAATCCAGCTCCCTGCTGTAGCACATGTTCTCTTCATGTTATTGTTTCTTTACTTTGAAACTAATGAGATTTATTAGATAAAGGATGAATTAGAAATATTTACAAGCAAATTGATCATAACATAAAGCAAATACATCAACAAAAGAATCAAATGCAGTTAAACTATAACTATTACCAGCAAGTTAAAATGCTCATTTTATGTTATAAGTATTTATAAGTTGACATGCTTAAATTTACATAACCTGTTAATGTTACATTATCTGCCTTAATATGTTCTTGAGAGAAGACAATCTGTTAACAATTCCAAATTCTCTTCATCCTAGAATGGAAAACTGTGTGATCTAGGAGACCCCACCAAATGAATACCATCATTTTTCTGGGTGGATGCTGTTTCTCTAAAAGAGCTCTCAAGAGGAACTTGGAATTGCTTACACTGTACAATTCACTGTAGGAGGAACAGCTCGCTATGATTGACAGGTATTAACATTAACTAATCACATAGTAATTAATGTCATGGAGCAAATTGGGGCAACACTTTAGGATAATGATGGAAATCTTTCATATAATTTATGAGTAGGAATTCAGTAAGATTGGGGGTTTATTTTTAGTTTCTGTCCTTTCTCACGCATATTCCACCCAGCTTTTCTTTTTCTATGCCTACCAACCCAGAGAAGGAGATTTTGCTGGCAGATCATCTTGAACTTTAGGTTTCTTGCATGGTTACTGTCTACAATAGCTGAAAACAACATGAAGGTATTGAGTGTGTTTCTCTATCTGTGTATCTTTGTTTCTCATCTGGGGCTTTTCCCCTTTTCCAGAGAGCTTCTATACTGGTTAAGCAGAGGTTTCTCACATGGGCAAGTGAGATTTGCAGGATTTTCTTTCTGTTTCATGAGAAATCATGAAACAGGGTTTTTGGCCTTAGGTTTCCATGTATGAGTAGGTATGGCATGGGTATAACGACCCATGGACAAAAGCATTGATGGATTGTTCATATCCTGCTATTTCTATTTTATTTTTGTTCTTTATCCTGCTATTGGCAACCTTAAACATAGGTAAATAATCTAATCATAAGTAAAATGGCCCCAAAAATGTTAGCTGTTTGTTCTTAAAATAATTAATTCTGTACTAAAATTCTGTCTCAGCTGCAAACAGCCCCATCAGGTTCTTTTTATATTTCTCTCATATAGGTTAAGAATATCCAGTAGTACTCGGTTGCTTGTTAAGACATTTCTTACAACAAATTAAGAGTTATGTTATGGTTCTTATATAGTGGAGGGAGCTTCACTTTGCTCTAGAACAACTTCACTTATTGTCCACTGCATAAGACTGGTCAACATGAGAGAGCTAAGAGACTGCCCCAAATGATGTGGAAATGACCCTCCATTAACTAGCCAATGCCTCTCCTCTTGATCCTAGATCATCAGACAATGTTCCCAAAAAATTTAACTTTATGCATACATGTAGTACGGCAACTTCCATGGTACTTAAGCTTTCTATTAAAGAGGTCATAGAGGTTTTCCCATGATGACTTGAACAGAGTGCCGGAATTGTCCCTTGTTCGAGCAACGCTTACCACAATCAAGCTATCAACAGATGAGATATTAAAAATAAAAACAGTTGATTTCATTGTCTTTTTGTTGATAGAATGAATTGATTTTGGAGGAAAGGAACTTTCGAATGCAGAAAAGGTTTTAAGATTTGGAAATTTACTGAGTCGTGAGAGAGATAAGTGGTAGCACAAGCTTATTGTTTGATGCACTTTGCAGATACTACTTTCAACTGAGCCACAGCATTCCACTCTGTAACAATTTCCTATTGGAGTTCCTTCCATGTTCCTCACTAACTAAAGTGTGGTTTGTTCATTGTTGAGATGTTCTCTTTTCCACTATTTTCTGAGATTATTTTTACATGCGTAAATTTTCTGTATCCTGAATTTTAGCATTCTTGATGTTGTTCTCTTGGTTGTGCTTATTGGTTATGTTACTTAAATGGATGAAATGATAGAACTTCAATAGTATGTTTATGGGCCTGTTGACATGCTCTTTTGTAGATGTCAACTCCACTGTTGTTTGCTGCTATCTAGTATATATTTAGGAGTTCTTTTTTTCTTCTTGAAACGACTAAACTGGAGCGTATAACCAGCTAATATTATTTAATCTGATGAGCTTTGCAGTTTCTCAGTGTTCTAATGGATATCGATCCCCTAATCAGATCCTCAGCTAGAAGGCTCCTCCGCTCAATGGAACTACCTGATCCAGAGATATTTAATTCATCAATAAATGGTCTTCTAACTAATTTGAGAGCATATCCAGAGGTGTGCTTTTTGGTACTTTCCTAATGTATCTCTTATACATTTGTGACTGTTGTGGCTTATAACTGGTAACTTTTGGGAGTTACTCTATTAAGCTTTGGCATTATCCAGGTTTAACCATCATGCTTACACTCTAGTGGCCAGAAACTTTTGTCTTTTTCATGGTTTTCATAATTGGTAGTTTTGATCACTTTTTAGTTTTGGTGGCACCCTTTTTTCTATTTTTTAACAGCACCCTTCTTTCTTTATCCATGAAGTTTTGCTAACTCACATAGATAATGAGCTGGTCCTATTTAATTGACATATTTAATTAGTTATGCCTTCAAATTAAAATCATTCTTCTGAAACCAGGAAATGTATTATCATGTAATCTTTGCCAAACCCGCCTTACCCCCCCCTCCTTTGAACAGGAATGTTATATTGGAGGGCTACTTGATAAGTAATCAAGGCTGCTCCTAGTGGTTCCATTATGTCAATGCTTTTCTGCTTTGGAAGATATTAGATGTTAATTGGATTAACTACCAAAAGCACCTAATGCCTTTTCTGTTGTTTGTATTATCAGGATAAAGTTGACATCTTTTCTGTTTTAAATGATATTGGTAAAAGTCACGCGGAGTTCTCAGCCAGCTTCGTCAAAAAGTTTGCTCAAGAGGTAGTACTTCTCAAACATGTCAAATGATGCATATGATTTACTAGTTCATGAATCATTGGATGCATTCACTTTCCCTGAGGAAGCCTGGGTTCAACCCCACTTCTGACATCATCCTTTTCATTTCAATGAGAAAGATACCGTTTACTTCTTAAATATTGTCCACCTGAAGATCTCAGACATCAAAATGATACATTTTGTACAAATCCACATTTGAGCTTTGTATTGGGACAAGAAGATAAATTTCAAGACAGGTTGGAGGGTAGAGCTTAATTTAATTTCTGAATGGCATTAGCTTGGTTATTTTCTTTCTCTTGCTAGGTGGTGTTGGATAGCCTCTTTGTGAACTTGATAAAAGAATTTGTATCCATGGTCCTCGAGGATGAAATTTGGTAAGGTGTTCTTTGCCTCCCCTGTAGCAATTTTATGAACCAGCATCTGCACTTGTTTGTATCCGGAATTTCTCCGTTACCACTACAAAAAGTGATATGTCTTGTGTTAGGATAAGATCAAAGGTAACTACTAACTGCATGTGGAAAGAACTTTCAGCTTGTCATTAGTTGTGACACAGTAAACTGTGCATGACTCAGTAAACTATGAATAACCTAATTATACATTGTGATTTTCAGATGTTCCAGCATTGAGTGGGATGTTGTGAGTTTGTTGAATAAGACTCTTTATAGGGTAGTCAAAGGCCTTAGCTTGCAGGTGAAAAATGATCCTTGATTGTCAGAGATTACCCTAGTTGCCATCTAATGGGGCCTTTGAAAGGGAGATTCTATGGCATCCATAACTAAGTTGGTGATGTTCATCGAAGTATTTTATGCCTATTCTGAGGTTGGACATTGACCCTATGGAGCACAAGTACATGGAAGAAAGTCATGGAATGCTGATCTGGCTGGCTACTGCATCCACATTGCTTTTAGAATCTCTGGAAACTCGGCCCATTCCAGGATTTGGGGAACCAGATCACCGAAATATTATCGGGTCAGAGTGGCATCAAAGTTTAGTGTAACAGACTTTTCTGATAAGACTTTGCATTTTCCTCCAACATTAGCTGAAAATTGGATGGTGAAGTGCTCCACTAATAGAATTGCATGGAGCGAAGGAATCTAGTTGGGGTGGTTTTTGTGTAGACATTCAATCTTATCAGAAAACCTGTTCCTCATTAGACACATCTAAGAACTAGGAATGATAACAGTTGATTTACTAGTTTGAGAAAGGGTTGGATCAACTTTAGTTGTAGATTCCATTGCCTTTATAGGGTATTTGGTTCACCAGCACAATTGCAGCTTATGGGGAGAGATTAAACTATTATATAGCTTTGTCATGAACCATTTTCTCCTTCAACTTGGTCAGTTACCCATAAGTTTCTTTGACCATCTTTCAACTGATAAGATGAAGCCATTCCAACTTTATCCTTCGTAATATCTTTCTTCTCGGCAGTGGGGATCAGGTTTGTCTGGATGTTTTGAGAGTATGTAGTTTACTATTTAGATCTTCAGGTAGGTCCAAAGGAGAAGCAAAGTAATAACTCAACAATTGAAGAAACACTTTACCTTTATGATGTATATTGTAGTGGTGCTGGTGCTTGGAACAGACAGGTACAGAGAATCGTGATATTTCAGTTCCGGGAGGAACCTCATTATGAGATATACTTGGATGGGACTAGTGAGGCATGATTTTATTTGTGTGTTTAATACAAGGATCAATGCTAGGGTCTGTTATTAGCCCTGTTAAAAGTCAGAAATTCTGAGGATATGTTTCAGCAAAATGAGCTTTTTCAGTCACCTTAGAAGAGATACACTTACTAGTAAATACCAAAGTTCCAAACAAGAATCCTTGTGTAACGAAGAAGGTTGTGTGACTTGGACATCCATATGTAGAAAGGGTAAAATAGTTACAGGATATCCAGCCACATACTTTATGGAATTCTTTTTTCTAAGAAAGTTCTGCTGTCATGTTTATGGGAATTGCTTTAGCATGCCTCCAAAATAACTTTTTGAAATATTGTTGTTCCTGTGATTTTCGGATTCTCCAGGTTTTTGGAACTTTATTGTATTTGGCTGCTAGGAACTGACTGGAGTTGTGTTTTCGTAGGAATACTATGAGTATCTGTTCTTCATGTGCTTTCTTAGTATTCTGTCTCATCTGTGAACTAGATATAACTCCACTGGTGGTTTTGTTGTCTGTTTACATTTTTTGTTTGTTTCAGATAGAGCCTGCCCGTGAAGGAGAGCTGGGTCTTGATAGAACCGAAGTGGCAGTAGCGTTGGTATTAGCTGTAGTAACACCATCTTCAAATGACCAGATAAGCAATTTTGCAGCTAGAGTATTTTCTTATGCACTTCCCTTATTAGGAAGTGTTTCGTGGTGCTTGGGAGATATTATAAACAAGGATTCCCTTTTGGTCTATTTGTGTAATTGCAAGAGTCCCATGCCAACACCGAACTCCAAAGAGGATAAGATCTTTCTGGATGTGGCTGGAGAGTGTAACTTAAATTGTAACCAAGAAAAGAGGATTTTCGGAATAGATACCTCACAGCAAATCAAAGATGGAGCATCAGAAGTTCAGTTGGCAAATAATTTGTCAAGTCCCAAGCAATTGATCTTCCTGCCGGAGGAGGCAAGATCTGCAATAACTCATATTCTGAAAGTAGTTCAACTAAGCTGGCCTTCGATAAAATCAGGCTGCACTGCTGAAGTACTGAGGACATTGAGGTTTGAGCTATTAACATTTTCTTCCTTTTTCTTATCATTGTCGTATGAATCAAAAGTTCTCCTTTTCTGGCAACTAGTATTTGTACCACATCTGGAAATTTTTATGTCTTAGTAGCGGGAAACTAATCTCTTCTATTGGTTTATTTAGGTGCTGCACCTCTTCTGGATGTGACTACTTTTAACAGAATTGTTTTTCTGCATACAGGCATTGCAAGGAAGAACTAGCAATGATTAGTGTGCCTTCACATGTGTCTGTTGGTGAGTTGGCCTTCGCCTCCCAGTATATCAAGGTAATACAACTGCTAACAGAAATATGGGATGATTTGCAACCAAATAAATTTTGTGTTGGCATCAGGGTGTTAGATCTTCTATTGAAGAAGCTAGACAGAAATCTCAGAAGTATGAGGTACACGTTTCTGGGGCTGAGCAGAAAGGAAGAGCTCCATGTGTTAGAGCTGATATTGCTTAGTTGTGTACTAAAGTTATCGAAGGGCAGAACATGCCATGTTCCTCCTATCTTGAAGAAATTGCATGCTGCAATGTCTAGAGCAGAGCTTCTTTGCAAAAAAGGTCCTTGTGAACTTTCTGATTTTGCTAAAGAATTGAAGAAATCATGTGGTCAAGGAGAAGTGGGCAACATTCCTCACCAATTTCCTGCTAGTAGGCTGGTCGAAAGCTTCTCCCCTGAGCAGATTGTGCCTGGAGGAGTCAAACACATCAAAGCAGAGCTGCAGCTCCCTGGTGATGATTCTGAAAATCCACTTCCCTTCATTGCAGGATTGCCTGTGGGTATCACATGCCAGATCAAATTGTATAATATTTCAAGCAGGGATAAGATCTGGCTACAAATGGTTGCTGGAGAGTTGATTGAGTATAATTATTTGGATTTGACTAGGTTTGAAGGATGTCACGAAGTGAGGAACTGTACAATAGATGTACCCTTCTACAGAACTCCAAAAGCTGCTTCTTTCTCATTGAGAGTCTGTGCAGCTATGGAATGTCCATTTGAGGATACCATTCCTCTCTCTAAAGGTCAGGGAGGGCCAAAACGGGAGCTAACATATCTGTGCAAGGAAAAAGAAATTTATCTGACAACCATGAAGACAACAATTGATAGGTAGACGCCTTACAAATGGCTTGGATAGTTTGTCTTTTTCTTTAAAGGTAGCAGAAGACCTATTGGGAAGGAAGAAAACAAATTACAAAAGGAGAGAGGTTTGCCTAATAGAGGTATAGTCCTGGGAACACGAATGTCCTTCTCCAGAATCCAAAATATCAACATGAGACAATTGATGCTTGAAACTGTATGGAAGTCCAAAATCTGTTATATAGAGCGCATGCGTCGAGGCCTTTTGTGGTACCTAGAAAATTCTGTTTGACGATGACATACTTTTTCAAAGTTGTTTCCATCCTCTGAAAGGAGATGTCTTAAATCTAGAGAGAAAAACCAACATGTTAGCCGAGGGTAAGAAAGGAAAAAGAGAAACGATTTGAATAGTGAAAACACAGTTGCAGGTCGTGATCACTATTTTCAGTCTAGAGTAGATTTTCCAATTACTGGAGGAAACATGCATTTGCTGGAATCAAAAGGCTTGGGGTATGTTGCTGCAGAAAACAATGTTTCAGGTATCATGTGAATTAGCAAATGACACTTTAATTTTTTCTTCTCACTGTGATGTTATGACTTCTTTCATGTTGGCTGAGGAAGAGAATTATTTTGTTATGAGTGAGGCTATCCAATTCAAAGTTTCTAAATGGGCAAAGGGAAGGCCCAAAAGAACGTAGATGGAAGTCGTGAGAAAAGATTTTAAAACTTGGGACTTAATGAAGCTGTGACACTTAATAGAGGGGAATGGAGGAGTGAGATTCATGTGGCCGACCCCTAATTGGGATAAGGTCTTGATGATGGTGACATGTTGAGGGCCTGTAGGATTAAATGGTCGGATGATCATAGCAAAGTAACAATTGTTTTGACATACTTACTTTCCAATTTTGGCAGTTAGTAACATTTGGGGATCTGACAGTGCGTGTATTTTTTAAAACCAACAGCATCATTTGCAAGCACTCTATTCACAGTAGGACCCTAGTTTTCAGTGAGACCCAACAACACATTATTCAAATGCCTATCTTGATGGCTACTGGGCTAAGGCTGCAAAATAACAGTTAGTGCTGCTTGTTCTGCTGATTGTATTCTGGATGTTGCCCTGCTGTTCCATCAGTAATCTCTTCTGCAAATTTCCATCTCTAGTTCTCTACCAAGAGCATGTCTTGTTGATTTTCTGATGAATACTAAGTGGTCGAGCAAGGTGAGAACTCTCTTTTTTCAAAATGTAGGCCCTCTTTGTCACATTGCAAACAAAGGAGGAGACCTTGAAAATGTGATATTCTCATTTTCAGTTCTTGTTAATGAATTTTGATGTAGATAATGTGGTTGATGGTTGACAATTACATTTTCTTTCGATGTAGTAAGTAAGAAAGATCATCTATTGCATTTCTACTGTTGTAGCTCAAATCGTTCGACTTTGGAGAATGAATTAAAACAATGTAAGCGTAATGCGGACAGTCATTATCAGTTGGACTCATGTCAGAGCAGCGACTGAGACTATGGCTCTGTTTGTCAGCAGGCCTTGTCTACTCTGGCAGTACAGTGGTTGGCTTTGGAAACTAAATACAGAAGATATATATGGAATGGTGAATTCCTCGGATCATTCACCTAATCTCACTGTAACCAGATGATATAACCAATGCATGCCCTTTTAGCCATAGTCTTGACTTTCTTCTTCAATTTTCCTTTAAAATTAAATTTTCAAGGGCTTGCATTACTGATGAATTGCTGTTCAGATCATTATTGATTTCCGAATCAAACACATTACATAGTTAATTCATGCGTAACTGGACAAATAATAAAGACCAGTGGTTGTTGGGCACGCATAGCTTGAAGTATCTAGAGGACCCAGATGGTGGTGATTCAAAACTTTCACTGTCGAAGAGTATATCTGATATAAGCCAATAGCAGCAGATCTCCTATGCTGTTGATCTTAACCGTCAGTTTTCAGTTGTGATTTACTGCCCCTTTTTTTGAACTTTTGAGCCATGTGTTTTACCCTCCTACATAACAGTGGTTTAGCATCAGCCAGCAGAGAAGTTTTTAGTGCATGGCCTACACCAGATGAGGCCGGGAAGACAACTGTTTGCATTGCCAACCAGTCAGACTTAGCTTCATGTGTGAATCCTTGTTACTTGGCGCATGCATCATATCGAAGCTCTTAGAAATCAATAGGTGTCTTTTATATAATAAACAAAAATAATTTTTGTTGCTGGTTTTCTCATTAAACAAAACAAAGCTAGTAGACGATGCCTTGTTGTTTTAAGTATAATATAACATGGCTTGTGGACCTGAACAGATTTGTTTGCTTGCTTAGGATCTTGTTATTGTATCTTAAAGATTAAGATCAGATCTCTTTCAACACGTTCTGAAATCTCTTAATATTTTAATTTGCATGTCTTAATTTAGTAAATGTGATTCCAAATGGACGACCTTCATTGCAATTTAGATTTGACAACTTGATGATATGTATTGAAAGATGGGTCAGAATTTTTTACGTATACCTTGATTTTGATTAATTATATTTTTTGAATTAATTTATCGTTGTTCTTATTGGTTTTGTTGTTTCCTTAACCCTATTTAATCTCAGCTGAAAGCCATTTCAAACCCCTACAACATTTTATTTTACAAATTGCTAACTGTATTTATGAGAAGAAAACATATTTGATGTAAGATTTTGTTATCTCTTGTTGTATGTGCTTTTTCCATTTTTGTTTTTTTCTTCTGCTATATATATATATAGCGAGGATAGGTGCCTTGTTGTCTAAGACCATTGCACTAGATGAATTAAGGCATGTTATTACTTATTTAAATGTCTGTGTAATAAAATATGACATTAATTTTTTTTTGAATAAATGTTTTTTTTTTTTTTGTAATATGTTTTTCTGGGTCCTGATCCAAAGAGCCCTTATCTAGATTTTCTTCCACTTCATGGAACTCGAGGCCCCTTTTTCTAACAATAACTAGGATTCCTATCCCGTTCACATGCCTTTTCTTCTGTGTGAATTCGGTAGACAAGATGTAGACATAAAGACTTAAGGTCTAAACCAGCTTAAGAATGGGGTTAAGTATGTGGAACGCTTCTTCTTGATGATCAAATCTTTGGTCCCCTTAAGGACGTGTACATAATCCCATGCTGTTGATCTTGTCAACGATCAAAAGATGAGCCACGTTGTCCTGGTTTCATCAGGCTTGTGGTCAAATTGACAGATTGCATCAGCCTACATGCAAATGCAGCATCACAAGGTGGTACGAACGTGTCCAATAACTATGATGACTTCGAGATTTTTCTAAGAAAGAATTATTAAGAAGACTGAATACATGTTAAGAAGAATTAACATGTTTTTCGTGCATATGATTCCTAGGCCTTTTAATAACATATGATATCATTAAACATGGGAATTGACATGAACACCCATTTGACACTCTAAAAAGCACCAAATGACGCCTATATGGGTGCATGTATTTCCATCGTCTTCTCCGTATAATTTATGAGGATATGTACTTGATTATATATACATATATTATCTAACTATAATTGATTTTTTACTATTAATATTTGGAAAAACTATGTACCAAAGCCTTCTAATGGCGCAAGGAGTCTCTCACTTGGATGATCAAGGTTTGAGATGGAACATGGGTGTGTATGTCTATCATTTAAAAAATATTTTAAAAAATGATAAAAAGAAATATACTTGCTCAAAGAAGTATGCTTTTTCGGACCCATATGTGCCATGTAGACATGATCCAATCTATTAATTTAATTAAAAATAACGAGCCAAAAGCATCGGCACTGTTCTTGTCCTGATTGGATGTTCTAGAAAGCTTTGTTTGAGGTTTTGCTAAGAAAATGTAAACCATGATTATATCCGTTTGGAAGGGGTCTGTAGTCATGTGGTTTACCTATTAATGATGCAAAGGTTTGTCCATATGAATCTGCATATAGGGTGCAAAAAATATACTTCTTCCTTAATCAAGAAAATGCCTTTTTTAGTAGTCGTACTCTGATGTAGGATGAATCCTAATAATACTGAAAAAGGGTACAGTAGGGATCAACACTCATGAGAAAAGGTATCTCATCTGTTGGAAAGACTTGTCCCCACCAGTAAAGCCAACGGTGATGATGACCTGATCACATCCCCAAGGCTCAAGATTGACTGTTGGGAAGAGGTTAAATTCTTAAGTAAAATCATTTATGTTTATCTAGTCCATTATCTTAATCAACATTCTCCATGTCATCCATGAACTAGCAGTCCCACATTGAGAATATTGAAATTTAGTAATAATATTTCTAGAGATTGACCTATTGACTTTTAGGATTTGTTCAGCATGTACATATGAATTGGACTATAAAGACATGTGGCTACATCCTTGGCCATTAAAAATGTCAGTAAATACATAATGTGCAGGTGAAATTTGTACCAGCACCCTTCAGTTTATTCAATATTTTCTGATGGGCCATTGACATCTTGTTAGGAGGAAGAAACATGCCGAGTATTGCGTGTCATGCTCACATCTAGGGCCCCACATGCTGTTGGGTCATTTTGATCCTACCATTGAGATTTGCAGTTCTCATCGATCATATATAATCCTAGTCCACTGATCCCCATTTTAGATTTTTCAAAGATAAGTTAAGCTATTGATCCTTGTAATCCCATCATCTAAATTTAACATTTTCTACAAATCGATCATCTTTGGGCCAATTCCCAAAAGTCTTGGCAAGGACTTAGGATTACGTGATCCTCAAGGCATGGCTTATGTCAGTGGGGTCCAACAGATTAGTTTTAGTCGTAAAATGCAGGGCCCACCATGAACTTCTATATTTTATACCCAAAAAAATGCTGCCTTCCGACTTCTACCAGTCCATGAAATGGGCATCGGTCGTATATCTCCACTTGATTATAGAAGGTCAGGATCAGCTGAAAAAGTAGGGCCCACTTTGATACGACAAACACGTGGGATATGACCCCAATGAGTATTATTCTAATAAGTCCTTTGACAGCCCGGCAGCTAAGTCAAGGATTCGGGTACATTTGTGGCCAATTTTTCTTTGGAAAAAGACAGGCAGAAGGAGGTGAAATTTTTAAAAGAAGTAAGGAAAACACGTTTAAAATGTGATATTTGATAATGACACTCCTCAGTTAGGGTGCTCCTCCTTGTTTATCTGCAGTGCACCTTCTGCTTCTCTGGGAGTGCTGGTCTCATTCACGCCCACTTTTCTTCTGATTGTCCATCTTCTGTCGTGCTCATTGGAGTCCGGTGTTGCCTCCTTTACTGTTTCTCTCTCTCTATCTCTGGTTCTTCAAAAACATCAGTCTCTTTTTCTTTTGCTCAGAAATTTAGACTTTTCATCCTTCACTGTTTAATGGATCAAAAGAACCAAGAAAAGTAGATGCACGAATTATATTCTTCTTTTTTCTTGAATCATTTTACATATAGTAAAATATTACCTCCCCATCTCTCTCTCTCGTTCTTGGAGAGGTGGTAGGAAGTAGAATGACCACCTCTCTTTCATCATTTATTCCCATTTTTCCATTTTTGTCTATCTTGATTATTCTTCCAGATCTCTTCTAAGAAAGTTAAATATAGCTAATTATTGAGTAGCCATCTCTCTCTCTTGTTCAGATACAACTACCTCTCTCCCTCTAAGTCAAACTGCCCACCTTCCTTTCATTTTTCACCCTCATTTGTACATTTTTCATCTTTGATTGAGCTTCTTTCAGTTGCAAACATGTTTGCAGCTCAACCATCCTTGCTGAAGTCAGAGATCTCATCTTCTTCCTTACTATCTCCTTCTCTCTCATCCATCACTGGGTACAGAAAGAAAGGCAGAATCAGAAGAATCCAAAAAACAGAATTTAGCAAGAGGATTTGTGGAGTTCTTTCAATTCGAGCTGTGATCAGCAGTGGCGACAAGATTGCCCAAACTGCAAAAACAGCAGCAGATTCAAATGGGTCCTTAACATCTTCTTCAGGGATCAATGTAAAAGCAGTGATCACAATCAGGAAGAAGATGAAAGAAAAGTTGACTGAGAAGATTGAGGGTCAATGGGAGTCCTTTAAAAATGGAATTGGCCAGGGAATCTTGCTGCAGCTCATAAGTGAAGAGATTGATCCAAGTTAGCCTTCAAACGACTTTTTCTTAGCTTTTTATTAATGTAAATTTTTGTATCTTTTGAGTGTGATGGAATGAGTACGGGTAAATGGGTTATGGAATTTTAGCTATTATGTTTTACTGATTTACAGTTTAAACAAGTTTTGTGATGTGTCGAAATTTTCTTTACTTTGAATGTAATTAAATTGCATTGCTTGTAAGTTGTTTTTCAGATTAAAAGATTACCTTTTCTTGGGTAGTCGTCATCTATGTTTGTCAGTGGATATGGCATTAATCTCTCCTTTTCTGTTGGTTGCATTTTAGGTGTCAAAAGATGGATATTTCTTTGATTTTTCCCATTATTTTGCAGTTTTATAAGACAGTTTTTTCAGCCATCAACAGCAAACCATTTTTTTGGACTCTTTTGTGTGGGTTCTCAGTTTAGAAGAGATCTACTTCCTTCTTTCTTTTCCTGTTGTTTTATTGTAATCTTGGCTATGAAATTGTTGTAGTAGTTTTCTTGGTGTTTCACAATGTGTTGCCATAAGTCAACTTACATGATTAAGATGGTTGATTTTATTCATTTGCTGCAAGTAATATTCTCTGTCCTGTACAGATTGGAAACTTTGTAGATTTATGACATGAATTTTACTGCAATCAAATTGCTTATAATTTATTTCATTATTCTTTTTTGGATCATGTGTTTTCCTTATCAAGATACTTGTTTTCATTGATTCAAATAGACCAATTAGTATCTTTCTATCCTCCTCCCCCCTCCTTCTCTCTCACACACCCCTTTACTTTTAGATTTTCATCCCTTCAGCAGCTACTTCTCATTACTTTCTTCCGGAGCACAGCTTTCTGAGAAGTCAATTGCCTTTTTAATTTGTTTGTGAATTTGTTTTTTTCCAGTAACAACATCACCAAAAACGAGTACAGAGTCTCCTGTAAGGGGTTGGTTGCCAAAGCCTTCTAAGAACGCATATACTGATGAATATGCTGCCAATTTCACCGTGCCATCCAATTTCGGTCATCCTGGGGCTGTTATAATCACCAATCTTCATGACAAAGAGTTCTACTTGATGGAGATCGTGTTACATGGTTATGATGAAGGCCCCATCTTCTTCCCTGTGAATTCTTGGATTCATTCACGGAATGATAATCAGAAGAGCAGAATTTTATTCAGTAATCAGGTGAGAAGCATTGGAAGTTTGCAAAGAGCTCCTGCAATCTCCATACTGCAATTATAATTCAGTTTAAAAGATTTCTACTACTTTCAATTAGTGAACAATTGTATTTTCCATTTGCTAGCTTTTGGTTTCTTATTACTGCATTTCTTGTCCTGAACAGGCATATTTGCCCTCCCAAACGCCAGCTGGTCTAAAAGATCTTAGGCAAAAAGACTTGATTAGCATTTGTGGGAATGGAAAAGGCGAGTGTAAGAAGTTTGACAGAATTTATGATTATGCACCTTATAATGACTTGGCTAACCCCGACAAAGATTATGACCTTGCCAGGCCAGTTCTGGCTGGCGAGGAGAGACCGTATCCTAGACGCTGTCGTACTGGACGACCTCCAACAAAGTCAGGTAATGTGTTGTATAGCAGAAGCATATCTCATTAACTTCTTCATCCTTCCTTGATGATGGAATGTTTCTTCATCATCATCATCAAGACCTTATCCCAATAAGGGTTGGCCACATAAATCTTGTTGCTTCATTCCCCTCTATTAAGTACATGGCTTCATTTAGTCTCAAAATTTTTAAATCTTTTCTCATCACTTCTATCCTCGTTCTATTGGGCATTCTCCTTACCCTTTTAAAACCTTCTACTTGCATTGCCTCAGTCCTTCTAATCTTTTCTCATCACTTTTATCCATGTTCTTTTGAGCCTTCTTCTTGTCCTTTTAGAACCTTCTACTTGTGTTGCCTCACTCCTTCTAACTGGAGCCATTTTCAACCTTTGTTGGGCATGTCCAAATCATCTAAGTCTAATCTCTCTCATCTTGTTACCTATTGATGCTACCCCTAAGATTCCTCTAATGTTTTTATTCTTAATTCTATCCTTTCTTGTCTTGCCCCTCATTCATACAACATCCTCATTTCTGCTACGCTTAGCCTATAAACATGATGTTTTTTAACTGCCCAACACTCTCACCTATAGAGCATGACTGGCCTTATAGCCATCTTATAGAATTTTTCTTTTAGTTTGGGTAGCACCCGCCGATCACACAAAACTCTAGATGCGCATCTCCATCTGTTCCAACCCGCTTGGATTGTCTGGGTAACCTTCCTATCAATCTCCCCACTCTCATAAATCATTGATCCTAAGTACCGAAAGTGGTATTTTATGGGGACTTCTTGGTTGCCAATCTTTACTAGTGCTCCACTCCCGCTCCTTTCCTTACTAAAATTGCATTCCATGTACTTTGTCTTAATTCAACTGATTTTAAATCCTTTAGGTTTTAATGCTTCTCTCCATAACTCTAGCTTTGTGTTTACACCTCCCTTGTCTGATCAATTAAAACTATATCATCTGCAAATAGCATGCACCATGGAATCTCCTCAAGCAGATGTTTTGTTAACTCATCCATAACTAGCGTGAAAAGGTATGGGCTTAATGCCGATCCTTGGTGCAATCCTACAATAATAAGAAAATCACTGGTCTCTCTGCTAGTGGTCTTAACATTTGTCTACTTTCATCAGATGGATTTATTTACAACATCCCTTTGTCTTGGAACTTGTTCATGGTATTGAAGTGATCTGTCTATTTGCACTCTTCTTGAGATTTTCTGTTTCCGTTTTTGAAAGCTAAATTTATATTGGGATTTTCACCATACAAAGTGCATATCGTTCCTTTCCTGTTTCTTTTCTTCGGAAGTGCCAGAAGAATCTTTTTGCAATACTTTATCCTGTTAGTTACGAATTACTTTTGGGTTGTGAACAGATCCATTCTCAGAGAGTATAGTAGAGAAGCCTAATCCTGTATATGTTCCGCGGGATGAGACTTTCGAGGAAATCAAGCAGGCAACATTCTCTGCAGGACGAGTGAAAGCATTGTTCCACAATCTGATACCAGCACTTGCTTCTGCTCTGTCAAGATCAGACAACCCATTCAAGTGCTTTTCCGAAATTGACCAGCTATACAGTGATGGGGTTGTTCTGAAAAATGAGGAACAAAAAGAAGTTCTGGGAAACCTGTTACTGCCCATGATTTTAAAAAAGGTAGCAAATGCAGGTGAACGGTTGCTCAAATATGACCTTCCATTGATAGTTTCAAGTATGTATCAAGCTCCTTAGTTTTATCTTTGCATCTTCTTTGCTTGAAATGTGCTTCTAAGTATGAATATCTTCACAGAAACAACAAAATCTTTAATGCAGCATTTATCTTTCCATTTCCAGGAGATAGATTTGCATGGTTGCGTGACAATGAATTTGCTCGCCAGACACTTGCTGGTGTCAATCCAGTAAATATTGAGAGACTAAAGGTACATAACTCACACACAGGTTTCTCATTCATAGAACACACTATTTTCCATGTAAAGTGTGATTTCTTCCTCTCAACTTCGTCAGTATTCTTCTCTTTCAAAGAAAAAAAAATAAAAAATCTTTAGTATCCTTACTTTGGAAGAAACTTCACAGGAATTTCCAATTCTCAGTAAACTAGATCCAGCTGTTTATGGCCCTCCAGAGTCAGCCATAACAGAGGAACACCTAGAGCACGAAATGAATGGGATGAGTGTTAAAGAGGTATAAGGCAAGCAAGTATATACATCTTTCTCATGTTTTGATCTTCGGTCTTTAAACTGTAGCCTGACAGACTTATTCTATTTGTCGATAATCCAGGCAATTGAAAAGGGGAGACTGTTTATAATAGACTACCATGACACACTGCTGCCTTTTATAAATAAGATGAATAACTTGAAGGGGAGGAAGGCTTATGCCTCGAGGACGGTTATGTTCTTATCTCGTGTAGGAGTTCTTCGGCCCATTGCTATTGAGCTTACCCTTCCACCCACACATTCCACGCCTCAGTTCAAGCGTGTTTATACTCATGGACATGATGCAACCACTCACTGGGTTTGGAAACTAGCCAAAGCTCATGTCTGTTCAAATGATGCTGGTATTCATCAGCTAGTTAACCACTGGTAATGGATCTTACTTTAAACCCAACTATGCATAGAGCCATATTGTGCTGCATCCAATGCAAGCATGTATATAGTACGCTCATACTTGATCAGTCAATTTTTTTTGTTTAGCTATCGACAATTGACACATGAGCAGAAGTTCTTTTACATCTGTTAAAAAACCCACAGATACTTCAGATTATATGCATGCTTATGTCAGTGGTTAGTTTCTTTTGTTAAATTGGTGCCTGATCATTATAACTTTGTCAGGCTGAGGACTCATGCTTGTATGGAACCTTACATAATCGCTACTCATAGACAACTCAGCTCCATGCACCCTATTTACAAACTTCTGCACCCACATATGCGCTACACTTTGGAAATTAATGCCCTGGCAAGACAAAGTTTGATAAATGGTGGGGGCATAATAGAAGACTGCTTTAGCCCTGGCAAGTATTCTATGGAAATAAGTTCAGCAGCCTACAAGAGTATGTGGAGATTTGACATGGAGGCACTTCCAGCTGACCTTATCCGAAGGTAGGGTCCTATAATTTTGAGGTCATTTAAGAGCTTTACTATTTCATGGTTTAACATTCATTTTTCCTATTAATGTATGCGTACACTATGTAGAAGGGGAGCCTTTGCACAGAGAGTTGTCATCATGTGACCTGGAGGTCACATGTTTGAGGCATGAAAATAGCCTCTTGCAAAATGCAAGGTAAGGCTGCATACTATAGGCCCTTTGTGGTTCATTCCTTCTCCGAACCCTGAATACGCGAGAGCTTCATGCACTGGGCTGCCCTTTTTTTTCTATGTACAAGTATACTATGTATCAATGGTTAATAACAACTTTATGTTGGGGTTAGTAATATATTCTGTAAATACTCAAAACAGAAACAGGATTCTACCTACCAAAAGGCAAAATATGACTTCAACATGCTCTTCCCTTTCTCCAATTTAATAAGCTAGGCCATTGTAATTTGAAAGTTATGCATGGTACGTAGATAGCTCTGAATGATCACTCCTTGGTATTCTTCATCTGATTGCTACAAAACTAATCATTTCAGAAGCTAAAGAAGTAGATATCTCTGAACAGGTTGAAATCTTAGTTCAAAACAGTATTGTTGCAAGCCTAGAAAGTATATAGTACAATGTATGCAGGGAGAACTGAACAAGGAATGATAGAAACCGTCTTTTCAGTTGATTGTTTGAAAACATCAACTATTTCCAAGCAAATCACATTTGATCTTAATTAGTGTGTTTATGCTGATTGCTGAGATTCTTCTGCATCATAATTGTTAATTTGCAAACCATGAATTTTTAATACTATCAGGAGGCCATTGCTTGTGGTTAATATCCTTGAAAATCTTTCTTCACTTCTCAGACTTCTAACAGTTCCTTTTCTTTTCTTGATGGTTCTTCCATAGTATCAAAAGGAACCTAAAATGCATATCACCCCCACATTGTAACAAATTTTACAGCTATTCTAATCACCAATCACATTTAAAAATCACTCGCATGGATTCTACCCTCTCCTCTTTCCTTTCATTTCTTTGTTCCTCAATTCATTCCTTTAATAAATGTGTACAGTAATCCCTTTCTCTTCTTTTCATTTTCTTAGCAAATATTTCATCTCGATTGCTATGTTATCACCAGCTTGTTCACTTCTTATCATGTCAATTGTTGCACAAACCGTGGTTTCTGTCCGATCATACTCCGAACATGGTGAACTGAACTTCTGAATCTTTCAGGGGAATGGCAGTGGAGGATCCTTCAATGCCCTGTGGTGTAAAACTAGTAATTGAGGACTACCCTTATGCTGCTGATGGGCTTCTCATATGGTCCGCCATAAAAGAATGGGTGGATGATTATGTTGGTCATTTCTATCTGGAAGATGACTGTATTTCATCTGATGTCGAGCTTCAAGCATGGTGGGACGAAATAAAAAACAAGGGACACTATGACAAGAGAAACGAACCATGGTGGCCTGAACTGAAAACCAAGAAGGACTTGTCAGGAATCTTAGTTATAATGATTTGGACTGCATCAGGGCAACACGCAGCAATAAACTTCGGTCAGTATCCTTTGGGAGGCTATATGCCAAACCGTCCCACATTAATGAGGAAGCTAATTCCCCAAGAAGATGACTCTGAATATGAAAAATTTCTTTCACATCCTCAGTACACTTTCTTATCATGTCTTCCCACCCAGTTAGAAGCCACCAAGGTAATGGCAGTTCAAGACACCTTATCGACGCACTCCCCTGATGAAGAGTACTTGGGTCAACTTCACCAGTCTCATTTTCATTGGATAAATGATCAGGAGGTTTTGAAGTTGTTTGAGAAGTTCTTCTCTAGATTGTTTGAAGTAGAGGAAATAATAAATGAGAGAAACAAAAACTTACATCTAAAGAACAGGAACGGTGCCGGTATTCCTCCCTATGAGTTGCTGCTTCCATCATCAAGTCCAGGAGTAACAGGCCGTGGGATTCCGAACAGCATTTCTATCTGATTTAGCACTTAGTCTCAAAGAGTTAAAGCATCAACCATGGAGGCTGTGCTCCCTTCTCCTGGATCCGAAATGGTATAATCATGATCAGTAAGCTGTCATAGCTTCATGAAGGATTGTAACTAAATAAAAGTAAGTTCGTCGCCATTTCTTTATCGGTTTCTTTTCTTCTAAACTCAGCATGATATATTGTAGTCCTGAAATCAATACGTTGTATTGTGAAGTGGAAGCTCTGTAATTCTAGTGAAAGGACCTGTCACTGTTTTCTGCAGCATGGTTTTGCTGTGATTTTGTATTGATCAAGGATCTAAGAAGAGGTTTAAAACTTCAAATTACTGCTGACTGTCTCATACTTTTAGAAGGGACATTGCTCTGAGATCAGCCTTACTTTGCATTTTTGCAAGAGGCTGTTTTCATGCCTCAAACCCATAACCTCAAGGTCACACAACAACAGCTCTATCGTTGAATACTATAGAACCTTGTGGTCCGCCCCTTTCCCGAACCCTACATATGTGGGAGCTTCTGCGCTGTCTTTTTTTTTTATTGCTCTAAGATCAGCGCTAGTCTTGAACGTAACCATTCCGTAGTGTATCTTGGTGTTAGAGATGTTAAGGTCTCTGTAGAAATTCACTCCATCTTCCATGCAAGTCTACCTACCAAGTCTCTCATGCAGCTAATGGTTAGTGAGAAAGCAATTTCCGTGGAAATCCATTTCTTGGGAAATTGATTTCCGCGCACTCCAACTAGGTTTTTCTCTTCTTTTTTCGGTGGGGCTAAGTGAACAATTAAAAAAAAAAAAAGAGAGGCAAACTACTCATACACCATCCTAAATCTAATCCATGGATAAAGGGAAAAGCGGAGACTCAAATGTGCCAAAAAATGTACTTTAGGTAGATGTTGAGTTATTTGCAATTAATTGTACTAGACATTTATAGGCCACAGAGTATGTATTGCTCAGGATTAAGAGGAGGATAATTTATTTATTTGTCTGGGTTTGGCTTTTCATGCCAAACAAGGGAATTCAAGTTCAACTGGAAACGAATTTCTATTAACAAAGAATGAGAATGGCTTGCTTGAAGATTAAGAGGATGGTAAATGATTTATAAGGACCCAAGTTTTTGTCTGGGTTTCACTTTCCATGTTTAACCAAACAAGGGAAATCAAGTTCAGCTGGAAATGAATTTCATTAGTCTAGACATAGACGATGCAGTCCAACTTGGACATTAGTGGGGCTAACCTTTTGTAATCCATGTAATTAATATTGTGGGACCCATCTTAGATAAGTCATTCTCCATAGATCTTCTCCCTTGATTCATTGTTGTAAAAGTGACGGCTGAAAAATCTCAAAATCTAGCAGCATGAAAGATCATGGAGAACCAAGGGTGGTTTGGATCGTTTGATGGGGGAGATTAGTCTGCGTCAGTCGCTGTCTAAGATGGGGATTGATGTTTCATTTCGGATCACTCAGAAAATCAGTGCACGATCTGTATACATTCAAAGTAAATGTGGGACCTAGATGTTTGGTGATCCAAACCATTCATTTCCGTGCTGCAGCTTAGTTGGGTAATTGAGTTCTGATTACTATAAAAACATCATCAACCAGAGATAGAAGATGTGGCCCAAAAGATGAATGATTCTGATGATCCTAGTGGGCCCCAGATGTACTTTTAGCTCACGTAAATCCATGCATTGATCTTTCCAAGCAAACACCATATAACTAGGAACTTGTAAATCTGATTCCCTATATAGTTTACCACTTGATGATCAAAACCACCCATCTTGATCTAGCATCTTAGACAATCCGTTAGATGATCCTAACCATGACACTCTGCAGCTCAAGATGGACGGTTCAGAAACTCCAGAAAAAACCTGAAAAATCTTAACAATTTGAATGGTTACCATTATTCAATTAAAAACATCAACCCCAAATAAGAGAAACCCAGAAGAGAAAGTGGACCATACTTCCACTTTCACTTGCCCGACTAAACTCATAAATTCTGCTCCACCGACCACTACATGCAATCTCACCTGAAATCCGACGTAAATCTTCCCAGCATGCTGAAACCAACTTCCAAAACGAGTAACAGAAACCTGCAACAAAAAAGCCAGAAATTCTTCCCAGACCTCCAAACCAATTTCCATGGAGAAATCCAAGAAATCTTTCATCTCCATAACCCCATCTCACAGCTTCCTCCATTCCCTCTCCAAGCCTTCCTCCAGTTGCCTCCTGTTTTTCTTCCCAAAGAAAAACTCCAAACAGTAGCTCTTCCCCTATGCAATTCTCTCCTTCTTCTTATTCTTCTCCCTCTTAGTCTCTAGATCTTTCTTCATACTCCCACTCATATAGTTATGCGAGGATGAAAGGTACAGTAATGGAAATTCCTTCTGTTTTTTTTAAAGAAATAATAGTGGAAATGGATTGAAGGAGAAAGAATTGCTTGAAACTAAAGGTTTTTTCTATGATTTCTTGAAATTGATGAAGTGGGGTGGCTGGTATTTGTGTGATGAAGTTGTGATTGGACTGACATCTACTGGCTCTAATGGTCAATTAAATCACAGGATTGGTATCTAGCTTAGGAAAATAAGCGACATCAAGTGTCTGATCATCTAATCGGCTTGAACAGGCTATTTAGACAATCTGGACGGTTTAGATTGTGGGTAAGCATTCAGGTTAATATGAATGACTTTCTATTACTTAGTAATTTAGAGTCACAAGTAAACCAGTTCTCCCTGTTTGTTTAGAACTACTAGATTGCACTACAAGCATTGAATGGTCAAGATCAAATCATCATAAACTTGCATGATGATAATCTAATTAGAATCATGTTCCAATTAGGAAAAAGCAAGAATAAATAGGAAAACTAACTTACTTGAACTCACTCACTGATTAAAGGCATGAGAGAGGTTCCCAGCTCAAATGCAATTACAGCGCAAGAGGCATCTTCCTTAAGGTGGGACTACTGGGAGGAATTTGTCCAATAGTAATAAATGGTGCGTCCACAAGTTGACATTCGATCTAACCTAGTAGTAAGGAATCTACCAAAAGCAACCAAAATATTGAGGGAAAAACCATTTATACATATTCTCTATTATTGCCCGGTTTTCATCTCTTCCTTTACTGCATGGTTTTTCACTCACTTTACTGCATGGTTGGCTAGAAGAGCGTGGACGGAAGGGCCCTAGATCGCCGTTCATCTCCGGCTGGAGAAGGATGTGTGGGTCAGATCTGGATGTCTGCCTGGATTAGCCAGGCATACCTTCATGGATCATTATTCCCTTTTAGACACTGAATTCAGCACTGCCATGAAACAGTTGCACAAACATTCAGTGGGGCCGCCGGAGATGAGGACTAGAAAGAGGGGCTGCGATCTCATCACTTATCCCGTCCCGGAATGCACGTGTAAGCGATCTGATTTAGTTAACGCGATCTGATTTCGAAGATCTGATCCGGGCTTGTATTGGAATGTAAAATTGATTCTTGATTTTTGTTGTCTGTTTTCCTATTCATTTAGATGAGGCTAGAATTGTTTGATCATCTTGACTTGCTGTTCACAAGATATCCGAAATTGCAAGAATAAATGAACGGGTTGGATCAAACAAAAATTAGAACACGGCAGGAAGCAGCGTGTTAGCCACTGGCCAACAAGAATTTCAATTTCTTAAGTGAGAAATTGAATTCCTGGAGTTAGATTCAGTGGTTGTGCGCTCATCATCGCTTAAGATTGTATACGCTGATCGACTTCAATTCCCATCTTATAAGCAAATATTTTCACGAGGGAGAATTCAATTCTCACTGTATTGGAGGCTGATTACAAAGACCCAAACACGAGCGGTTAGAATCATCCACATGCGTCAATTTTTGTGGCTCTGTGATGCATCCAACAAGATGAACGGCTTAGATCTTGCAAAAGAAATCGCTACCCATCACAAAATGGGGCATCGACTTTTCCATATGAAGCCCTGCAATTGGATTGGTCCTGCTATGGAATTGGATTGCTAATCTAGATCAAAAGAGATCATATGGAAGGCTCGGATCATCCAATCAAAGTAGGTTGATCGAGCCAGGCAAGTCAGTAAGCGACAGATGTGGGACCCGGATTCGGATAGTATTTCTCATTGCGCACCCAACGTACGGTAAAACCTCCCGGCAGCAACACAGGTTTTGTTCTGCTTCTTAAACCCTAGCTCAGCAACTTTCGCTATTGCTGCTTCTTTCTTGTCACACGGCTTTCATCCATCGAGGCTCCATTAATCAATGAGATTTTCTGCTTGAGGAGGAAGATCCAGAGAAGAATGGCGACTCCTGGTCCCGCATTCAGTGGCAATTTGAAGGTATTCACTGATCTGTTTTAACCCAAATTCCTTGAATGTTTTTGGGTCGATTTGGGGTTGTAAACTTGCTACGGTTTTGGTCAATGCAAACCATATTCCATTTTGGAAGGTACTAAATGGTGAAAGGAAGTTCCTTGATGAATGAAATTTTGGAATGTAACAAATGAAGAATTTTGGGTACTTCTGTTCTTGAATAATTCAAATTCTGTGCTTCCTTTGTGAATTTAGATCAATCCTGTTGTGTTGATTAGCAACACCCTTTTTTTTTTTCTGGTACTAACTTCCATTCTGAGTGAGCATGCTAATTCCATTTTGAGGGGAATTTTGATTTCTTCGACGGTGTAGCATAGTACCTTTCGTTTTGACCAGGATAAGGTGGAAATTGAATCTTATGATTGGAAATAGCAATGTATCGATGCTTCAAAAAAGAATAAAAACATTAAGTTGTTGAAAACAGAACTAGATTTATGATTACCTGTAGGTTATTTGAAAGCCTTGTGCAATTCGGTTCTCGATGAATGAGTAATTATGTGCAATGTCACTAGCAGGTTATAGTACCCCGATGGCTAGTTATTATCCAATTAGGCTCTGTGGTGATTCAGGTCCTGTTTTTCTCAATTAGTGCAGTTGTCATCAAGCGCAATTAGTTCAACTGAGGTTGATGGTTTTGTATCTATGGATGTAGGCTTGTAATTGTGATTGATATTACTGGCTGGAAAGTAAGTTTACCAGCCTTGTTAAATACGTAAAGTGTTTCTAGATTGAACTGAATAAATTTTGTGCTAGTTGGGGATGTTCAGATTAACTTGTTCTGAAATAACAGCAGAAATTTCTCTCTCTCTCTCTCTCTCTATGCACGACTGCAACAAACTTTCTTTCTGATGTGTCATGCTTATTGAAGTTTGGAAATGTTTAAAATAGTAGTTGCTGTGTTTCTGAAAGAATGTGCTCGCTGTTTCACTGGTTTTTATTGTCAGAAAATATGCATATTGTATAATGTCTTTACTCCGGCATCATCTCTTACAAGCCATTTATCAACTTACATGAATGATTGATCCATTAATTAGAAAGTGCGATGTTGACTGGTTCTGCTTCCAATTCACTGTTCTTGTTCAAAATGATGATCATAAGTCATGATTTTGGTAGAAAATGGATAATAGTTACAAGTTCTATATCTTTTACTGCAGTTCAGTAAACCCATATCAGATCTCATCGATACTGTAGAAATGTTTAAATTACTGCACCAAGTTGACAATCAGGTTTAGCCTAAAGTTGCCTGTACTCCAAGGTTTAAAGTTGAGTTCAACAGAAAGTATGGTCTTGGGTGATGTAGTCAGGCTATTTTTATTCCAAGAAACAAACATGTATTGGACTTCCAATAGTTTAGTTATATAATTTCCTTGAACAACGTTTCAGGTGAGATGGATAGGACACAAAAGATATGATAAATGTAAATTTTTGCCAGTTGATAACATAAGAGGACTTACTGGGAGTGCTAACTTTTTCTGGAAAATTTGCTTTGTTGTTGCGATATCTACTTTTTATTAACATAGTGTATGCTGTTATATAGAAAGCGCTTGCTGGACTGAGACGTATCAATTTGGAGGGTCTTCGATGGCGAGTATTTGATGCAAAAGGCCAGGTTGAAATGCATTTCATTTGTTCCACAAGTGGACTTGTTTGGTTCTTATTTGCAATGACAAGGCAATATGCTTAACCATGAGAAACTTATAATGATGGTCTCTTCTGATAGATCCTCGGGAGATTAGCATCTCAAATATCTACTGTGATTCAAGGCAAGGATAAGCCAACATACACACCATATCGGGAGGATGGCGATATGTGCATTGTGATTAATGCCAAAGATGTTTGTGTCACAGGAAGGAAGCTAACTGACAAGTTTTATCGCTGGCATACTGGGCAAGTATCATTGCTCATACTTGTGAACTATTTTTGCTAGGAATGTAAGTAAAGCTTGAACTTCTTAATAGTGTTTTAAGTCGTTATTGCACTATGCTTGACTTTCAGGTATGTTGGCCACCTGAAAGAAAGGAGTCTAAAGGACCAGTTAGCAAAGGATCCTACAGAAGTCATTCGCAAAGCTGTTCTTCGTATGCTTCCGCGAAATAAATTGCGTGATGTGAGTTCTTTATAATACTCTTATACCTAAATACCTGAGATGGCATGCCATAAAAGAATATGTCGGTTGACAGTAAGTCTAGTTTTGGACAGTTTTATTTACTGAGCCCTTTAGCTCGGTGTGGTTAATGTATTGAAGTATCATATTCGCTCTTGATTATCAGGATGATTTATGCCAGGTATCTTGCTCTCTGTTTTATTTCCCTCTTTCATCTAAATAGGAAAACCATTTCTTCTCCTAGATCTTCTTGGTGGAAAGAGCTGTTTGCATTTGCCAACCCTGTAAAATCTCGATTACTTTCTTCATGTTAAATGGGCATTATTTGGCAGTTCTTAAACATTCCGAGAATACACAATTGACTTCCCTGGTTCATTTCCATTTGTCCATGACAGCATTTTGTTATGTCAAAGCTTTGTCCTACCAAATAACAAGCACATGCAACTGACATGAATCAGCTGAGTCATCCAAATTCTGAGCCCAGCCAAACCATGTCAATTCCTTTTATCCACTGTGTGCTTGGGTCTGCTCTGTGCTTTGCAAAAGCGAATGGATGAGATTGCGTCATTATTCTATAAATGAGCACACATTATCAACCAAGTGATGAATTACAGGTCAGTTGTACTGGGACTTGTGAATGGCGAGGAGAGTGGATCTTTGTGCTGTATCTAAGCCAAAAATATGGAAGTGGGTACCCTTGGATTGGATGTTAATGCTTAGGGCAGGAAGGATTACTTCACTGCTCCGAGTTTGATTTCTCTTTTTATTTCTTCTTTTTGGGTTAGGGGCTACCTTTTTAATGTATGTATACTTGGGTTCAGTTCCCAAGTCCGGGTACCTGCTCCATAATGTGACTCTTCTTGAATATCTTCATTTCCTTAACCATTCCAGAAGAAGAGGGGCACTAACTTTTTGTTGCCCATGCAATTCATTATTGTGACTGGGTACATTCTTTAGAAGAAATATGAAGGATGTCATTTCCAACTTAGGAGTAATACCATGAAGATAGGAAGCTTGACTCAGACGGTTGCTGGTCCAGCCCAAGGCAACATGAATTCATTTGAGCACTTAATTACACTTTAAGATGGTTTAGAAGGCTTATGAGACTCAGACTGGTCTCAGTTACAATCAGGTGAGTTTTTGTCTACTAGTTGAGAAAGACTCAAGACTGTTCTCTGTTACAACCAGGGAAGTTTTTGCCTAATAGTTGACAACATTTAGATTTCAAATTAGTGAATTTTTTTATTATTATTTTTGGGTGTGAACTTAGTGTAGTATTTAAAAGAATAAAACGTTGAATGTTTTATTCCCAGCTATTATGCTACTGAAGCATGAGAATTTTGATAACTTCCTTATTGGGTACAGTTGTCATTTGGTACAGCTATTATGCTACTGAAGCGCACTGTTTCCCGATTCCATTTGGAGAAGCTATCTTCATGTTTATGCAGTTGTCTGTGCAGATATGGCAGATGATGCAATTATTTACTGATGACATCTTTCTATGTCAATGCAGGATCGTGATCGAAAACTGAGGATATTCACTGGCTACGAGCATCCCTTTGGTGACCGGCCTGTAGAACCTTACATAATGCCTCCTCGGCAAGTACGAGAGATGCGGCCACGTGCTAGGCGTGCACAAATTCGAGCTCAAAAGAAAGCTGAACAGGGTTCTAGTAACACAGTTAAGAAAAAAAAGAGTGAAATTAGCGCGTGAGAAGGGAATGAAAAGGTATTCATTCATTAGATAAAAGTTCTAGTTCTTGCTGTTTGAAATTCTTTCACTTAGTTTAAGGAGGAACCCCGTTAATGTTATAGGGGGCAGCTGCAGATCAGGAAACTCAGGCGGAAATGCCTGCAAAACCGAAGCTACATTTTTGTGGCTCTTCTTCTCTGCTGTTCCTGAGTCGATAGAAATGAAACTGAACAACATAGAAAGCACAAATGTATGGATGAATAATTGATGAGGATGTGTAATCAGTTTTCTTATGAACTGAGATTTTGTTGGAGGTTTTTGTTTGCTGATCATCAGTTGATATACAGAGTAAGGCTACATATTATAGACCTTTGTGGTCCTCCCCTTCCTTGGACCCCGCATATGCAGGAGCTTCATGCACCGCGCTGCCCTTTTTATCATCAGTTGATATGCAGCTCTATGGACTGTCCTCATTCTAAGTTCTCTGGACGTAAGAAAGTGTCATATTGATGAGGTGATCTAGCATTCCAAGTGCAGGAGTTTGACCTTTCCATTGGCACTGTTTGTCACAGGAATAGAAGTCTGTGGACTTCATTACACTTGGATAATGATTTTAGTCCTTGCTAGATCATTGATGGATTAAGAATAACATCCTGATCCATGGTTTAGTGGTCCTAGTAGTCACCGTTTATGGATAAACTTAGTCATGACTTGTTATACCTGGGTCAAGTAGCTCCATTATGAGATTGCGGTTGACTAGAAACGGATGGTGACTTTGGAACTGAAAACTTTTCCAGGTCGCACCTAGTTTTCACCCTAGTATTCCCATTATGTCAGAACTGTGTCTTTGAGCAATAGAAATTATTTAATGGTGAGGCCCGTTAATCTAGTGGGCGTCGACTGGAATGTACAGTCAAGATTTACTGATTGGAGGGGTTACTAGTCTGGGCTCCTTTCTAAGGCTAAGATTACTCAATCAGTGTGATTTTCGACTGAGAAATATGGGTGATATAGAATAATTCCTCCCAAAAAAAAAAAAAAAAAACAGATTAATTCGCCCTAATTGTTGATTAAGAAAATAATTGAATCCATAACTAATTTTCTGTTGGACCCTCTCTTTTTTGTTCTTTTCATTATGACCAATAACACTGGCTACTTAGCAATCAAAAGTTAAAAGGAGAGAAGAAAGAAATTTACTGTCGCCAAGTAGAGACTTTATTACTTATGATCAAGATGATCAAGAGACCAGCAGATACATGAAAAACAGGTGAAGCAGAGACACCTACTTGGAGTAGGAAACAGAAAAGGGAATAGCCTCCACTTCACAATGAAGGGCTTCAGCTTCATTGTTAAGAGTCTTGCTTGACATGAGAAACCAAGTCTTCAATTTGTCTCACAAGAATAGAGTACTTGCAAGAAACAAATTTCAGCTTTGGCGAGAAATTTGTAAGCATGCAGATTCACTTCGTCATATCATCCTTAGTTAATGGGAATTAACTACTTAAAAAGCATGAGGATGTAGAGATCCATCAAACAGAAACCAGTTTTGAAAGCCTTAACGATTGAAATTTATGGCTCAGACAGGAAGATTACTCAAAGAATCACTCTGATGATGGATGGATACCTCTTTTTCTGTTTTCTCAAGTCTCTCTCCTGAATTAGCTTTTGAACAACTCCCAACCTCAATTTCAACCCCAAAGATCTTGATCACAGATGGCTTCAAAGAAGAAGTCGCCGGCTTCTCGCCGATAACCTGATGATTCTGATAGGCACCCACTACTCTTTCAACTTCATCTTCTTTCAAATTCTCCTGCATCTTCAGAAGTCGGACTCGTTCTTTGGCCTTCATCTTGACAGACTCAAGCTTACGCCGAACCTCTTGCAACTCATCAACATCTAGGCCTTCAATGCTCCGATGTCCCGTAATCTTGTAAAAGAGACTCCCCATATCAAGTTCTGGATTCTTACCCATCTCATGTTCTTGGTTCTCCGTTTTCATGGATTTGAGCTTGTTGGTTCTTTCCTTTCTAGTGATGGAAGAAGGTTCTTCAGTCCTCTTCCGTTTCTTCTCCTGTTTGGTGCAATTTTTGTACTTGTCAATGAGAGAGAGGAGAGTGTTTCGATCTTCTGGCCATGTTTGGATGTTGGGAGAAGCAGAAGAATCTGTGTCATAGATGGCGATGAGAAATGCATCAACCCCACAGATAATCGTGAGTTCGTGCAGTTTTTTCTTCAGACACTCCATTCTTTTCTGGGGGAACTTTTTCCTGCTGGTTTGTGTGGTGGGTGCTCTTGGTTTCTCCATGGGAAGCAGAAGATGATCTCAGATAGAGGATTTTCTTTGAAACGGGGTTTGCTCTGAACCCAGAGGGATTGATTCGAATAAAATGACAGGACGTGAAAAGAGAAGGAAATCGGGTTTTTAAATGCTCGCTGGCGCCCGTATTTTTTATCTGGAAAATACTGAAAGGGGCCCACAATTTCACTGGTCCAAACCATCATCCAGTTGAGCGTGCAATGAGTTAGCAGTTCTAAAAAATTTATGGACCGTTGGATGGTTATATGTCTTTGCTAAGTGGGGCCTTTTGTTGATGAACTAAGACCGTTCCTCTATCCTTTAGTAACCGCAAGTTCGAAGACTACACATTAGAGGGCTAGACTTACCGGATGAGTTGTAGTTTCGTTGCACGGCTCATCCAAAGCATGGCTTTGAACATGGACGCTTCAGATCATTCAGAAAAGTGGGCCTCACTCTCTCTCTCTCTCTCTCTCTCTCTCTCTCTCTCTCTCTCTCTCTCTCTCTCTCTCTCTCTCTCTCTCTCTATATATATATATATATATGTGTGTGTGTGTGTGTATTATCATTTATTTCATTGGATTTTAAGTCATAAACATTAAAGTTGTTAGAAAAACTAAAAGATAGTGGTTAAGATCATCCGATTGGCCTGAATTTTTACAAGTTCGAGGGCTTAATAATATGAATGGCTTAGATCTTAAAGAAGTAAAAAAAAGACTCTGAGGACCACATTTAGGATTAACTACCATGCTATGTTTTCTTGTGCTTCCTACAATTTTATGTCCTGAAGGTTTAGCTAATTATGCAGCATGGATTATAGCTTCTCCTATAGATGGTGATATGAATATGTACACTCCTTCCCTTTGGATTTCCAATATGTTCTATTTTTGTCTTCTCCAAAGTTGAAGGAGAGCCTTGGCGCAACAGTAGAAGTTGTCGTCACGTGACTTTGAGGTTACAGGTTCAAGACATGGAATCAGCCTCTTGCAAAATGCAAGGTAAGGCTGCCTATTATAGGCCCTTGTGGTCCGTCCCTTCCCTGGACCCTGCATGGGCAGGAGCTTCATGCACCAGGCTACCCTTTTTTCTGTCTTCTCCAAAGTTATAACTTCCACAAAAAGAGGGCAGCTTGGAGCACGAAGCTTTCACGGATGCTGAATTTAGGAAAGGTGTGGAATATAAAGGGTCTATAGTATGGTGTAAATAACCATGAAAGTTGATTCATGTTTCAAATGATTACTTGGTTGTGAATGTGTCAAAGGAAGAATCTTTGATTGTGCTACCTGCTAGACATATAAATATTATTATCCCACTTCATGGTAGTTTAAGGTTTCAGATAGAATGACAATCTAACATGATATTAAAGCCTTATTCATCAAGAAATAGATTTTGGGTTTGAATTCCGACATTCCCATGCTAATTTCCAATGCAAGGTAAATGAACACATGCTCACGTTTTCATACTCGTGGAGAGTTTCAGCAGAACTATGAGAAAAAACAAAAGGGCAGCCTTGGTGAACGAAGCTCCCGCATATGCAAGGTCTGGGAAAGGGGTAGACCATAAAGGTCAATAGTATGCTATTTCCACGCCTTGAACCTGTGGTTTTAAGGTTACACAAAGACAACTCTACCATTGCACCAAGATTCCCCTTCAAAGGACAGCCCTGGTGCACGAAGCTTCCGCATATGCTGGATTCAGGAAAGGGGGGGGGACCACAAAGCTCAATAATATGCAGCCTTATTTTGCATTTTGCAAGATACTGTTTCCACGCTTTGAACCCATGACCTCAAGGCCACACGACAACAACTCTACCATTGTGCTAATGCAGAACTATGAGGTGAGTCATCTTCAAGATGATTTAATTTCGACAACTTCCATCATCTTACTTGGGCCTTCTCCTATGCCTGGGAAAGCCTAGGATCAGCCAACTGGATCGTGTAATCACCGAAATGCAGCAGAAGCTAAGAAGAAGAAGAAGAAGTTATACCTTGTCAAATCGGCATCAAACTCGACGCCCCGCCATGCTTTTTCATTGTTGAGATGACCGCTTACTGTCATCTATAAGCTGGAATCCATTCAAATGCAACTTTCTATGGGGGTGATGAGGAAGGCAAGAAGAATATACACCTAGTCAAATGGAAGTAAGTTTGGTCCTCTCTAAGAAGGGGTGCTGGCCAAGTTATTGGCCAAGTGGAGCTGGCAATTTAGTAAAGAGAAAGTAGAGATTATGAGTAGAAGGGGAGCCTTGTGTCACTGGCTTAACTTCTTAGACTCCCGTGCGGTATTTAGTTTGGTTTCTTACTCTGCATTCAAGAGTTGTAAGTATCTTCAGAGCAATAAAGCTATAATTTTCTCCAAGTTTTAATTTGAATAAGTCTCATTTCTGAGTTCTCTCGTTGCTTTGTAAGTAAACATAGCCCTACCAAGTGAGAACTTTGTAAAGGAGTTGTGCACAAGTATCATACAAATTTAGTATAGGTGAAACTGCAGCTTCTTTACACTTGGCATAGTTGTAGAGTTATCGCTCTATGACCTGGAGGCCACGGGTTGGAGACCTCTTGTAAAAATGTAAAGTAAAACTGCCTACTATAGAGCATTTGTGATCCTCTCCACAGAAGCTTTCATGCACCCAGCTACCCTTTTGAGTAGAGATTATGGATACAAGTCGTCCAAATAAAACATGGGTCCAATAAAAAATGGGTGTGATAGGCAAACCGCGTGCATTGAAGCGAGCAAGTATACATATAAATTTCGAGCACCACATTCTCCTTGAGAAGGGGTAATTCGATATGCTTCTAGGAAGACAGTTAAAGGGTAGCCCCAGTGCACAAAGCTCCTACCTATGCGGGGTCCAGATAAAGGACGGACCACAAGGGCCTATAGACATTTGGCGTGGCCAAATAGCTCTCAAAGATCAATATCGTAAATTGTACAGAATACAGAATAAAAGATCATTCCATTCATTGCGTAGCTACTACTCACAAGAACATAACTTGGAACCTCAACCTCCGGGGTTAGCTTCTGTCAGGAGTTTTTGCAGAGTTACAGTCGCAGATCAGATGAAGCTTGATTCCATTGTTTTCAAGATATGGAACCCGGGTACGTCCCCTTTTTGTTTGGCTTGCCTGGAACAAGAAAATCCTTGCAGATAATAACGGACAAAGTAGGTGTTGGCATATATCTAATAGAAACAAACATGAGCAGACTCTACTCAAGTTTTACAGTTCGATTGGTAAGGCTTTTTCAAATGAGACGGAGATGGGAGTGAGCGACGTTTCGGATCCAAATATCTGAGCTTCTGAAGTTGAAGAACATTATCCTTAAAGGTGACACTTCAATGGCTATTTCATGGATTAATCAATCGGATAATGCTCTGTGGAAATGCAGTGAAATGATTGAGAGGGCACCAACCAATATGGATGAAAGACAAACAAATATCAGACACATTTTAAGAGGGGCTGATCAGAAGGCAGATCAGCTAGCTGAGGAAGAGGGATCATCAACAGAAAGCACAAGTATTTGCATTGGAGAGAATGGTCTGTTGGGGATTTTAGTCCCTACACAAGTATTTGCATTGCAAATTTGAGAACACTACTGCTTGAAGTAAGATTAAAATGAACGTAGGATTAAAATGCTTGAAGTAAAAGAGGCCTTGAGAAAGATGAAATCAGGAAAGGCCATGGGGCCTGATGGTATACTAATAGAGGTTTGGAAGCATATGGGAGATATTGGGGTAGTTTGGTTGACCAAGTTGTTTAACAAGATTATAAAATCAAAGAAAATGCCTGATGAGTGGAGGAAAAGCTCTATTGTACCAATCTATAAGAATAAAGGAGACATTCAGAGCTGCACTAATTATCGAGGGATCAAACTTATGAGCCACACCATGAAACTTTTTGAAAGAGTCATTGAGAAGAGGCTATGACATGAAACAAGTGTATCGGAGAATCAGTTTGGTTTCATGCCTGGGAGGTCTACCATGGAAGCTATTTTCTTACTAAGACAATTAGTAGAGAAATATAGGGAGAGGAGAAAAGACCTACACATGGTCTTTATTGACTTAGAGAAGGCTTATGATAGAGTCCCTAGAGAGTTAATATGGAGGGTGTTAGGTGTTAAAGGGGTTTCTCGGGGGTATATAGACATAATTAAAGATATGTATGAGGGAGCAAGAATAAATGTTAAGACCACTAGTGGCGTGGTAGTGATTTTCCTGTCACTTTGTCGGATTGCACCAAGGATCGGCATTAAGTCCATACCTTTTCACATTAGTTATGGATGAGTTAACAAAACATCCGCATGAGGAGATTCCCCGTGCATGCTATTTGCGAACGATATAGTCCTACTTGATGAGACAATGGAGGGTGTCAACATAAAGCTGTAGCTATGGAGAGAAGCAAGAGAATCGAAAGGATTTAAAATTAAGCCGAACTAAGACGAGAATATATGGAATGTAATTTTAGCAAGGAGAGTAGGAGTGGAGCACCGGTCAAGATTGATAACCAAGAGGTCCCCATGAGAGACCACTTCCGATACTTAGGATCATTGATCCATGAGAGTGGAGAGATTGAGAGGGAGGTTACCCGAGAGAATCCAAGCGGGTTGGAACAAATGGAGATGTGCATCGGGGGTTTTATGTGATCGGCGGGTGCCACTCAAACTAAAGGGAAAATTCTATAGGATGGCTATAAGGCCGGCCATGCTCTATGGATCGAGTGTTGGGCGGTTAAGGAACATCATACTCATAGGCTGAGTGTTGCAGAAATGAGGATGTTGAGATGGATGAGTGGTAAGATAAGAAAGGATAGAATTAGAAATGAAAATATTAGAAGAAATTTAGGGATAGCACCAATAGGTAACAAGATGAGGGAGATTAGACTTAGATGGTTTGGACATGTTCAAAGGAGGCCAACAACGGCACCAGTTAGAAGGAGTGAGGCAATACAAGTTGAAGGTTCTAAAAGGGCAAGGGGAAGGCCCAAAAGAACGTGGATAGAAGTGGTGAGGAAAGATTTAAAAACTTTGGGACTAAATGAAGCCATGGTATTTAATAGAGTGGAATGGAGGAATAAGATTCATGTGGCCGACCCCTAATTGGGATAAGGTCTTGATGATGATGATGATGATGATTTGAGAACACTACTGCATTTGCCAAGAACCGGTCTATCCCCCTCGAAAACCTCCTTCAGTTAATGGGCCTGGAAGGGGAGATTTGTTAGTCCAGCCCCATTCTTCAGCCACCACTAACACCATATTCAAAGGTGATGGAGCAGCAGTTGGCCACCGACTACTGACTTCAACTGTGGAGGGCGCCGCAATCAGCTGTCACCGACTTCAACAGTGGCGGGAGCCACCAGTCAGCCACCGCCCATTGACTTCTGTAAAATTGTTGAAAAAAAGCTCTCAAAAAATCCCTATAAAGAGATATATGAAGAGGGCAAGATGCAAACCATTCCTTTGTAAAATCCCTATGTCTTCTTCTCTGTAAAAAACCCTTGTATTTCATTTTATAAAGTGAAATCATTTCCTCTTCTGTGGACATAGGCTTATTGGCCAAATCAAGTTAATATCGGTGCGTTTTTGTGTGTGTGATCTTGGGCGGGGACTAAAATACCCAGTCCACAATTGGGATCAACCGAGTATTTCTTCAACGATAATCCAAGACAGACTGACTACAATCATGAGAGCTGGCAAATTGGCTAATTGAGATCTCTTTTTTCTTTGCTGCTTCACTCCCTGGAGTGAGGACTTGCTTTTGATTTTCAATAGGTTGTAGTCAAGTTTCTCCTTAGATGTGATTCTTATCATCTAGCAGGCATGGCCATCTCTTTAGACGGTGGTCTATTGGAGCCTTCTGTGGGCACTCTATCCATCTATAAGTGCATCTTCCTATCTAATAAATCTCCAACAGCCATTATACAACATCACCTGCTCCTTGCACCTGCATGAAACAACTAAAATTAACACACCCCTATATATACAACATTGTTTATATGGAAGGTTAATATTGTATATGTGGTGGTATATGTGCATACCATAAACAATTAATGAGTTAACAAAGGATAAGAGCCCAACATTGTAAATGAGCTTGCGTTTAGGTCTATATACAACATATACATTTGCTTTGGTCTACGTATACGAATGCAAGGTGTATTAGACATAAATTGTTGGCCTACTTACTATTATCTTAAGCTTTTAGGTTGAATAGTTATCAAACACTGCCCACGTGTCCTAACTATGTATCAAGGAAGATGTTGTATACATGTTTGTTTCTGAATGAGAGAGAGAGAGAGAGAGAGAGAGAGAGAGAGAGAGAGAGAGAGAGAGAGATAATATTAAGGATAATTAGTCAATGGAAACAAATTAATGATGAGTTTGGATACCTAAATACTCTTTAGTATATTAGTGTACATAAATATAAATCTACATTGTTGGAGAGAGAGAGAGAGAGAGAGAGAGAGAGAGAGGAAAAAGGAAAAAGGAAAATATTTACCGTTAAGGATAGTTAGTTAACAGAGAATAAATGATGAGTTTGGATTTCAAACTACTCTTTAGTATACTAAAGTTTGACCTACAAATGTATCCCAAAAGTAGGAGAGACTTGGCTTTACATGTAGCGTATACACAATTTTGCATTACTGGCGATTGAGACATTTACCCACTCATTTTTTAAAACATGGCACAACTCAACTTGCCAAACACTTATAATAATAACATCTTTTTGAGCTACGCATATTTGTAACAAACTTCATTTTCTTAATTTAATGATTAAAAAGTTGTCTTTTTCATGAGTCACATCAAACTTTAAAAAGACGTAACTTTTTAATAAAACTAATCATTTTGGATTTTCTCTATTTTTTGTTTAAAACACATATTTTTAATAAAAACTCTAGTTTTTATGACCTTTTTTGCCTCCCAATTTTCAAAATTTTCTTCAACATTTCAACCTCAACATCATGTTTATTAAAAAAAAATATAATTTCCATCTAGAATGTGATATTTAATTTTATTTATAATAATGTAATTTTATGCTTAAGATGTTGCACTTATTTTCTTTTCTTTCTTTCTTTTTTTAAATTTGTTATCTTTCTTTCTTTTACTTTTTCTTGACTATGAACTTTGTAACTATAGCTAGTTGGCTATACATGATGTTAGAATATGTTATCTTTATGCACCTTAATATTACATAATAGACCCACCTATGGTTGATCTATATCATTCACTTTATCTCTAACATTAGGTATCTAGTTGCAGATAAACCATGCTGATTTGAATAATTATGGCATTGGAATTACCATACTTTTGGTGTTGGACATGGATGGAATAGAAACTTTATATAAGCAATTTCCCACATATAACCACAGTCGCAAAATGCTCTATGTTATTGATTTTTTAAAAGAAATTCTGAATTTTTAATCTTCCAATTTTTCAAATAATTCAAAAGTTATTATATATTTCTAATTATGGACAAATTTACCAAATTAAAGATGAAATTTATTACATCAAATGCAAATTTGAAGAGTAATATATAAAATTCTTAAATATTATCTCTCAATCTCGTTAAAAAATACAATTAAAAGATTAAATTCATATTCTTATTATTCATTTTCCCAACTTCTTTTTCCAATATTTCCTCAAATGTTTCTTGAATTTTACAATTTTTTGCCTCACTGACTTATTATTGAATTCAAACTTTGTAACTGTGCATACAACAATAAAAAAGACTTTCTTGCAATGCTAGAAATGTTCAATCAACTTAACTTTTAGGTTATATAATGTCAGCACAGAGAAATTGGATGAGTAGGACAATTTAGTCTTGATCGGGACCTATTACCTCACAGTAAGATCGTGGTCTTCTAGATTCTAGATATTATTCCATCTTAGGAAGAAAAATGAAAGCAGATGCCAATATGATGGGTCCACAAATATTTTTTCCATATGTGCAATCTTTCTTTGTTGTTTGACTATCCTCATATGAGTAGTCTTTCCTTTGTTAGGCATCTATCCTAATATTTCTTACCCCGTCTTTCCAAATTATCATGCTCATTAGATGGTTCTAGATATTAGTTTTTTGGCTATAGACTCAAAAGAGCATATAAATAAAATCATCCAACGGTCATGAATTTTGTGTCTAGCTAATCTAAGAGAGCATCCAAACATGGGCTTAGCTAGACTGGGTCCTAGAGTCAGTCCAAAAATTGTCCCTAAAGCATTTCTCTTTCCAAAACTGGGACAAGCTGTCAACTATATATTGCTCCTTCCTAGACCTTTAAAGAAGCACAGCCCATTATTCATCTTCTTTTATGTACTGTCTCATTTCCTTTTCTTTGGAACATGAGATACACTCCAAGAGAGTGAGTTTACATCTCAGAAAAGGAGAAGAACATAGACTAAGGTAGAAGTTTATTGGGTTGTTCAAACCACTCTATCTTATAGACTTGGAGAGTGAGTTCACATTTTCAGAAACTAAGATAGAAGCGGGTTGTTCAAACACTTGTATCTTAGATGGAGAAATCAAGAAGATCCACCTCAGGAAAGATCAAATCAAGATCTTTTACGAAGAGAATGGAGAGTATGAAGAAAAAAGTCCAAGAACTTTCAACCCTCTGTGGTGTTGATGCCTTTGTTATTTGCATCAATAACTCTTCTTCTTCTGCTGCTCCACAAGTGCATGCATGGCCGGAAGATCGGGAAACTTGTCTCTCAATTATCAACAGGTATAAAGCCTATCCCGAAGAAGCAAAAAAGACTCAGAACCTCACCTCAATCCTTTTGAAGAAGAGGGTTAGAGAGCTCAAATCTCAATCAAGCAAAACCGAAAGAGAGAACAAAGAAACTGAGATGAGCAATCTTCTTTATATGATTTCTGGTCATGTCAGCCTCGATGATCTTGGAATCGACGAGCTACAACAGACTTTAGAGAAGATCGATTCATTAAAGATGCTTATCGAGGAGCGGCACCAATGTTTAAAGATGAAATGGTAATTGTATGTGATGATGATGATGACGACGACGACGAAGTTCAGAATGCCACCCAAGAGAGTCCAGGGACTTCTTCCACAGCATCAGTGATAGAGCTATTTGGAGTTCCAATTGGTGCTAGAAAATTAGAAAGTCACCTATGAAAGAAGATATGGTAAAAGTTGTCGTCACGTGCCCTTGAGGTCACAGGTTCAAAGCATGGAATCAGTCACTTGCAAAATGCAAGGTAAGGCTGCCTACTTTAGGCCCTTGTAGTCTGCCCCTTCCCCGGACCCCACATAGGTGAGAGCTTCGTACACCAGGGCTGTCCTTTGAACCACTATTGTTCAATCAATTACTCTAGGGGCCTCTTATCTATTTCAGGCATTTTCATAGTATGCTGGTTTTTTATGCTTTGTTTTGATGAGCTTTGCAAAAAATAAGTGTCAGGTTGTTGACACTTTAGCCCATTAAATATAGTGAAAATAAAAGTTTCTAAACAAAAGATTTGTGCCAACAAATGTCTAATGCAATTGATCGCACAACTGGGCATTTTCCTCAGAATAACCTTGTTTGCAGGTTAGACTCGCTACTTTTCCTTTGTCCAGAGATTAGATTTAGGAAAGTGCATAAATGATTTGCTTTGTAATTTTTTGCTTACAACCAAAAAGAAAAAGAAGAGATTTGTAGCTATCCCTCCCTTTAGAAGCCTTTCAAAAACTCAATCTTTTATGTAAGAGCTAAAGCAATACAATCACATTTGCAAATCTAACAGGTAACAACAAGTTCATCCTACCATTGCTAATTTAGATAGGCCCTTGGTCAAGGAATGGATTTTGACACCCTCCTACAAATGGGAATTTTACTACTCTAGCTAGACTTTATGCATCCCTAAAATGTCTAGGCACTACTTCTATTATTGACCCCACCTTATATTTAAATTATACCCTGTAATCATATCCATAGTTACAAAGTTCAAATTCATGAATAAGCCAGCAAGGCAAAAAATTATAAAATTTGAGAAATATATGAAAAAAGAATTACAATGATATAAATTTAATCTTTTACTTTACATTTTTTTACTAGATCTGCAAATAATATTGAGAATTTGATCAATTGTTCTTTTTAATTTCACAAATTCATGTTTGATTTGGCAATCTAGAATTAGAAATAGGCAAGAATTTTTCAATTATTAAAAAAATCAAGAGAAAAAAAAGTCAGAACTTTTTTCAAGAAAATTTCAAGTATTTGAAGTTTTCTACAACTATGATTGTATCTAACTAGAGGTACAATAAACAAGCACTCTTGATCATGAAATGTGAGCCCTACTTGTACCTTTGTCATTGTTATAAACTTATATGAGTGACATTAGCCTACCCTTTACAAGTCATTCTAGTTGGGTTTGCTAATTGATCCTAGCTTGCTACAGCATTCAAAAATATTCTTCAAACATATATAATAATTAAGGTCTATAACATTCAACAATAGTTTCCAAACCTACCCCATAATGTACTCCTACTAAAGGCTTTGGAGTTTTGATTGATTTCTTATTATTGTATGGTGATAGTTACTATAATGACCTCATATTTGTATTTTAAAAATTTTCAAATAAGGACCTTTTTGTCACTTAAAATAAACTATATAATTGCTCTGTACCCCTAGCTATTCACTGTTGAGCTAGCCTAACGTTGGACTTTCTCAGTTTAGAGAGTTTTTGACCCTAACTTTGTGAGGGTCATAAACATTCTACCCCAACCCTGATCCTTACAGATCATTAGGTCTAGGTTCTATTAATTGATTCAACACATTTCCATCCTAATTGTATTGTATCAGAAAGCCCTTGGCTTTAGACGATGGTCCCACTTGATGATTGATTTGACCCTTTTTATCTAATTTCTCTAATAATAGATATATATATATATATAATAATTTAAAAGCTATGTCGATTGGATTAATTAGGCATTCAAAATTTTAATTTTTGTATTTTGAATGTGGAATCACTACTTATATAATGTTTCTTGCCATCCTTGTCCAATGATCAAAAGTATATATATATTTTCTAATGCTAGAGAAAGAGAGGCTATGATAAAATAAACTAGTCGGGTGAATTTATCATTTTAGGAACCTATACGTTAGAAATAGTAACATTTTGAGCAAATTGAATTCTACGAATCTTAGCTTAGAGGTTTGCTTATAGCAACTTCTTGAAGATAGTTGAAGCCTCCTAAATCGTGCAAGGGGCTGAAGTAGTTCTATGTCCATGACTCAACCAAACCAATCTCAATTTCTACTTCAATTGATTTGCACAATCAAAATTGGTTTGTACTTTGGCCTCCAAATGAATGCCTTTAAAGTAATGTCCTTCAAAGTACACGAAAATCATATCCTTAGTTCACATTGTTATATTGTGTATGAGTAAAACATCTAGATGAGATAAATACGCTCGAGACCTAAATCACTTCTGCTGAGGAAATATAAAAGGCATTCAGTTTCACTACAGCACCTGCTGCTTTAGCTAATTGTCCACTCTTTCCAAGGGTGATTTCTATATTATGTATGGCCGTGCCTAAGGACATATATGTTGAAATAGATTCTTCTTTCTTATTAATAAAAACCCCTTGTCAAGTTTTAATTGTTCATGTTGACTGCTTTTTCATAAGATCAGTTAAGCCTCATTTACCCACCCTAGGAGCAACCATTCATGATCATTATGGAGAAATTCTTTATGAAGGGCAAGGGAATGTTGTATGCTATGTTCAGGAAGGATAAATCGCTCCAGAAAAAGAATCTATTGATTCTCTCCCAATTGGTTGGATTCTAGATGCGATGATTTATTTCACGGCAAGGTCTCTAGTTCAAGTCTAGGATGGTCCAATGAACATAAATTCTAGAAATGAAGTGGCAAAAGAATGATATTGGTTGAGGCTTCTATCGCTTCCAATAGACATAAATATGCGATTAACTTTTGTGATTATATTGTTGCTTTGGTTTTACACTTTTACTATTTTCAAGAGCGCATTGCCATTCATGTATTTCATTCTTTTGGCACTTTGATTTCTGTGAGGTTACCTACTTTTGTCACTTTAAACATGATGAACAACTTAGATTTAACAACAAAAAAATTCTACCTTGCATGAAACATGGGCATTTATCCCTTTCTCTTCTCTCAAGCATGTATGCTTGCTGGGACTCATTTTTCACTTGTACAAGGGAAAAAAAAGGCTAAGGACAAAAGTATTATCTCTCTTAATCCCTAGATTATTATCCCCATGCCAATTTACACTGATACAATAAGATAACTAAAACTAAAAGTATATAACCATGGAGATCAATCTCAAAGTCCATTGAGTCTTGTATCACACCATGATCAAAAGGAAATAAGCATGTGTTTACATGCTCACCATTTAGAAGAACATGTTATGGCATCTAAAAAAATATCCTTTTGATCAAAGCATATGGACGGTTTGAAATACTGTTTAAAGAAGGGCCTATAATTAAAATGCACAAGTTTTTGGATGTTAAGATCATTCAACCATATTCATGTTTGGCATAGAAGATATCCAAGGCCAGGGAAATCAATGGACGGTCATGATGAATCAACTATAGGTCCATCATGCCAAATGGGGCCCACTACAGCAAACTCTAGCGATCACACCATCGAAATCTTGGCCCACTTGTCCATTAAGCCAATCATGCCCTATAATCCAGCTGTCTAGGAGAGGCAGTAAGACCCCGAAATATAGCTAATACTCTCTCTCTCTCTCTCTCTCTCTCTCTCTCTCTCTGTGGGCAGTGAGGTTTCGTCTCCGTCTCCGAATAGTGGGAACAAGGTATTCCTCTAATCCTTCCTACAACAGTCTCCACTGCTGATTCAATCTCTAGATCGGATTTTCATTTTTCCCATTTTTGTTCTGCGTAAGTGAAGATGCCAAACCTATAAATGACCATTTTTTTCAGGCATCAAATCCGTAAAATTGGCAACCCACTAGGGAATTTTGGATTCAGAACTTCCTGCCAGTATTCGATTTAACCATTTTTAGAACAACCCCATCTATTGAAAATGAGCATTTGGATACTGTATGTGACTTTCTCTGCATTTTCATGGTGGGAAATCTCTCTTTTGTTGCCGAATGAGCTGCTGTTTCATTATTTGATTGTGGGGGTTGTAACTTGCATTAGGTCAAGCTTGATTTTAGTTTTGTCTTCATCTTTTTATTTATTTATTTATTTTTTCTTTGAATGATAACATTGGTTTGGTTATGATTGAATTTTACTTAATTCGAGTCGTTGGATGGGTTACATGGATATGTAGAAAGCCTTCTGTTTGATCACTGATGTATGCTTTCTGCTTGGATGAAATCATGGATGGTACTAGTTTCTTGGTACTGTCTATTAGTTTGAATGAAAATTGCTGTGTATGATTGGGAAAGTTTTCCATTTAATAGAGATGATGTATAATAAGAAACCATTGTGATGAAGTTTTTACTTGGGAAAAGTGTAGATATGGTTGACGATTGTTTATAAGTGGTCCTTTTAGTTAGATATGTAATTCGTTAGCAATGTTCTGAATGACATGCTTATCAAGTCTTTCTAGATTAGTTTGTCATTGTTGGGGGAGGAATTTTGTGATTCAGGAGATTGTTCAGTGCTTAATGTTCAAGATGTATCTCACTTTGAGAGTAATGGGAGATATTTGGGTTGGGATCTAAATGGGTGTCTGCGGTGCTAGCTTCCAGCTACTGGCAGGAAAAAGCATTGGGAGATTTTGATGGGAGAACTTTAGGTTCTTGAACGCACACTATTTATTTGGAAAATAACAGTATTTACTCTTAAGAGCGATACAAGTGTCTTCAATGACAAAGGGAAGATTATCAAAATGCACTGCAGTGTTATGCAATGGAGTCTTTGGAGGCATGGAAGTGCTCCTTACGTTATGATGCAGAGCATCAAGCCTTTGACAAAATCGGGTATTTGACTAGATAAATATTAAGGTGTCTTGGTTGGAGACTTACTATGAAATGAGAAATAAAGAAAGATACTGCCTGAGGTCACTGCAAATTGTGGCAAATAGAATATACATCCTCTTCCAAATTGTCTAAATAGGCATGCCTCATTGTGGTGCGTGCTAAATAGGAGAGGAAAACGTCACTATTCTTTGTTTTTACTTGTGCTGAGCACTCCAAGGAAACCAATTTTAGAGCTTTAAAAAACTTGTCAGTTTTTGTGTTAAATTGGATGTATTTAGTCCCTGGGTTGATCTGATTCATGGAGAGTCAATCTGTGGACTTTAAGGTGAGATTTGGGTCCATGGTCATTACCAACTTCATTAAGAAACTGCCTTTTTCGTGTTTGGTAGGAAAGCTGGAGTGAAGCACAACCATGTGGTTGTGATCCAAAATATCTTCCATCTAACTCGAGCATTTTCCGGCTAAGTTGAAGACCCATCTGAACTTTGTTCTGAGAAACCTCGAAACTGGGCATAGAGGTTTCTACTTCTCTTACTCACATTTTTGTGTGATCTGGATGGTGTTGCTACCACAGGTGTTCCTAGTATGATTTGAAACACTAGTGGTTCTTTGCTGCTTATTTAGGGCTTTTCTTCTCCTTCCCCTCTGTGTCTCTAGACCTCTCATTGGGTCAGTCTGTTGATTGTTTAACCGCAAGTGCACGGGCTATTGTAGCATAGCTATGCAAATACGGGTCGATCCCACGAGGACTTGATTTAAAATTATGGAGTTTTAAATAAAATTCAACTAAAAAAATAAAATTCAGATTTATTCAATTGTTCCAATGTTCACAAATATTTATTCCAAGGAAGACAGAAAATAAAAATAAAATGCTTCTTGACAATCCTTAGTCCACTCAAAAGGAGTATCCTTTGTGAGGAGGTGACATAGTGGTCTAGATATTGCACTAAAATCCTTAATGAACCTCCGATAGAATCCCGCATGACCTAGGAAAGATCGAATGTCCCTAATAGATTTTGGAATGGGTAGATTGAAAATTAGATCAACTTTAGCTCTATCTACCTCTATACCTTTAGATGACACAATGTGACCTAAGACAATTCCCTTAGGAACCATGAAATGACATTTTTCCCAATTAAGCACTAGGTTCTTTTCTTTACAACGAGTTAAGACTTTTCTTAGATTTTCAAGACATGTTTCAAATGAATTACCTAGAAAGCAGAAAAAGTCGTCCATGGCACCTCTAAAATTCTCTCCACCATATCCTTAAAAATGCTTAACATGCAACGTTGAAATGTGGCGGAGGCATTACATAATCCAAATGGCATTCTTTTGTAAGCAAAATTTTGCGAAAGGACATGTAAATGTGGTCTTTTCTGATCCTCGGGTGCAATTTCTATTTGGTTATACCACTGAATAACCATCTAGAAACAATAATCTTGGTGTCCTGACACTTTCTAACATTTGATCAACGAAGGGCAAAGGAAAATGGTCCTTCCTTATGTGACATTCAACTTTCGATAGTCGATACACATATGCCAACCGGTAGTAACCCTGGTAGGGATTAATTCATTGTTGGCGTTAGTTATTCTCTTGTCACTCAGGACTTCTTTAGAACCACTGAGTAGGACTTACCCATTTGCTATCACTTATGGGATAGATGATTCCCACATCAAGCAACTTTAGGACTTACTGCTCTAACCACATCTTTCATATTAGGATTTAACCTTCTTTGCATTTGTGACATGGTTTAGCTTCATCCTCTAGATATATCCTATGGGTGCAGTTAAAGGGTTAATGCCCTTTATATTATATGGTCCATCCTATATAGTACCTTTGTGTTCTTTTAAAAGTGTATCTATTAATTTGTCCTCTGAGATGTTTTAATTGGGAGGAAATTATTACGAGGAAAAGTCTCTTTGTCTCTAAAAGGCATATTTTAAATCGATGGTAGAGATTTCAATTCAAGCTTAGGAGGTTGTATGAATGATGGAAGGGAGTGGACTCCTCGGTGGAAGGTCCTCGAAAGGAGGTTTCCATTTTAACATTTCCATGATAGGAACGAGAATCGAGGAGGAGCGTTAACTTCCTCATTAATGCATCCTCATTACACTCATTAAAATGGGCCAAAGCAGACCTCAAGTGGGTCAGATAAGGAAGATGATTGAAAGCGATCTTGCACAATGGCGGAATTGATCATGTTAACACGGTGCAAATCATCGGATGGTTTCACCCAGGTTGCTTACGGATATTGAAAATGTTAAGTTCTATTGTCATATTGCCAAAGGACAATTTCATCACACCATTTCTACAGTTGATTAAGGCATTGGACGTAGCCAAAAATGGTCGTCCCGGATGATGGTATTTCATTCTTCTCATTCACCACAGGGTTGTGTATCTAGAACGAGAAAATCGACGGGAAGCAAAATTGTTCTACACGGACTAACACATCCTCTATTACCCCTCTCGGCATTTTTACGGAACGATCAGCTATTTGGAGCGTAGTAGATGTAGGTTTCAATTCACCCGGACCTAGCTGTTCGTGAATATCTAGAGTATGGTAATAAGTTTACACTAGATCCTAAATCGAAGAGCTTGGTTAATTTTGTAGTTGCGATAATGCAAGTAAGAGTGGGGTAACCGGGATCCTTGTACTTTGGTGGTGTATGGTGTTGAAGAATAGAACTAACTGTTCGATCAAAAATGCCTTCTTTTGGACATTTAATTTTCTCTTGATGGTGCATAAAGTCTTTTAAGAATTTGGCATATGATGGGATTTGTTTTATAGCATCTAAGATCGGTATGTTGATCTTGACTTGTTTGAAAATCTCTAAAATCTCATCATTAGATCTGGGACTTTGGGGCTTGGCGCAACCTTTGAGGAATGGAGCGAGGGGAATTTGGACATGGCTCAGCAATTGAAACATGGTCCTTTTCTTTAGATTTTTCTTTAGGTTTTTCTACCTTTTCAATCTTTTTAGGCTCATCTTTCTCAATTATTTTACCACTCTAAGAATAGTAATGTGCCTTTAATTCCATAGTAAATTTAGATGTTTCATCGGATGCATTAATGCTAACGCATGCACTCCCTTAGGGTTTGCTTGAGGTTGGTACAGAATTTTCCTTTTTCCATATTTTGCATCATTTGACTCATCATGTTTTTAGTTCATTCCACCGGACTTTTCTAATTGAGAAATTTTCCTTTCTGATTTTGATTAACTTGATTATCCTCTACATGCCTTTTAGGTGGGGGCAAGTAAAGTCCAGGGAGAATGAGGTTGATGAGTTTGGTATGGTGGTGGAGCAAGTAGTCCTTGGTTTGGTTGTTGATGACTCTGGTATGGGCACGATTGTGAGACATTTGCATTAGGTCCATTTCTCCAATTGAAATTTGGATGGTTTCTCCAGGTTGGGATTATATGTCTCGGAATATGGGGGAGAAAGGTCTTTTATAATTATTAAGTGCATTAGCGATCATGAAGTACATCTTGAAATGCGGGATGGTAGGACATTCTCGAGTAAGATGTGATGTACTTTCACAAATGCTACCCACTTGTTCATCATTAGTTAAGGTTTTCGTTCCCATTTCCATGGCTTTTACTTTTCTAGCTAGGGTTGCTACTTTGGCCGATTTCATTTTTCGGTCATGGCATACATGCCTCCCCTAGTAGATGTGGTAGTGGGCTTAGGTCTGTCTCGAATGTTCTACTCTTTGAGTCGGCCAGTGCGTGCACTTTCGACTAGCCATTCCAAATACTCATCCGCCTCATACGGTTGTTTATTCGAAAAAGTTACCATTGCACATCATCTCTACAACCGGCGCATGTCGGAATTAAGTCCTTCATAAAAGAAGGCGATAATGCGCCATGGTTCATAACCATGATGTGGGCAAGTAAGTAACGGATCTTTGAACCTTTCCTAGCATTGGTAGAATGATTCTTTATCTTTTTGGGTAAAGTTCATTATCTTACGGACAGTGTATTTTTGTTTTATGTGTGAGGAAAAACTTTTTCAAGAATTCCACTAGTCATTTCATTCCAAGTCCTTATGGAACACAGTGGCGGTCGTTAAACCACATTTTTGCTTTTTCCTTTAAAGAAAGGAAATAGCTTAAGCTTGTGATGTCTAGACATATTTTGGGTTCTTTGGGTACTACAAACCTCATCAAATTCTTTAAGGTGCAAATAAGGACTCTCACTTTATCTAGCCCATGAAATTTGGGAAGTAATTGAATTACTCAGTTTTTAATTCTAACGCACCAGCATTTTGAGGAAGAATGACACAGAGGGTGTCTTGGTGCGTGTAGGTTGAGTAGTCTCTTAAGGTTAGATCCATGAGGATTACGATAAACATCATTTTCTCCATGGTCACTCATTGGTCCCATTCCCTATTTTCATTCCTTCTCCAATTTCTTTGTTGATGATTATTCCTCCTTGGTGGAGGTTGATATTCATCATCAATTAGAGTGGTGGGTCCTCATTCATGATGAGTGGAGCTTGATCACCTCTAATTCTACCATGGGGTGAGTTACCCTTGATCGTTGATCGGCCATTGTTGGTCTGTCTTTTGGTCGTACGAGACTAACCTACTGGTTTCGTCGCGTATCAAAAAGGAGCATACAATGAAAGATTTTGGTTTTTTTTTTTTTTTTCCTAAATGATGCAACCTAAATGCCTAAAATGATGCACAAAACGAGGACACATGATCAAGCAATCCCCTAAAAATTTATGAAGCATAGATATTTTGATTTTTCTTGATTTTACGTGGGGACAATGCTTTTAATTAACCTACTCTAACGCTCCTACTCTCTTTAGGAGTTGACTCTTGCTTACGGTTAGGTTCTAACCAAAGCGGTTAATACAACCTCGTGTAAGGAGGCGTTTAGACCTCAACAAACGTCGACGGGAGGTAGGGGAAGAGCGAGGCTCTGATTAGATAACACGATAACCACAGTGATCAAAAGCAACCAGAGTAACAGCAATTCGTGTCCTATTAAGAGGGTCCTACGAGCATGTGATAACCCTATAGGTCTCTTCTGATTGATTTTAACTTAATGTGAAAAGAGAGGTTGCGCGCTTGAGATGATTATCCTAGGTGGGCCAAGGAGTGGTGATGAAATCCACCCTTAATCTTGTGGGGTAGGGTGCCCTTACTAATTAAATTTCACACACCATGGCAATTCGATCAACATATAATCCACCTTAAAGCGTTAAACGTGTCCTAAAATGCAATTGAAAGCAATGAACTAATGCAAAACCCTAAGATGCAACAATTATAACATATGCTTTCTATATGCAATTAAGTACCAAACAATGCAAATTATTCTAAATGCAAACCCTAATCTAAAAAATTAAATGAGTGAGAAGACTTACAGTGAGGTTTCTGATGAAGATCAAGTGTGGGCCACCTTGTCCCACACTTGCCCTGTATTATTACAACCCTTTAAAAATTAAAATTGAAAATGCAAATTACAAGGGGCCTCCTCTGAATTCACTCAAAAATAAAATTTCTAATCTAGGAAAGCGAGAAAAATCTATCAATTGATGAAGCTCCACTCCGATTTCACGAAAAAGAAAAATAACAATTAATCTCAAATTCAGGAAATAAAGTGATTATGCTTAAAAATGCCTAAAGATACACCTAAGAATGCCTAAAATGCAATTCCTAATTTTTGTATTTTTTTGATTTTTTGATTTTTTTTTTTGAATTTTTTGGATTTTTAATTAAATTTTATAAAAACTCCATTTCAAATCCCGACACTTGGCCAAAAACTTGTTGATTGTTTAACCGCAAGTGCACGTGAATTTATTGTAGTATAGCTATGCAAATACGGGTCGATCCCTTGAGGACTTGATTTAAAATTATGGAGTTTTAAATAAAATTCAACTAAAAGAATAAAAACTAAAAAAATAAAATCAGTTATTCAATTGTTCCAATGTTTACAAATATTTATTCCAAGGAAAACGGAAAATAAAATAAAATGCGTCTTGGATAAGCTTGTCCTTGGATTACTTGTCTGCTGGATTAGTACGTCTTGAATAGTACGTCTGGATTGCCTTGTCACACGAATAGTACGTCCTTGAATAGTACATCTGGATTGCCTTGTCTGGATTAGTCATCGTCATTGGATTACCTTGTCTGGATTAAGTACGTCTGGATTGCACCTTGTCACTGAATAGTCGGAATGAAGATAAGTTAAAACCGAATAGCATAGGGACACGGTTGTAATTAAAACGGGGGACCCAATTGGTATTTTACGAAATAGGGCAATTGTAATTTACGAGATCTGCGGGTGCAGATTGTAATTTACGAGATCTGCAGGTGCAGATTTGTAATTTCTTCGGGTTACGGTTTTTCACGAAAAACCGAGAAAAACACGTTTTTGGGAGAAATCTGGAAGAGGGAGAAGAATAGAGGAAGGAGGAGAAGAGGAAAGGAGAGAAGGAAGAGGGGAGAAAACCCGAGTTGGGTTTTCTCTCCCGGGGCGTCCGGTGAAGAGAAGAAGAGGGATTGAGAAGAAGGTGTGGAGAAAATGGGAGAAAACCCAATGAGTCTGGGCTTGTCTTGTGCGATGGAAGCAGCTGGAGGTTGGGGAAAGGAAGTAAAGCGTGGTAGATGACGCTCTTCTGGAAATTAGATGAACAGAAGGGAGAGGGAGACAAAGCAGATGAGGAGGATCCGGAGAATGGATGAGCAAACGTCGCCGTGTTGGGTGTGGAAGGATTGGGCGGAGACGACGACCAGGGGGTTGGAACAGTTGGTAGCGAAGGTGGAAGAGGCAGGGGAAGAGAGGCGGGGCAAGGTTCGACTGGTCGTGAAGAGGTCTAGGCAAGGTTGATCCAAAAGCGGATTACGGTGGGTGCAGTGTTCTTGTCGACGTACGGAAGCTAGAACGATGAAGGGAGCGGAGGATGGCTGGTGCGAAAGCTAAGATAGAGAACACAGAGGGAGACAGGGTGTGGTCAGTGCAGGAGCCTGAGAAGAGAGAAATAGAGAGGAGGATGGAGGTAGTATCGAGCAGAACAGATATAGCTGCTAGTGCGGCTAGGAAGAGGAGCAGAGCAGAGGGAGATCTGGGCGGGCCCGGGATGAGAGAGAGAGAGAGAGAGCCCAGGCACACCTTCCTAAAGGAAAACCATCTCTCCGGCCCGGACCGGGAGTTCCCTCATCCTTGGTGCATCTCTTCACCAAGGCAGGCACCCGAGAAAGGGTGCGGATTTTTAACATCACCCAGGAAGAGCCCTCCCCAGAGCCGGGAGCAAGCCAATCAAGTCCGGCACGGCCGTGCGAAGCCCATGTCGGTTTCCACGCACCGCGCGTCATCTTCCTCTGCCCCGGAATTTCTCCACACACCATCGCACTCCCACTGCTTCCCATCATCTTCCACGCGCACTAGGCATCGTTTTTTCCTTTTCACCTGCTGCTCCTCCGGGCCGTGTGGCCAACGGCATTGCTCTCGACCCGGATCGGGTGCTGTTGCATCTCTCCATCGCCACCGCCCCCATTGCTGCACTTGCCCAGTTCTTCCTTAGGACAACCCGGTGAGGAAAAACCCAGATTGGGTTTTCCTCGATCTTCTCTTCATAGGACGCCCTGGGAGAGAAAACCCAACTCGGGTTTTCTCCCCTCTTCCTTCTCCTCCTTCCTCTATTCTTCTCCTTCTTCTCCCTCTTCCAGATTTCTCCCAAAAACGTGTTTTTCTGGTTTTTTCGTGAAAAACCAGCACGAAGAAATTACAAATCTGCACTGCGGATCTCGAAATTACAAATCTGCACTGCGGATCTCGAAATTACAATTCTGTCCTATTTCGGAAATACCAATTGGGTCCTGTTTAATTACAAGCGTATCCTATGCTATTACGGTTTTAACTTATCTTCATTCGACTATTCGGAGGAGACGGTCAATCCAGAGACTAATCCAGAGCGGTGCAATCCAATGACGGACTAATCCGAGAGGCAGTGCAATCCGGGACGGTATTCAGGGACGGACTATTCGGGGGACGGTCTGTCAGGACGGAGACTATTCAGGACGAGACTAATCCAGAGACAGTGCAATCCAAGGACAAGCTTATCCAAGACGCATTTTATTTTTATTTTCTGTTTTCCTTGGAATAAATATTTGTAAACATTGGAACAATTGAATAAATCTGGATTTTATTTTTTTAGTTTTTATTCTTTTAGTTGAATTTTATTTAAAACTCCATAATTTTAAATCAAGTCCTCGTGGGATCGACCCGTATTTGCATAGCTATACTACAATAGCCCGTGCACTTGCGGTTAAACAATCAACAAGTTTTTGGCGTCGTTGCCTAGACCTCTTCACCGGACTAGTCGAACCTTGCCCAGCTCTCTTCCCAGTTCCCCTTCCACCTTCGTCGGCCAACCAGGTTCCAACCCCTGGTCGTCGTCTGCCCAATCCTTCCACACCCAACATCGGCGACGTTTATAAAGTTGTTGATTGTTTAACCGCAAGTGCACGGGCTATTGTAGTATAGCTATGCAAATACGGGTCGATCCCACGAGGACTTGATTTAAAATTATGGAGTTTTAAATAAAATTCAACTAAAAGAATAAAAACTAAAAAAATAAAATCCAGATTTATTCAATTGTTCCAATGTTCACAAATATTTATTCCAAGGAAAACAGAAAATAAAAATAAAATGCGTCTTGGATAAGCTTGTCCTTGGATTACCTTTGTCTACGGATTAGTACGTCGCTTGAATAGTCTACATCTGGATTGCTAATCGTCACTGAATAGTACGTCACGGATTGCACTGTCTCTCTGGATTAGTCTGTCATTGGATTGCCTTTGTCTCTGGATTAGTACGTCCTGGATTGCCTTTGTCACTGAATAGTCGGAATGAAGATAAGTTAAAACGAATAGCATAGGGACACGGTTATGGTAAACGGGGGACCCAATTGGTATTTTGAAATAGGACGAAATTGTAATTTACGAGATGCGGGTGCAGATTTGTAATTTCTTCGAGGTTCGGTTTTCACGAAAAACCGAGGAAAACACGTTTTTACAGGAGAAATGCGGGAAGAGGGAGAAGAAGGAGAAGAATAGAGGAAGGAGGAGAAGGAAGGGAGAAAACCCGAGGTTGGGTTTTCTCTCCCGAGAGCGTCCTATGAAGAGAAGATCGAGGAAAACCCAATGCGGGTTTTCCTCACTAGGTGTCCGGTGAAGAGCGGGCGTGCGAGCAATGGGGCGGGGCTGATGGAGAGATGCAACGGACCCGATGCGGGTCGAGAGCAATCTTTGCGTCACACGCTCACGGAGGAGCAGAGGTGAAAAGGAAAAAAAACGATGCCTAGTGCGTGTAGAAGATGATGGGAAGCAGGGGAGTGCGATGGTGTGTGGAGAAATTCTGGGCAGAGGAAGATGACGCTTGGTGCGTGGAAACCGATATGGGCTTCGCACGGTCAGGCTGGACTTGATTGGCTTGCTCCTGGCCGGTGGAGGGCTCTTCGGTGACGGAAAACGGCACCCTTTCTGGGTGTCGGGCCGGTGAAGAGATGCAGCCAGTGATGAGGGAACTCCTGGTCTGGGCTAGAGAGATGGTTGTGGTAGAAGCAGAAGTAAAGCAATGGCTGGTCGGTGGCACCCTTTCTGCGTTTATGGAATCGTGCGAGAGGGACGTTGGGAGAGGGAGAGGAGAATGGAGAGGGGGATAATGTGGTAGAGAGAAAGGGAGACGTGAAGAGAGTTGTGGGAGGGATGAGAAGAGGCGATGGGGAGAGTTGGCCGGCCCCTCCCAAGAGAAAAAAAAGGTCCATCCAAGAGAGAGGGGAAGAAGACTTAAAAAGAGAGAGAGACGTGTGAAAGAGAATGAGAAAAAGAGATAGAAGAGAGAGAGAAAAGACAGGAGAGGAAAAAGAGAAAAGACAGGAGAAAGAGAAGGAAGAGGAGATAGGTGGGGTCCACTAGCTTTCCTAGTTTTGCTAGAATTCTGCAAGTCTTCAAAGTCTTCAGTCTCTTTCCATGATTCAATCTGGAGCGTCCATGCCTGAGTTGGTGATGCAATGCACAAGACTCAATTAGCGAAATCTAAACCGTCCATTAGCTTTAATAGTCATTTAAACACTAAATTTTACAATTCAACGGTTGGATGACCAATTAAAGCTAAAATGAAATATTTGATTTAAAATCTTAAAATTAATGGTCTAGATGCTCCAATCAAATACTAAATTAGGGATATTTTGACCAAAATTGAACACTTATCACAGTCTGACCATTTTTTCATATGGGGTGTTTCTAGATATGTGTTTATTCTCTAGAAAAACCCATGGATCAGCTTGTGATGTGTCAGACAAGGTTTCAAAAACTTCTTGTCGTAAATGATGAAATAAAAACCTTTTTCTGGCCCAATTAACAAACTAAAGAGATTTGGAAGAGTCATCCCCCATGCTTAAAAGGGAAAAGTTACTATTTATTGCCCTGCCTATCTGTTACTATGAAAGATTAACATATGAAATAGATCAAATTTTCACCTAGTATTTATTTTTTCTTTATCAAGATCCTATGGTTCTTTAGAGCAGATCTTTAGTTACATCGAACAGTCAGTTTCGCGAAAAAGTTAGCAGGAAACATTTTTCTCTGACATATATCTTGCTTTTTTCTTTCTTTTTTCCTAAATCCTGTTAGCACAATGGGCCTCTGCGAAGGGGAGACGACATAAGCTCTGTTTCATCAATAAATGGCATTCTTGTCTTCTCTAAAACTAGATTTCTGATGCATCATGCTCTTTTTTGTTTTTTTTCCAGTGTTGGACACGCACACCCCTGTGAGTAGCCTCCAACCCTTGATCTACAACGAGGAGAGGCTCCTTCTTGCACCTCTATGCTAGAAGGCCTTTGCTGTTTTTCATCATTTTCTTGATCTGGCAACTGCGTTTCAGATTTGCCTGCTCCAAGGTAGCTGGACAGAAGTCATGCCATCTACTTCCAATTTGATTTTGTTTTCGGTAAACTGAAACTTGTTCAATCCACTGACTAGTTGTGCAAGGGAGTAAAACTGTGTCATTATAATTCTTTGCACTCTGTAAAGAAATAAGTTGATGAATTTATGTTTAATGAATGCTATTTCCTGATGATCCTACCTTGCACGCTGAGTTTAACTGCTTGTTCTTTTCTTGCTGCAGTGGGTTTCTTCCTTTGACAAATTTTGGCTGTCTGGCTGTGCAAATTTGAAGATGAGGAAAGGATTGCATCCCCAGATGCAGTGGATATCATACGTGACACAAAGTGGTAGACTGATGCAAGTCATGATGACCAGAATACACAATACTGGAAAAGTATATCATTTTAGAGCAAGGCGTCAGATGGCCCAGAGTTTAGGGCAAATTGCCAAGTTCAAGAAACGGTATGGGCAAGAGACAGATCAACCAGAAGGAAAATAAAGTTGAACTGCAAGTTAAAGTTTGCTTGAATTTTTTGGCCTGGAATTTTCGAAACCAAATGATTCTCTCTCTTTTTTTTTTGGCCAATGAAATTTTCATCTTTGGATTTTTCAGTTTAATGTGCACTGTTTTGTCAGTTAGAGCTGGGGTTGAGCGTGTAACTCAGTTGATCAGGGCTTTGTGTTTCACCCTGGGATGCAGTGCTTCAATCCTATAAAGAAAGAAGTAGCTTATTGACTGTTGGTTTCTGCATCTTTCTTGCTAGTACTAATTTATTTCCGCTTGCTCTAGTATCTTTCTGACTATGCATCCATGAGATCTTCATAGTTGATGCCTTCTGATTATCATTGCTGTTCAATTGTGATTATGCATGGATGCTAGTCACAGAAATCTCAACTATGCTTAACCATCTCTTAGCTAGTAAATGTGCGATGATTGAAGTGTTGGTCTGCACAACCATTATCATATGCTGAGGAATTCTTAAATGAGAGTTATGGAGTAGCAGATAATACTTAAAACTGGTACCTCTTGAGGTTGATATGCTCAAGGAGCGAAACCTTGCTGCTAATAGTGTGCACCAGTTCCAGTTGCTCCTTGGTTGTGTAGCATGACTGAACGATGTATCTGGTCAGCTGGAGCCGAAGGTCATTTGTTGCTAGACCAAATCTCATTAGAACCTTTTGTGTGTGCACTGTGGGATTTATTATGACAGACATAACCACTTCCCAAGCACCCTCAAGTTCTATTCTGAACCTTTGTGCATGCCACTACTTAACTTTAGCTAGTAAATAGTGATTCGTTCCAGATTTTGGTTCAGGTTAAAGGCATTTCTTAGCTATGATTATGATTTTTACCTATCAAGAATGGCCAAGTCTGGTTTTGACAGAACTAGATGGTGTTTGTGCACATCTTTTCAACCAGAAAAGTGGTGGAGAAAAGGTATGGTTCTTTAATAGACCAAATTTATCTTGTTTCCAGCTATCATGACCACCTGATTTTGGGGTTGTCTTTATTTTCTGAACTGTCTATTTTGAACTGCCCAATGTGAAATGTTAGAATAGAGAACAATTCTGGCTTATGAGCAATGAGAAGGTTGAGAGCAACAAGGGGGTCTTAAAAGCATAGACTCCTGGGGATTTCTTTGCACTTGAAACCTAATTCCTAAGGGACATACTGATTATCTGAATCTAATTCTGTATAATTCATTTTACTGGGAATTTAGTTCTGGCAGTTATGCCAAAGTGAAAATGGGTGAAAATTCAATTCAAAGACCAAAATTGAATTCCTTTCTCTCCTGTTGGGACTGTTGTTCAATTATAAGATGGGAATTGAATTTCACCCCATATACCTCAGGTTCAAAATGATGTAAATGCACCACCATTACACTCTAACCTGCGAGAATTCAATTCCTTGCTTATTAGCAGACTCCAAGGACACAATCCCCATTTCAGTTCTGTCACTAAAATCACATTTCCCATTTTAGCAAATGAAAAACTACAGCTCAGCATAATTCAACGCTAATGAACCTTAATTTTGCCCAGAAAAAATTAAATAAATAACTGTCTGCATCTGTTACATGGGGTTAATCATGCGTGAGACAGCTTGAGATGGCAGGATGAGATGCAAAAATCATGTGATGGGATGATAAGATGGCAGGGTGAGATGCAGAAATCATGTGATGGGAGGATGAGTGGCGTAAGATGGGGTAAAATTATGGCAGCCTCAAAAGTTGGTTGTCGTTCCCACTGTGATTGCCCTCAACCATCTCATATTCCAGAATCATGGGATTGCTTGAGTTTTGAGAATTTCTGATCTCATCTCAAGCACCACTAACATGAGATTCTTTTAAAAACATCTCATCTAAACTAGACTTGTGATGAGATGAGAAGAAATATGGCATATCGTGCATTCTCAAGCTAGGCTAACCTTGAGATGACCATGTCATGCAATAATCAAGCCAGCTCAAGCTACATTAACCCCTGTTACAAACATAAATGTATTCTGGAAAAGATACAATTTACTTTTAACAAGTATGCACTGATGATGCCCATTACTGTGAACCATGTTCATTCTCATCCTTTCTCTTTTTATTTTGTTTTATTTCATTGCGTTGCAAGCTTCGGGACTTGTTTGAAACAGGGGTTTCAGTGAAGGGCGTCGTATTTTTAAAAAAAAGGAAATTATACTAACCCAAGACCTTATGAGAGGAATGATTTGGTGAAGTAAGTAAGAATCTTACGCACCTGATCCAGCAAAGTCTCTAACATTTAGAGAAACAGAGTCTAGTGGGGTAAAATGGACAGTGTAAACTACATCTAACCCTTATATCTATTTTCCAGCCAAAAGTAAGCACTACCTTGGGCCGATCTAAATGAACAGTTTGGATCTTTAAAAACTATCAAGAAAGTGGGCCTGCACCTTACTTTACTTTCTGCCTAATAAATAGTCTTGGCATAGTCACAGGACTATTATTTGTACTGTAAATAAAGCAAAACCCATATAGGCGAAACCATTGGACAGATTCACCAAAATGTGGTTAAAAAAAACAAAAAAGTGGTAGAACTGTAAATATCAACATGAGAAAGGGTGCATAAAAAGGGTAAAAATGCAGTGACAAATCTATAAAACTTAACATATGGAAGGGTATGCAGTAAAAGATGGTGGATAAAAGAGGTAAAATTTGCCCTCTCTGATTCATCTCAAAACGGATGACTACCACTTTTTTTGTACCTTTATTAATCCAAGCCGTTCATCTCTTCATGAAAAGAAAATGCAGAAGACAAGCCTATTTTTTTATACTTTTTTCAATCATCCAAGCCGTACATCTAATTTCTCATCCATTGCTATGCTCTCTAAGTCACACATGTATGTGCATGTGTCTATGACTAGCATAGCTTAGAGAGAGAGAGAGAGAGAGAGAGAGGAGGTGAAGAAAAAGGGATATGAACACAACTTTTTGTATGGTTTTCTTTAATCCAAAACTTTCATCTGTTTCGGCCTCAATTAGATGTTTTTTATGCCAAAACTCATGTGTCTGGGCAGAACACGATCTGATAATTAAGAGTTCTTATTTTTCTCTGTCCATAGATGAGGTGACAAGAAAGATGAGAATCTAGCCTAGAAACTATATTATACAGCAGTCACCAATTTGATTTTCAAGAGAGGTAAGGTGTTTAGATAGTCCATTGTATCTAAACCCAACTCACGTACCACTTGAATCGGCGAACAACTGAACTCTAGGAACCTTCTCCAACCCCAGGATATGATGAGTCGAGGTGTCCAACGACTCTGTCAATAAGAGCTCTTGGGAGTCATCAGCATGTTATCTCCGTCATACCTTTGATCCGTTGAGGGAGAGCCCTTCCACTTCATGTGCTCTTTGCTCAAGCTGAAAATATAGTGTAATTATTTATTAGAGAGCCCAAACTCTCTGACTGTGCCAAACCAAAAAGACCTTGAACTGGCAAAGGCTCCCAAGATGTAGAAAAAGAATATTATGAAATGGTAAGCAAGGTTACTTCTAAGTGTGAAAACAAAGGCAGCTACATTTTGAAGGTAAAGTAAAGGACAGTCTGAATGCACGAAGCTCCTGCATATGCAGGGTTCGGGAAAGGGTGGACTACAAAGGTCAATAGCATGGCCGTTTCCACACCTTGAGCCTATGATCTCAAGGTCTCACGATAACAACTTTACAATCAGAATTTTCAGTACCTGATAAATTTAACATAGGCATCTCATGTGGGCTGACAGGACCACATTGTTAGAGGCCGAACAAGGGTATGATGAAGTGAAGCTAGTAGCAACAGTGGTTCACAGAACAGTCCTGGATATGTGCCTCTAAATGGTTAAGATTAGAAGCAAGCTGCAAATGCACATGCACATATCATACGAATAACAATGCTGAAGACTGACATGAGATGTAATCTGATAGTTTTCAAGTAATCTGGTGTAATGATAAGCTTTTACTTAAAATTTAAGGGAAGTCTTGGAGCAACTGTAGAGTTGTCATCGTGTAACCTTGAGGTCACAGGTTCAAGGCATGGAGACAGCTTCTTGCAAAATACAAGGTAAGACTGTGTACTATTGACCTTGTGGTCCTCCCTTTTCTCTGAACCCGCATTGCAGGAGCTTCGTGCACCAGGACTGCCCTTTTTATAGTAACTTAAACACAAAGAATGATGTTTAACGATAGTACAGAATAATGTTCACCAATAACTGACTCAAGATGCACCAATGGGTTACCAAAGAGTTTATATCTGCTCATGTGTTGAATCTCTACATTGAACAAAACCAAAGTGGCTATGATAGATGAGGTCAACTTGGGCTGCTTGGAAACAAGCTTGCTTGTCAATCCTTCTGACTCCAACTGACTGAAACTGTGGCATTTCAGTTGAAGATCCACAAAATCATTCATGAAATCGAGGTATCATTTCATGTTGCACTCCATGGTTCAGCTAATGAGAGTCAGCAAAATAAGAAGTTTACATATAGAGTAGATTGAGGCTTCACTTTCTTCAACAGGTAGCAGTTCCAGTCAACATACAAAGGCGAAGCTCCTTCATTTTGTTCCTTGGATACAGAAAGATAATTATAAATAATTATAAATAAAACTCCATGCCCAAACCAATCTTGATGAGGAAATATAAAAGGACAGCATCAATGCAAGAAGCTCCCACATATATGGTGTCTGGGAAAGGGGCAGACCACAAGGATCTCGACAATGTCGAAAAATCTGTTGAAATGCAGCACAAGGAATATAACTTTTATCACCAATGCCTGCACCATTTCTCTAGCTTAAAGACTCATGAAGTGGAAGTGTTAACCCGTTGATGGATGCATGTCTGCAAGGAGAATAAAGCAAGAAACCTTCTTATCAAGTGATGAGGCCATTGGTACTTCATATGCGTCTCAATCAAACCCAGGGCTGTGATTGGGGAATCCCACTTGGAGTTGAGGGATTTGCACTTACTAGATCTATCTTTCAAGCATGTGGAAACGACCAGTCTCTTGTAAAAATACAAATAAAGCTGCGTACTATAAACTCTTGTAGTCTGCTCGTTCCCTGAATCTTGCATACGCCAGAGTTCCGTGCAGCCAAGATTATTCAGAAGGATTGTGTTACAATTACAACGGACTTGATGCAACATTTGGTGCCAGTATAACATAAGTAGTGAGCCAGATGCCACCTATCCTACAGCAAGACGTCCAACTTCTGTTTCAAGGACGAGCAAAATTATATACTTTGGCATAATGTGAAAGAGGAGGTTTAGCTAATTATTCACAAAGTTTGACTCTGACCATCCATACAAGACAAAGTGATGGCTGAAGATGTCTTATACTTTAAGTTTCATTTCGAAATCCCCAATTCAATATGACCAATATCTTGTATCAAATTTATAACCACATGCATGCAATGGTAAAAGTTGTCGTCGTGTGACTTTGAGGTCATGGGTTTAAGGCGTGAAAATAGCCTCTTGCAAAATATAAGGTAAGACTGTGTACTTTAGGCCCTTGTGATCCACTCCTTCCCCAGATCCTGCATAAGCGGGAGCTTTGTACACTGGGGCTGCCCCCTATGCATGCAATCCAGAAGATTAACACTTGATTAAAGATGGTTTAATTTGAACCTCATAAACATACCTTATCAACTTTCACCATCATGTCATCAACCTGGTGCATCAATTTCTCCACTTTGGCACACTCCTCTTCTCTGTTTCCTGCTCCAATACTTCTAGCTTCCATAACATTTACCTCCATCTGAGCCATATCCAAAACCTACACATCCATCATATTCTCTGTGATTGAAACGGGAAAATATGAGCTCCCTCAAAAAAGATGGGCAGGTAACTGAGGCTAACGGTGTATAAATAAGCCATTTCTTAACCTAAAATGTAAGCTCAAAAGTCCAACTTTGTCTCCAAATTTGTGCCCAAATTCAACTAGGAGCATTTATCATTCTTTCCAAAATTCCCAACTTTTGGTTTACCATGCAATGTAAAAGCTCAAGGCCCTTTCATTGGAAATTATTTGATAAATGGAAGCTTCAAAGCTTAAGGCTTATCTTGCATCGGAAATTATTTGATAAATGGGAGGCCTCAGGATTCGAACTCATAACCTTTCTGTAAATAAGACTTTGATACATGTTAATTTATCACTTAGACCTAAAATCTTAAGGTGGAAGGGGAGCCTTGGTGCAACCGTCGTGTGACCTTAAGGTCACTGGTTCAGGGAGTGGAAGTAGTCTCTTGTAAAAATGCAAGGTAAGGCTGAAATACTATAGGCCCTTGTGGTCTGTCCCTTTCCCAGACCTCGCATAGGCGGAAGCTTTATGCACTGGGACTACCCTTTTTTTATCTAAATTCTTAAGGTGATGGAAAATGGGTAAATAATATTTATATGTCTACCACTGACCATACAGAAACAAAGGGAAAAACCCAAATTTCATGAACATTTTCAAATCTTATAAATATTTGGCTTGTAATTTTATCTCAAATCTGAACTGGGTGACTATGATTAGAATCATAATGAGTAGAGAACTTAGTTGAATTTTCTTAAGCCAGTTCAACTTTACCTAACATCAGCTTACTCCTTTTATGTATCCAACTGATCTGTACTAGTCTATCTACTGCCAAAATCCTCGAGCGTAAAGTCATGGGATACTAAGGGAACACACCATAAGTGCCCCCAATCTTCAAGAAGGGCTGCACCTGGATGATCCCATCCATTCATCTGATTGCTTCAGCTTTGGATGCCTAAGCATCCATATTGGTTGATTTTGGAAATGTTTGTACTCTTGATCACAGGACAGAACACAAACTCTAAATACATGACGGTCTAAATTCAACTCCCAAATGTAGCCGCAGTTGTCAAATCATCACGAGTTTTTGGTTGTGACGCATCAAGGGCAGGACAATTAGATGAACCTCGAATCATCCAATTGTGGGCACTTCACGTGTCCCTTTAGCTTTCCTAAATAAAGTAATTGTGGTATGATTTAATGGTTGTTCTAGTAACCAAAGTGGCTTGAATATTTGGCTATCACTAGGTGGACAAACTCCATCTCTTAGCACAATTTTCTCTGATAGCTAACGAACATTTCCTGTAGAAACACAATAGAAGAAATGAACAAGAGAGTGTGGACAGACAATTTAGAATACCAAAAGGGAAGTGGCACCACTAAATGTACTACTTCCACAGATGTAGTATCTTTCCTTACAGGTGAGCCTAAGTAGATTTATACCTAAAGCTACAAGTTTTTCCGTGAAGGGAACAAACTTTCATCTCTAAAAACAACCCATCTAAACCTTAAAGCCCACTGTTTCACCCACAATACATCCATCTATTTCTCATTATTGCTGTCTTCTTCCCTTCCTTTCTCCATACAAACTCCTCTCTCTCTCTCTCTCTCTCTCTCTCTCTCTCTCTCTCTCTCTCTCTCTCTCTCTCAACCCTTAAAGCACAAAGTGGCTCCCAATATCTCCATCTATTTCTCATTATTGCCTTCCTTTTCACCCTCTCTCTCTCTCTCTCTCTCTCTCTCTCTCTCTCTCTCTCTCTCAACCCTTAAAGGACAAAGTGGCTCCCAATATCTCCAACTATTTCTCATTGTTGTCTTCCTTTCCTCTCTCTCTCTCTCTCTCTCTCTCTCTCTCTCTCTCTCTCTCTCTCTCTCTCTCAACCCTTAAAGCACAAAGTGGCTCCAATATCTCCATCTATTTCTCATTGTTGTCTTCCTTTCCTTTCTCCATAGAAACCTCTCTCTCTCTCTCAACCCTTAAAGCACAAAGTGGCTCCCAATATCTCCATCTATTTCTCATTGTTGTCTTCCTTTCCTGTCTCTCTCTCTCTCTCTCTCTCTCTCTCAACCCTTAAAGCACAAAGTGGCTCCCAATATCTCCATCTATTTCTCATTGTTGTCTTCCTTTCCTTTCTCCATAGAAACTTCTCTCTCTATCTCTTTCTGTGCCTTGAAGGGACAGCTCCATCAACTTTCCACAGTTTGGTGCCGAGTGCCTAATGATCTCAAGTAACCTGGCTTTTCCTCATTCCTCACGTCCACATCAAATGACTTGCCTCTCAATCATTAAAAAGTATAAGAAATATACTGGACAAGTGATAAAGAAAGTGCCTGTTCCATCTTTGAAAAGGAGATATTCGCCCCTTAGAGCCAGACTGATCAAGATGACAAAAGCCAATGATGAATTGATGGACAATCTCCTTTTACAAGTTCTCGGGTCATAGGACCTTGGATGGTATAGGAATCAATGAGTTACGATAGATTCTACATAGGATCAATTAGATCATTATGGTTGCTGATAACCACATCCAATTGTTAAAGATGCAGGAGTTTTCAAAAGAGGACGAAGTTACAATTACAGTTCATGAATTGTTAAAGATACAGTCAGGTTCTAAAGGGAAAGAGGTAATACTGTGCTCAATGGTGACAACGAGCAAGATAACGCTGACCACGAAGACAAAGATGATGATTTGATGGTGATTGGAAGCGATTCAGAGAGGTCATCAATGGCCCCAACAGTCAAGATATTTGGAGTTGCAATTAAAATATTTGGAAGGAGAGACTTGGTGCAATGGTAGAGTTGTCATTGCGTGGCCTTGAGGTCACAGGTTCAAGCAGTAGAAACAGCCTCTTGCAAGATGCAAGGTAAGGCTATGTACCATTGACCCTTGTGGTCCGCCCCTTCATTGGACCCTGCATACTCAGGAGATTCATGCACCAGGGCTGCCCTTAATTATGATATGAGCATCTTACAAATATGCAAGATAAGGTTGCACAATATAGACCCTTGTGGTCCGTCCCTTCAGTGGACCAAGCTACTTGCACCGGAGCTGTCTTTTTTTTAGGGATATTAACATATGGTGGCAATCAAATTGAAGGGACAAAAAAATAAGATAGATTTCGAAGAAAAGCAAGAGTGGCTCCTCATGTGTGCTGAAGTAGCTAGTATCTTAGAAGGCAATCCACATTTCTCAATGAAGAAAATCAAGTTACTGATCCTCTTGTTAATGAGAAGCAAAAGGGCAGCCCTGGTGCACAAAGCTCATGCCTATGCAGGGTCCAAGAAAGGGGCGGACCACAAGGGCCTAAAGTACACAGCCTTACCTTGCTTTTTATAAGAGGCTGTTTCTACCCCTTGAACCCGTGACCTCAAGGTCACATGGCGACAACATTTACCGTTGTGAATGAGACGTCTAGTTCCAAAAACAAAAACAAAAACTGCATTTTGATTTAATCATCCATTAAACTTCATCTTTAAACTATTTGTGCAAGAATTCTCATTAATAGTTAGAGTACGGATGTGATCATTTGGTAATGCTTGATATGCTTGTTTGGATTAAACAAAAAAATGGGTGTTGGAACACAGATAGAATTGATGAACATGACCTAATAGGGATCTAATCTTTTGTGTCATTGGATTTTGGTCTAGTTGGTTAAACATAAAACAGGCTCTTATCCTAAGTTCCTCTTTCAGTTTTAGATAAACCATTTTTTAAATTTAATTTTCAATATAGAAGGGGAGCCTTAGCGCAACGGTAAAAGTTGTTGTCATGTGACGTTGAGGTCACGGGTTCAAGGCGTGGAATCATCCTCTTACAAAATGCAAAGTAAGGCTGCCTACTATAGGCCTTTGTGGTCTGCCCTTCCCCAGACCTCGCATAGGTGGGAGCTTCATGCACCGGGGCTGCCCTTTTTATATTTCTTTTATACTGTTAGCATTAACCTAGGAACCAGTCAGAGAACTGCCTTCTCTAAGTTTAATCATTCTTAATTATATTTAATATTATTAAATGATGTATAAATGAGTAGGATTAACAAACTAAAGTTGAGCTTCCTTGGCAATCTGATGGAAATTAATGATATAGAGCACTTGATTCTTGAATATAGTATTCAGTGAATTTGGCATAAAGTGCTAAATTGATCAAGCTATTGGTGAAGTCATTATCACCAACCCATTAATCTTGAGAAAGTTACTCCTAGAAGCAAGAAATAAAAAGGATAAGAGAAAAGAAGATAAGAACATGTCTAATTCAAATACAACATGCAAAATAACTTAGCTCTCATGAAAAATTTACTTAAATGTACTATAGGCCTCTTGTGGTCTGCCCCTTCCCCACACCTTGCATATGTGGGAGCTTCGTGCACTAGGCTGCCTTTTTATGCACACACATTTACATATTTTGATGCAATTCATCATTGATTCCTCCTAAAGATTTCATTTCAATTGGAATTTGGTTATTCACAATGTACGATGATCCCTCCCTCTTTAAAGTGCCCAACCAGAAATGATTCTTTTTCACTTTTCTATTATTATTTTTTGAGTTCTTTAAAAATGGGTTAAAACATGGACGATCGTTTTTGGAGGAGAACCAAAGGGCAATCAGTTTCACTACCGGACCTGCTGCTCTGGCCAATTTTTCACCCTTTCTAAAGGTGATTTCTATGTTATATATAGCTGTTCCTAAGGGCATATTAGTTGAAGTAGATTCTTCTTTTTTATCAATAAAAATCCCTCGTCAAGTTCTAATTGTTCATGTTGACTCCTTAGTCATAAAATCAGCTAAGCCTCATTTATCACCCCAGGAGCAACCGTTCATGGTCGTTATAGAGAAATCCTTTATGAAGGACAATAGAGAGTTGTATGCTGCATCCAAGAAGGATGAATTACTCTCAAAAATGAATCTATTAATTCTCCCCCAATTGGTTGGATTGTAGGTGCGATGATTTACTTCACGGCGAGATCTCTAGGTCAAGTCTAGGATGGTCCAATGAACATAAATTCTAGAAATGAAGTGGCAAAAGACTGATATTGGTTGAGGCTTCTATCGTTTCCAAGAGACATAAATATGCAATTAACTTTTATGATTATATTGTTGCTTTGATTTTACACTTTTACTATTTTCAAGAGTGCATTGCTATTCATGTATTTCATTTTTTTGGCACTTTGATTTCTATGAGGTTAAGAAGGGGAGTCATGTGACCTTGAGGTCATGACTTCAAGGCATGGAATCAGCCTCTTGCAAAAATATAAGGTAAGGCTGCCTACTTTAGACCATTGTGGCATGCCCCTTTCCTGGACCCTGCATAGGCGAGAGCTTCATGCAGTGGGGCTGCCCTTTTTTTCTTTCTATAAGTTTACCTACTTTTGTCACTTTAAACATGATGAACAACTTAGATTTAACAAAAAAATTCTACCTTGCATGAAACATGGGCATTTATCCTTTTCTCTTCTCTCAAGCATGTATGCTGGCCGGGACTCATTTTTCACTTGTACAAGGGGGTAAAAAAAAAAAAAAAAAAGTGGCCAAGGACAAAAGTATGATCTCTCTTAATCCCTAGAGTATTATCCCCATGCCAATTTACACTGATACAATGAGATGACTAAAACTAAAAGTATAGAACCATGGAGATCAATCTCAAAGTCCATTGAGTCTTGTATCACACCATGATGAAAAGAAAATAAGCAGGTGTTTCCATGCTTACCATTTAGATGAACATGTTATGGCATCTGAAAAATATGCTTTTGATCAAAGCATATGGACGGTTGGAAATGCCGTTTAAAGAAGGGCCTATAATTAATATGCACAAGCTTTCGCATGTTTAAGATCATTCAACCATATCCATGTTTGGCACATAAGATATCCAAGGCGAGGGAAATCAGATGGACGGTTGTGATCAACCAATTATAGGTCCATCATGCCAAAGTGGGGCCCACTTCAGCAAATTGTAGCGATCAGACCGTCGAGCTCTGGCCCCACTTGTCCATTAAGCCGATCATGCCGTATAATCCAGCCGTTTAGGAGAGGCGGTAAGACCCCGAAATGTAGCTAATACTCTCTCTCTCTCTCTCTCTCTCTCTCTCTCTCTCCGGGCAGCGAGGTTTCGTCTCCGAATAGCGGGAACAAGGTATTCCTCTAATCCTTCCTACAACAATCTCCACTGATGATTCAATCTCTAGATCGGATTCTCATTTTTACCATTTTTGTTCTGCGTAAGTGAAGATGCCAAACCTATAAATGACCATTTTTTTTAGGCATCAAATCCGTAAAATTGGCGACCCACTAGGGAATTTTGGATTCAGAACTTCCTGCCAGTATTCGATTTAACCGTTTTTAGAACAATCTCATCTATTGAAAATGAGCATTTGGATCCTGTATGTGGCTTTCTATGCATTTTCATGGTGGGAAATCCCTCTTTTGCTGCCGAATGAGCTGCTGTTTCATTATTTGGTTGTGGGGGTTGTAAATTGCATTAGATCAAGCTTGATTTTAGTTTTGTCTTCCTCTTTTTATTTATTTATTTTTTTCTTTGAATGATAACATTGGTTTGGTTATGATTGAAGTTTACTTAATTCGAGTCATTGGATGGGTTACATGGATATGTAGAAAGCCTTCTATTTGATCACTGATGTATGCTTTCTGCTTGGATGAAATCATGGATGGTACTAGTTTCTTGGTACTGTCTATTAGTTTGAATGGGAATTACTGTGTATGATTGTGAAAGTTTTCCATTTAATAGAGATGATGTATAATAAGAAACCATGGTGATGAGGCTTTTACTTAGGAAAAGTGTAGATATGGTTCACGATTGTTTATAAGTGGTCCTTTTAGTTAGATATGTAATTTGTTAGCGATGTTCTGAATGACATGCTTATCAAGTCTGTCTAGCTCTTGTTTCCGAGTCAGTAAGCAATCCGCTCCTCAATTCTCTTTCATTTTCTATATTCCAACGAAAGAGAAGAATTTCACTCTACGATCTTCAGAGAAAAGGGAAATTCAAGTTGCTGATTGTTAGGATGGCTTTCTGAATTTGATTTCTGGGATTTTGGTTATTTTAATCGCTATTTCTAGGTTAGATCTCGTTTTCTAGGGTTTGGAGTTTGTTTCGTTGAAATTGGTTTAGTCTTTCATCTCTACCGATGCATGTTATTGGGATTGGTGATTTCGATTGGGAAGTGAGAGTCTAGCTTGGAGGATTTGTACTTGCAGGGTTCTTGGTTCTGTTTGTGGAATATGGGTTTTTTATTTGGTTCTTTTTCTGGGCTTTTCTGTTACAGTTATTCCTAGTATGATTTGAAACACCAGCGGTAGTTTGCTATTTATTTAGGGCTTTTCTTCTGCCTCCTCTCTGTGTCTCTAGACCTCTCCTTGTGCCTCACCATTTTTTCTTATGTGCTATTTCTAGATCTGTGTTTATTCTCCAGAAAAACCCATGGATCAGTTTGTGATGTGTCAAACAAGGTTTCAGAAACTTCTTGTCGTAATGATGAAATAATAAGCGTTTTTCTGGCCCAATTAACAAACTAAAGAGATTTGGAAGAGTTGTCCCCCATGCTTTAAAGGGAAAAGTTACCATTTATTACATTGTCTATCTGTTACTGTGAAAGATTAACATATGAAATAGATCATATTTTCACCTAGTATTTATCTTTTCTTTATCAAGATCTTATGGTTCTTTAGAGCAGATCTTTAGTTACATCAAACAGACAGTTTCACAAAAAAGAAACTGATTTTCTTCCGCAATCTTCTGCAGATCTGAGCTCTCAATAATGGCGGATTATCACTTCGTTTACAAAGATGTCGAAGGAACAACGACACAGTGGGACGATATTCAGAGGAAATTGGGAAATTTGCCTCCAAAACCTGCTCCTTTCAAACCGCCACCCTTCACGCCTGCAGAGGATGAAGATTCAAAACCTAAAGATAAGTCCTGGATTGATCAGAGAACTGAAGAAGAGCTCAAAGATCTCGAAGATGATCCAGATCTTGATGACGATCGCTTCCTTGAAGAGTACAGGTAGCTGTTGGTATTGCTGACTCTTTTTTCATACAATTTGATGGAAATTATAGTTTTTGTTTGGATTTTTTCAGAAATTAGTAACTTTTTTCACTTTTTCCTTGAAGATCACTCGTGTAGTTACATGATTGTTTTTTGTAGTATGAAACTCGATTGAAATGTGAATTTTTGCAAAAAATTGGAGGTTAGTTTTTTCTTTTTGTTCTCGAAGATTACTGGTGTTATGTACGTGATTGAGTTTTCTTCTTTGTAAGTCGATAGGAACTACAGTTTCGTTTGGAGTATTTTAGGAAGTTAGAAGATTTCCTCTTTTTCTTCAGGACGAATGCTTGTAGTTTAGATTATTGCACTTTCTTTTCTTTGCAATTCATTGTTCATATCTAGATATTTCCACGAACAGCATCAGCTCACTGAGAAATAGTTTACTATGACAATTAGAATTGTACATTGAGCATAATTCATGTATTTAACATGATTATCTCGCTATATATTATCTATGCATCATATGATTGGAGAATATGGTTTCCCAGATGTCAGAGGAAACATGAACTGAACTCGTAGGAATTGTGAGTAACTTTTGGTGTGGGTTGGTTACTTGGCAATCAGGTGTTTTGGTTCTTTGAAAGATAGAATTGATTAGAGTGATTGCTCTCATGATATTGTTGCACATGTTCTCGAGAATTTTTGAGGAGTCTGTTGAGCTCAGAGCTGCAGTAACAGACCTGGTCTCCTGCCCTTATGAAAGAATAAAGCAGCTGGATGGAGCAGTCAAAGTTGGTGCCCTTGAGAATCATGTTAGTTGAGCAGTAACTATGCTATAACCTGCAAGTTTCTTGCCAAGCAATGGAAATTCATCAAACAAAATTGCCTGCAGGATGGCAAATATGTAAACAATGCTTTCAAATGATAAAATACATGTCGTCATTATCAAAACAATGAGGATGTTATTTTCGCATGTGCCATGATAGTGAATGTAAGTTCATGTATGCCTTGAGATTCTTTACTTGCCTAGACCAAGCATGTGTAAATCATTGTACACAACTTGAACCCTTTGCTAAGTACATAAGAGATGGCATTTTGTTCTTTGCAATTCCCTGCAAATCTTGGGTTCTATTGGATTTTTCATGAGTTAGGGTTTTTTAGATGATTGCAATTTCTTCTCTATGGTTGGATAAAACTTGTAGTTATTGTTTGGGCATTTTTTCAAAAAATAGTTGTTTCTGTCTTTTTTAGGAAGAAAAGGTTGGCAGAGATGAGAGAAGCTGCTAGGGTTCCGAGGTTTGGATCAGTGGTTCCAATCACAGGTGCTGATTTCATTAGAGAGGTTTCGCAGGCGCCACCTGACATCTGGGTTGTGGTGTTTCTGTACAAGGAAGGGTAATTCCTTTCCGTGATGTTAAGTGTTTTCCTTCGTAACTTCTTGATCTGTTTGAATTTTAATATTTGCTCATCCAATTTTCAGTTCTTATCGAATCACAAACATCTCAAGTTGTTTGAAGTATGATACTTGATCTGGTTAGGATGTTGTCAACATATACATTGTCATATGCAACAGTGTTGTTGAATCCTATTGAAAACAATTCAAATCCCAGGAATATATCAATTAGTATTTATGTGTATGGAAGGGTTATAGGATTTTACAGTTTTCAAGTTAGTTTTACATGTGATAGCAGACTAGTGCTTTCTAGTCTGGTTATTTACCCTATAATACGGAATGGACTGTTCTAAATTTACGGCCTTTGGTATGGGAAGTTACAATGTCCGCATTTTGTTAAGCCTTACTTGTTTATACATAACTTTGAATATCAGTGATTTCATTAAAAACTGAGGAATGTTAGCTGCAGATGAATCTTTAGAGATGCAACTCTCACACACAGCCATGTGGCAAGAGATACATGGGTGATGGGACTGAGTTTCTTTTAGTCTAACCAGTTGCTGCTTACTAGAGTTGCAGTTCAACTAAACCCCCCAAAAACTCGTCCAAAAAGAATGTTTCAGTGATCTCGAAACTTATATAACAATAAAACTGTATCATTGGGCAGGAGAAAAAACCACTAATCTCTGTTTCATATCAAGGAATCTTTAAATCTCCATCTGTATATTCCTCATCTCTTTTTTTCTCTTGCTCTCACTTGTTGTCATAAATCTAACTTTAGAAAAAGAGGTTCATCTGCATATGAGATTTTGCTTTTCATTTTTCCATTCAAGTTTATGAAACTTTCATGTTCATGGTCTGGGATCAAATAATATCAGATTCATGGGGCCACATCTTCTTGTTTGTATTGGAAATGGTGTTTCTAGACATATAATATATTACCATAGTGAAAGATGAAACTTTTCTTAGAGCCATTTAGGAGTAACTTTCTGGTTGAGTTTCAGCAGAATAGGTCATGGTATTTGCATTTTCACTTGGAGTCTTTGACAATTCAACTGCCTATATATATATTTGACATTGATGGTCTGCATTCTCTCCCTATAAATTCTATGCCTTATGATACATTTACTGGTTCTTTGTTGGGGTGTTAGCATGTCTTTGTCTTGGGTAAAGTTTTTATATTTTCATTTGATTTTTTAGCCTTCAGTTATAATCTGGTTTTATGATTTGGTTCCTTTGTGATTTCAACGCTTTGATTCAATTTTTAGATACTTGCATATGGATACATGTGTTTCATCATCATCATCATTATCAAAGCCTTATCCTAATTAGGGGTTGGCTGCATATGTTCCTCCATTCCTCTCTCTCAAGAGTCATGGCCTCATTAAGTTCTGGAGTTTTTAAATCTCTTTTCACCACTTCTATCCACGTCCTTTTGGTCCTTCTCCTAGCCTTTTTAGAGCCTTCGACTTGGATCGACTCACTCCTTATAAGTGATTCTATTTTGATCTTTGTTAAACATGTCCAAACCATCTAACTCTACCCTCCCTGATCTTGTTACTCTATTGGTACTACTCCTAAGTTTCCTCTAATATTGTCATTTCTAATTCGATCCTTTTTTTGTCTTACCATCGTCCATCTCAACATCCTTATTTTAGCTATGCTCGTCCTATGTACATGTTGTTCCTTAATTGTACAACACTCTGATCCATAGAGCATAGCCCGCCTTACAGCCAACCCATAAAATTTTCTTTTTAGTTTGAGTAGAACCTACCAATCACACAAAACTCTAGAGACACACCTACATTTGTTTCAACTCACTTGGATTCTCTGGACAACATCTCTCTCAATCTCTTCGATTTCATGAATTATTGATCTCAAGTATCTAAAGTAGTCTTTTGGGGGGACTTCTTGGGTATCAATCTTTACTGGTGCTTAACTCCTACCTCTCTCCTTGCTAAATTTGCATTCCATATATTCTATCTTAGATCGGCTAATTTTAAATCCTTTAAACTATATAGCATCTCTCCACAACTTTACCATTGTGTTTACACCCTCTCTTATCTTATTAATCAAAACTATGTCATCAATTTTTTATTCAGCCCATCCATAACTAACGTGAAAAGGTACAGGCTCAATGCAGATCCCTAATGCAATCCTAGAGTGATAAAGAAATCATCAATCTCTCCACTAGTGGTCTTAACATTTGTTACCTCTCCCTCATACATATCCCTAATTATATTCATATACTCTCGTAAAATCCCTTTCTCACCCAACACCCACTATATTAACTCTCTATGGACCCTATCATAAGCTTTTCTAAGTCAATAAAGTCCATGTAGAGGTCCTTTCTCCTCTTCCTATATTTCTCTATCAATTGTCTAAGTAGGAAAATAGCTTCCATGGTAGACCTCCCATGCATAAAATCAAACTGGTTTTCTGATACACTCATCTCATGTCGTAGCCTCTACTCATTTACTCTTTCTCAGAGTTTCATAGTATGACTAATAAGTTTGATCCCATGATAATTAGTGCAACTTTGTATATTTCCTTTATAAGATTGAAAGGATAGAGCTTTTCCTCCATTCATCTAGCATTTTCTTTAACTCTATAATCTTGTTAAACAACTTTGTTAGTCAAACTATTCTAGTATCTCCTATATACTTCCAAACCTCTATGTATACGTGTGCTTACAAATATAATATATACAATGTCATTTGGATTCTATCATGTGACTAACCTATTCTAGGATAGATAGAGGTTGCAATGTTGATATTAGATGCTGAGTTAAAGCTTTCCTGAGCTATAGTTAAGTCTATATGTATGTTTCTATTTCATGTTTATCAGTGATTAGTTGGATGTGGCAATTTTTGACAGAATACCTGAATGTGGAATACTCGCCCAATGCCTTGAAGAACTGGCTCCTAGATACCCTGGGACCAAATTTGTTAAAATAATTTCAACAGACTGTATACCCAACTATCCAGATTGCAATCTTCCAACTCTGTTGGTGTACAATAACAGTGCCGTTAAAGCAACTTATGTGGGGTTGCGTCATTTTGGTCGGAGATGCACATCTGAAGGTATGTTGTCAATCTAGCATAAGTGGTATGATCCAGTCTTCTGTTTATTTTAGGTTTCAGGATATATCTAATAGGCTGTATCTGTCTTTTGTGAACCATGCAATTCTATATTAAGTGTAAATATGCTTCCTAAAACTACTGGTTCACACAACTGTAGTGTGTCTTCTTCTTTTTTTTATTTCCATGTACTAACAGTATGAAATTGCTTGGTAAATCTGGAAGCTATGTGTTTGCTCATTAATACAACCAGTGATGTGATTCATGTATTTCCGTCTGAGATTAGTTCATTCTCCTATACATTTGTATGCTGATGTAGTTCTGCATTGAACTATCATTGGGTACATTATGAGTGCCATGTTGCAGATTGGTGGGAATTAGGGAGGATTGGAACTTTGATTTTTTGCCAAGGATTGGTTTTGAGTTGTTGACTCATGAAGAATTGTGTTCAGAGTATAATTGCCACTTGCCAGGAAACATGGAATAACCCCTGCAAGGACCTGTGTATCGCATAACTTTGATATTATGACCATTTGGCTGAACAAACATTTGAAATGTCATGGACTGAGAAGTTTCAGTCTTCTCTTAACATTTCCTGCATCTGTTTTGTGGTCTGGCAATTGTGTTTAGAGGCATCTCAAACTTTTCTCTCTTTGTACAAGTTTTTCTCAACCTTTTTCTTGATCCTTCTGTTATTTGAACTCTGAACACATTATTTGTCACAACATAAGCAAAAGTGACGTAATAGTAAAGGGGTATCAGATTCCTTGAAAACCACAATTTGTCGAAATTATGATTTTGGGTCTATCAGAAACAGATGTCAGTCTGTCACTGAATAAGCAAAGGTATTGTAATAGTAAAAGAAGTGCAAGATTCTTTAGAAATCGTAACTTCTTGATAAGTGGTTTGTGGTCTGTCAAAGAAACCCACCCCGATTTGTGTGTGAAGAGGGTGACACTTTTGGAGAATATAGAATATGAATTATAGGAACTAGTCAGTACGTGTTGACCATTATTTCAGGTTATTTTCTTTATGATGTGAATCACGACCTGATTTTTGGGGGCTGCATACGCATAGAACAGCATACTTTTCAATTATTCCAAATATAAACCATTAGATGCTCTGGTAGCATGAGTGTGGTAATAAAATCAAAAGATACTTTTTGACCTGAAGTTCCTAAATTGGAAGTCATCTAGGGGCTGCTTTGTTAGCAAGAAATAGCCTTTTGCCGGAAGTGCCCAAGTTATAGAAAACATCAATCTCAGCTTCTGCTAATAAAAGGAGACTTGGGCTGAAAGCATGCACAACATAGCAAGTTAAAGCACTAAATTTCCTGTACACTATCAATTTTGTAGTAAATAGGAAGAAACAAGGCAGAAAATCAATTGAATTTATTATTGATCCTTCCAATAGGATTCTTGTTCTTTGCTACTGTTTCTGTTTAGTAATATGACAGCCGTTCTGTTCGAGAATTATTCACAAAGAACCAGGAGTCACTTGGAACTAGTTCTATATTTTGGCTTTCTGAAATGGCATTTCATTAGTATGGAGCATTAGTTCTGAATTTTGGAGAATGCTTCAAAAGTCAAATGCACAAGCAAACACTAACTTGTTTTGAAGGTAGGTTAATGTTGCCATTTGACAGTTTAGAAACTTTGTCATGAAGATCTTGATTCAATGGCTCGGGTTACGTTTCTGTTTCCGTCATTGATCATCTTGGTTCCTCTTTCATTTTAACTTTCAGGTGTTGCATTGGCTCTTTGTCGAACTGATCCCGTCCTTAACGATGGCCAAGGAGGAAATGATTCTTCTCAGAAAGCCATTGTAGAAGGAGTGCGTAAGAGGTTCATAGAGAAGGTTGTAGCTCAACACGAAGATGAGGATGATGACTGTTCTAGTGACTAAGATTTCCATCCTTATCCGCCACTTGCAGGCAAGAGATTGTATTTTAATCGAAATGATTTTGAAGTAATGGTGAAAGATCTGCTCATCTCGTGATTTATGTAACGCCTTGGTGATCTGCTGTAATGTTTTCCCTGTTTGTTCAATCTAAAGAGTGAAAGCCAGTGTTTTACAATTTAGTTAAGGAGAAAAGCTCCGTCATTTGAGATGCCAGAGCAAGGAAAAATCATGGCTAGATCTGATCTTCACTGGACACAATTGTTTCAGTGACAGCAGCTTTAACCAGTTATGCAGCAGGGCCATTGTGTGGAGCTGCACCAGTACCCCGTATTCTGAATATATATTTTTCCCTTTTTTTGTTTTGTTTTTCTTTCTTTTTTTTTTAGCTTGTTTACAGGAGACAGCTAAATTGATGGTTGAGGAGGGGAGCCTTGGTGCAACAGTAGAGTTGTTCTCATGTGAGGTCACAGGTTTAAGGCATGGAAATAGTTTCTTGCAAAATATAAGGGAAGGCTGCATATTATAGACCCTTGTGGTTCACCCCTTTTCCGACTCTGCATACGTGGGAGCTTTGTACACTCGGGTTGTGAGCTAAATTGATGGTTGGCTATTAAGCTCTTCCTTAACGGCCACGAAAGTCTCTGCGGCCAGTTCCAGTGATCAAACAGTCAATGATATTACTACATAGTTCATGTTAAACAACTTGGGTCCAATGATTCTGCATCCATTATCATTGTTTAGGGTCCTGTGGAGAAGCCCCATTAGACCTGTGGGATGTCTTCCAGCTCTCGACGGTTTACAAAATTAACAGCCTCGATTACCCTTAATCTTTACGGACCCTGGGTGATAGATTAACAGCCTCGATGTGCGTGTTGTTGAACCAGTTATCTCTTAACATTTGTTTTGATGACAATGTAACTCATGTATTTAATTGTGCACGTATACAAAGTGATCACCACAAGATATATCTCGTGCAAGTTTAGGCATATTCAAGCATTCAAGAAGAAAAAAAGGAATTGATGAGTTCAAGTTTCCATGAGAGTGCACGAGACTTGTTGTGCTTAACATTCACGAAAAAAAAAATAAAAAATTCTTTACCCGAACGTTGGAAAAGAACACTTAAAGAAGTCCAAAGTTCACTAAAAAAGACCCAGCCAAAAAAGGCTTCAAATTTGGATGATCTAAACCGTTCATCATCCTCTGCCTGTCCTATTTAGGCAGGATAGCAAAACTCGCTCCCATCAAAGGCTTTTAGATACAAACTTTCTTAGTTAAAAGCTTTTAGTGGACATGATTTAAAAGCGAAAAATCTGTATACTAAAGTCATTCAATGGTTATGAGATTTGGTAGCTAGACAACTAAGGCATGAAGAACATGATGAATGGATCCAATGATCCAGAGGAGGTCCCGTGTGGGTAGCTCCCATTTTCAGCGGCATTTGAAAATCACTTTCCATAAATAATAATAATAATAAAGAACAACACGCTGCAAATAATTTGCTTTCTACTTCATCCTTGAACCAAAAAGGTTTTTTTTCCTCTCTTTTTTCTTTCTTTTTTTTTTAAAGGTTAGATTTTAAAGAAAGAAAGTTGGATTTGCATAGTATAAGAACGGGTGAGCTTTCCTGTTCGATTGGCTATGCTGCCTAGGCTTCTGTTGGGTCCATGGCCCATCCTTCCCTTTTTGCCTATCTAACATGTGTTGAAGGTGGCTAGAGGGCTCTCATTGCCATCAGATCGACTGCCTTGATCACATGGTGGTGCTGGAGTAAATGCAAATGTGGGAAGTTTTCGCTACTTAAATACCTGCGGATCAGTTATATGTTGGGGGTTGTTATGGGGTCAGTTAAATTTGTGAGAGAACTACATTTTACTTTGCTTAAACACAAAGGCTTCATTGGCAAGGCTTATGGTTATGGAGGATTATTTACATTATCGGTAAGAAGTAATCCAGCATAATAGCATAAACCAGAACACAGAAGCTTCTCCAATCTGAACAGTGATCATACTTTTAAAGCGAGAAAGATCAGTTTAAGATGTCCTGCCTGAAAACATTCCTCTACTGTGCACTACTTATCTAAGTTTGATCCATCCATTGAGTGGCTCTTGTGCTATTGCAACAAATGAAAATGGTTGGAAAATGGGTTCATTTGAAGAGACAGGGCCAAACTGTGTGGAGTTCTCCCCTGTGCTACATTTCTACAAGCCATTTAATTCTCTAAAGGCTATTAACAGCGCCACAAAGGAAGACAAAAACAATGAGGAAAACCTGCATCAGAACAAGTATTGGCATCAACCTCTACTGTTGTACAACAGAGCTAACAAATTATAAATGGTAATAGTGTCAAAACTGTCAAGCAGAACTGGTAACATCTAAAACGATTCCAATGCACATCAGATTTCTAAGATTGCAGTTGATAATTTGGTCTAGAGAAACTCGTCGTTCCAGAGCCTGTTTATGCGGAAGAACCTGCTGAATTAAAATAAAAGGTTGAACAATACTAATTGGCATAGCAGTCGGAGAAGGAAAACTTGGAAACAATTACATTACAAATAGTGGAATTCTGCAATTCATGAAAGGGAACATATTGGATTAGGAAACTAAAACCATGATGCAGATGGTTTGTTTTTTTATGCATAATGAGCAGTGCTGCAAAAGCATCAACAATCTTGATCTTATGAATTTGTTAACAGACAAAGCCAATGAACACCAGGAGAAGGTACTAAAACCTCATTGAAGATTGTTTCTAGTTAAATTATTTGGCAGAGAAGCACAGAGCATGAATGCAAAAGCACCATCCTCAGAAGAATAGGTGTAATTTCTGGTTGAAGCCTTGAATAAAATCCATTCAGATAATGTACTTTTCCAAAGAGATTAACATGCGGATGAACTATGGAGGAATTAGTGTAGACAGGGCCCAATGATAAAAATTTGAGGCATGCTTTCGTGATAGCAATAACTTTCTCTATAATGGTATTTAGTGATCTAAGGAAAGGAGAGAGATCACAGCAAAAACTTTGCAAGGACTTGACAAGCCTCATGCGTTTAGTAAGACACAAGAACTTCTCCACAAAAATGGCAATAAGAAGCTAATAACTTGGATGCTACCAACAGTGATATTTAAGAGAAATGAACCTTTTTTTTTTTCTTTTTTTTTTTACAGAGATTAGTCTCACTGAAAGCACTTCTTCCTGGAAGAATGCTGCCATTACAGGAAATAGAACTTGAGCTGACTAGAATAGGTTTTTGCCAGAGTAGTGATACGAAAATAGAGTTTATAAACCCTGCAGACAACACCCAAGACTTGATTTGGTTGCAAAATCTTGGAAAACCCATTAGACTATATGTAAAGAAATCTGCAACTCCTACAATGCATGAATTGAAGCAGGCATGGAATCTTGTACTGCAATCTAACAAAGTCACAGAAAAGAATGCTTGATACTACAATACAACCATCATTGACCCCATTAGCTGGACCAAGGATCATGAAACTTCAACTTCCACCATACTCTTTGAGAGATGCATTAAATGGTAGAATCAGTTAGGTTGTCAGTACTAGAAAGTTTCAGGTCAACATCTTAAGTTTTTCGCAGCATAGAACCAGAAGCCTTCACAATGAGGTATTCAAAATAGAGTCGGTGATTCAATTTCTCAAGCCTTCATGGTTTATTTTGCAGTCAGAACCAATCACTGCACATATCTGAAACAGAAAATCCATGTGGTGGCAATGAAGGACTTGCAACAATCTAAGAGAAGCTGAAGTGAGAGCAGTTTGATAAATGAGCACCTAGCCTCTTGGTTAGAGTTCTCTTCCTAAACCAAAAATTGTGAATTTGAATCAGCCAGCAAACCAGCTCTAAAATGGAAAAATATTTAAAATCTTGTACAATGATTCAAAAAAGCAAAGAGACTAAAGAGTCTAGAACACTCGCTATAACAGTGACTAGGCCGGTATTTCTAAAAGCAATTAGAGAGGCATGACACATCACATCAATGATCCACTGAAATAACCAAATAACATCATTCCAGAAGCTCTAGTTATGACGTAGCCAAAACCCATTCAACAGCATGAACAACAAAGCATATGAATAGAAACAAAAATAACTTTGAAACAAAACACAGCTATGCTCTCCATGAAATATGCAATAACAGAAGCAGTTTGAGCACATCAAGTGACAAGGACCTATGTCGTCGTTGTCATCAAGGCCTTATCCCAATTAGGGGTCAACCACATGAATCTTGTTCCTCCATTCCCCTCAATTAAATATCATTGCTTCATTTAGTCCCAAAGTTATTAAATCTTTTCTCACCACTTCTATCCATATTCTTTGGGCCTTTCCCTTGCCCTTTTAGAACCTTTGACTTGCATTGCCTCACTCCTTCTAACTAGTGCCATTTTAGGTCTCCGTTGGACATGTCCAAACCATCTAAGTCTAATCTCTCTTATCTTGTTATCTATTGGTGCTACTCCTAAGTTTCCTCTAATATTTTCATTCATAATTCTATCATCTCTTGTCTTGCCACTCATCTATCTCAACATCCTCATTTAGGCTACGTTCATCCTATGTAAATGATATTCCTTAACTGCCCAACACTCTAATCCATAACATGGCCGACCTTATAGCCATCCTATAGAATTTTCCTTTCAGTTTGAGTGGCACCCACCGATCACACAAAACTCCAGAGGCACATCTCCATTTGTTCCAACCCACTTGGACTCTTTGGGTAACCTCCCTCTCAATCTCTCTACTCTCTTGAATCATAGATCCTAAGTACCGAAAGTGGTCTTTTAGGGGGGGCTTCTTGGTTATCAATCTCAACTAGTGCTCCCCTCCTAGTTCTCCCCTGCTAAAATTGCATTCCATATACTCTGTATTAGTTCGGCTGATTTTAAATTCTTTAGATTCTAATGCTTCTCTTCATAATTCTAGCTTTGTATTTATGCCCTCCCTTGTCTCATCAATTAAAACCATATCATCTGCAAATAACATGCACAATGGAATCTCCTTGTGCAAATGTTTTGTTAACTCATTCATAACCTAGGTGAAAAGGTATTGGCTCAATGCCAATCTTTGGTACAATCCTACAATAACAAAAAAATCACTGGTCTCTTTACTAGTGGTTCTAACCTTTGTTACCGCTCCCTCATACATATCTTTAATTATGTCTATATACCCTCATGAAACCCCTTTCTCACCGAACACTCATCATATTAACTCTCTAGGGACCTTATTAATAAAGACCATGTGGAGGTCCTTCCTTCTCTCCATATATTTCTCTATCAATTGTCTAAATAGGAAAATAGCTTCCATGGTAGAAATCTTAGGCATGAAAGCAAACTAGTTCTCCGATACATGCACGTATCATGCCATAGCCTCATAAGTTTGATCCACCGATAATTAGTGCAACTCTATATGTCTTCTCTATTCTTATAAATTGATACAATAAAGCTCTTCCTCCATTCATCTGGCATTTTCTTTGATTTTACAATCTTGTTAAACAACTTTATTAAACAAAATACTCCAATATCTCTCATATGCTTCCAAACCTCTATCAATATACCATTGGGCCTTAAAGCCTTTCCCTATTTCATCTTTTTCAAGGCCTATTTCACTTCAAGTAACCTTTTCACCTTTGTTTAATCTCTTCATCTTTGACTATTACCCTTTGGTCATCACTTCTAATGCACTTAACATAGTCTAAGTCCTTACACTTATGTTCTTTTATTTTTACAAGTTAATACATATCTTTCTCACCTTCTCTTAATCCTAATCTATTATAGAGATCATCATATGCCTTGAGTTTAGCCTCACTTACTATTCTTGTAGCAACCTTTTTAGCATTCTTATATTACTCAAAGTTTTCATTATTTGTACTCTTTTGCCATGCTTTAAAATACATCCATTTTTTCTAATAACTTTTTGCTCTTTTTTAATTCATCACCAATTTTCCTTTACTGATTGCCTTTTACATTTAGATACTTCGAGGACATCTTTTGCTCCTTTCTTAATAGGCTCAACTATATTAATCCACATGAGTTTACTTTTATTTCATTGTTCCAGTTTCCTTTTACCATAAACTTGTTTGTGCGTGATGTTATTCTCTCCCCTTTTAGGCTCCACACATAGTTTTTGGACACCTATTAAGCTAATTTCCTTTCTTCCATCTTTTAATGTAGATATCCATAACCATTAATCTATATTGTAAGGTTAAACTCTAACCGGATATCACCTTCGTCGTCGTCGTCGTCGTCATCAAGACCTTATCCCAATTAGGGGTCGGCCACATGAATCTTATTCCTCCATTCCTCTCTATTAAGTACACCATGGTTTCATTTAGTCTCAAAGTTTTTAAATATTTTCTCACCAATTCTATCAATGTTCTTTTAGGCCTTCCCCTTGCCCTTTTAGAACCTTCTACTTGTATTGCCTCACTCCTTCTAACTGGTGCCGTTGTTGGTCTCCTTTAAACATGTCCAAACCATCTAAGTCTAATCTCCATCATCTTGTTACCTATTGGTGCTACCCCTAAATTTTCTCTAATATTTTCATTTCTAATTCTATCCTTTATTGTCTTACCACTCTTCCATCTCAACATCCTCATTTCTGCAACGCTCATCCTATGAACATGATGTTCCTTAACTACCCAACACTCTGATCCATAGAGCATGGTCGGCCTTATGGCCATCTTATAGAATTTTTCTTTTAGTTTGAATGGAACCTACCAATCACACAAAACTCCAAGTGCACATCTCCATTTGTTCCAACCTGCTTGGATTCTCTAGGTAACCTCCCTCTCAATTTCTCCACTCTCATGAATCATTGATCCTAATTACCGAAAGTACTCTTTTAAGGGGACCTCTTGGTTATCAATCTTGATTGGTGTTCCACTCCCACTCCTCTCCTTGCTAAAATTGCATTCCATATATTCTGTCATAGTTCGGCTAATTTTAAATTCTTAAGATTCTAATGCTTCTCTCCATAACTCTAGCTTTATGTTTACACCCTCCATTGTCTCATCAAGTAAGATTATATCATCTACAAATAGAATGCACTAGGGAATCTCCTCGTGCAAATGTTTTATTAACTCATCCATAACCAATGTAAAAAGGTATGGGCTCAATGTCGATCTTTGGTGCAATCCTACAGTGACAGGAAAATCACCAGTCTCGCCACTAGTGGTCTTAACATTTGTTACCGCTCCCTCATACATATCTTTAATTATATCTATATACCCCTACAAAACCCCTTTATCGCCCAACACCCTCCATATTAACTCTCTAGAGACTCTATCATAAGCTTTCTCTAAGTCGATAAAGACCATGTGAAGGTCTTTCCTCCTCTCCTTATATTTATCTACTAATTGTCTTAATAAGAAAATAGCTTCTATGGTAGACCTCCCAGGCATGAAACCAAACTGATTCTCCGATACACTTATTTCATGTTGTAGCCTCTTCTCAATCACTCTTTTAAAAAGTTTCATAGTGTGGCTCATAAGTTTGATTTCTTAATAATTAGTGCAGCTCTGTATGTCACCTTTATTCTTATAAATTGGTACAATAGAGCTTTTCCTCCACTCATCAAGCATTTTCTTTGATCAACCAAACTACTCCAATATCTCCCATATGCTTCCAAACCTCTATTAGTATACCATATGGCCCCATGGCCTTCCGGATTTCATCTTTTTCAAGGCATCTTTAGCTTCAAGTATTCTAATCCTACATTCATATCTATAATATCTAATGTTATTTAAATTTATAGCATTTTCAATCCCTATATTCTCAAACCATTGTCATTTAACAATTTTTAAAAGTATGTTTCCTACCTTTGTTTGATCTCATCATCTTTGACTAATACCCTTTAATAATCGATTCTAATGCACCAAGCATGATCTAAGTCCTTACCCTTTTGCTCACTTACTTTTGCAAGTTTAAACACATCTTTCTCACCTTCTCTTGTTCCTAGTCTATTATAAAGCTCATCATATGCTTTAAGTTTGGCATCACTTACTATTCTCTTAGCAACCTTTTTAGCATTCTTATATTGTTCATAGTTTTTATTATTTATAGTCTTCTGCCATGCTTCAAAACACATCCGTTTTTCTTTAATAACTTTTTATACTGTTTCACTCCACCACTTTGTTTCCTTTACTAATTGCTTTTTACCTTTAGATATTCCTAAGACATCTTTTGCCACTTTCTTAATAGGCTAAGCAATATTAATCCACATGGTATTTACTTCTGTTTCATAGTTCCAATTTCCTTCTACCATCAACTTATTTGTGAATAAGGTTGTTTTCTCTCATTTTAAGTTCCATCACTTAATTTTTGGATACTTATTAAGTTCATTTCCTTTCTTCCATCTTTTGATATGGATATCCATAACCATTAACCTATGTTGTAAGGTTAAACTCTCGTCGAGTATCACCTTACAATCCTTACACATAAATCGTTCATTATTCCTAACCAAAAAAAAGTATATTTGGCTTTTATAAAGTCTACCTTTAAAGGTTATTAAGTGTTCATCCCTCTTCTTAAAGAGTGTATTTGCAATGGCTAGGTTATATGATAAAGCAAAATCGAGAATATTCTCCCCCATCTCATTTCGTTCACCTATATCATACCCTCCGTGTATTCTATCATATCCTTCATTTTCTTTTCCTACATAGCCATTTGAGTTTGCTCCTATAAATATCCCCTCAGTGTTGGGAATTTCTTGCATGATCCCTCCATATCTTCCCAAAACTGTCTCTTGATTATATTTTATAACCCTACTTGTGGTACGTATACACTTATAACATTTATAATCTGCTCTCCTAATACAAGTTTGATTATTATAATTCTATCACTGATTCTTTTAACATCCACAACTTTATCCTTTAATTCCTTATCCATTATTATTCCTATGTCATTTATGTTATTATCCTTTCCAACATACCATAATTTATACTCATCTATTTCTCTAGATTTAACCCCTTTCCACTTGGTTTCTTGGATACAAGCGATGTTGACTCTCCTACGTTTCATTGCGTCTACTAACTCCAAACTCTTACCTGTCAATGTCCCTATATTCCATGTGGCTTATGCTCTGGAGATATCCTATTTACTATCGCCTTTCTCGACCTCCATGGCATGAACCCATGTTCACTTTTCACTGCACCTGAGTTCTGATGTAATGCGTCGCTTCCGAGGGGACGCTCTAACAGCCCTTGCCCATTTTTCACTACACCCGGGATCCGATGTAGCACATCGCTTTTGGGAGAATGCCCTAGCAACCCTTGCCTATTTTTCACCACACCCAGGATCTCATGCAACGCGTCTCTTATGAGGAACGCCCTAGCTTGAGGGAATGTCAATTTTCGATTCATGTCATGTTAGGGTTGCCATAGTTTTAAGCTAATGATATTTTTCATTTCTTCCTTACAAACTAATATACAAATGCATATTAATTTGCAAGTAGAAAAGAAATAACAAAATCATCTTCAGCTTCTCCCTTACCAGCTGGCACCTGATGCAAGGGTTGCCATATTATAAGAAGCTGGAGATGAATTTCATTTCTTCCTCACAAACTAATATACAAATGCATGTTCATTTGTAAGAAAGAAATAAGAAAATCATCTTCAACTTCTCCCTTGCCGGCTGGCACCTGACGCAAGACCCTCCTCCTTTGCATCCGGGCTTGGGACCGGCATTGGCGGAGTTGACAAGGACCTATGTGGGAACATAAAAAGTACATGGGAAGCCCAGACCTTTGATCATAGCCTCATCTTTGGGGGCATGTCTTTGATTGGCCTTGGGCTGGATGATCCTAACCACTATATACTTGATGGAGAATCAGAAATCAACAGATCAAAGAATTCCAAAAACTAGAACAAAAACTGAAATTAAGAGAGGGCTAAGAGCATTCAACGGAGAAGATTTTTGTCGCCTTGACTATGTTGGATAAGCCTAGTACATAAACCAGTAAGATTGGAGAACACATCTTGCCCCATTGTGTATCATATTTTATAAATAATTCCCAAACAATGCAGTCAGTATTTGACACTATAACTGTTTATAAGAAGAACTATACCTATACCTATACCATATATACTGGAGCATTTCAAATACATTAGAAGAACTGCAGCCTTCAAACAAAACAAATGGACTAGAGCATTACAATCTTAATACTTAACAATGTATATGGTACAAAGGTACCAATTTCTATTGTTGGAAGAAAAGACCTAATATCACTCGCTTTCCAAATTGCAGATTTAACTCTTTCCCCATTAGCTTTCAAACAATGAGATGCAGTTGAATAACTTTGCAATAATAAAATATAGAAGGTGTTACATTCATTAGAATAGAGTTCACAAAGACTTACCGCCTGAATTCAATTCCTATCTGATCTTGTCAAGCTCCCCATGCATTTTACAAGCAAAGATCTATCTACAACGCTAAACAATACAAATGGATGGCAGATTACAATCTCTAACATGGATACGATGCAAAAAATCAATTTCAGAATGACCCCTTACTGAAAAAAGAGTCATAGTCAACACTACCATGCTCCAAACTGCACCTATACATCCTTCAATGCAAGCTATAAAAAAATGTAATTATTCCTAAAAGCCAATCCAGCAAAATCTTTAATATTGTGAGAGATGGAGCCAAGCCCCACTTGTGTACGATATGCTATAAAGAATTTCCAAAGAAACCGGACCCCGCATATGCAGGAGCTTCATGCACCAGACTGCCCTTTCAATTTCCAAAGAAAGGAATCACTTCTCTACAGTTTCACTATTTCTAAGAAGAATTGTATCCAATTTCAAAATGGAGTCAAACATTACTATGTTTACCATGGATATAATGTGAAGGTACCAATTTCAAAATGTGTAACTCTCTCCTCATAGGTTTTCAAACAAAAAATGAGGTTGAACAATCTTTACAAGAAAAATAGGTATTACATTTAATAGGATAGAATTCGCAAATACTTTCTACCTGGTCTTTTGATAGCTAACGCCCACACAAGCAAAGAGTCTAGCTACAATACTAAAGTAAAAGAAATGAGTAGCAGATTAAATCTCTACCATGGACATGGTGTAAAGAAACCAATTTCATCAGGACGCCTTGCGGGAAGATAAGACCCAAAGTCAATATTACGGTCCTCCAAACTGCACTTATAACTACTCCAATTTAAGCCCTGAAAAGAATAGATGCAATTCTTTCTGAAAATCGTTCCTGCAAAGTCCTTAGCATTGAGAGAAATGGAGCCAACACTTTGGTAGCCAGACCAAAAGATGTCAGAGGATGACAAAAACAGCAGGTGATCACCCAAGCATTCTGCTAGGACCCAACTGTTAGCACTTCGGTCCAGCTTGAATATGTCAAACTCAAAAGGCCAATTATTTTCGTGAAGAATTATAACTAGAAACAACTCATCACATGACTCTACCAGAGAAAACTTAATTAATTCCTCCAGTCCTATTACATTGGTGGCGGGAGGAGGGGGTGTGCTAACCTCAGGATGGGGAACCAACTTCCAGACCTTGGTTCTCCACTCTGTACTCATTGCATACAACAATCCCTTATGGATTATGATATCAAGGAAACAGAGTGATTTATCACGGAGAATGGACCATGTTACATCTCCCAATTTGCAGAAGCCCAATGTTCCATATCCAAATATTGCTGCAACAATACATTCATTGAGAGGTACCTTACTAGAACTTGGCGCTGATGATAGAACTGCCTTACTCATGAAGCAATGTGTTCCGAAACTCGAATAGGATGGCAGTTGAATTCGCTGTCTGAAGATTGGGTTTAGCAGAAAAGCTTCCTTCTTAGACTCATCACTGATTATCAACCAGCCACTGCAAGATCCACAACACCTTCTATTAGCAATCTCGGGTAAATGAAACTTGTAATCTTTGTCTTCAGAAATACTATGGCAATGATAATCGCTCATAATCGGACGGTAGATCCAAGGAAGTTGAGGCGCTGGAGGATGACATTTCTCTGCCACAACCCTTCTCCATGAGACGCAGACAGCGCCAAAACGTATATAGTCAACCAGAAGCAAGCGCTTTAATATGAGAACTATGATGTCTCTGGGGAGTTCAGACCACATCTCTTTGGAATTACTTGCTCCAATTACCAGTTGAGAGAAGCCCTTTGACGAAAACTTCTCTTCTTGTTCTCTTTACCCAGACCCAGAAAACATAGGACTTTCTCCCTTTCTCCTTCTCCGTGTATCCTCTACTAGTACAAACACCTGTGTATGTGAATCAGTTAAGAATTTCGACAAACATCTAGTATTCAGAGAGAATTATCCAAAGCCATCCAACAGTACGTCATAGTGAAGGAAACCCGGAAACCACAAACAGTGTAAAGACGTATCAAGCTAGATGGAAAGAAAGAGGAGAAGAGAGTACCAGCTACGCCCTATTGCTTCTACCAACACCCAAAATTCCAAGTACCCACTTTCAGAATTCAAGATTTTGCAAAAGATTTCAACAACGGCTTCAGAAACTAACAGTTTCCTTGCAACTCTTAGCCCCACTGCAGAGACACAGAGGAGAAGATGCCATCCAGTATCCAATTTTGTCCCCCCATCTTCCCCTTTCTCTGCAATTTTCCCTATTAGGCACTTCTCCAGGATAGTACACGGTACACAGTACAAACGCGTGCAGGCACTGTACTCCGGTTCAACGAGCCTTATTTTGTCTTGTTGCTCTGCAGGATAGTGCCCAGCGGGAGTTGTCTATTGCATTCCACGGGCCGTTTGTACTAATGCCACTCTATATTTTGGGCTTTTGTGGTTAAAGTAAAAGCAGGTTCAACTTTACCCTTATGTTTAAAAAATCACATACTTTACCTAACTAATGGGAAGAGCTTTTTTTTCTTTTTTATCCTAATCATGCAAATCCTATATTAATTCAATGGGAGCATTGGCGCACTTGACTTAGAGGTCACGGGTCCGAGGAATGGAAATATCCTCTTGCAAACTATAAGGTAAGATTACATACTATCTATCATTTGTAGTCTGCTGGTTTAACAAATCCCGTATATGCGGGAGGTTTGTGAACCGGGTTGCCCTTTTAAATCTTGTATTAATCAAAGAAGATGAATACAAGAGGTTGGTCAAGACGATGAAAAGAAAAAAAAGTAGCCAACAGCTAACAAAGGGTAGCCCAATGCAAGATGCTAGTGTTATGCTAGGTCTGGAAAGGGGTTAGACAATAAAAGATCTATAGTATGGAGCTTTATCTTGTATTTTTTGCAAGAGGCTATTTCTATACCTTGACCTTGTGACCTTCAAATCACATAGTGACAATTTACCCATTTTCCCAAAATTCCCTTCTAGGGAACAGCTAACAAAGAAACAATGGAATTTATAGAAGCAATTGACCACCACACCATCCATTCCCTAAAAACTACAAAAAGCAGAATATCATGCTAACCATCCACAGAAATAACTATTGAAAGAGTTAACCTGGATCAAAGGAATGGCGGTAATCTGAGCTTAGAACTTGAAAATGGACACCCTTCCATATCCTTTTTAAGCATGGCACCCATCCATAATCATTTCTTAAAATATATGTCCCAGGAATTCGATGTGCCGGCAGGGTGTTTCCTGTGAGGAAAGAGGAGAGGCTTGGACTCCAACGACTTCAAAGATTTTGCTCATGGCTTCTACCAGAAATAATATCTGTTTTCTTAAGGGAGATGCTTTTGCATCTATTGCTTTATGCTTTCATGGCCAAATCATTTGACCTGGCATCCTCTTCAAAGGAGCTTTGGCACAACGGTAGAGTTGTAGAGTTGTAGAGTTGTCATTGTGTGACCTTGAGGTTACAGGTTCAAGGCGTGAAAACAGCCTCTTGCAAAATGCAAGGTAAGGCTGCATACTATTGACCCTTGTGATCTGTCCCTTCCCCAGGCCCCTCATATGCTGGAGCTTGCTTCACCGGGGCTGTCTTTTTTTTTTTTATCCTCTTCAATATACTTGTAAAACTTGTTTGAATTGTTCAAGTTTCTTTTCGGATGTTAGAAGCACATACCAATGAGCAGCCTCAAACCTATGACCTCCATGAGCGAGACTCCTTGCACCACTATGCTAGAAGGCCTTTGCTTTTTTCCAATTCTTCATTTATCCCATCGTTTGTAGTCTTAGCCACATCTAATCCATTGACTGAGAGAACATCCCTTTGAAGCTGATTGTGCACCAGTAAATTAAACCGATTGAATCAAACTTTTTGTTTCCTACTTAATCTGTCCCTTTTTATGAATTAAGAATACCATTGTCTTTAGTCTAATGTAAAGTTTTAATAGTTTTTCTTCTTTAGTTGCTGCTCTGATTCCAGTAAAGTTTGGCCTTTGTTATATCAACGTTGTGTATCCACTTAAAAAGGTTTCCAAATGATGAAACCAGCAGCAGTAATTAGATGCAAATTTGCACAAGGTTTTTTATTAGCATTTGGTCTTTCCATGAATATAGCAGTTCCATTTTGATATCTGCTTCATAGGTATTATTTCTTTAGTACTCATATAAGAACTTATTGCACAAACTTAACTGTTTACTGAGGAGTTACAACATGTGAGATATGTTTAGCATGTCTCCAAAGAAGTGATATAGCTTGGCGTTTATTTATGCTGCTCTGAAAATAAAGTTTGCAACAGAATTGCTCAAATAATGAACCATCATTAGCCCTTGCCTATTTTCATATAATCAAACCATTCTTTGTTCCAAACTTACAGGTTAGCTCTTAGTAGCTTTCAAGGAATTGCAACAGTATTGAGGCCTAAAATAAAGGAAGATCTACATGGACACTTGCCCTGTTTTTCCAAATGAAGAATGGTGATGTGGCTTGGTCACTTGGAGCCAAATTTTTAAACCTTCATGTACGGGACTAACCCAAGTGATCACTCCAATTATTGCTGCATTATGAACAGAACAACATACTTCTGCAAACTAGAAGATGCGACTGTATGCAGGAGATTGTTCTAACCATATATTGTAACAGCAGATGGCAATAAGGATAATTCCCAGCAGATGAATGGATACTAAGTTGGTTTTTCAGGATTTAGAAAAATATATTCATAAACATTCTAGGAAATAAAGTATGTTTTCTAATCACTTTACAGTGAACCAAAAAATGGCTGTTAAGAAATAACCTAACAGCCAACCATCACTTTAGCGTTTTTCTGTAGATGAAGTTCAAGATTTCATGTTCAATAGGTAAAAATCTGTTATCGGATGCAACCTTGAAGGCAAAATCCTACAGAGTAGCCCCCCTGGTTGACTGGTTACTATTGCTTTATCCCAATTGTAGAGTGAAGACGAGTCCTTGCTACAACCCCTTACTATTGCATCTAAAAGCACAGCTGATCATGTTTCATCAAATAAATTATAAACTCGGCGACATTACAGAGACGCACAGAGGCATTACATTAATCAGAAGATGAGTAAATATCTAATCATTACTTCAAAATCATTTCTAAGGGGAGCCTTGGAGCAACAGTACAAGTTGTCGTCATGTGACCTTGAGGTCACAGGTTCAAGGCATGGAATCAGCCTCTTGCAAAAATGTAAGATAAAGCTGCCTACTTTAGGCCATTGTGACCCACCCCTTCCCCAGACCCCACCTAGGCGGGAGCTTCGTGCATGGGGGCTGCCCTCCCCATTCATTACAGTAACTTTGTTTATCCCACTCTAATCCATAATAGTGAACTCTACAAAGATATAAGGAAATGAACTAATATATACTGCCTCAACTGGTTGCAAATCTCCCTACTTGAATACATGCAGCTACACTGAGCAACTTCATAGCATGTAGTCCATTTGAAATGCAAAAGAATACTCACTACAGTAATATTAACCGTAAGTTCTAGCAAGTATAGATGTATCCAAGTAACAGGGAATTGCGTGGTTCACAAAGACAGGTAAAACCATTTGAATATATACGGAATGCTAAGATAAACTGAAGACTGGAATATGCATATTATGCCGGATTGACAACATAATTTCAGGTCTTCATCTCCAACAAAAATGATGCAAGCCCACATAAGTTGCTTTAGTGCACAGCCACTGTACCCTGACAGAGTTGGAAGATTGGAATCTGGATGGTTGAGGCATGCAAGTATAAAGCATTATAGTGAAGTATGAACTTCCATGGATTCAGCAGAGAAATTAAAACAGGGAGACTCAATATGACTATATCTTTCAGAGAACAGATTCATTAAGAAAAGAAACTAGCGATGCAACTGGTGCAATTGTGCTGTGCTTAGTACATACTCAGCAATACTGCGTAATCATCTCCAAATTAATTGCAAAAACCAAACAAGTTTAGAGTTTTCTTTTAAGCCACAAATAGAAAGGGCAGACCTAGTGCACGAAGCTCCCTCATATGTGGGGTCCAGGGAAGGGGCAGACCACATAGGTTAATAGTATGTAGCCTTACCTCGCATTTTGCAAGAGGCTGTTCTCACACCTTGAACCCATGACCTCAAGGTCACACAATGACAACTCTACCATGCCTAGAGCAGAAGTAGACGAGAACGACGAGCATTTTGGTGAAAGTTCTAAATCTGCAAGTATGGTTTAGGCAGTAAAAGCATGGAATTGTACTCCTGTCAGCCAAACTGAAACTTGCATTTCATTAATAAAGGAATTACAACAACAAATGAAACTCAAGCTCTCGAATTCTGTTTTGCTAAAAAGCTCTTCTCCCCAATAAAACAATGGAAAAAATATAAAATTACATGGCTGAAAGAATAATGTCGGAAGATATCCAAAGAGTCTCATCGAATGGGAACTCCTTGACCTTCCTGCAAATTTTTTGAAGCACCAAAAAGGAATCGACTTTGACAAACTACATCACCAAGGAATCCGGATAAACTATTACAACAAATCCACTTTTCATCAGAACCCACAATCGCTGGAGGTTCTTCTTCTCTTGGGCTCTTCTTCATCTCCAACAACCGGATTCTATCATCAACGGCCCTCTGTTTCGGATCAATCCGCGTCACCATTTCCCCCGATTCGTCACTGGATGCCTCTGAAACGTTGACAAGTTCCATATCCATCTGCCCTGCTTCCTTCTCACGCTTCCTCTTCCCCAAATTCGTCTTCACCTCGTCAGCCTTCTCCTTCACCGAGATGGTTGAAGGGGTTTCCTCCATCATCTTCTTCCCTCGTTTTTCACACTCTTTATACCTTTTGACAACCGAAAGGAAAGCCTCTTTGTCCTCCGGCCACCTTTCTACCTCTGAAGGAGAAGAACCTGAATCAGAATCGGGAATACAGACGAGGACACCTTCAACTCCACAAAGGGTGCAGAGTTCCTGTAACTTCTTCTTCAACCCCTCCAATCTTCTCCTAGGAAACTTCGTCCCGCTCGTTGCCTTTCCCTTCTCCATGGAAAATTCGAGAGAAGAAGCTTTTCTTTCGTCGCTGGATGTTTTCGTTCTATATATAACTTGTTTGGGAAGAAAGCAAAAATAGAAAACCGCCTTAATGGTCACATTTGAAGAGAGGAACCCACTTTGGCATCATGGACCCCCACAAGTAAAAGGCAGCCCCAGTGCACCTAGCTCTTGCCTATTCGGGTTTCGGGGAAGGGGTGGACCATAAGAGCTTATAGTAGGTAGTCTTATCTTGCATTTTATAAGAGGCTGATTCCACACCTTGAACCCGTAACCTTAAGGTCACATGACGACAACTTTTACTATTGTGCCAATGCTCCCCTTCATGGACCCCCACAAGTGATTGATCTTAATTAAAACTCTTACTGACTAATACTCCCAAAACAGCAAGAATTGGATGAGTCTAGACAAAGAGATATGCTATCCCCACTAAGGTTAGGGACAAGCCTGATCAACCATTTGCAAGGTCCATCATGCAAAAGTGATGAACACCACATCAAGCAGCAGTTGTAGTGTGCACATTATGCTATCATTCCTCAGAAAAATCTTAAACATAAAATGAAAATTTTAATTTGGAATCCAAGTTTGTGGTTTCAAGTAATCTAAACACAAAGTTCATGCTTACATCTGTCCAAGGGCATTGAGAATGGATAATAGAGTGTACAAACCTATGTTCTAAGTTTGGCGTTTGAAAACTCAGCAAATATGACACTTACTAACATAACATTAGACATCTAGTCATAACTTAGTCTAGCAAAATTGTCAAAATTCTTAATGCTATGTTAGTGTTCCCAATGCCAATCACTATAGTGCACAATTTATCATTTTTTTAGACAAATTTTTAGTATATCAATTTTTATTTTTGTTAATTATAGTGAAGAGTTATGAAGCAAACTACTTAAAACTTATTATCACAATTTCTAAATATACTTAAAATCACCCAACAAGGAGAAAAGTACCAAGCTTTTTGTGATAGTTGTCAAATGATTAAATCTTGTCAGCCTTTCTCTTGCATGATGATGAGATTGATAGACAGTTACAGAAATTCATTATGACCTATAGGGACTAGCCCCCATCTCATCATCTAGTAATTTTTGTTACTATGTGGTTTTCATTGATGGTTATAGTAGATTCAATTGGATTTATCCTTTGAAGAAGTCTGATAATTCTCACAATTCATCAACTTCCATAAATATGAGGAGTTTGGCACAAAATTTTCAATCAAATAAAAGGAGCTCGGTTTTTACACTTTGGTTGACTTGGGAATGAAACATCAAGAATCTTGCCCAAAAACTGCAAAGCAAAATGGAGTTGGGGAAAGAAAACATGGAAATATCATAGAATTGGGCCTAACTATGATGATTCATGCAAAACATACCTAAATATTTTTGGGTTGAATGTTTCTATATTGCAATGCTTTTAATAAATTGACTACTTTCTCCCACTTTAAAGATGGAGGCAACATTTTTCTATGATTTGGTAAACATCCTTTCAATTTGAGTGGTACCCTCTGATCACACAAAACTCTAGAGGCGCGTCTCCATTTATTCCAACCCGATTGGATTTTCTAAGTAACCTTCATCTCAGTCTCTCCATTCTCATAAATTATTGATCCCAAGTATTAGAAGTGTTCTTTTATGGGGATTTCCTAGTTATCAATCTTTACTGGCAGAGATGCTCCACTCCCATTCTTCTACTTTCTAAAATTGCATTCCATATATTATACCTTAGTTCGATTAGTTTTAAATTCTTTAGATTTTAATACATCTCTCTATAGGAAAATACTATATGAGGACTATAAGACAAGCCATGCCATGCTCTATGGATCAGAGTGAGTGAACAACATGTATGTAAGATGAGTGTCATCAAAATGCAAATGTTGAGATAGATGAGTGGCAAGACAAGACAAGATATAATTAGAAATGAAAATATTATATGAAACTTATGAATAGTGCTAATAGGTAACAAAATGAGTGAGTTTAGACTTTGATGGTTTGAACATATCCAACATAGACCAAAAAGGGCACAAGTTAGGAGTGAGAATATCCAAGTTGAAGATTCTAAAAGAACAAAGAGAAGGCCCAAAAGAACATTCATAGAAGTGATGAAAAAACATTTAAAAACTCTGAGTCTAAATGAAGCTATGATACTTAATAGAGGGGAATGAGTAATATTATTCATGTGGCTAACACCTAATTAGGATAAGGTCTTAATGACAATGACGATGATTTGATAAACATCTTAATTACGCCTTCAAAATATTAGGCTGCAAATTCGTTTTATACCTTGGTAACTATCAAAAAGACAATTTGGGTCCAAAATCTCTTCCTTGCATATGCACGAGATATAGCATAAAAGATAACAAATGCTGCCATCCACCTTCTAACCATATACATATTCATCAATTGCAGTGCAAAGCATAAAGGATATACAAGTGCTACCAACCACCTCATATGTATATATATAATTCATATTCAAATTCAGATGAATTAAGAATAATTTTATAAAGCTGTTGTTTTATTCCTTTATCTATTTGAAGTTCTTGAATTTTCTTCTAAGTCCAACATCTATTTGTATAATGACCCATTTTTCCACATTTGTAGCATTTTATTCTAGACTTGTCTTTCTTATAGGAAAATTTTCCAGTTTTAGGATTCTTAATTTGTTTAAACTTCTGATTGTGTTGTTTAGAAAAACGTTTTTTCTTACGAGGAACATATTGTTTCTTGTCTTTATTAGGAGTTTTTATCTTTGAAACATCTATCGCAAATTGTTGACAGAATTCTCTTAATTTTTTTTTTATGTTATTCTTTCTCTTTTTAATTGATTTCTTAACTTAATTTCATTACAAAGTTATGCCTTCATTGACATAGGAATGAATTAATTGCCCATGAGATAATATTTCGTAGGGAATTTCCCCATTAAATTGGGTTTTTAAGTAATTCTTTACCCTACTGGCAAACAGATAAGGAAGACCTTCAATGAATTTCTACTTCTAGTGTGACTAGCCTACATCATGTAAATGAAGGACTCTGGCTAGGAAAACATCCTTATACCAACGAAAATGAGTAAGGAAAGGACATCTAAGATTTTGAAGTAATGCCCTTGAATTTTCAAATTGAGATTGTATACTTCCTATGAAATATTGTATTATAGTACAGACTAAAGTATAAGCGCATCTTCATGAAGTTGACTTGTATGAGGTTCTATTTTGATTGTATTAAGGATTTCATCTTTTTGGGATTGAGTTATTATATTATCCCACAAACCTTTAAGGTTTCTAGTGAATCCAGATATTATCATTAAAGCTATTTGCCTATCGGTATTATCTTTTTGTTTGCAGACAGTTGAATATATTAAAAATCTATGTACAGTTTGATAAATTTGATTTTCTGTCATACCATCTATATTCCACTCATAAATTGAGTTAGCTCTGTATTCATTCTATATGTAAATATCATTTTCTTCTATTAAAACATTTGCAGGAGTAGGTCGTTTATAATAATACCTACTTAGATTTTTGGGTTCTTTTTCAATTTTATTCACCTGAGAGAATTGGTTTTGAAGTTGGAGAATCTCTCCTTCACTCATTTCATCTTGAGTTTTTGTTGACTATTATCTTCAGGATCTCGTTCTATTTCAGATTCATGGGCTGACAAAGTACTGAGACTGAGATAAGACATTTTTTATTTAAGTATTTTGAGGATTTTTTCAGTGTTAGTTTCTAATTTGAATCCTTGAATATCATGAGGAGGTTTTATTGAAGGTTCAATTTTCTCTGGTTGTTGCTGTTTTTTAACCTTTATTGAATTTATGTAAGCTAGAATCTGACTTATTCCATTCTCAATATTAACTATTGTCTCACCCATTGTTTGGATATAAAAATTAGTATAATTATTCTATTTTATTAAACTACTAAGGTCATTTAAGGCAGAGGATGAATCCACATAAGCGGTAGTATTAAGATCTCTTCCTTCCCAGGGAAGTCTTAAAGGAGTTGCCGAAGGGTATTCAGTAAATATTTTTTCTCCTCTACTCGTAATCCATTCTTTAATAAGATTAAGTTCGTGTTGAACAAATGTTTTTAAAAACCAAGGAACAAAGAATTCTATTTTCTGTGTTTTATTCAAGTATTCATAAATTTGGGTTTTATAATATTGTACTTCTTCTTTATCAAATGTTTTGAAGTACCATTGTTTGAAAGCTTGATGTTTATTAAGTTCAAAATCATCACTTATTATTTTTCTCAATATACTCCCTCAGCTAAAATCCATAAACTTCAAATATTAAAATCCATTTCGGATGGTGTATGATTATTATCCTGAGAAGATTTCTTATAAATTGAATGAACAACATTGTTTTGTGAAATTCTGAGTTCTTCTATTGAACTTGATTATTGTTTATTATCAACGGAAAACCTAGAGGAACTAGCATAACAGGAAGTGACTTTAGGAAGTTTGAAGGATCGCTTATTATCTGATCTAAATTTTGTTCTATTATTTGCCTAGGAGGGACAATTTTAGTTAATTGCCAAGATTGTGGGAAATTTATTTCATCCCATTTCAATGCCCTATTAACCGTTATATCAGAGGATAGAAGGTTTGTGTTCTATTAAGACAGTCTTGTCTTTTGGAGATTTATGTCTGGCTTTAATAACGAGAGTAGGTAAGACTTTAAATTGTATTTGGTAAGTGAGAGCTATTGTCTTTGATCTAGGCTTAAAATTATAACCGTATGTCTTGATATAAAGACTTAATGTGTCAAAAATATTAGGGTCTGACAAGGATAAACTAAAGTCAGGGAAAACATTAACATAGACCGGTCCGTGACAAAGGTTGGTTTGTAACACTCTTATTAAAGAGGGTGCCCAATCCAAACATCTAGCATCACGAAGGACCGCGAGTATTGAAGCATTCAAACAATTAAGAGTTTAAACCTAATTTGAATTAACCCGACATGAATAAATTTATATTTTTTAGAATTCAAATATAGTCGTAGGTCATATATATATATATTCAATAAGGAATTGCAGGTGTAAAGTGCAGGTGACATTTGATTGGTTAGGAAAAAGTTTATAACTGCCATTTTCTTTATTTTTATTTTTTATTTTTTCCCCTAATCACATGTCACTTGCTCCTTGCACGTGCATGAAATAGTTAAAATTGTGATTGGCTAGAAAAAAGTCAATTGCTTTTGGCTTTTTTCCTATTAATCATATGTCACTTACACTTTAGTAACAGTGCACATTCAACAGCCAAAAATTAAAAAACAGTTTGGTTTGGCGCTGGAATCGTCTAATTGTTATGATTTGGAGCGTATAAGTTAGATGAACGGTCGGATCAATCAAAAGTGGGCCGTCTGTTGACTCACTTTGTTCCAGTATGGATCACTAGCATGTATATGAACCTCTGAGCAAGTGTAAATCTGTCCGCTAATCTAACGAAGAGGAAAGAATCAGTGAGTCTTACATAGTGGGCTCCACATCTAATTGATCCCTACCTTTGATTTGATTTCTCAATTAATTGAATTACTCTTAGTTTTTGAGAAATGTAATTTGCTCATTGATAGTGGATCTTTGCTCTAAGAAAGTTCCTAGCCGTTCATGTCCAATGATAAAAAGGATTCTGGTTTCAGATGCCACAATCGCCCAATTGGCGTGATTTTCTATTGGGTTCTAGATATCCATCTCGAAGAATCAGATGAACGGCCTGGATCAGCCAGACTCTCTCTCTAACAAACTAGGGTGCCATTATCATAATGGAGCGAGGAAATATTGTTTTTCCAGCACAAGCAACAAAACCCGAAAGCGGTCGAAAGAAGCGCAAAAGCTCTCTCTTTCTCTATCCAATGGAGTCCCTAGAAGCTCTGGTAGCATACATCCAAGGGCTTTCAGGAACTGCAGAAGAAATCGGTCAACTACAGAATCACTTGAATCAGGCCGATGAATCTCTCCATTCCTACCCAACTCGTTTGGCTCCTTTTCTGGAACAACTCGACCCTTCCAGACAGTCTTTAGGCTACCTCTATTTCCTGTATGTTTCTTTCTCCTTTCTCGATTTCTGGCGATTCGTTCTTTTCCTCTTTTATCTGGATTTTCTGCATTTAGCGGCATTCCAGTTCTTCGAGCCACATAGGAAGTGGGTTTTTATTGGTTTGTCGTTTTTATGAAGTATCTGGTTATTGTGAGAAGTTTGTTTCTTTGATTCGATTTTATCTTTCCAATTTATGCTTTTTTAGTTATCCTAGAGACCTGAGGGAAGTAAATTTTGATTGATTGATTGCTGTTGTTTTTACTTCATGTTGTTTGGAATTCTTCCCTCAATGTGAATCACTTAGGAATTTATACAAACACCTGGCATGCGAAACAGAATTGCGCAAGCCAAACTACGACAGTATCTGTTTTGGACATTTTTACTGGTTTTGGTTTGTTGTACTGCTGATTTTCCATCTCCTTTCGTAGAATTTATGATGTTTTCTTCTGCCTTTCTATGCTTTGTATCCTTAAATTATCTTACATCAGTATATTTGGTTGAGGGAGGTGTAATGACTGGGCATGGTTTTAACCAATGTTGGGTTGGCCTGCCTTACCATGCTCATTTTTCACACGCTTAGATAGTTTCAACTGCTATATTATGGTAGTTTCAGTTGGGATTACAATTTTAATAGATGAGGGAATCTCTACCTTAATGGTAGGCTAGAACATTTCACATTTAGGGATCATACGAAAAAAATAGTTTGAGGTGTCTAAATTCAATTAACCTTTTTATAATATAAGACATGTTATTGGTGATTTGAGGGAGAATTGTCCACAATATATGCTGTTTAGAGAAGGGAATGATGCGGAGGTTTGGTTTGCAGCAGTTAAGCTTAAGTCATTATTTGGAATCAATTTGTTATGGCACGAGAGGGGTGCCTGACATCTGTTTTACTGGAATTGATACTCAGAGAATAGGTTGGGAAGTAAGAATGGTTGCCTGCTGAACAAGTTGGTCGTATACATGATTGATGTGAAAGTTGGTGTGGGTTGGAGCTTGCTTTCTATGTCATGGTTTTGTACGGTCTCAATGATGGAAGGGCTGGTACTGCTGTTGAAACTGTTTGCAAATCTATGTTGTTATTGGCTTGGTACTGATAAGTGGCCATCGGAAATGGAAACTACCCAAAATGAAACAACTCTTCAAAATGAAATTGATCTTTATGTTTGTTTACTTATATTTAATACGTTTAATGTCCTTTTAATAAGAAAAGAATATCTAGCTTCTTCCAATTGTAGTTATTTGTTTTACTTGTTTCTTTGTTGATTTAATGCTTGAAATATAAGTTAAATGTAGGGAATGGTGCAGATATGAATGTGTAATGGGAAAAATTGATAACTGTTTCTCAATTTCTGGAATTATTCCTCCCTCTTCAGCTCGAACAGCAATCATTATCGCTTCCCTGGGATTCCTAGAAATTAACACTCTATTCTTTCCTCCTATTATAACTTTTCTTCTTTTGTACTTTTTACTATCTTGGATGAGGCTGACCTGTTGTTGTATTTTTCTTTTTGGCAGGGATGCATATACATCTGGTCCTATCTCAAAAGAACAAGCTAATGAAATCATTCTTCTAATTGCCAGATTTATCAAATCTTGTTTAGCAGAACAGATACGCTTGGCACCTGAGAAATGTAGGAACCCTTCTTGTCGAATCACCTGGAACTTGTATCTTAACTAACAAAGTTAACCTTGTTTTGCTATTAACCATTTGTATGGTTTTTTCTTTCAATTATTAATTATCTCATGTATTTGCAGTTGTATCAGTTTGTAAGAGGTATAAGGAACAAGTTATGCTGCTTCAAGTGCCAGTACAGGGGATTGCTCCTTTACGAACAGCTATTCGGAAGCTTCAACCATCCTCAGAATATTTAACTGCTCTACACCCTGAGTTTCTTCTTCTTTGTTTAGTTGCAAAGTGCTATAAAGCTGGTCTAAGTATTTTGGAGGAGGATGTATATGAGGTTGATCAGCCAAAGGACTTTTTTCTTTATTGTTACTATGGGTGAGTCAAATGATTTTGTTTGAATACGATGGACATTTTGGTTTTATGACCCACGACTGTGGTTATTTTGTGGATAGACTTCTTCTCTACATTGCAGGGCATGCAAATATAGCTTGCATGTTTTGTTATTATGCCCTGGTTTGCTTGAGTACCTTGAGTATAAAGAACTGACAGTTTTCTATCTAATGTGATGGCAGGGGAATGATAAACATTGGACAAAAGCGCTATCGCAAAGCTTTGGAATATCTTCACAATGTATGTTAAGAACTGAGGTTTCTGTTTCTCCCCTAGTTTGATCATCTAATGCTGATGAAAAATGTAACTTACAGGCAATCACTGCACCAATGACAGTTTTAAATGCAATAGCTGTTGAAGCCTTCAAAAAGTACATTCTGGTTTCACTTATTCTCAATGGGCAGGTTGGCTTAATTTCTCTCTCTCCAAAGTACTTGTTGATTAATTTCAATCTGATTGGAATTGGGAGGTATTTCTAGTTAAAGCTTTGTTTTTGCCTATTGTATGGTGGACACAAGGCACATTGACTTTGAAAACTTGCAGCTTATGCCTACTATCAGTGTACAGAGTAGCGTTTCATGCAAAGCATATGTTTTGCTTCATGTCTAATTGCATTCACATGTTTCTTTCATGATATAGTTGGTTTCAAGGGTCCATGTGTCTAATGGCAGTGTTTTAAAGAACTGGCAGAAACTTAAAACTTCAAGGGTCCATGCCTCATAGAATTATATAGTTGGTTTCAACTTCTTACGAAAAGAGGATTTGCAGCAACCATAAGTACAGAGGAAAACATGCCCCAAGAAAGCATGTCTAAGATATTGCTTTATGCGCAAGCATGTAAGAAAATCCCACAATTTTCTCACAAGTCAAATGTAAGCAGAACGTTCTTGACATAGTCATAAATCAAGTCGCAAATAACAATTCTAAGCCGCTATTTGACACTAAAGTGGAGGCAGTCCACATAACTGCACGAAGGAGGAATACTTGACCAGTGCATGCTAAGGCATGCAATATACGAAACATCATGGATTCTCTCTCAGATGGGAGAGGAAAAAAAAGGGTCTTCGCATCTTAAGATGGGTCAATGAGCAAGTGAATAATATGTAAAAGGATCAATCCATTAAAAGAGCTCAGGATTAGATCAAAGTTCATTGTGGGATCCACGTTGTGGTGCTATGTTAATAAATAGGATGTAAAGACGAAGAGTGAAAGAAGACAAAAATAACAAAGAAAGGGAAATAATGAGGCTTTGCAAATTTAAAATTACATCCCATTAAAACCTCTTATTTATATCAAACTAATAAGCTGGGCTGGAGCCGAGTTGGTTAAGTGCCCGTCTTGCATAAGAAGTTGCAGGTTTAAGTCCGCCCTTACCTACCACCAAAAAGGAAACTACAAAGTTGCAAGTATTCTGATATGCGTAAGAGGCTCGTGAGATAAACATATAATTAAAAGAAAATCAGAACCATGGCCTACTAATCACACTTATAACTCTCAACAGGTTCAAGTTCGGAGGGTGATACATTTTTTCCAAATAGGCAGGATGTAATTTATTGTACTTCATTTCTCTTTGATTGTAAATTGGTTGAGACACTGCTCATATGAGGTTATCTTTGCTGAGTCAGCTTCTTTATTGTGAACTATGTGTGTATCCCATAGATTTTGGACCAAAATAATGGAGCTTTCTTCCGCAATAATAGTAACTTTCTGTTAACTGTGTAATTTTCTGTCACAGGTTCCTTCTTTCCCTAAGTATACCTCTTCAATAGCTCAGAGGACTCTTAAGAACTACGCCCAGGTAATCCTGAAAATATATGAATCTCTCTCTCTCTCTCTCTCTCTCTCTCTCTCTCTCTCTCATACACACAGGGATAGAGACAGAGAGGGGTGCTAGGGATAGGGAAATGGGAAAAAGCACATGCAGGTATATTGTTTGGGAAAAATAAGCCTTTTGTCATTTTTGTCCTGCCTTAGATAGACCACACACCAGAAATCATGGCCATTAGACTATGCTGCTTTGATTTCTAAATGTACAGCCTAGGAGGTTAGGATCATCCAATGGTCGTGATTTTGGTGTGTATATTATCTATGACAGGACCTAATGATGACTGGCTTAGACCCACCAAACAAGGCCCACATGTGCTTTCCTATGTGCCTATCCATTATGCCTATTGTCATGTATGTTTCTTTATCTAGGTGACCATGGTTATATGTGTTATAATTCAAAGTTTCCTTGCAGATGGTTGTTATTCTTCATAAGATAATTATTCTAGATTCTGGATCCTGTGATTCTTAGGAGAATTCTGACCATGCAGATTTCTTGGTGTGAATTCATTATCTGCCTTGCATGCACATTCTTATATTTATGTTTTTAGTTTTCCAGACACTCGTCACTCTTTAGTACTTAGTCCTTTGCTACTCAGGAAACTAGTAGGGGTGTAAATGGTTCATTTTTGGTTCGGTTCCATGGAAACCACAGATGGACCATTAAGATTTTAGCTTTCTTGGTACTGTACTGTTTTGGAGTTCGGTTCCTAGTCTAAAAATCAGTCCCTAAGTTTTGGTTTCAGTCCGGTTTTGGGGTATTTGTTGGTTCTAATACATGAAGGAGAAAAAAATGCCAAAGACAAGCAATTTAAGGCTGAAAGATAGTTTTTGCATTATTTTTATTTATTTAATTGTTTGTATACCAGTTAACCATGAATTTGTTGGTTAACTTGTATAAACAAGAAAACAATACCAAGCTAAAAATACATATTGTACTGGTAACTATACCATAAAGAAGTTAACTATTGCATCAATTTAAAATAGGTAAGGAAAACACTAGCAACAAAAAGAAAAAAGGTAAGCAAAACTCAACATGATAGGCAAAGAGGGAAAATTAGGGGATATTGAAGTTGGGAAAATAGGTTAAGAAGGAAGAAAGAAACATAAATTTAGGGATTTGGCCAAAAAAGAGAAGATTAGAGAATTTTAGTTGAAACTTGTTGATCTTGCAAACAATGAGGGGATTTTGGAGTGCAGATTTTATTTTCCCCTATTCCTATATATTCTTTTACCATTAAAATGTTGATTTATAGATAAACCGCAATAGTTGGTGCTGAAATAATCTCAAACTAGGTGCCAAGATTACCATTACAAATTAAAAATAGGGTGATGTAGGACAATAGGAGAGGATAGATTTCAAAGAGACCTGAATCAAAATCTCTATCAAAATTGTAACATCAAGAAACTTGTAAGTAATAATAGAAACTGAAAGAAATGGAACCAGACCAGGAAATGTCTTGGAATCACTCCAAAAGATTAGGATTGTATTATAGGAATCACACCTGTAGGATGCCTACAGGCATATTGAAGTCACGTCAACAGCTTGAAAACCACGAGTGGAGTCACACCATTGGGTTCTCTTTGGAATCATTCCAAAGGACAAGACATCACGCCCATATGTTTGCAACTGCAAGATCTCTTAGTTCTTCCTTGATTTCAAAGACTTGTACATTAAATTAATGGAGCTTACAACCAATACTTTTCAGATCTATTAGTCATTACCTTCCTATCATGCATAAACATTTATGGTAGCAAAATTTAATCAAATTTGGTTGACTTTGGTTATCCAATAATGCACAGACATTTATAAAACCTAAGGCCAATCAGTGCTCAACTTTCTTGTTGTTGTGCATAAATGCTTATTATAGAAACTATGCAATCAAGTCTGGATAAATTCTGTGATCTTGTAAGTCACTCAAATCTTGTAGAGATATATTCGTTCTGGTCAACTCTTCTAGAGTGGGCTTGTTGGAGCAAACCACTCTGATGGGCTTTCAAGATGGTACTTTAAGCCCAATTTTGGTCCATCAATGCAAATCTGATCCCTATCATTTCTCACCCCCTTGAAAAGATCAATCCTGTCAAGTAAAGAAAAGATAATGATCATAAAGATCAAGATTTATGTGCTTAAAACTCTTCGACAGTGATCCGTGTACAATCAGATAATGGTAGTTGCTTCCATCTGGACAAGATATTTTTGGAAATACTGCTTCTAGTAGGCACTTTCTGATTGTCAAGATTATCCAACTTGTCTGCAGGTTGCCATATTAATTCATCCAATTGACCCTCATTCAATCTCCTTTTATGGGTTCTGCCACTGTGTCACCATTTAGACCAGAGCCCTGATACTAAAATGATTCAGGACAAGGTGAAAAGAAAACTGATCTGAAGCTTACTAAAAATCAGAACTCAACCCTAGTGGGTAAAGTCTTGTAGAAATACAGTAAAGCAGTACCCACAGAAACTCAAAGAGCTGGAACAAGAACAATCGGAATCACTCTATATAATTAGGATGGTACTATGGGAACCACACCTATGAGGTGCCTACAAGCACATTGAAGCCACATCAACAACTTGAAGGCCTCCAATGGAGTTACACCATTGGGATTTCTGTTTGGAATCATTCCAAAAGAATCACGCCATACTGTTTCAGCTGCTAAATCTCTTTATTCTTCATTGATTTCAAAGACTTCTATATCAAAATTATAGAGCTTACAACCAATACTTTTCAGATCTATTGGTTGTTACCTTCCTGGTATGCATGAACATTTATGGCAGCAAAAGCTAATCAAATCTAGTCAACTTGGTTATCCAATAATGCATAGGCATTTATAGAAACTAAGAATAATCTGTGGTCAACTTTCCTGTCGTTGTGCATAGACTCTAAGCAATCAAGTCAGGTCAAATTCCTTGATCCTGTAAATCACACTAATGTTGTAGAGATATTTGCTTTTGGTCAACTCTTCCAGAGTGGGCTTGTTGGAGCAAACCACTCTTATGGGCTTTCAAGTATGTACTTGAAGTCTAATTTTGGCCCATCAATGCAAATGCATTCCTTTTCATAAGGTGCTGATGGGAACACTCCCTTAAAGTAGGCCGAACATGCACACATTGGATTTTCTGGTTTCACTTCAAACTAGTGGGTGATGCACTCAAAAACAGAAAAAGCCCTGTGCTATTTTAAATTAGCACCAACTTGATGTCACTAGCTGTAGATACACTGAATCTTGGGGCTTTTATGGCATGAACTTTCTTCTTTCAATGCTAGTGAAGAACAAAATGCCATGTGAATAGAGTTTCCTGACTGATGGCAGGACCCGTCTAGCTAAGCCCCCCCTCTTGGTGATTTTACCATCCATCTTGTTTGGATTCACTGTGTTTTCTAATAGTAGTTAAGAGCAATGGGTATTATTTTTTGCAGATAGCCTAAATGGAAGAGGATGAATAAGATGATTGGGTCAGATGATCCAAAAGTGGGTCTCAAATAGATGGGGTCCCCAAGTCAGTTCCGATAGCATGTCCCAAAGAAAAAACTAGAAGGCCTATCAGTTCTCATTCTATCTGTCTAGTGGCAGTCCCTCATCTATTTTCTATCTATCTATTTAAGAGAGGCAGAAGCTAGGGCTGCCAAATTCTATAAAAAAAATGGAGAGAGGAGACAAGGAAATAAATATTGATTAATTACAATGAACTGGGAATTCAATTCATAGCTTATTCATGGTCTACATTGCAATGGGGCCATAAATCCATCCTTATATCTCATTAGTGGGGCCCAAAAATGATAAATGCTGCCCATTGGTTGGGCCTTACCTCTAACACAAGTGTCCTTTAGTTTTTTACGCTATACAATGAAGGGCCAAGGAAGTTCAGACATGGCACTATAGGGCTGGATTGTTTGATTTTAGTATTTTTTTTATATCACTAAGTAGGGCCAACAGATGAACGGTTTTGATCAGAGTCAGGAGAGAATATATCTTTTGTTGTGCATGTAACCATGACCGAAGCTTCCACATTCTTCGCCTCTTTCTGCCATGGTTGCACGTTCTGGTCTTAGGGTTTTGAAAATGGGGTTTGAGGAGGGGGAAGATAGATAGATAGAGGGGTGCCAGAGAAGGAAGAATGAGAACTGAATGGCTTTTTTCCTTTGGGCGCCACTTTAAGCCAGAAAGCAAGGGAAGGGTGGCTACTATATTAAGAAGGGCTAAGGGGGGGTGGATGGGGGCGCCACTTATAGCACTTTAAAGCCCCATCTCATGCCCTTCATTTTATGCTTCAAAATGCTGTTACAGACAGTGCCATTAAGGTAATGGCTTTTCTTGTTTTTCAGTGAATCAATGACTGTTCCTATAGTGAAACTGTCAAAGTCAATATGTGGGTGTTTGGCTTGTTTTGGGCGAGTGGTCCTATCAGCAGCCTAAAAATATCTGCAATCTAAACAAAATTTAATTAACTTTAAATTGCTGTTTTATTCTGATAAACACATAAGCTTAGAATAAATTTATGATATTTAAGTCTACTAATTTATATTTTTACAATCCGTTCTGGTCCAGATACCCAGGTGTGAAAGTGAAACTGTATAATACCAGTAAGATTTGGTTCTTTGAAATGAAAACCTATACCATAACATCGGTTTCAATTGAATAACTGTATCCTAATTTGTTAGTTTGGTTCCTATCAGTTTTTCAGTTCCGGATATTCCATTTATACTCCTAGAAACTCGGATTTTTATGTTTAGCATGTTATTTTTAGACATCAGTCTTATGCTCTTCTTCTTAGATATTTGCAAAGACTGTTTGTTTTGTATAAGGAGGCTCAGATCTACTTTCTTCACTTCTATAGTGCGGAATTACAATTTAGAGAAAAATAGCATTGCATTAATAGGTATCCCCTATTTTATTGGATGGGCAAAGAGTATATGGATAAAGCGTATTTTTTGTTAGCTCTTGAGATGACTGCTTTTGTCCACGAGGGTTTTGTCCACATCCTTGTGTGCCTATCTGGTCCACCAGCATTGTTTGCAGCTCATATGAATTGGCTGAGTTGTCTTCTTTTCTTCATAACTGCTTTTTAGTCAGCTGATTGAAACATGAGAAGTAATTCTATTTGATTTATAATGGTGAATTGCATTGCTGAAGGACTAAAAATTACTTGTTTAATTTCATGTCTTGCTATTTTATTTTCATGTCTGGCTATTTTATTTAGTTGGTATCTTGCTATCATCTGTTTGTCTGTATGTGCATATTTCCAAGCTTTGTTATTCTTAATGCCATAAAGTTGAGGTCAATGAATCTTAAAATGTTTTTACTCCTTGGCAGCCTTACATAGACTTGTCAGTATGCTACAGCAGTGGCAAAGTTTCAGAACTACATGGTTGTCTTGAGCAAAACATGGAGAAATTCAGAAGTGTGAGCTTTCTATCATTTACTTGTTTGTATAGGGCTCACTTTCCTTGGTTGAAATATGACATAATCTTGTTAGTATTTGACTCCTTGATATTGATTGCTTCTATTATTGTGAATGTATTAAGGTTTTAGCCTCCACATGGCTGTGACCATGCATGACATTTTCTCATTATGCTATAATTGTGTATCAATAGTTGTATCTGTTTCATAGTACAATAAACTTAAGCTGTAATTGCACTTTATAAAGGTATTGTGCATGTGCTACATTTGAATTCTTGGAGGTTAGCACGCGTTGTTGATGATATCGACAGGTTAGCGCATGCTGCATTGAATTCTTGCGTGTTAATATTCATTGTTGAATCTGGCAAGCCACATCAACTTATCCTTTTGTCACATGAAGCAGTTAGTCGATATTCAGCTATACATGGGATGCATAGGGAAGATTCATGGATCAAAATATGTCTACCCTAGTGTAATATGTAATTTTATTGTTATTTCAAACATTTTTCCGTTCATACTAAAGTTGCTGTTAATTTTCTTTATGTATTTACTCACATCCTTGAAGGGGAGCTTTGGCGCAATGGTTGAGTTGTCGCCTTGTGACCTGGATGTCACTGGTTCGAGGCATGAAAACAGCGTCTTGCAAAATGCAAGGTAAGGCTGCGTACTATAGGCCCTTTATGGTCTGCCCATTACCAGACCCCACATGTGTAGGAGCTTTGTGCACCGGGCTGCCTTTATTATTATTTTTTAAAACTTTTATTTACTCACATCCTTGGTGGATGCCATTTGTACTTCTTGTCTGTCAGAAACTCAACATGATTGATGTTATTTGAAAAGTCTAGATATTCATTTGGTTTTCAACTAAGATTTTGAATATATATTTATCGACACATGTATAAATATTTCTCTGGGTCGAAGATAAGAAATGATTCTGCTTTTTTCTTATGATTTAGGAAAGGAGAAAAAGATTTTCTGCATTTTATGTTCACTTTCTGCACATATACTTAAATATAGATTATACCACCTGTGCAAATAAAAAGAGACCTTTATGAGTAGACTGTCACACGTGTGTAGATTAAGATGCAACTTCAGTATAGGGTAGATGTACTGGTCCCACCTTCCTATTTTTTCTGTTATCATTAGGAAGTAAATGTTCTTTTCCTCCTCTTTTGCTGCTTATTCTCATTTCCACCTTGTTTACTTTTCATAATTATTTTCAATTTCCGTTTTCACCACTCCTGAGTCCCGCCTTCAACATTAGTTCTGTATCGGAATGCTTTGATCTCAACTCAGACTAAAATAAAATGAAGAGACTTGCTACTGGATGACAGCCATACCTGATGTATTCTTTAATCCTATATGTGAAATAACCAAAACTTCCCTAGTTGAAAATACACTAGGGATGGATGCCATACAGGACTCTGTCACTCCTGAATCCTGATAGCATTTTCCAAGAAATAAAGAGCTAGCCAGTCCTCATCAATATGGTATGGGGGAACCTTTCTCAACTTTCAGCAGGCCTGGGTTGAGATTCCACCAATTCGGCATCCTTCTGAAAAGTCTCATTTGCGTAGCCTTTGTTTTGAGAAGTGCAAGGGACAACCTTGGTCTGGCCCCACACAGATGGTATCTACATCATCAATCATAGGGAAGACATGGCTTGGAAATCACACTTATTTTCCTACCAAGACTATTTGAATTATGTTTTACAATTATGGATGGTAATGGGCTCAATATTTCACCATTAGGAACACATGGTTGAGGTATTCATTTGATTGTATGCAAAGTAATTCGGGGAAGGAGGGACAGAAGTCCACATTCCGCTTCTTTAGTCAAACTGTTAGTAATATATAATTGGAGATATTATCATGATAGCTCATCTACAATCATGTTGACATAGGTATGCATGGCAGGGTTGAAGCTATGAACATGATCCCAGAGGAGGGGACATATAGCATCTATCACAATGAATCTTAAAATGTGCACAGGTTCTCTATGCTAAGCTCTTAACATCAACTGCCTCTATTTGTTAGTATCAGTCTTTACATGAAGTGGTCAGCTGATTGGGTTATAACAGAGTTCCAAGGCTTTAGAGCATAGATCACCTCTTCACAGCAGCATTATCATATGTGGTTTGGTTATGCCTAAAAGCTCACGCATATGCAGGGTCTAGGTAAGGGACGGACCACAAAGGGTCTATAGTACGCAGTCTTAACTTGCATTTTTTCAAGAGGCTGTTTCCTTGCCTTGAACCCGTGACCTCTAGGTCACATGACGACAAATCTACCATTGCTCCAAGGCTCTCCTTCTTAGCTATGCCTATATACTTTGTCATAATTTTTGCTGTTTCCTGATATCACAAAGAAATAAGTTTAGATCTCTGCATTGAGCTACATAAAACCAATTACTAAAGGTTACCGAAATTTAGGTGCATCATCTAATCAACGAGGAAATTTTTAGAGTATTTTAGACAGGTCATTGTAGGGTACCACATCTAGGGATCAATTCTATGGTTGTAGTTAGTGGTCTTAAGCATGTGGTTCATGCATACATGAATTGTTGATACAAATACAATCTCTAGATAGCCATGTATATTTGTTATCCATTTAACATGTGAAAGTTCACACAAGGAATGCTAGTAACAGCCCCCAAACTTTGCTTATGACGTCATTCCATAGATGTGGAAGGTCAATTTGGTAGAATTTTTCAGCCCATTGGCTTTTGACTTTTGAAATTGAGTTTATGCATTTTTTTAACCTGTTATTAGATTTCCTGTGAAGTTTAATGATTCAATATTTTGTTTCAGGATAACAATCTTGGATTAGTGAAGCAGGTTGTATCATCTATATACAAACGAAATATCCAGAGATTGACACAGAAATACTTGACTCTGTCACTCAAAGACATAGCCGACACAGCGCAACTGGAGGATGCTAAACAAGCAGAGATGCATGTTCTTCAAATGGTTGTTTTAACTCTCCAAATAGTTTCTCTATTAACACTGGGCTGGTTCTCTTCTTAAATTTTTACTTTATGATTATAGATTCAGGATGGTGAGATATTTGCAACTATCAACCAAAAGGATGGAATGGTCAGTTTTCATGAAGATCCTGAGCAATACAAAAGTTGTGAGATGATTGAGCATATTGACTCCTCGATTCAGAGGTGTGCAACAAGTGTCTTTCGGTTTTTTCCTTTAATTGTGGAATAATATGAAGTGCTTCTGTTTCTTTACCTTGGACCAAGAAGAAATTACCTATCTGCATGACCATATATGCATTACAATCATAATCCTAAGATTGAACCTGGAGAGGCCAGTCTTATGGAAGCTCAACATGGTCTATTTGTCTGTGACAATATAAGATGCTGATGATACTCATGTGCAAATTTTGTGGACACCTTGGCTAGTATAAGTGGCGATTGTGGTATAAATGTCACCATACATTAGCATGTTGTGTGTTTGGAAGTGTATTTATGAGTGTATCTCATAACCCTGTTTAAATTTACTCTCCACTCGACTTCAAACTTAGATCTAGCTTGATCCATAGAAGGCTTATTATCTCATGGTATGAGATGGCAATATCTGGACTCATGTGCTACTAGTTGTATATCCAGTTGTTGCATGTGCCACTTTGAAATCATGTGAATAACTTGCTACCTTCACTACCTTATGTACCTCTTGCTGAAGTTATATGAAATGCTCTGGAAGCTGTTGATGGCTGTCAGTTTCCGACCAAATTTCCTTCTATCTATAATCATTGAATCAGGCAATTAGCATGGACTAGGAGGGTATATGGTAATTTCGTCCTTCATAACATGAATTTCATAGATGAGGCAAGGTTTCAGTTCCAAGGCCATGGCATGATCTCTTGTACAAATAGGTGAAACATTGCTTTAATGCCAATCTTTATTTCTCGTGTTTGTAGCAAGGCTAAGGGCATATGTGCTATCAACTATGGTGCTGAGCTCTCTTACCATTTGGGATGGCCCCTTTATTTTTCTTTGGGTAGTAACAGCAAAAACAATACAAAAGAAGAGGTTTTGATGAGTAGTCCCTAACGTGTATACTGGTAATGGAAGCTTCAGTTGTTTTTTCAATCAGCTGCCATGTGATCGTCACATCTTTAGTGATATTGGAATTTGAAAGATACATAGAGGATCCTATGGCCCATGCCGTCACATTTTTCCAGTCATTTTCCACCCATAAAATTGTTCCTTTTCCTTCAAAGAATCCTTTACAAAATCTCCCGACTTTTGAATCCATTGAGATTAAGGATTTTGTGTGGAGGATTCCTACTTGTTTGAACTCTAACCACCATAAGGGATCAGGCAATTGCAAAGCAATTCACATATTGACTGAACTTGCAGTCCTCCTTTTTGCAGGAGCCTCTAATAATGGGAGATATAATTGTGATTATGACTTTCACAATCTGATCTCTGATCATAAAAGATTTCTCTCTTTTTGTTTTTTATTTTTATTTTTTTCATGCCAAAGTGAGCAAATTGTCCTAATCTTGAAGTACCTTGTCACCAGATGGTGGTTCTGGCCATCTAAAATAATATCCACATATTGGAACTAAGCATTCTATTTCAGTGCATGGATTTTCCTTATAAATAAACATGTGCTTTATCAGCTCTTCTTCTGTGAACAGGGTACACATGCTAGCAAGTCTATAACCTCTTTCATTTGTTTTAGAGTTCTCTGTGTTTCTTTTCATTGCTGTGAACATCCAGCAAGAGTTCCCCCTGCTGCTAAAATCTGACTCAGCACGGATGGTAATTGTGTTTCCTTACCAGCCATCAGTTTTTGGGATAGGAAAAGAAAAAAAAAGACAGGCCCGAGTGAGGGGGCATGGTATGTAGCTTCCAAGTTCACTTCTCCTGCTAATAAAATTAAATACCTTCAATCAATATTATAAGCAAAGTAAAAATACAAATTTGTCTTTCTCAAGGTTTGCTGAATCAACCCATGTGACCTCCTCACATGTTAGATGAGCAGAGCTGTAAATCTGATGCTACCGCTAAAGAGACACCAAATTGTCCAAGTACCTGGCTGAACAGCGATCCCATACTTTAGATAGAAGGATGCAGAATCAACAGGTAAAATCTTTCTGGAAAGTCCTGAAACAGGTTCTATGGTTTGTGTCACTAAGATCATCCAATTGTTTTAGCACAAAGTGTATGGATTTTTGGTTCCTGACCAGGTTAACTAACTGAGCACCTTCGACAGCTTACATACATTGCACTAGGCATGTTTATACAAAATATTTGAAGTAAAATAATTCCTTGAAGCATCTCGATCATTTCAGAATTTGTTGTCCTCAAGAAACTGTCCTCGAAAGTTTCTGCTCTTGCTTGTTGGCCTTACATTTATATACTTAATACGATTGTTGAGGTTTCTAATTTATTTATTTACTGACCATTGCCAGAATAACGCTTCTATCTTTTAAAGAACAGAAAAATGGAAACCAGCTTCAATTGATGACCAGTTTATTACTTCTTCCAGGTTAATGACATTGGCGAAGAAGCTTAGTGTAATTGATGAACAAATTTCATGTGATCCAACATACCTGGCTAAGGTGAGTCTCACAACTTTGGTTTTCTCCTCCTGCTGACCTGTGTACTGAACAAATTCATTAACTCATAATGCCACTCAGGTCGGGAGAGAACGCCCAAGATTTGACATTGATGATTTTGATGTTCCTCAGAGATTCAACATGTGAAGCAAGTGGAATGTACATGCACTAGGATAACTAAACTACCTACCTTATGAATTCCCTTGCAGTCAAATCTCCATGCATCTGATCATCAGATTTCAAGTTCAAAAGTTTGATATTTGGCCCCCGTACTTCAATACCTTCAACCTAGCTGTTGCCATTCTTGTCAAGCTGTGTGGGTCATTTCCGGTGAGGACGGCTTTTGGTGGGGTTTTTTTGATAACCCAGCAATCATATCCTAGTACTGTCACTGATTTGTCCCTGAATATCTGAATTGTTGAGATAGAGTTTGAAAACACCAAGGAATACTTAGCTGCCAGCTGAGAATTTTTGGGAAGCAAGGCAGCTTGTTTCCTGGCTTAGTACATGTTACTCGAATGCAATTCTTATTGTTGGCTTGCCAGTTTTGACTGCTTCACCTTTTTTGTTTTTTAATAGCTAGACATACACACCCATGCACAGTTTCGAACCCTAGTCGCCCAAGCGAGAGACCCCTTCTGCTGCTGCATTTGGAAGCGTTAGTGCGTTTTGACTGCTTCACTTGATGCTAAAATTTGTTGTCTAGTGCATGCATTGGGCAGACATTGTCTCACTAGCAGTGTTTTCTTTGCTCTCCAGTTACACGATTGGCAATTTGTTTCGTGGGGATTGTGATAGAATTAAGAAACTGTAGGGTGGTATTTTATTTTTATTTTTAAGGGAAAAATGATGATAGTCTCACTCTTTTAGGACTATTCTTACACCCTCATATGAATCTGTGGTACTTCTGTTAAAGGGGCCTACCTTTTGTATAATCTGAAGCGTCCATATTAACTGTTTCCATAGGTGAGCCCTGACACAAATCAGATAATTTTGATGGTGGTAGTAAAATTGACGGTACTCAATGCAGCTCGCAATGGAAGGATCATTCAAATTGAATGATTTTGGAACGTGGCCTATATATGACAACATGGTTATGATAAATGGTTCAGATACTTCAAAATGTGGTGCCTGACCCATAAGTGTGTGTCGTCATTAGGTCTCTGTATTGCTTGAACTTGAAGCAACCTATTATCTTAATTCTTAAATCTACTTGAAAATTTTTCAATAAAGAAAGTGTCACCTTGAACCTCCAATCTTATTTGAGTAATACGAGCTCATCATTTGAAAAAAAAAGGGTTTTACAAGGGCTCTTCATTTAATTCAGTTCGTTGATCACCCAGTCAGGATTGGGTGGTTCACAAGGCTTTTGAAGAACCTAAGCTAGATAAGAATTACCAATCCTGGGCACACTTCATCTGAGGATATCTAAGTGGTGCACAGACCATAGGATGGTTTTGATCCTGCGGTTGATCTGACTCATCCATCTGATTTTCTGCCATCCATTAGCCCCGACTATCACGGTGATTTGAATACCCAAACATGGGGTCCCTCAGGTTAGCTTACAAATGTGGGTTCATGATGAACTAAACACCCCCCTACTACAGAATATTAATGGCCAGGATCATCATGCTGTTTGCTGCATGATATCATGAAGGGTTTAGATTACCAGATTTTGGACCCACAAAAACCTGTACTCTTCCCTCCATCTACACTCAAACACCATGTAAAACTCTATATAATATGGATAAATCCATGGGAAAAAGCCGGAAAAAGATGCAAAATTCCACCCACCAGACTTTAAAATCAGACCTGCTAGCTGTTCACTTTGCAACTTAGAAATCATCGACCAAAGTAAAGGAAAGTCATCACCCCTTCACCATTAAAGAGCATCCCAAGCACCTTAAGCTACTTCTCTGTTTTTGTAATGGAGGAAGACCCAGCTAGAACCAAAACCTGCTCATCTTTCGGGCCATCTTAGATGATTCATGGAAGCCCTGAAGTTCATCATCAGGTAATTCTCCTTTTCTTGGACCAAAAGAAGACATGGGTCCCACCAAATTTGGTGATCCAATCCGCCTATCTTCCGAATCATATGGTAGACATCTGTGTACAGTCGAGTTCTTCTCAATCGGATGATCCAACGTCTCAGAAAATTCTTAGTTTCAGCCAAAACATATTTGGGTGTATCAGAACTGTAAAATGTGTCTAAGGAGATGGCCCCACACGGTTTCTCTAACGTCAATAGTGCGACCCAAGTGTTCCTATTATTTTATGGATTGCTATGAGTTTATTTAGATTATTATCGTACCAAAACTCTAGATAAATTAGTAGCATAAGAAGGTCTGTCGGGTGTTGTAATATTTTAACGAGATTCAACTTGTATCAAACTAAAGAAACCTGCCTCCATGGAGAATCTCTTCCAACAGTTGGAGGCTTTACCAAACGTTGTTAGAACCTTAGAAATATTTACCCCAGATGCTATTAGAAAGCTGTTGAATCTTGTAGCCAATGGCCCTCGATCATGATCTGATCACCAAAGGAGGGAAGTTGTTGGATCTTGGCCATCATCCCATATTTTTTATCTGATCGACAAACGTGGTGAAGTATTGGATCTTGTGGTCATCAGTCCTTGATCTTTATCTGATCAACAAACTATATACTTCCTAGATCACCTCCACTGTCACCCTCGCTTCCCATCTGAAAGGTGTTAAGAAGTCAACAATGACAGATGAAATGCGAATAGCAGTTTGTAAGTATAAGAGAGCGAATCCAGCAGCTACCCAGAAAGACTTGCAGCTTGGATTCAGCAGCATTGTGAGATTAAGGTCAGCCAAGGGACAATATCAAACACGCCCTAGCTGAACTCTTGTCGATTGAGAATGAGAATGGCAATGTGAAAAGGCACAAAGACGCGAAATTTCCTGTTCTAGATAAATGGTTTCTACAATATCAAGAGGGTGAGCCCGTGAATGCTGAGTTCATTAAACAGAAATCCAAAGTTCTAGCTGATAAAATTCATGGAGGGAGATTATCCGAAGCCAGCCTTTCACAGGGGTGGCCGGAGAATTCAAAGGAAGGCATGGAATCAAGTCAGTTCGGGCTTCCTGGAAAGAATTGATCAGTTAACATGGAGAATGTGGATCATTGTCTGCCGGCAATTCAAGCGAAACTGGATCAATTTGAATTGAAGGATATTTATAATATCAATGAGACTGGGATTTTCTACAGGCTGCAAGCTGACCATTCCCCTGCAGAAAAACAACTGGAGGGATGGAAGAGAGACAATGAAAGGCTGACTCTTGCTGTTTGCTACAATGCTGATGGTTCTGACAAAGTACCCCTCTGGATAATTTGTAGATTTGCCAGCCATTGCTGTCTCAAGAATGTGAATAAGAAGAACCTCGGCTGTCACTTTCTTGTCAAGAGAATGGATGGGCACAATGTCCTTCTCATTGTTGACAATTGCTCTGTGCATCCAAAAATCATGGAAGGTGTCAGAAATGTTGAGCTACTGTTTTTCCCACCAAATTTAAAATCCAAAATTCAATCCTGTGGTGTGGGTATTATAGGAGCACTGGAAATTCATTACCGACGTTGGTTCTATGCAGTATTCTCCAGGGCAAAGAATGGAGGGCAACAATGAGAAGGACATTAACGCAGCCGGAACGAATTTCCATTTTGGACACAATTGAATTTGTTACTTTAACTTGGTCGGATGATGTTAAGTCATCCACAATTGCAGACTATTTCCAGCAATGCAAGAAGACTTGGCATTCAATGAAGAAGAACATGTTCAGAAGCATGAGCAAGTGGCCTTGCAGTTAAATTACCAAAATCAGATGAACATCCACTACCTCTTAAACTTTCCTTGTTGAAAATGATGTCACAATGCACTCTGCAATGGATGACTGTGTGATTGAGAATGTCATTGCAGCCAACTGTGAGAAAAATGACAAGTAAGATGTAGTCGATGACAGCAACACATTGCAGACTATTTCCAGCAATGCAAGAAGACTTGGCATTCAATGAAGAAGAACATGTTCAGAAGCATGAGCAAGTGGCCTTGCAGTTTAATTACCAAAATCAGATGAACATCCACTACCTCTTAAACTTTCCTTGGTGAAAATGATGTCACAATGCACTCTGCAATGGATGACTGTGTGGTTGAGAATGTCATTGCAGCCAACTGTGAGAAAAATGACAAGTAAGAGGTAGTCGATGACAGCAACACATTGGTAGAGGTCACCCCCAAAGAGGTACTTCGAGCAGCAATCGTGGTGAACAATTTCTTGTTGCAGGATGACAGAACCTTGCTGGAGCTTATAATTATAGATGCGTTAAAATGATTTCGAGATAACATTGAGTTGAATGTCAACCATGGTAAGTAGTGGACAATCTTGGACTCTTTTAGCACAAATGGAGCTATTGAAAATGGGGAATCTACCAAAAGCAACTACACACCCAACAGTCTAACTTGGAGAAATTAGAAAAGCACTGGCAAAATTTTAAGCTCCAGTCTGCTCGAACTGGAAAGTGTACTCAATGGGGCTGTATGAAAATTATGAAGACATATTATCTTTAAAGTTATAAACTTATTGAGGATAGTAGTTGATCAATGCTGTCAAAATTAGGATCTGATGTGTTGTGGTAATTTATTGAGGGTATTGATTTATTGAGGTTTGACTGTAATCTCTCTTTTCTTTGTGAAGCAGTAGTGGTATTAGAATGCCAAGTAATTTCTAGCAAATACAAATGTGAAGAGGCAGCCCCGGTGCACAAAGCTCTCGCGTATGAGGAGACCGTGGAAGGGGCGGGCCACAAGAGTTAATAGTACGCAGCCTTACCTTGCATTTGCAAGAGGCGGTTTCCACGCCTGGAACCCGTGACCTCAAGGTTACATGACGACAACTCTACAATTGCGCCAAGGCTCCCATAAATGGAAATATAATGGCCACTAAACATTTCAGAGGCATAGTTATCATTTCACGGAACAAATACTACCTGCTGAACAGACTGCCTCACCATGGAAACACTCTACACAAGCAAGGCATATAAAGCATAGGAAAATGACTGGGAGATGCTTTACATGGAAACACTCTAGCAGACTGCACACCACCACCTACATAAGAGAGGGCCATCAATAAGTTCTCATATATACACACAGATTTAACTTATTCTCATAGACAGTCCATCATAGTATTGCCATCTCCTTGGTAGCTGTCTATAGCATATTGCTTGTAACACCAGTTTTGGTCATCCATGAATAGCCCTACTGGAGGGCTACTATGTTCAACTTTAAGATTAAGTCAAAAATGGGTTTTACATGATGGTTTTTGTCCAGAAATCCTAGAAGCAATGCTTGCAATGGCTCATTAAAGCCTCTGATTGATTGATCAATCACCACAGAAGTTTACCAACCACCATATAGAAGTCAGTTGGCGTACAAAAATTACCGAAACCAGAAATTTGGCCAACTGCTATATAGAACTCATTGTTTCTATTCTGTTTGTTTTTAGCATTGGGTTGTTGTAATCTGGAGCATTTGATTGACAACTTGTATCTTACTTTTCTCATGTGTTGTCGTCAGAGAGTTTGCTTTTGTTCTTTAATTTGCATGTCTCAAGACCACTCACTTAACTCTTGTTTATTTTTTGTCTTTTCAGATGTTGACGAATAATCAGTGTGTTATGTATCATATTGGCATCTTAGATTTGAGCCTTCTAGCTATAGAGGAAGAAAGCATCAAACCTTTAAGAATGATCTCAAAATTCTTATAAATAGCAAGGGTAATGGAATCTTAGATCGTCCAAAGCATTGACGCCCGGAGATTTTCAAATCCTGAGAGTTTAACATCAAACTCTTCCCCTTTGTTGCTTCCCATGGCAACACTGCTCTGCACTTTGCAGCAAAGTTTGGACATACCAAGTATGTCGATAAAATCTTGCCCTTGTATTGCTTTGAACTCATGCAAAAGAATTCAAAACAAGCTATTCTTCTACACTCTGTTGCAAGTATTAGACAGATCATTGTGGTTTTAGTTCTAATAGATTGCTTCAGGAGTAACCTCAGAGCATCATCAAGCAATCTAGGAGATGCAACTGTTATAGGGATGATTAACAAACAGGAAAATACATTCTTACATGGAGCAGCAGAGGAGAACATGACCATGTATGCAAGGAAGTTGCTGGAAGGTATGACCATTTTTGGTTCACAAATACAGAGAATCGGCACATCTAGCTGTTGGAGCAGGGTAGCTCCAACTTATTCAAAAAATATCCTAGTAAAATTGGATACAATGACAGTGATACTTAAGCTGGTAAGTTTTTCTTGTTCTCATCTCCTCGTTTAGTCAAACTTTTTGCTTCTTGTTATTTGTTGGAATATTTATTGATGCTATGGAAACTTACCTATTACTAAATATCTAGATTGATTTTTATTTTTAGACTTGTCGTTGGTGGAAAAAGGAGCTACAGGTGCTCACTGGAACCAGATAACTCTTCACTATGCAGCACAAGAAATGAGAGAGAGGTAGTTGCAGAAAGTAGCTAGTTGAGCTTGTTGAAATTGAGCTGCCCTTCATCATGCAGCATCAAGCAATGAGCAAGAGGCACATGCAGAAAGTAGCTAGCCAGACTCATTGGTACTGAACTGTCCTTCACTATGCAGTACCAAGAGATGAGCAAGAGGTAGTTCCAGTGCTACTGAGAACTGACTCTTCAACTTGCCTACATCTTAGACAAGGAAGGTCGCTCACCTCTTTATATATCCATCTCTTGGGGTTCTTCATATTTTATTCATGAACTCTTTAAGTACTGCCCAAACTTGATCTATTAGGTGGAAACTATAGGAATGCCCTTCACGTTGCCATCATAAACCAGGACTGTACAATCACATCTTCAGTAGATATGCCTTTAGAGGAAAGTACACGCACATTAGAGTTCTTATGGATTGCATAAATAGTAACCTTTGAGCATCATCTGGCAAGCTTTAAGATGGAGCATGTGGAGTACCTGGAATGACGAACAATAGAGGATAGTAGATCCGTAAGTGAGGCAGTGAGGGGCCGACCGAGTTCTTGAATGAGATCTTATCCGGGTGCAGCTTTCTTCTCATACAAAAAAGTACTCAAAGGGACACTCTTCTACACTTTGCTGCAAGGACTGAACATCTTAATGCAGCTGGAGTTCTAGAGTTTGCTCAAGAGTATCCATTGGAGCATAACTAAGAAATTTAGTAGATAGTGAAATAGTGGGAGTGGCAAACAAGGAAAACGCAGCTTATACCAGGTGGTGACGTTAGGAAATGCCAAGTTTGCCTATGAAATATTGCTCTGATGGAACTTTCTTCTCAAACAGAAACTTAGAATGAGACACTTCTAAACTGTGCTGCAACAATTGGACTGCTGAAGTAGTTGAAGAGCTATAATAGATTCCATCAAGAGCAACCTCAGTACATTGTCGAGCAATTTGAAGATGGAATAGGTGGACTACTGAGAATGACAAGTAGTGCAAATTTGCACTTCTTACATGAAGCAGCAAGGAGGGGAGCCTTGGCGCGACGATAAAGTTGTTGTCTTGTGACCTTGAGGTCATGGGTTCAACATGTGAAAACTGCCTCTTGCAATGCAAGGTAAGGCCGCATACTATTAACCCATCGTGGTCCACTCCTTCGCCGGACCATGCATACGTGGGAGCTTCATGCACCGAAGCAGCAGGAGTGGAAATGATCAGGTGGGAATGAAGTTATTGGAAGCCAAGTCAGTTAGCATCTCTAATTAACAAAGACAAAGCATTGGCTTTGCTATTAACTGCAGAGCAGGATTGCTACAACTTTTTCAAAAATCCAGTAAATATCTCCTTTCTCATTGTATATGCTGATTAGTCTTAATGAACTAGAAATCTTTGGATGCTAAATTCAAGCTTCCTTGACAGCAAATATTTGTTTCGCTTTCCAGTGTCAGATTTTCTGTTGGCGAAAAAGAATAATTCGCATGATATCTTAAGACAGACCTGTCTTTGAGCCTTGTATCTATGTTGTTTGCTGGAGTTTATCTTTTTTGAGGTCTGCAGGGCGATGTACCGTGAAGGCAGGGCGAGGTCCAAAGTGGGCTGTGCTGGAGAGTGGTAAATTCAAATTGAATTTTGATGGATCAGCGTAGGCAACAGGTCCATCACTCCACCAAATCATATGGGATCAAGTTGGGGGTTGAATCAGTTGGGAATCCTTGGTTGTTTGGGGTTATTATGTTTTGAATGTATTTTGGGCTTCATCTTGCCCATCCTTGCTTCTGAATGGTTTTTTGGGTGAAAGGCCTCTCTCATCTATGTAAGTTTCTCTTTTCCAACCATCTGATTGTCACTTTTCAAGAAAAGAAAATAAGGGAGAGATCGTTACAGTGCTTCTTGGAGCTGTCTTTCTTGTAAAACTTTGAAGAGGGTGAGTTGGGATTCTCTAATATATGGAACTTTTGGCATGTCCTATCTAACAGTCTCCTAGATTGTGCTTTTGAGTTCATAAAAGCTTTGGAATTACATGCATGGACACCATACAGTTTGCCTGAATCTGAGGACTTCTAAACATGACGATGGATGCCAATATTTTCCTCTACTGGCGTCTGTTTTTGGAAAATCTAAGACGTTCATCATGTTGGCATACAAAAATTATATATCCTTTTAAAAAGAGGCTATTTTGAGGTCCTTAATACTCAATTATCAAAACAATGATAGGTTCTATTTGGCAATTGAAAAATCAACTGAACTTAAGCTTTCATATCAAATTCCACATTATTTAAACTAACATATCATAGTAGTACCAATAGGTAACAAGACGAGGGAGATTAGACTTAGATGGTTTGGATATGTCCAAAGAAGACCAAAAATGACACCAGTTAGAAGGAGTAGGGTAATTCAAGTAGAAGATTCTAAAAGGACAAGGGGAAGACCCAAAAAAATGTGGGTAAAAGTTGCGAGAAAAGATTTAAAAACTTTAGGACTAAATGAAGCCATGGTACTTAACAAAGGGGAATGGAGGAACAAGATTCATGTGGATGACGCTTAATTGGGATAAGGTCTTGATGATGATGACTACGATGACGATGAAATCATCAATGCATGAATTTAGATAACACTAGTGGAGTATATTATACTCTCAACGTAGTTAATCGCCATCTTTCCAACCAAGCATGCAGCTTCATCTTCTTCCCCTCCATCCACTCCGGCTGTGCCGGTGTTGGTGGCCCAAGTATTATCCTCTTACCTCCAGACTTGCCCAGATGACCCTGGAATTCTCTTTGAGTTTGATCACAAGAGTCCCATGGCTTTCGAGATAACAGAGAGTCTTAGTGTTTGAAGAGCAGATGTTACGGCCACTCTCTTAAAGCACCAGATTGTAATTCTTGTTCATTTGAAGAGAGTTATTCACAATGGAAAGGCGGATGAGTTGTAGAAGCCTGTGCTTGCTTCATTGATGTTTTTCTATGCAGTGATGGCCTCCCTAATATGGCTTTATTTTGCTAGTGGAATGAATTCTGCAATAATCTTAGGTTTGTGCCTAGACTGCATCTGCCACATCCATTGAACAAAATAACCGTGTCTTCAGGGTTCTATAGGCCGACATATAATATCTGGATCCACCACGGCACCAAAATATTTGGCTAATATAACACATGACGAAAAGATCACTTTTAATACTTAGGATAGATAATTCATGAGAGTGAAGAGATTGAGAGGGATAGTATCCAGAGAATCCAAGTGAATTAGAACAAATGAAGATACGCTTTTGGAGTTTTGTGCTACTGACGGGTGTTACTTAAAGTGAAAGGAAAATTCTATAGATATCTGTAAGGCTAACCATGCTATATGATCAGAAAGTTAGGCAGTTAAGGAATAACATGTACATAAGGTGAGTGTGCCCTAAATGAGAATGTTAAGATGATGACCGACAAGATAAGATAGAATTAAAAATGAATATAAGTTACACCAATAGGTAACAAGATGAGGGAGGGGAGATTTAGATAGTTTGGACATGTCCAGTGGATTAAAAAATCATCACCAAATAGAAAGAGTGAGTCCATCAAGTTAAATGCTCTAAAAGGGTAAAAGAAAAGCCCAAAAAAGACATGGATAGAAGTGGTGAGAAAAGATTTTAAAAATTTTGAACTAAATGAAGTCACGATAAATTCGACGTCCCGTGGCAGCTTCTCTGGCACAGTCTTAATATCATCAATGTTGTCATAAATTTAAGATAAGCTGCTAGCGTCATTGAAAAGGTTCAGTTAAAACAAATAAAACAAGTTCCAGAACAGTCAAATATGTACTAGAAATAGAATCCAACTAATAAATCCCACTAGCAATGGAGAGAGCCAGAGAGGGAGACACACGTACTGAAGAACTAGGGTGCAGGCTCACTTTTTTATACTTTTTCATTTGATTGGTCTTCAAAGATGAACATTGTAAAAAAATCAAAAAACAGAAAAAAAAAAGCTCTCTTACCATGAGAGGAAAGCCTAGAAATGGAGTAATGATTCCCAGCATATGTGAGTTTTAATACCTAGACATCTAATTGAAACCACACCAGATAAACCTTCTAGATTTATGAAAAATATAAAAAAGCAAGCCTGCATCCATTTTTCTTAGATATATAGCATACATAAAGGGGCAGCTGCAGCGCACAAAGCTCCCGGAGAAGGGCGGACTACAAGGGTTAATAGTATGCAGCCTTACCTTGTATTTTGCAAAAGACTATTTTTATGCCTTGAACCCGTGACCTCAACGTCACACGACGACAACTCTACTGTTGCACCAACAACAAGAGAGAGAGAGGATGAAAAATGAAAAAAAAGCAAGCTGATCTATTTGCCTTCCAACGAATTGATGCCCCCCAAACAAACTCTGCAACTGGTTTAACGCAAATCAAATGCTGCAAAGATACATCGGTAACCACATACAATGTCTCGATCTAAACAAATTTAACTACAAAGCCGCAACCCACGTACACAAAAAGGCAAATAGGGAACCAAACTTGCAACAAAATCAAGCTCTTTTCACCTTCAAATTCAAGACTAGATTATATTAATACAGAAGAACAACCGAAGCTTAAAAAGGAATGTGGAATCAACGAATTTTTGTCACCTTCTCCTTGCATAACATATGCCACTCTTGCAAAACAGCTGCTTGAAGAGCACGGTGCTCTGCTTCCTCGGCAGTCAGTTTTGATAAGGTGGAAGGCCCTTTCGGTTTACCATCTTGATCCTTCTTCTTCTCCCCATCCTCCTTATCGGACTCGTCGTCGGTCTCATCCTTTTCTTCTTCTTCCTTCGGCGGTGGTTTGGCAGCTTTCAGTAGTGCTATCCGCTCCAATGAGATTCTCAGTCTCTCGGCAGCTGCCTCCTTCACCTCCTCTTCTGGCATGTATTCCACACCACCATCAGTGATATCATCCAGCCATCCTTGTAAATCTGATCCTATTTCATTTGTGATTGACGCATCAGAAGCTCGGACAACAAATTTACACATCATGGTGGTTGTATCGTCACCCAGATCTACATTTCTGCTTACTTCACTTGCACCAAATACCATCATGCCAACGAAACCCCCATACCATGTTTTTGCAGCATAACATAGCTGTTGATAGGAAAATCAGGATAGGGATTACAGGTATGAAATGGGAATTTAGCATAAAAAATGGGAATATATTAGAATTACAAAATTGCTTGCAAGTTTTTTGCCGAACAAATAAAAAAATGCATAACCTTTACAAGAAGAATGAAAAGATATCACATGTTCTTATCGAGATTGCACAATAATTTCAGGCATCACTCTTGTAAGGTTAAGGAACTAAAATGCCTACCTTCTAGTTCGTTTGTGGACATTTTTGTGCATTCTTCTTTTGACAGGGTTAAGGCTACCCACTGATTTCGGGCATCACTCTCTAAGGTTTAAGGAGCTAAAACGCCTACCTTCTAGTTCGTATGCAGACATTTTTGTGAATTCTTTTCTAGACATGGTTAAGGCTACCCATTGATTTGTAGTGTATTGGCTTTCAAGAGCTAAAATAAGTCCTCAATAGATTGTAGTCCTTGCTTAAAAATAAGAGCCGTAGTTCAGTGATGCGATTAGTGACAAATGATAGAATTATAATCTCTGTTAATTTTTAATTTCAAATTTGGATATTAAATGTAGATTGATTAAGTTGAAAGGGTTAAATTTGGGTCTTGTATTTTTCTATTAGTTGCCGAAATCGAGTGTTTGACATGTTTGTTATCTGAAACTGATTCCTGCATTTATGAAGTATCATTTGCTAAAAAATTTAAGTTTGAGACTATCATACTTGTCAGGGACTCTGTAGGTACACGATAAAAAGAGATCTACAAAGATTACCGAGAAAACTTCAGTATTACCTTTAGATTTTGGAATTTGTTACTTAAAGGGCAGCCCTGGTGTATGAAGCTTCTGCGTATGCAGGGTCTGGGGAAGGGGAGGACCACAATTTGTTACTTCTTTTCCTATATTAGTCATGAACTCTCTTGCACCAACTTTAGGTTTTGCCATTCCTTAATTTGCTCTTCCCTTGGTTTCCTACCACAGCACCATTGTAATCATACCACGAACCACAGGTAATGGCCTCTTATGTACTTATCTATTTTATTGTTCACACCTTTGCTGCTTCATGTCATGATGTTCGAGACAGACCACAAATTACAGTGGAAGATGTCCAATGATGTCCTAAATGAAGTGTTTTGGGCTGTCATTCATCCATAAGCACCTGCAATTGCTTAGTTTCCTTTTCTCCAATTAGAAGTAATCATCTTGACCAAAATTGTTGGGAGTGCGGCCCAACAGCCATCATCCAATTATTACAGGCATGCTTAGTCAGAGGTTTAAGGCCAATTTGAAGAGCCCAGCCCCAGGGAAGTCATTTGTTCCTCAATCAGGGCTCTTGTTAAGATTAAATAGCATTTGACAGGACAAAGTAGGACTCTACATTCGTAATGCTGCCAGATTGTAGAACTCATATTACGTGAGATAAGTATTGATGGAGTGCCAATTTTGTCTAACATTAAATTTATCTACTGTAATACTATGTCAGTTAGCGCCCGTTATCATCCTGTGATACAAAAAGCATTAGAGTACAACTAGTAAACAAGGCACTTGCTTGCTTGAGCAAGAAGCACAAATCAGTAGGTGCAACGTGGCACATTCTTTTAGGGTTTGTGTTTTCCTTGTACTAGTTCCAAGAAAAATGCCATAAAAAAATGTCCCAGGAAGAAAAATGCCATGTGGCAGTCACTGATTTCCTCAAGCAAAGCAAGTTCACTTCTCCTCATCATTTGTCAAAGCATTATTACACTACAAAGACACCAATTTTATCTATCAAACTTTGTGAGAATGGTAAGGATAATCATCTGTCTTGGAAGTTTGACTACATGCAAAACATACTAGACATTTTCAGCAGAGAATGTTGACAAAAGCTTTACATCATGCTTAAAATCTCCATAAAAAAAATTTAGGGGCAGCCAATAAATGTATCATGGTTCTAACAGTAAGAACAAAAAGCCGAACACAAAGACATCAACAGAAATCATCACTTCCAGGATCAGTAAAGAACAAATACTTACTTGAAAGCCTGCCACTGTACGGAGGATGTGTGAGCAAACACGATGAAAAGGTTTGGATGACAGTGATTGCAATCCACTAAGGAAAGGGGATGCTCCACCTTGCAGTGCAGCAGTAGCCTGGAAACCACTTCCTTCATATGTGTATGCACCGGTACACTCCACTATAGCAGGTAAACTTGGCCAGAGCCGGAAATATTCAACAGGTGAACATTTGTGAGGTAAAAGAAGATCAGTAAGAGGAATCTTGTATGGTTGGCATCTTAAAATCACAGGCTCTCCGAGTTCTGGTCTTAAGCTCCGTTTTTGTCTCATGACAAGAGAAGGATCATCTTCTGCATAGTCTCCCTCATAGTCTCCAGGACCGCCACTTCCATAAAATGGATAATACAACACCTTAACCCAAAGTGCACATCTCTCAAAATGTGAAACACCAACAGTCACACTGCAGAGCACTGGATCCTAGGATCATGAAAACTGAGTAAATTGACCACCAAATTCATTCCTTGTTGTAAAATACCAGAATAACATGTCACACTAAACCAAAAGATGAGAATTACACAAATTATAAATTGAAATGCAACTTAAACAGAAAAATATGCCACAGAGATCTGAAAGATCAAATTTTGGTGAAACTGTAAAGCAACAAGCAGCACAATGTGCCCACACTTTGGGTCTCCCACAATCAGACCAAGTAATATTTAGTTATTACTATTTCCACCGTATAACATAGGGTAGAGAGGTTAAAAATTACAGGAAAAGGGACACACAGAAATCCTTCAGAGGAAATTCTCAGCGGAATGATAAATAATTTGATGAAACACAGAAGCATGAATAGAGTTGATCCCAATATTCAATTTAGACTTCCAGTTACCCTCCACTCCAGTCTGACCTTCTGTTTAACTCGTTCATAGTTCCAAATGGAACAGAAAAATACAATCTGTTTGAGCAGAATAAAAGCAGCGTGACTAAACAGAGTTTAAGATGGGGAGTTATATAGTGATGTCTAAGTCTCAAATGCATGAAATAAAAGCAGTTACAAAAAGTATGAACAAAAAACTCTGCCAATGCCAGTCCCAAGCCTGGATGAAAAAGGAAGGTTTTGTGTCAAGTGCCAACCGGCAAGGGAGAAGTTAAAGGTGATTTTGTTATTTCTTTCTCACAAATGAATATGCATTTGTATATTAGTTTGTGAGGAAGAAATTAAAATCATCTCCAGCTTCTTAAAATATGGCAACCCTTGCGTCAGGTGCCAGCCGGCAAGGGTGAAGCTGAAGATGATTTTGTTATTTCTTTTCTGCTTGCAAATGAATATGCATTTGTTTATTAATTTGTAAGGAAGAAATGAAAATCATCTTTAGCTTCTTAAAACTACTGCAATCCTAACATGACATGAATCGAAAACTGACATTCCCTCAAGCTAGGCATTCCCCATAAGCCATGCTCTATGGATCAGAGTGTTGGGCAGTTAAGAAATATCATGCTCATAGGATAAGCATCGCAGAAATAAAGATGTTGAGATGGATGAGTGGTAAGACAAGAAAGGATAGAATTAGAAATTTAAAAATTAGAGGAAATTTAGGGGTAGTACCAATAGGTAACAAGATGAAGGAGATTAGACTTAGATGGTTTGGACATGTTCAAAGGAGACCAACAACGGCACCGGTTAGAAGGAGTGAGGCAATAAAAGTAGAAGGTTCAAAAAGGGCAAGGGGAAGGCCCAAAAGAATGTGGATAGAAGTGGTGAGGAAAGATTAAAAAACTTTGGGGCTAAATGAAGCCATGGTACTTAATAGAGAGAAATGGAGGAATAAGATTCATGTGGTTGACCCCTAATTAGGATAAGGTCTTGATGATGACGACGACGACAAGAAGTATGAACAAAATGTTTCTTTTTCAGTCCAAATCTGCTATTTTCTTTTCTCACTAGGTTCTAGATTGACCGTGCTTGATTATGAATACATAACCAGTTAACATATTCAAAATTCAATCCAATAAATGCTTATTAACAGCAGCATTGCAAATGAGGACGAGAAGACTATGTATCATCAGCATACTGGGAACAAAGGTTAAAAGTTTTGGGTCCTGGAGAGCCATTCATTATTATAATCAGTTGTTCAAGGATATGGACTCACAATCAGTTTTTAACAAATCATGTCACTAGTCCATGAGAAATGTTTGAATAATCAAAGACCAATACCAGAAAGGTAACACTCCTACCGGTTAAGCATTAAATAATTAATTACCTAGGAATGCTATAAATGTTTAGAAGCTAATAGTGTCTCTGATAACACTTAGGGCAAGAAAACTGAATACGATAAACTAGGGGTACATAGGCAAGTCACAAGGAAAACAAAATCGAGACGAAGAGCACTGAGATCAAACCTGAGAAACAAGATTACGCAGCTGCCGCACTGCTTGAGGAGATCCATCCATAAAATACAATGCTCCAGATACTCCAACACGAATATCCACCCTATTGAGTTCTAGATCAGTCAAATTTAGAACCTGCAAATGTTTCCTGGTTAGCGAACTCAGCACTTTATCCAGTTAAACTGGTAAAAAAATCATAGTCTCTCCCATTTAGTTAGGTCCAAGTCCAACTACAATAGACTAGGGCATAAAACGATAAATGATAAATATGTAAAAAGCAATCAATATTTCAGTTATGTCATTTCAGCGTCAAATGATTGAAGCAGCAAATTCCAGAATGTAAAGGAAATCGACAGAAATTGATGAAAAATGCAAAAAGTATATTATGGATTCAAAGCTCTAAATACATGAAAACACTAACAAAGAAACTAGTCATGGACCAACAAATATGAATATAGATCAGTTCCCAAAACTCTGCCTATGTGATTTTATGATCTCACTACCGGTCCCAAGCGCGGATAAATGAGAAAGGTTGCGTCAGGTGTCAACCGGCAGAAAATCCTTTGGCAAACCCCATGACATGGATCTTATTTTTAACATTCCCTAGGGCTAGGGCATTCCCTACAAGCAAGGCATTGCATCAGATCCTGAATGTAGTGATAAATGGGCAAGGGCTGCTAAGACGTTCCCCTATAAGCGACTCACTACATCGGATCCTAGGTGCAGTAAGAAATGGGAAAGGGCTGCTAGAGTGTTCCCTTAGAATTGACGCGTTGCATCAAAACCAAGGTGCAGTGGAAAGTAGGTAGGAGTTCTTGCACCATTCTAGATGTGCACGGGTGAAGAGACTTGCTTAGGAGAATAAAATTCATATTGCCACATGGAATACGGGCACATTGATAGGTAAAGAGTATGGAGTAAGTATAGATACAATGAGACATAGGAGAGTTAACATAGCTTGTATCCAAGAAACAAAGTGAAAATGGGCTAAAACTACAGAAACTGATGGCTATAAGCTCTAGTATGTAGGAAAGAACAATAATAAAAATGACGTAGGGATAATAGTAAATAAAGAATTAAAAAATAAAGTTATTGACATATGAAGACCCAATGTTAGAATTCTACTAATAAAGCTTGTTTTAGTAGAGAAGATCATAAATATTATATGTGTATATGCCCCACAGGTAGGGTTAGAAGATAGAATTAAGAGATAGTTCTAAGAAGATATGGAAGGAGTAATGCAAGAAATTTCCAACACAGAGAGCATATTTATAAGAGCAGACTTAAATGGTCATATAGGAAAAGGAAAGGAAGGATATGATAGGGTACATAGAGAATATGATGTTGGAGAAAGAAATGAGATGGGGGAAGCTATCCTAGATTTTGCTTTGCCAAATAACCTAGCTCTAACAAACAAATGCTCTAAGAAGATGGATAAATACTTAATGACCTTTAAAAGCAAACAACATAAAAGAAAAATAGACTTTTTCTAATTAGGAATACCAAAAGATTAATGTGTAAGGATTGTAAGGTAATACTCGGTGAGAGTCTAACCACACAACATAGTTTAATGGTTATGGATATGTACATTAAAAGATGGAAGAAAGAAATGAATTTAATAGGCATTTAAAAACTAAGTCACGGAACTTAAAAGGAAAGAAGATGACATCATTCATAAACAAGTTGATGGTAGAAGAAAAGTAGAACAATGAAATAGAAGTAAACACAATGTGGATTAACACGTCCGAGTCCATTAAGAAAGTGGAAAAAGATGTTCTAAGAGCATCTAAAGGTAAAAGGAAAAATGTAAAGGAAACTTGGCAGTGTAGTAAAAAAGTACAAAAAGTTATTAAAGAGAAACAAGTGTGCTTTAAAGCATGAAAGGGGATTAGAACTAACAAAAACTTAGAGCAATATAAGAATGCTAAAAGGTTGTTAAAAGAGTAGTAAGTGGGGCAAACTCAAGGCATATGATGATCTCCACAATAGATTAGGGTTAAGAGAAGATGAAAAAGATATGTTCAAACTTGCAAAAATAAGAGATAGAAGTACTCAAATCATGTTCAATGCATTAAAAGTGACCAAAGGGTACTGGTCAAAGAGGACAAGATCAATCAAAGATGGAAATTTTAATTTCAAAAATTATTAAATAACAATGGCCTTGAGAATATAGAAATTAAAGAATCATAAACCCAAATAACATTGGACTATATAAATATGACTGTAAGATTGGGATACCTGAAGTGAAAGAGGCCTTGAAAATTTGAAATCAAGAAAGACCCTGGGGCATGATGGGATACCAATAGAGATCTGGAAATATATGTGACATACAAGCGTAATTTAGTTGACATAGTTTAACAAGATTTTAAAATCGAAGAAAATGCTTGGTGAATGGAGGAAAAGCTCTATCGTACCAATCTATAAGAATAAGGGAGATATGCAGAGTTGCACTAATTGTCGTAGGATTAAACTTTTGAGTCATACTATGAAACTTTGGGAAAGAGTGAATTAGAAGAGGCCACGACATGAGATCAGTGTATCGGAAAACCAACTTGGTTTCATGTCTTGGAGCTCTACCATGGAAGATATTTTCTTTCTTAGACAATTGATAGAGAAATATAGAAAAAGGAGGAAGGACCTTCACACAATCTTCATTGACCTAGACAAAGTTTATAATAGGGCCCTACAGGGTTAATCTGGTAGGTGTTAGGCGATAAAGGGGTTTCACGTGGATAAATAGACATAATTGAGGATATGTATGAGGGAACGGTAACATATGTTAGGACCACTAGCAGAAAGACCGATTATTTCCCCATCACCATAAGATTCCATCAAAGATCGGCATTGAGCTCATATCTCTTTATGTTGGTTATGAATGAGTTAATTAAACATCTGCACAAGGAGGTTCCATGTTATTTGCAAATGACATAGTTTTGATTGATAAGGCATTGAAGGGTGTAAACACAAAGCTAGAGTTGTGGAGAGAAGTATAAAGTCTGAACGATTTAAAATTAGCCAAACTAAGATAGTGTATATGAAATGCAATTTTAGCAAGGAAAGGAGTGGGAGGAAAGCACCAATAAAGATTGACAACCAAGAAGTACCCCAAAAAGACCGCTTGCGATATTTGGGATCGATAATTCATGAGAACAAAAAGATTGAGAGGGATGTAATCTAAAGAAGCCAAGCAAGTTGGAACAAATGGAAATTTGCCTCTAGTATTTTATGTGATTAGCGAGTGCCACTCAAATTGAAAGGAAAATTCTATAGGACGTTTGTAAGGCATGCCATGCTTTATGGATTAGAGTGTTGGGCAATAAAGGAACAACATGTACATAGGATAAGCGTCCCCAAAATGCGGATGTTGAGATGGATGAGTGGTAAGACGATAAAGGATAGAATTAGAAATGAAAACATTAGAGGAAACTTAAGAGTAGAAGTAATAGATAACAAGATGAAAGAGGGCAGACTTAGCTGGTTTGGACATGTCCAACAAAGACTAAAAATGGCACCAGCTAGGAGGAGTGAGTCAATCCAAGTCAAAGGATTTAAAAGGGCAAGGTTAAGGGACAAAAAGATGTGGTTAGAAGCGGTGAAAAAAGATATAAAGACTCTTGGACTTAATGAAACAATGACAGTTGATAGAGGTGAATGGAGGAACAAGATTCGTGTAGCATACCCCTAATCGAGATAAAGCTTTGATAATGATGACGATCAGTTCCCAAGCCTCAAAAAAGACATAAAAATTCTCTCCATGGGATTGTTAAAAAGGCATGTCACCAAAATACATTGTCATGATGAGACCAAAATTCAATGGAATGGAGGATAATTTACAAGCCTTAGGATTCCCTACATGTTCCTTTAAGTGCTTACAACATTATACCATTATATCTCAGGCCAAATGAAGATGGAAGACAGAAGGCCACAAGAGGATGTAAGACAGAAGGCCACGAGAGACCCACAAAAGAGAGAAAAGAAAGAATTAGGATTTTCAACTTTCCTTGTACAAAAAAGAATCATGGATGGAACTCCCTCAAAGGTTTCCCCGAGTCCAATAAAATATAATATTAGAAAGTTCAACTCCACTGAAATCTAACATAAAAGGAACCAATTACAAAAAATACTCACAAAAATCTCGACACTTTGAGAATAACAAATTATCCTCCATTTCTTTAATTAATAGCCTGATACTTGGGATCAATAATTCATGAGAGCGGAGAGATTGAGAGGAAGGTTACCGAAAAAATTCAAGCAGGTTGGAACAAATGAAGATGCACCTCTGGAGTTTTGTGTGACCAACGGGTGCCACTCAAACTAAAAGGAAAATCCTATAGGATGGCTATAAGGCAGGCATGCTCTATGGATCAAAGTATTGGGCAGTTAAGGAACAACATGTACATAGAATGAGTGTTGCTAAAATGCAAATGTCGAGATGGATGAGTGGCAAGACAAGAAAGAAAATAGAAATGAAACATTAGAGGAAACTTAAGAGTAGCACCAATAGGTAATAAGATGAAGGACATTAGAGTTAGATGGTTTGGACATGTCCAATGGAGATAAAAAATGGCACGGTTAGGAGTAAGGCGATCCAAGTTGAAGGTTCTAAAAGGACAAGCGCAATGCCCAAAATAATGTGGATAATAGTGAATTTCTTTTAAAAAACTTTGAAACTAAATGAAGTCATGACACTTAATAGAAGGGTATGGAGGAACAAGATTCATGTAGCCAATCCCTAATCGGGATAAGGTCTTGATGATGAAGATGATGATAGTGGCTAAGCAAAACACACTTTTCAACGTCTTTAGAAGACTATTACTTTTCCACAAAACATTGCATTCCTTCCCACTGAAAGCAGTTAATAGATGTAACAAACCAGACCGATATCACTCCCATATAAATATCAAACTTGGACCTCCTAGATAAGATCTAATCAAGCAAGACCTTCAAGACCAAATAATCTAATCAATATGAGGAGCATTTTACCAAATCACTAACTACTATGAAAAGATCCAAACCCCACTAGCATACTCAATATTCACAAACCATTCATTGAAATGGATCAGATCAAGTCCGTAACAGCTTCAAGCTTAGAGACTTCATTTACTTCATGACACACTTATCCAATTTGCCAATCCCCAACTAAGATTGTACTTTGGTGGAGAAAAAATCTAAGTTTGTAGAATGAACAGTTGACCATAAGTACCCTGTTAAACAATTGGATCTTCAATTGATAAAATTAATGTGTGCAATTTGCAAATAATCTACATTGATCAATAGGTTCAATATCATCTATTCCATTACCCCAATGATGTCCTAGCCAATCCCATTGATCATAGCCATCTGTAAACAATGGTAAATTAGAAGTCACCAAATATCAATCTTTTAATGAAGTAAGGAGTGGCTAAAGACACAGGAATATCTATGAAACCAACAGCAGCAGGAATAGAGCACATTTGGATAATAGCTTCTGGATGTATATCATTCAAAAAAAAGTTTCTTTATGCATAAGGTGTTACACATTCCATGGTGTAATTCTGGAAAATTTATAAGACAATCAAACTACGTCACTAGTGCAGCAAGATAAATCCTTGTCAACTTAGGCTCTCTGACTTATATCAATCAAATTTCCCATCCTGGCATCCAAATTCATGCTGATCCACTGAAATTGTGTGGAGAAATTAACCTCTCAATTGATCCAACTTATTGGGTTGGTCTTGCTATGTGATTAATGACATGGAAGCCTAATTCATTCTCCTAGTCATGAAATGCACATGTTTCAACCTTATAAATAGATGTTTTAAAGTCTCAGCATATAGAGGGTATTAAAGAATTCCTTATCCAACAACACATCTACGACAAACATCATTTTTTCATGTCTAATCATCATTCATAAATAATTTTATCCCAATAATTGGAGCACTATTATGAAGGGGAGCCTTGGCCCAACAGTAAAGTTGTCGTCGTGTGAGGTCATGGGTTCAAGGTATGGAAACAGCCTCTTGCAAAATGCAAGGTAAGGCTACGTACTATAAACCCTTGTGGTGTGCCTCTTCCTCGGACCCCGCATACGCAGGAGCTTCTTGCACTGGGCTTTTTTTCTTTTAATTGGAGCACAAGTATATCTGTAGGCTTTCATGGCCTTTTATTTTCTTATCTTAGTTTTCCTAAATGCAAGGTAAAGCTGCCTACTTTAGGCTATTATGGCCGGCCCCTTCCCCAGACCCCGCATAGGCGGGAGCTTTGTGCACTGGGGCTGCCCCCCCTTTAGTTTTCCTAAATCAGGCTAATTTCTATGCTAGAAGGGGAGCCTTGGCGCAACAGTAAAAGTTGTAGTCATGTGACCTTGATGTCACGGGTTCAAGGCATGGAATCAGCCTCTTGCAAAATGCAAGGTAAGGCTGCCTACTATAAGCCCTTGTGGTCCGCCCCTTTCCCGGACCCTGTATAAGCGGGAGCTTTGTGCACCGGGGCTGCCCTTTAGGCTAATTTCTATGCTCACAAGTTTCTCATGTAGGCAGTGCACAACTCATTCAAGTTTCTGCATTTTAAAAACACCTTGCTGCCTAACTTCATGCAATATCACATGACCACAGAACCATTTCCATATAATACCAAGTATCTGCTCCAAAAGGGTTTTGCAAAAGTGTGGAAACTAGCTCCACTTACGACCTCACCTTTAGATGCAGAGTGATCCTTCCATCACTTGAATCTGATAAATGATAAGCTTCAACAAAGCACGGATCACTGCTACCAGTCAAAGTAATTGCACTTGGAGGGACTTTGAGGAAAGTGGAGTCAATGCCTTTTGTTAACAAAAGGCTTAGTTCACTAGGATCTGGCCTCCAAAGCTCTTGAATGGCTTTGTGAACTAATCCTTCCAACTTTCTATCTTGAGCAGCAGATGCCTCGTAAAACTGAACTGTAAACTTGTGATGGCTAAATGGATAATCTCCCCTGGCTTCACTGACCCCTGCCCACCTGAAAATGATGCATGGTTAGTCACAACAAAGCAAGAATTTATGTAAAGATCTAGTATGAGCTCAAGAGTCAGTCATGGATTGCAAATAAATGATAATGTGTACAATTTCTAAGTGCTAGCTACTACCATGAAAATAAAGGATAAACTACAAATATACACACCTCTTTTTGATGGTTATTGGAAAATAATAATCAAAAATAAAAATAAGATAATTAGGGCAATTGTTCTATGTAGATAAGTCATAAAAAAACCATATAAAAACAAAAACACCAAAGAGAGATCACAAATTTGCTACTAATGCCCGGATTTGTTCCATTGGGAAACAAGCTGACCCATTAAGAACTCAAAATGAGCAAGCATAGCTAAAAAAAACACATTGTCAGATACCAATACACAGACAAAGACCAAGATCATAGAGCAGATATATCATTCATTAGTAGGGGCGGACGTAAACTAGGTTTTTCTATACCAGAATAAATGAAAACTAAATATATATCATATAACAATTCATGTACTGATAGTAGACATATTTTCTTCAAAAAACTGTACCCAAGGAATTTCAGTTATAATAATTAAACAAGTGAAACAAAAATAGTATGAGCACTACAGTTCCTCCAAGTTAAAAGCTCACCAAAACATGGACAAAGTGCTTACTTGCTTTCCGGGTGACTTGTTATATATTTGATTGTTTGTAATATTAGACGGCACTGATGCTTATTCACAGAATCTGCTAAGCCAGTACTTCTAAACTCTTCAAGCTCTTTAGTCAACAATTGTCCTGCCCGGGGATGCCGTGGTCCCAAGCGTTGTGCACATAGAAGGACAGCCTGCACATCTTGAAGCCTATTTGAAGTAGTTGCAGAAGAATCTATGTTGAACAATACCTTGTGTATATTTGCTACAATAATGTTCAATGGATCTTCGGGGTCATCAGCTAGAAGAGGATCCAGACCTTCTAGATCAATGTGCTCAGCTACAGCCCACAGCAAACGTGCACATATTCTTGGGGTGTTCACCTACAAAGTGCACAACAATGTCAGTTAAGGATGACAACGAAGGAAAAGGCAACATAGGTAAATAAAAGATAAAGACGGGATAAAGCCCTTTATGGATCACACCATGCGGACAGAACACCAAGTAAATCCAAGAGCATGAACTGATTAGTGGTGCACTTGCAAGTGACATAGAACTCTGGGACTATATAGAGGTTTAGCAAAAGCTGAACCGCAAGTGCGGTATTTCTGAGAAGAGCAGACTAACCTCACGCAGATCTCTGACAAGCTGACGCTGCAAATTCTGTAACCTTGTCTCATTCAGAATCTGATCCTGTGAAGCCCCATCTTTGACCCTTTTGACTCCACCTCTGGTATCATATATATGGCACAACCTAACCAGCAATTTTAGGTAGCAATCTACAGCGTATGTCCGCCCCTCACAATCCCACTTAACACAAGGCTTACATACTTCCACGACCTCCAGAGCGGGCTCTGTCCAGTTTAGTGCACCGTAACCAGTCCCATAAGCCAAAGCACCAATGACTCTGCTCTCAGTCCCAGAACTCTTTTGTTCAGGCAAAGGAAGTGATAGCTGAAAGCAGCTCTCAACTAATGAAGCAACCAGCTCCTCTCTAAACAAGCTTTTACTTGTTATACTTTCAAGATCATCTTTTATCCTTACTTCTTCAAAAAGAGAAGCAATGTCAGTTCCAGGGAGGGGTTTCTGACCTCTTCTCACACTTTCCTTCGCAAAAAGATCAACGCAGAGAGCTGTACGGGAGATACATGCTAAAGCATGCATACGGTCTGATTCTGCCCTCAAGTTTCTTACCATAAGAAGCAAGCGCTTAAACAAAGAAACCTGCAAGCACGATATGAAACAGAATCATATCTGATGCCTATATCTTAAGCAGTAATCACCAACTACTTTATGACTTCAGCTACGTACTTTTAGAAAGTTCCATTACTTTTCTAGTCTAGGATTACACCTTAACAACAATTGATCATAAAAAAGAACCAATTCTATGTATCAGATGACAACTGACTAGATCACAACATTACACTTACAATCAACAAAGACCACGAGAAAAATTAAACATTATAGAATAGCAGATGGTAACGTGAATGCGAGCAGATGGACAAGTTGTCCAGATTATAAACAATCTTGCCATTTAGTTTCGATATCTTGCCGTTTTCTTTTTCTTTAGGTGTATATTCGTGGATGTGCGAGAGAGAAAATTTTACTTATAACCAATAATTATCACAAGGAAGCCTAACAAGACGAAGACATGCTAGATCATGAATCATCTTCATTTTTCTTTTTCTTCTGGTGAGGGTGTTGCCATGTTCATGTGGCTTGTCATGGAGGAGAGAATAAAAATGAACACCAAGCCAAGCAAAATGAAAGGAAAAATCATATTATCCAGGCTGGTCATATCCCTCAATAAATTCATCAAAGCACCAGCAAGAAGAGAAATCCTCAACAAAAATCACTCCTTATCACTGAACTACTTGCCTGCTTATTTGTCAAAGCATCATCTTTTGCAGGATGAGTCATTTCCTAGCAAAGCACTTTCAGTTTGATTCTCCCTAATCACTTCAGCTGACTGAAGATAGTATTAAGAATCCTCCAATTCCACAAACATAAAACTTGCCAAGTAGAGTTTCTAGTGACTGCTTTATGCTCAATGGAAAACCCCAACAAAGATCTTCCAAATGCTGGGAGCACTGAATCATCCATGCATTGTATCTATGGTTTTGATATTTGAAAGTCATTCCTACGAGATATGCAAGCTCAAAAGCATTAAGCATAAGGTTTCAGTTGCTGGCAGTTTCAGATGCACCAATCAAAAGTTGATTTGATCAAACAGAATGCTCTTTGCAGATGCAGAAACATAGAAGAATTTAAAATGGGATCCACTAATCATAATGTGTTACGGAATAACGTTTAGACAACTTGAAAACCGACGAAATTACAGAGTGGGAGAGGACTAGTACCTGCATGTGCAAATCTAGAAGGTGGAGATTAGTAACAACGGCCCTAACAATACTTTCTCTAGCAGACGAAAACTCCTGCCTATCCCAAAGCGTGAGAATTGCTGTAATTGAGGCCGAAGCCCACTCCGGTTTTCCTCCGGGAACATCAGCCAAATACAGCATATTAGTCCCAACCTCAAAAATCAATGCCGGATCTAGCGATGACAAGAACGGCACCAAATGTGACACCACATCTGAAACTCCCACAACCTTCTCCGCACTCTCCGACTCCACCGCACTCGCATTTGCAGCAGTCGCCTTCGAAAGCTTCCGAAAAACATCAACAGCACCAGAAGCCACTGCCTTCACTGCATACACAATGGGAAACACTGTAGCTCTAAAACTCTCTATCGGAATGACCAAAGACCTTGCCATTAAAGCATTCCGCTTCTTCCAGACAAAATCAACCGTCAACAACACCCAATTTGACCGGATTACAATGGAATTCTCACTATCAACAAGTTTATCACCTGCTAACCTGCTCATTCTCTTCGAATCGAACTCCTGAAACAATCTCCCTATCGATTCAAACGCAACTTTCGATACTGCATCCGATCTATCTAGCATGTTCTGCGCGATTCGTTTCCACCAATTCGACACCCGATCGAGCAAATTCACATTGTTCTCACACAACAAAACAAGATCATCGCGAGCAAGAATACAACCTAGGGTTTCGGTGATGGAATACCGGAGATTATCGCTGGGCGAATCGAAACAGTTCGAGATCTCCTTGTTACAATCGGCAATGAGTTTTCCAAGACGGTAAGAAGGAATTGCAGCGAGAATTGAGACAGCAGCGGCCGTTACGTCGGGATCGGGGAAATCGAGATCGGTACGTATTCCAGTGCAGACTGTTTCCCAGAGATCGGCGGTGAGGCGAGTTGAACGGATGAGATCGAATGCGAGTTTTTTGCAGACGGCGGATGCCGGAGATGCAACGATTTCTTCACACGCAGATTTTGCGATGGCGGAGATGTCTTTGCCGGCGGCCGATTGTTGGAGAGCTTGGAGGAGTGCGCCCGATTGCCGGAGAGCATCGTTTGACCGGAGATCAGCTTGGATCTGAGCGAAGAGAATGTCCATTTCGCTAGATTGGGCAGAAGTTAGGGCTTAGGATTTGTGCTTCTGGTCTTTATAAATCAGAATCATGGAAATCTGGGGAGAGGATTCTAGAGAGAGAAGTTCCGTTTAGCGAGAGAAACTACGCCATTTCTCTGGTTTTGGCAGCTCTGAAGAGCCGGAGAAATGAGACTACAGACGCAGTGGTGCATTTTAACGTGAATTTCTTAATGTTGCTGTGCTCCGCCTAAAGTATAATGTGCATTACCTTTGGGCGTTGGGGAGAACTGGCATTTGGCCCGGCAGGCCGCAATCTCGTTTCAGCTAACAAATTGCACTTGCTTAATTAAGGAAGCTAGGCACTTTATGGGCCCACATCAGAGAATCTATGTGTGATCCACACCGTTAAAGTTGCAGACCATCAATAGGAAACCCATGATCTCTTTGGTCCCACCCCAAATGGATTTCTCATCACAAGATATATCCAACAAAATTAATATTTTATATGAGCCTTGGCGTAACGGTAAAAGTTGTCATTATGTGACTTTCAGGTTGAAAACAGCCTCTTGCAAAATGCAAGATAAGACTGTGTACTTTAGGCCCTTGTGGTCTTCCCTTTCTCCTAACCCCGCATAGGCAAGAGCTTTGTGCACCGAAACTGCCCTTTAGGAGCCCACTTTTGAGGTCCATCCTCCAATCATCATATTTCTAAGACCCACTTTTGCATGATCCAACATGTTCATCTTTTTTGGTCCACCTTTGGATATCGGAAGGATCAAATAGCATGTAAGGTTGGTTGGTTCTAGATCTAAATTTTAGACTATTGTTTATCGAAGTTTCTAAATTGGTCGCTTATAATCGTAATTTTTTAGACACTAAAATCAACCAATTCAAATGTATTTTTATCCATTAGTTATCCAAAGGTAGAGCAAGAAGATGAACGAGTGCGGTCATGCAAAGGTGGCCTCTAGAAAATTGTGGTTGTTGGACATGCCTTCCTTTGTAGTCAGTTTAACATCAAAACAATTGCTTAAAAAACCCTTAATTTTTCACATTTTAACTTTTATATCCCCATTTCGCAATTAACTTGAATTTGAAATATCCTTCAAATTAATCATCTAACCTGGCATTAATTAAAAAACTTTCATCAACATCATCATCAAAGCTTTATTCCGATTGGGAGTGGGCTACATAAATATTGTTCCTGTCCACTATAAAGGGGTGAGAGTGAAGATCTTTGATAAATGTACAGACAATGAGATGTCTAGAATAGAACTTCTGGACATGGCTGAGCAAAATGGTTGCAAAGACCATGAATGCAGAGATTTTTACTATAAGAGTGGGAGATCTACATTTGTATGCCTCAAGGATGATAAAGAGTTGTACCAATGGCCTGGTAAAGTAGCTCATGGGGCAATTGTTGGGATGCACTTAGATTTGAATCAGCAAGATCCTTGAGAGCATTTTGAACATGACATGCAGATGCAACCAGGTGAAGTTCAAGTAGAATAACCAATTGAAATTATAAGCCTTGTCAAGTAGTCCAAAGATCAAAGTTTACTAACTCATGTCTGTGAAAGTTGACAGAACTTTCTCTGTCAATTCCAACACAATAGGCAATATGGATCAAGTTATCCCACCCATGATGCACATTGATCAACCTCTCTCTGAAAGAACCATGTGAAGTATTTTTTGAGGTTGGTCTGCGTGAGAAGGCCTTGAAACTTCCTTTCATGCTTTGGGAAATTGGGAAACTGGCCACCTATACACAACCAGGCCCCTCAAGGTTTTGTTCTTCCCCTGTTTCCTGAGAAAAAGGCCTTGATGTAAGGAGAGTCACACACCACTCTTATCAATAATTCAGTAACTTTCTTCTTAGCGATGTGAGACTAACTCTCTATCATTTAGCCGTCTCCATCTACGGGGTAACTAGGCCTCACAGTAGGTTTGACGCTAATTGGGATCATTGGAGATGCTTATTATAAGCTTTTTGGCACCCGATGTGTCACCTTATGCGGATGATTTGTTGATGTTTTGTTGTGGTGAAGTTACTTTCGGTCAGAAGTAAAACATGGAAAGCTTTTTGTCATAGGTGTTGTGGATTTTAACTTCTTGGTTGCAGAATGGTGTGTCTACATATAGTCATTTTAGAAGGGAAGCCTTGGCACAACGGTAAAAGTTGTTGTCATGTGACCTTGAGGTCACGGGTTCAAGGCGTAAAATCAGCCTCTTGCAAAAATGCAAGGTAAGACTGCCTACTTTAGGCCATTGTGGCCCGCCCCTTCCCCGGACCCCGCATAGGTGGGAGCTTCGTGCACCGGGGCTGCCCTTTTTATCTTTGCCTAGGATGCCTAATGCCTGAGAGGAAATCTTATCTTGGAGGTTATCTTGTTGGGAGCAAGATAACTCTGATTACAGTAGCCATGGTCAACCGACAATCTGATATATGTCATTGTTTTGATGCCCTGTTGGTTCTACTGGGAGATTGAAGAGGTAACATAGGAACTTGCGCTTTTGATGTTTTCTGTCGAGGGTGTTTGTGGCAGCTGAGTATGAACTTATGTGAGGAGGAGGATAAGTTGGAGGAGGATAAGTTGGAGCAGGATAATTCCAGTAGCTCTAGCCTAAAGGGGCAGCCCCAGTGCACGAAGCTCCTGCCTATGCAGGGTCTGGGGAAGGGGCGGATTACAAGAGCCTAAAGTATATAGCCTTACCTTGCATTTGCAAGAGGCTGTTTCCACGCCTTGAACCCGTGACCTCAAGGTCACACGACGACAACTTTTACTGTTGCACCAAGGCTCCCCTTCCCCAGTAGCTCTAGCCTGTCAAAGCGTATTATGGGTACTCAGAAAATGGATAAGGTATTGCTTCAGAGGGATGGGTTATCATCCACAGTACCATAATGTATATTCTATGATCACTCCATTGAATTTTCTTTCCATTACACAATTGCAGCAATTTGACAAGGAGTCTAGGATTCTTATTTCTTACATGAAGAGCATTGGCATACTAGCTTGGTCCATTTGCATCAAAGCAATTCCTTTGAACAGGAAATTGAGCTCATTGTACTGCTAAGGAAACACTAACAGCATTGATATTTGCTCCAGTGAGAAAAACAAGAATATTTGGAGCGGGAACTCCAGTGGTATCCTTTCGTCAAAGGCTCACCTCTTGCCCACTCTCTGCTTGCTTTCTATCACAGGGTAGGCCATGTCAAGGTTTGTAGTTATGACCATCTCATCCATGGGCAGGCGTAGTAAGATACTCTGATCACGGTACCATTGATCAACCTGCCAATCTAATGTATCTCATGCTCCGTTGGTTCCACGGGTTTGAAAAGACTGTAGGAGAAGGAAACAGACACCTTGCAGAAGGGACTATTATTCATCTGTTTCCAGAAGAAATCGAAGAATTTCTTGGTGACCTTGGTATGACAGCGTAGGGAGATGAATTGTGCTTTACTTAGCAATTGCTTTGGAGGATTTCCGTGGAGGGATTTGTGATGGAAGTTGAGCATGAGGCCAAGCAGCTAGGATGAAGTGTAGAGACCAGTGCTTATATTGTCCCGTCTCTGCTGGGGCAGTCCTTCAACCACTCCAGTGCTTGCTTTTACCACAGGGTAAGCCTGAGAATGCTCTTACTTTGGACCATCTCATCCATTGGAGATCCATAAAACACAGCAAAATATCTCCCAACAACCTCATCCACTGCTGGATGATAATAAATAAATCTAGCATGCTGCATGGATGGGGAATTAAACCGAGTTTGTGGCAATCTTTTCTCTGTCACTTCATTGTTGGTTGCCAAGAATCCTAATCCACCTGGTTTAGCTGCTGAACATTTTGTCGAGGCCACGAAAGGGGGCGACATCTATGGAAGATTTGCTTCCATTTGCCATTGAGAGACAGAAATCTGCCATATTTTTCAAGGCTGGTTGTGTTCTGCTTTTTAAAGTCATGTGTTGTTTAGAGACATTTCCAGCAGGGAGTTTCATTTAACTGGTTCAGTGGGTTTGAATATGAGTCGAGAAGGAATTGAGGTATCATAAGGAACAGCTCTCCTCTCCTAAAGATGCCCAGAAGCTGCGATGCTCCCACCTCTCACAGACCATGGGCAAACACAGGTTAGCAGGGGTTGCTGGGATGCTCTTCCAGTTATCATAGACTTCCTCAGTCTGTGAGGACCTCAATATCCTTCCATTAATTGCGTTTCCCCTTTATTTTACTGTTCAAAAGAAAAAGATATGCTTCTGAGTGGCTTCTGGAATGTAAGCGACGGAAGTATGACATCTTGGCTTCCAGGCTGCATTGTAACCTCAAAATCTTTCATTACCAAGAACTCTGTAAGCACTGATCTTCTCTCAACTTCTAGCAGTAAATTATTTGCGGATCATCCATGATTTATTGTTATGTTGGTAAGGGAAATCGTATCAAGAGCTTTAGATTGATGATGGGTAACACTGAAGAACTTGAGGAGCATTCCATAATCAGTTTCATGACTTTATATTTTAGACCAGATTACACCTGCCTAAAGAAGGAGAGCCTTGGCACAATAGTAAAGCTGTTGTTGTGTGACCTTGAGATTACTGGTTCATGGGCAGTAACAACCTCTTGCAAAAATGCAAGGTAAGGCTGCATACTATAGACTCTTGTGGTCTGCCCCTTCCCGAACACTATATAGGTGGGAGCTTTGTGAACCGGGCTGCCCTTTTTATTAAGCTTGCCTATGGAACTGGCAGTTTAACCAGCCTCACATTGCATTTTTACAAGAACTTGTTACTGAAAAATTAAGAATGGGAGCCTTAGCGCAATAGGAAAAGTTGTCGTCGTGTGACTTTGAGGTCACAGGTTCAAGGTGTGGAAATAGCCTCTTGCAAAATGCAAGGTAAAGCTGTATACTTTAGGCCCTTATGATCTGCCCCTTCCTCGGACCCCACATAGGCAAGAGCTTCGTGCACTGGGGCTGCCCCTTTTTTTATACAAGGAATGAAAAATCCATGAAGAGAACACCTATTATGTGATCTCTACGTGATCCTTGTGATATGACTCCAAAGGTTAAGGGCTTCTGTGGCTTAGAGATAGCTCCAAGGTTAACCTTTTCCGTGGATAACCTTCTTCTAGAAAAACATTGCCCGATAGCACAGTTGGTTGCAAACAACTTAGCATCTCTAATGGAATACACTCGGTTGCAGGTTCAAGTCATCACTTTCTCTTTTCTTCCAAGAATTAACTTAGGTGCGCGCGCGCGTGTGTGTGTGATTTGCTCTGTAAATCTTTGCTTACATTAAGAAAAAAAAAGGCCTAATTTAATGCCTATAGGATCAAGAGGTCACTACTAATTTAGAATGGCAATTAGATAATAATAAATGTCAATACCCTATTTGAGTGCTCCACTCTTTTGCAGTCTCCGTATATACTGGAGCTTCGTGCACTGAGCTGCCCTTTAGTTTTTTGGTCACTACCAGTAACCCTAGTTGAATCTTCTTTCATCTTTTCTGCTATTTTCCTTAAAGGACAGCCTTGGTGCATGAAGCTCTTGCATATGAGGAATCCAGAGAAGGGGCAAACTACAAAAGTCAATAGTACTCAACCTTATCTTGTATTTTATAAGACAAGACAACTCTATTATTGTGCCAAGGCTACTCTTCTTTTCAGCTATTTTCCTATAGGCTTATATATTCTAAGTAATGACTAAGCCTTTTCTGTAGGCTAAGGGAACTAAAGGATTGTTAAATTATTCAAGGATGGGGATTAGACAAAATATTAATTAATTAATTATAAAAAATATATATTAATTTTTGCACGTGAGCCCAAAGTCATGGCCACGTGTAAGTATGAAATTTGGGAGGTCAATTAGATGGAATTAAATCAGACAAGTTTCTACTCTAAACAAATGGAAAAAGGCACTACATGACTGAATTAGATCATATTTTCATTTATATAGACAAGAAAATAAGTCTAAGTGAATGAATGAAAATACATTCTTGCCCACCCAAAATTACACCCAAAAAAAAAATTATACGGATAATTTTACTGTATTAATTTGCAAGAATGGGATAATTTTATCCTTAATTTTGGGTAGAATAAGTAATCCTGGGATAAGAATTATAACTTAGAGGGAGAGGTTGATACAGCAAGCCTTGTCAAATCCTTCCTCAAGATTTTACCCGCAGCATTCTTGGGTATTGAATTCACGAAGGATACTCGCCGTACTTTCTTGTACGGGGAAACCTACAGCAAAGGAGAGTACCATCCGTTAGATTACGATTGACAAATGGGGCCTATCTTTTTGGTAATCCAAACCGTTCATCTGCCGGGCCCTCTCCTGCAAGCCATGCTCGAAGAGTTTCATTGATAATCCCTGGGTTCATTATTATGAGTTGTGAAAGTGATCGGTAAACCGAGGGTTAGGATTGTATTAATCCATGAGAATTTAGGAAACATAGCCTATACATGATGGGGCCGACGGTCAATGGTTTGGATCACTACAAAACTTGGCCCCTGATCAGTTTGGATCATCCACGTGTTCAAATGGGAGATCCAAAGTGATGAGCCAGTGGCATAAACGGCGGAGATCTCTCGAGATCGATCGGATCATGGGCTTCAATTAACACCATAATGTAGAGTTAATACACAAATTTATTAGAGAAAAAAACCTTTTTGGCGACAAAATTCATGACCTGTGCTTCATCAAGAGAGCTTTGGGGTTGTCTGACCACAAAGGCCATGGGAATTTGCCCAGCTGCTTCATCAGGGTACCTGCAATTTAACACAGACAAATTGATGTGGGCCAATTTGCTCCTCCTAATTAGGATGATCCAATGAACAAGATTTGGATTGCGATTATCCAAAAAGGGCCCCCGCTAACAAAGTGTTTTGATGCCAAATCTAAATCCATATAGCAAGATCATTAAGATTAACAAACAAACGGCTGATACTTACGGGATCACCGCGGATTCGATGATTTCTGGGTGTGATTGAAGCAAGTGCTCGAGTTCTGCTGGAGGAACCTGATTACATGAACAATAAAAGAAAAATCGCTGATCAGGAACACAATTGATTAAGGATCTTAATCGATGGGTTAATTTGATTTAGCACTTACTTGATATCCCTTGTATTTGATCAATTCCTTTATCCTATCAACGATGAAGATGAATCCATCTTCGTCGATGTAACATAGATCGCCGGTTCTCAACCATCCATCTGAATCCAAAGTTTCAGCCGTCGCTGCTTCATCGCCGATGTAACCTACTCTAAAATCGCCACAATCCAAAGCAATTCATGTAAGCATGTCATCATCTTAACATATATTTCAGGCAGCTTTCATTTGGTCCACATTGATCAGTAAAGTTCAGAGGCACAGCTATTTATCCTGTGCGTCTCTGACTACAATGAACGGTGGAGATCAGCATAGATGATTTTGACGGAGTCAGTCAGTAGGGCCTATACTTATTGAGCCAGGTTTTCATTACTTATTTGATTAAAATAAAATGGAATGGAGTAGCAGGAAATGATAACTTGGAGCGAGAAGCTCTCATGTGAAAAAAAAAAGAGGTAGCTTAGTGCACGAAGCTCATGTGGATCTAGGGTCTGAGAAAGGGAGGATCACAAAGGTCTATAGTAAGCGACTTTACTTTGCATTTTTGTAAGAGGCTATTTCTACGGCAGTAAGCTCTCATATGCTATATGCAAATGCTGCCCAGAGTCCTTGATTGAGCTTCTGGGATTGATGTGATCCCATTATCAAAACCCTAACTTTGAATGATCTGACCCATAGATAGGCTACACGTAAAAAATTATTCATTGGTTGCTTTTAGCTACGAATTCTCTATAGTTTCCCCAGTTATAAAGTCTAATGATTATGAAAATACTTCGTAACCGAAAAACTAATGGCTAAAAGCATCATATGAAATTTTACGGCTTGCCCTAATAGAGGAGGATGAACAAAATGAATGTGTAAAATCATCCAAAGGTGAGGCCTAATGGAAGGGTTCTAGACTTGGATAGACATGCTATAGTCACGGAGTTTGAATTCAAGAAAAAATTGACAAGCCAAATATTCATAAAATTTGATAAATGTTCATGAAAATTTTTGAAAAAATTAATTTTTAGGATATGACTTTCTACGATCGCAAAGTTTGGATTGGAGAATAAATTGACAGGCCAAATATTCATAAAATTTGGCAAATGGTCATGAAAAACTTGGAAAAAATCATTTGCAAATATGACTTTAAGCTTTTCATTTTAATTTTTAACCATACTTACAAATTTGAGAATTCAGTAAATTATTTGTGAAATTTAAGTTTTATTTGATAAATTCATATTAATTTCTTGGAATTGGGTTTGAGCTTGAAAATTATAAGAATTTATGATTCATTGGAGATAAAGTAGGGGCATCAAAAAGTTGGAAATTTATCAAAAAGATTTCAATTATACAGAGAATTATGTGACTATGCAATTAACATAAGAAGTGGGGCCTAGATTTTAGCTAGGCTTGATAATTTGGGTCGTGTCTATGTCATGTCGAGACTAACCCATTATAGTATATGGGTCGACACGAACATGACCCGCTTAATAATTATGTCAAGAACCCGTGACTTGAACATGACATGATTATTAAACGAGTTGACAAGACACGACTCGCATAATACAGTTAAATAAATATAAAATAACTAATATAATACGATTTCTGAAGAATTGTCCTATATTTTCAACCCAATTAATTAACAGCTTGCTGGTTAGAAGGGTCAACACAATAAATTAATAAGTCACGTGTCAAACAAGTCAATATGACGGGTTAATATTGATTGACCTGAACACGACACAATTTTTGACGTGTCATTTTTGCGTTGACTCGAAAATGACACGAACACAATAAGACTCGATCCTAACCAGCTAAATTCATGTCGGGTAAGTCATGTTATTATATTTTGCCACTCCTAATTTTAGCTAATACTAACCATTTATCTTACGATGCTGTCCTATCCAAGACAAAAATGGATCATTGCCTCATACTAGCTGGGATTGGTAATTGCCTGGTTGAAAAGGATTTTTGCCGAACCCTATCCGTGACACTAATGCTTTTATCCTATCCTTAACCCGAATCGGACTTCGGCAAAGTTTTCTTACCCTAACATTGTTCCACTAAAAACATCACCTGGCCCCAAAACTGACCCGCAGAGCCAATTTGGAGCCCTGCCCCTAACCCATCCTTGTGTGGCCTTTTCTCTATTGACCATTTTTAGACTAAGAAAACTCAAAGAGAGAGAGAGCGAGAGAGAGAGAGAGAGAGAGAGAGAGGATATTACCTTCCATGATAACAGGGCCTCTAAGCCAGAGCTCGCCTTGGTTGCGTGGAGGTAAAGCAAGGCCAGTGGCGGGATCAACCACCTTGGCTTCACAATACGCCGAAAGCTTGCCGGAAGAGCCATAACGTCGGGTTTCCTCCGGTCCAACTGTTCTGCAAACCGCTCCGGTCGACTCCGTCAGCCCGTACCCCTATATATATTTTACTCAACTACATCACCAATTTTCACAAAAAAAAAAAAAAGGAGCCGCATATTTTCTTATACTCCAGTGGGACTCACTCTTTCAAAGATCCAAACCATTCATCAGGAAGGATGGGTGTACTACGAACGATTGATATATGAAACTTATTATCAACCATTTGATGTTATATGCCTCAAATCATTCCATTTAACTCTTCTAATTAACGATCAACCAAATTCCGCGAACTTCAACACTCGATAATAATAATAATAATAATAATAATAATAATAATAAACTGAATAATCCAGCATAAAATTGACTATATAAGCCCTGCCAATTGGGCCCTAAATTATGAATAATTTACAAAAACTTGACATATTTTCTATCAAATCCGCATCTAATCTGATACAATACGATTTAATTAGGTAAGTCCTGTTTTATTAATTATTCCAAGCCACTCGAAAATTTTTCTTTTTCTTTTTTTAATCTTAAACTTGAGTCCTCGTATTTTCAGACGCCCAAATAGAGTCTTAAATTAGACGCTGTCTTTTCGTGAATTTATGGGTCATTTTCAGAAGATCAAAAAATTCATCTGTTCGGCTTACCTGATTAGTTTATCTATGAAAAATCATGTTAATCGGATGACTCTAACTACTCATCTGATCCGAGTGATTTTTGTTTCAGAGGTAATCTAACGGAGGACAAACAAGATTAAAGGGTTAGATCTTCCGGAAATGATATTTATTGATGATTCGAACGTCTATAAGCTTATAACTTCATGCGGGCCCAGATTTCTGAAGATCTAGACGATTCATAATATTATTCTTGGCTTAGATGGAACACACTCTGAAATTCTCATTCATTAGATGACTAGCACCTGCTACTTCTACACGTAAAATCAATGGTGGTATATTTTTCAACTCAAGAAAAGAGAGGCTAGGATCCTCCAATGAATGATAATTTAAGAGCATAACTCATCTAATGCAAGAAAAACATTGTTAAGGGCTCGGATCTTCAAACATCAGGGCCCACATGAAATGATAGGGGCTCAAGAGAAAAAGCAAGGGGCCGATGTATCAGTACCCCTCATTCTTATTGGTATTTGCTGGTGTAGATCAGTGCATGGCCTAGAAAGGATTAGAAGCAAACGTAGGGTCATGCGTTTGATGATCTAAAGCGTTCGTCTTAGGCAGATCATGAAACAGGAACGATCTTGATCGTGTCTATTTTGTAGAGCAAAACAGATGGCTGGGAGAAATTTTTCATAAGGAGCAATTAACATCATCCATTGGAGAAGGTGCGAGCAAGAAGATGAGTGGTTTGGATTACTAAATGATGTGATGGATGTGCACATTCAACCTTTGAAACGGAGCCTTGTTCAATGATTCAGGCCGTTGGATTAGTCGTATGACAGATGGGAAAAAAATTTAAGCTGATTCAATCGTTGACTTTCACTAAAAATTTCTCCACGGAAATATAACAGAGAATCTGGAAACTGAATATATTTAGGGAAATGTAAAATTTGAAGTCATAAGATGAACGGTCTAGATCACCAAATAAGTGGACCCTACTTTTACATTTTCCATTTGACGATGAGGATGACAATTACATAAGCAACTAGGTATTGAAGAAAAGAAAAGATAAGGAAGAAGTCAAAATCGGTTCTTAGGGGCTATCGCACGGCTATAATTGCATAGATTTGTTAGATAAAATGGCATATGATCATCGTCGTCATTGTAATAATTAATATTATTTTAAATTCATTATAATTAATATTTATAATATCAATATTATCGTTTTGATTGGCAGTATAACATCATTAATTATCAGTAAATATTTAGGGTAAATAAAAGATTAAAAATGAACCACATGCAAACATCCATTTGTGAGATGAGAAATGCCATCCACAATTCCATCTGGGTATTTAAATTTTTTAATAATTCTTATTTTCTTTTATAGCCACTTGGCATTTTTGTGTCAATTCTTCAACTTCTGATCCTAAAATCTCTACCTCTAACTGCTAATAAATAAATAAGCCCTTAAAAGAGTCATTAAGGTTATTATTGAGCGGCTTGAGTGTCACTATGTATTTAGAGAGAGAGAGAGAGAGAGAGAGAGAGAGCCTAGTCTCCTTGAAAGCCCCTCTAGTCTGCAAAGCTTGGCACCAAGCTTCCAAGCTGGTAGTGTAAGTGGTGGTTATTATAATTGGAGAAGTGGTGAGAAAATATTTAAAAACTCTTGAAAACAACGAGACTTAATAGAGGTAATTAGAAGAACAAAATTCGTATAGCGAACCACTAATTGGGATAAGGCTTTAATGATGACGACAACGATGATTTATCATTAATCTGTGCATAAGGATAAGAAACTTTGATTCAATCCAGGTATTCAATCTCCCTACAGAGATGCTCAGTTGACTTGTTAACGTTGATAGGAAGATGGCTTATTCAAAAATCTATGCATAAGGATAAGGAACTTTGGGTGAACTAATGCGAACGAGCGTGAACCTCGTTTCACACTGAAAGACATAAAATCCCAAGCAACACTAGTTTGTGAGGTGGCATCAAGCATCCCAAGTAGTAAAAAAAGGGAGGTCCATTTTATAATTAATTTTTTTTTTTTTAAAGTAGCTAAAATTGTTCAAATGCAATGACTTTTTATAGATTACATAATTTTTCTATGCTGAACATGATAAACGGCTCAGATCTTTGAAAAAGAAAAAGGAAATAATTGCTCTAAAGGCAGCTTCCAAGTCTTTAATGATAAGGACTGTTTACTTGAGAATTTTTCTTCAAAGTTTGATGGGAGGTGAAAGAGACGGCTGGTTGCGAGTGAGATTCAAAAGGTTGATGGGAGGTGAAAGAGAAGGGAGGTTTCATGTTATATTAAAAAATCTCAATGCACGAAGCTCTCGTCCATGCAGAGTGAAAAAGGAGTTGCCCACAAAGGCCGCAGCCTTACCAACATTTTGCAAGAAGTTGATTCCACTTTGTACTCTGACCTCAAAGTTACATGACAACAATTTTTACCGTTACGATAATTTATATTTATATCTCACAATGAATTAAAAAGAGCATAACTCCTTGGTAATATGTACATCTCAAAAGGGATCAAATATATCTTTGCTATCCTGCCTATGTGCTCTCCCCGCCCTCCCTTCTTGCAATGTACTTTCTCTCATCAATAACAGGATTAGATGATCTAAACTGTCCATCTTGTAGGATGTTTCTTATATAATTTGTTCTACCCAATCCCATTCATTGATGTATTTTGACCTTAATCCTTGCTACTAAATATGCACTCAAAAAATAAAACTCTCAAAAGATCATAAAATATAGAAAAGTGCAGTCTTTGTGCACGAAGCTCTCACCCATGTGTGGTCTAGGAAGGGGCAAACCACAAGAGTCTATAGTATGTAGCATTACTTTGTATTTTTACAAGAGGCTATTTTCAAAACTCCCCTTAATAGAAAAATATAAATTATATTTATCTTTAATATGTGAGCAAAATTAACAAGACAAAAATGTATCTCAAATATATTCATCCATTTAGAAAGAATGTCATTATAAATAAATAAAAATTAAAAATACTATACCATAATATATATATATATGTGTGTGTGTGCTAATTTCAACTATTTAATGGAAGTGCAATAATAAGCTGAAAAAATTAGAGAAAATGACAATTAAAAACTTTTTCTCAGGCAATCAAATGTCACCTGCAACTCCTTGCTGAAATTACCTTGACGCGCCCATATTTGTTTATGGGCAAGATTGTTAAAATAATTAACCAACGGTTACACATAGCACATAAAATATAGATTTCTGCAGGTGTGACAACTATGGCCATTAATTTGGTAAGTGTGGGACCCGTCATGGTGATCCAAGCCGCTCTTTTTGTATGCCAAATATTATATTAGCCTTGAAAACGAAATTCTCTCCATTGAATGATCCAACCGCTAACTCCGCCAATGCCGGTCCCAAGCCCGGATAAAAAGGAGGAGGGTCTTGCGTCAGGTGCCAGCCGGCAAGGGGGAAGTTGAAGATGATTCTATTATTTCTTTCTTACAACTGAATATGCATTTGTATATTAGTTTGTGAGGAAGAAATGAGAATCATCTCCAAATCTTAAAGATGGCAACCCTTGTATCGGTAGCCACTGACAAGGGGGAAGTTGAAGATGATTCTATTATTTCTTTCTTACAAATAAATATGCATTTGTATATTAGTTTGTGAGGGATAAATGAAAATCATCTTCAGCTTCTTAAAATATGGCCACCCTTGCGTGGCAGTAGGCTAAGAAGGGTGAAGTCGAAGATGATTTTAATGATTTTAATGAAAATCATCTTCGGCTTAAAACTATGTGCAACCCCAACATGACATGAATCGAAATCGAAATTCGCTCAAGCTAGGGCGTTCCCCATAAGCGACGCCTTGTGCATCGGATCCCTGATGCGGTGAAAAATAGGCAAGGGTTCTTGGGCGTTCTCCCGTAAGCGACGCGGCTACATCGGATCCCGGGTGTAGTGAAAATGGGCAGGGCTGCTAGAGCGTCCCCTCGGAGCGACGCGGCGCATCGAACCCGTGTGCGGTGAAAAGTGGACATGGGTTCATACCATGGAGGTCGAGAAAGGCGATAGTAAATAGAATCTCCAAATCATAAGATTCGCATCGCTACATGGAATATAGGGACATTGGATGTGTAAGAGTTTGGAGTTAGTAGACACGATAAAACGTAGGAGAGTCAACATCGCTTGTATCCAAGAAACCAAGTGGAAAGGGGCTAAAGCTGTGAGAAATAGATGGGTATAAATTATACGTAGGAAAGGAAAATAATAGAAATGGCGTAGGAATAATAGTGGATAAGGAATTAAAGGATAAAGTTGTGGACGTTAAAAGAATCGGTGATAGAATTATAATAATAAAAATGATTCTAGGAGAGCGTATTATAAATATTATAAGTGCATATGCACCACAAGTAGAACTACAAGATATAATTAAGAGGCAGTTTTTGGAAGATATGGAGGGAGGCATACAAGAAATTCCCAATACCGAGGAATATTTATAGGAGCAGACTTAAATGGCCCAGTAGGAAAAGATAAGGAAGGATATGATAGAATACACCTGAGGGTATGGTATAGGTGAACGAAACGAGATGGGGAGAATATCCTCGATTTGCTTTGTCATATAACCTATCCATTGCAAATACACTCTTTAAGAAGAGGATGAACACTTAATAACCTTTAAAAGTGGACTTCATAAAAGCCAGAATAGACTTTTTTTCTACTTAGGAATAATGAACGATCTATATGTAAGGATTGTAAGGTGATACCCTATGAGAGTTTAACCTCACAACATAGGTTAATGGTTATGGATATTCATATCAAAAGATGGAGTAAAAGAACCGAACTTAATACGCATCCAAAACTAAGTGGTGGAACTTAAAAGGAAAGAAAATAACCTCATTCAAAAAATAAGTTGATGGTAGAAGGAAATTGGAATTATGAAATGCAGTAAATACCATGTGGACTAATATGGCCGAGTCCATTAAGAAAGTGGCAAAAGATGTCTTAGGAGTATCTAAAGGTAAAAGGCTATTAGCAAAGGAAACATGGTGGTGGAATGAAAGCAGTCTGAAAAAACTATTAAAGAAAAACGAATGCATTTTAAAGTATGTAGAAGATTAGAAATAATGAAAACTATGAACAATATAAGAATCTTAACGTTCTGCTAAGAGAATAGTAAGTGAGGCTAAACTTAAAGCATATGATGAGCTACTATAATGGTAGAACAAGAGAAGGTGAGAAAGATGTGTTTAAACTTGCAAAGGTAAGAGAAACGTAAGAGTAAGGACTTAGAGCATGTTAGGTGCATTAGAAGCGATGATCAAAGGGTATTAGTCAAAGACGCTGAGATCAAACAAAGGTGGGAAATATACTTAAAAATTGTTAAATGACAATAGCCCTGAGAATATAGGGATTGAAAATACTATAAATCTAAATAACACTGGATATTATAGATATGAACGTAGGATTAGAATGCTTGAAGTAAAAGAGGCCTTGAGAAAGATGAAATCGGGAAAGGCCATGGGGCCGATGGTATACGATAGAGGTTTGGAAGCATATGGGAGATATTGGGGTAGTTTGGTTGACGAGTTGTTTAACAAGATTATAAAATCAAAGAAAATGCACTAATGAGTGGAGGAAAAGCTCTTATTGTACCAATCTATAAGAATAAAGGAGACATTCAGAAGTGCACTAATTATCGAGGGATCAAACTTATGAGCCACACCATGAAACTTTTGAAAGAGTCATTGAGAAGAGGCTACGACATGAAACAAGTGTATCTGAGAATCGGTTTGGTTTCATGCCCTGGAGGTCTACCATGGAAGCTATTTTCTTACTAAGACAATTAGTAGAGAAATATAGGGAGAGGAGAAAAGACCTACACACATGGTCTTTATTGACTTAGAGAAGGCTTATGATAGAGTCCCTAGAGAGTTAATATGGAGGGTGTTAGGTGTTAAAGGGGTTTCTCAGGGGTATATAGACATAATTAAAGATATGTATGAGGGAGTCAGAACAAATGTTAAGACCACTAAGTGGCGGTGTGATTTTCCCCCGTCACCGTCGGATTGCACCGGATCGGCATTGAGTCCATACCTTTTCACATTAGTTATGGATGAGTTAACAAAACATCCGCATGAGGAGATTCCACGGTGCATGCTATTTGCGAGACGATATAGATCCTACTTGATGAGACAAGGGTGCTACCATAAAGCTAGAGCTATGGAGAGAAGCATTAGAATCGAAAGGATTTAAAATTAGCCTAACTAAGGCAGAATATATGGAATGTAATTTTAGCGAGGAGAGTGAGTGGAGCACCGGTCAAGATTGATAACCAAGAGGTCCCCATGAGAGACCACTTCCGATACTTAGGATCATTGATCCACAGAGAGTGGAGAGATTGAGAGGGAGGTTACTGCGAGAATCCAAGCGGGTTGGAACAAATGGAGATGTGCATCGGGGTTTTATGTGATCGCGGGTGCCACTCAAACTAAAGGGAAAATTCTATAAGATGGTATAAGGCACGGCCACATGCTCTATTGATCGAGTGTTGGGCGTTTAAGGAACATCATACTCATAGGTCAGTGTTGCGAAATGAGGATGTTGAGATGGATGAGTGGTAAGACAAGAAAGGATAAATTAGAAATGAAAATATTAGAAGAAATTTAGGGATAAAGACCAATAGGTAACAAGATGAGGGAGATTAGACTTAGATGGTTTGGACGTGTTCAAAGGAGACCAACAACGGCACCAAGAAGGAGTGAGGCGGCAATACAAGTTGAAGCGTTCTAAAAGAGACGAGGGGAAGGCCCAAAAGAACGTGGATAGAAGTGGTGAGGAAAGATTTAAAAACTTTGGGACTAAATGAAGCCATGGTATTTAATAGAGTGGAATAGAGGAATAAGATTCATGTGGCCGACCCCTAATTGGGATAAGGTCTTGATGATGATGATGATGATGATGATGAATGATCCAACCGCTGTCTTGAACAGAAAGTAGAAAACACAATGGTGGATCATCCAATGGAAACAGTTTCTTATCACCGCCCACGAACAGTCTGGCTCAGAAAATGAACGGCTGAGATCAGCAACAATGTGGGCCCATAGGTAGTTTCATCCACATAATTTCTCTATTTTTAACACAAGGGAGAGACAATCGCAGTTAAACTGACCTGAGTTATCTGCACTTTGGGAAACCTTTCCATGAACTTTTCTATCACCTCCTTCCCTAGGGGAGCACCACCACAAGCAATCGCCTCCAGGGAGCTCAGATCGTACGGCTCAGATTCACTCCCCTTCGCCATCGCCACCACAACCGGTGGGGCCACAGCAAAATGCGTGACTTTGTAGTCCTCTATTGCCTTCAAAGCCTTCTGTTCTTCAAATCTCTCCATCAAAACCATCGTTTCCCCTATCGCCACCGCCTTCATTACATACGAAAGCCCGTAAGCGTGGAAAAGGGGAACTGCCGCTAAAATCACCGCCGGCACCGGGCGTTGTTGCCGGACTGCATGGGTTCCGGCGACGTTGGAGATCAGATTCAGATGAGTTAGAATCACTCCCTTGACTTTCCCAGTTGTGCCGGAGGAGTAAAGAATTGCTGCCGGATCAGATTGGTATACTTCAGTGGTAGCCCACCCGCGAGTCCCAGTAATCGGAGCCGTTGATACCATTCTCTCAAAATCCGGGGAATCCAAGAGGATGTTGGGCCGAGGAAGGGGAGGGAGCTTGTGGGCCAGGGAGGAAGTGGTGATGGCGATGACCGGACGACTGAGATTGATTTGGCGGGAGATCTCCGATGGAGTAGATGAAGGATTAGACGGTGAGATGATGACTCCCAGGGAGAGGAGGGAGAAATAGAGGACAGGGATGTTTAGAGAATTGGGTCCCAAGATGAAAGCTGTGTCACCCTTTGAGACTATCTTCTGGAGATTGGAAGCTAGTGTTTGCGTCCGTTGGATGAAATCTGAATAAGATAGACGGGTGGCAGTGGAAGAATCAACGAGGGCGGTTGGGTTTTGATTTCCAAGGAGAGAGAAGGCGTAGGAAGGGAAGGAAAGAGGAAGGTTTAACGGTGGAAGTGGTGGAGAAGGACGAAGGCTGTGGAAGGTTTTTGTTTTGGAGCAGAAACCGTTCTTTGGAGGGTTTGGTTCCGCCATTAGAGGTGGTCTGTGGGAGACTTTTTGGGTTTTGGGGGGAGTTGGAGAGAGAGGAGACTATGTTGGGGTCAGAAATGGTGTATTTAAATGAGTGGGGAAGAGTAAGGGCCGGCTTTGATTGGAAGAGAGTAGTAGTTGGGACTTTGGAGTATTAAAATGGAGAGAGAGATTAGAGGAAGGACCAGTATAAAAGCAGGTTAAGACAAGAAGGGGTAGCTCAATTGCACTGAGCTCCCGCTTCAGGGTATGAGAAAGCGGTGGACTATAACGGCCTCAAAGGCACACAGTCTTATTTTGCATTTGTACATTTGTAGGTTATTGTTTCTACGTCTTAAACCTGTGACCTCAAAGTAACATGACAACTGTCATCTACCCAGAAAGTTCTGCTAATGAAGGGTTTGATGGCAGGACATATATTAGGACAAAAAATGTGTTGTAATACTGAAAAAGGGCAAAAAGGAGAAGAAAATAACAAAGTTGTGGGCTTACTTCTTTGCTTTTTTATGGAAAGCAAGGAATTCATTTGATTCGGCTTCCATAAAATATTCTCGGTACCAAAACTCAAGTCTATTAGAAATCTACAAGTGCAAGTTTGAAAATTTAGATTTAATTATTTCTACTATATTTTAGGTATTTTACAATAGAAACTCAATAGGAACTTAATTGTTTTCTATTGAGAAATATTCTAAAATACAATAAAAATAATTAAATCCTATTTTAGAAGTACCCACTAAAATAGTTATTGGCAACATTTATTTCTATAACTTGTTATATGATATCTGTTTGTGAAAGTAAGAGTGTCATTTGGTAAAGGGTGATTATAATATTTGCTGCTGTTGAACTACAAAATAGTTTTGGTAATCTATATATTTATATGACAAAAAACCTATTTAATCTATTTACTTGGTTACCTTTGCTCTCTTTATATATGTGTGTGTGTGTGTATGTGTTAATTTTAACTGTTCCTACAAGTGCAATGAGCAAGTAACATTTGATTGGCTAAAAAAAAGTAGAAAACAAAAAAAGTTAGAGGAAATGAAAGTTAGAAACTTTAAACCTGCAACTCCTTCCTAAAATTATTACTCCCTCTATATATACAAATTTATTTATTGATTGATAAATATTAACATAAAATAATTTACTTCCACCAATAGTGGCGCCAATAAAGTCTCTCAGGCTTTGCTTATTTGATGTTGTTGGCGAGGGTAGGAGTTTAGTTGATCTTTATTTGTTTGCCTGATGATTTTTGAAATTTAGGGAGATGTCTGGTGTTTTTTAATATATTGGGTTCATGATGCTCTCAAGTTAAGAAGGTTAGTTTAGTTTATTTGATGATTGGTTTATCTATTAGTTTCTCATTGAAGGGGAACCTTGGTACAAGGGTAGAGTTGTCATTATGTGACCTTGAGGTCATGAGTTCAAGGCGTGGAACACAATCTCTTACAAAATGCAAAGTAAGACTGCAAACTAATGACCCTTTGTAACGCCCGAGCAATTTATGCTATTTTTAACAAAAATTAGACATTCTATGGGAAAAGAAATGTATTGAATGTTTAACCTTATTTAAAATAGTAAATGAAGGAAATTGTGAGGAAACTTGGCACCATTAGATTCTACTTGAAAAATGGAATCCAACGCCTCAAAGAACGCTGAAAACGGAGTTTATATGAAGAAGTTACGGTCGTTTAAAGATCAAGGGCAGTTCTGTAATTTAAATAGAAAATGAAAAAGAACAAAAAACGCAGGGGGCCGTTTTGATAACAGCAGCCCTGTTGTCTTCCTCCTCAGATTTCTCCAGAAACCCTCCTCTCCCGATTTTTCTAGAGAAATCTACCACTGCCAAGGGCGACACCGCCATTGGTAGCACTGCCATAGCAAGGCTATAAAAGCCCCATCTCCCCCCTCTCCAAAACACAAGTTTTCTGGCGATTTTGGGACTGGGGTTTCCTACAAAAATCGAAAATACGTCTCAACCCAGCTCCCTGCGTGCTCCGGCAACGGCCAGGCCCAATTTAGGTCGGCCCTTCCTTTACCCGTCTCCCCATTTCCCCTCTTTTCTTTCTGGTCTTGGCAGTGGGGTTTCCCCCTTTTTCGAGTTTTCCGGCGAGCAGGAGGATTAGAGTGAAGAATGGGGTTTCACCATCGGCGATAGGCGCTCCATGGCTGCCCAGGTAAGCCGTCCTTCCCTCCCTATTAGGTTCTTCCCCCTTTCAGGCTAGATCCATGCTAGATCTAGCGTTTCCAGCCAATTTCCAGCCGGATTTCCTGGCTGAAAAACGTCCCAAGCCGGTTCCAACCGGCCCTACACGAACAAGGCGTCTCAGGGACGCCATGCATTACCTGTGCCTGGGACTGGGTGTAATGACCCCGAATTTTTGTAAATTATTAAGGAAAATTAATAAAGTTTGAATTTTTAGAAATTCTGGGTTGGAATATTAGGTTATTGAAAATTCTCTTTTTATAGAGATTATATTATGAATTAAAACATAGAAATTATAGATGTACTTGGAAAACTGATCGAAACAACATTAAGTACATTCAATTCTGAGTTAAAATGAAAATTCCTTAATTTTTCCATTTGGGGGTAAAATGATAATTTTACCCATATCTCATATCTAATAAATAAGACCTTAATATTCATGAAGCACTTAGAAATACGATTTCAACGCCACTAAGTACGCTCAATTCTGAGTTTGGACAAATATTGCCTATTATTCTCCAATTTTGGAGTTAAAAGGGCAAAAAGGTCATTTTACATAAAAAGTGGGGCCCACAAAGTGGGCCAATGTTCTAGAAGCACCAATAATTGCTCAGTGCATTATTGCTAGTAGTGGAGATTGTAGTGGGAATGGAGAATGCATTAATAATTAAAAATTCTAAGTAATAAAATATCTTATCATAAAAAATGATTAAAAAAAATCAAATTTGGCTATAAATATGTCCCAAAAATTTTCACAACCTTAATCACGAAATTTCCAAATCTTCCCTGGAATTTCAGCCCCAAATTCCCCTTCATCCCTCCCCAAACTCTCTTTTCCTTATTTCTCTCTCCTCTTTCTACTTGGAACAAGAGACCTAAATTCAATTAGGCACTCCGTTCCAGGAAGAATCTCATCAATCCACTATACATAACATCATATACTACAGTATATACAAAAACCCCAAATCAATTTCAAGATCCAACGGTTCCAACAACAGAAAATAAAAAAAAGGTGGACAATCGGGCTATATTATCATCAACCGGTAATTCTCTCAAATTGGGCATCAATTATATTGTTTTTCTCCAATCAAGTAGGTGGAATTACTTTCCATACACATTTATTATGGTTTAGTGTAATTTTTATTTTTCTGTAATTTAATTTGAATGAAAAATGGTAAAAATAAAGTAAATACAAGAGCCTTCAATTTATGGTGATAGAGAGCTCAAATAGAAATTCTGAGCTTTTCAATCGATTCATAAGAGTCCAAAACCTTTAGGGTACAATTTTCAAGAAAATCTAATAAGGTTTGGACCCTCAATTGAGAGAGATTAATTTTGTTAGGCCCAAATCAAATCTGGACTCTAGGAACGGTTATAAACTTCAATTTAAGATTGTGGAGTCATATGAACTCCAAATTGAGATCAGAAATAAGCTATGGAAAGCTTGTAATGTCTAGTTTCTAATGAAGTCATAATATTTTTAAAAATTATTCCTGAATTATTCTGTATTTTGGAAATAAGTGTCCGATTTCTAAGATCTTCAAGATCTGAGGTGATCAGATCTTAGAAATTTATTTTAATGATAATATAATAATGTAATAAAGTAATATCTATGATTAATTTGTACAGATCTTGGATAAATTAGGGGATCTACCCTTTATGGTAGAAAAACCCTAAAAAAAATACAAAGGGACCCACTTGATCAATGAGATCAAGTATGATCAGATCCTTGGGATAGATTAAAAGGATGATATTATAATGGAATCCAGTTAGATCATAGATGAAATGTGACAAAATCAAGTGGATATGATTTTTGGATCTTAATGGATTAAAAGCCCTAAAGGTAATTAAAACCCTTAATCTAAAGGAAAACACCTAAGATCTAATGGTTGGATCATATTTAAAGGTTTATAATAATCTTAATAAAATTAGTTAAATTGTATTTTATTGGATATAGAAGTGTAAATGTGATTTATGTTTTAAGTTTTAATTTTCTTTTATTGGATATAGAAGTGTAAATGTGATTTATGTTCTAAGTTAGAAAGCATGATAATGTAATCTTTAAATTTTAGTATGATATGCCCTAAATGAGTAATTTGTTAGTAGATTTGATTATCTTAGGATCATGTTAGTGTAAATTAGGATTTAAACATGATTTCATTATGATAGAAGATGTGTTTCATAACTTATGATCATGTTAGTTTTATTTTACTAGCTTAAGTTACATTCATAGGAAGAATATTAGTATATAGTTGTTAAACTTATATTTGATTTATGCTTTCAAGTTGATATTTACTTATTGTCAAATTTTATTCAATAGTTAAGTGATTGTTAAGATATAGGAGCATAAATCACCAAAAATGTAAACTAATGAAATATAGAAATTCATGGACAGCTAAGATAAATTACTGATTTTGACTTAATAAGGGCTATAGTTAGTAGGACAATATAAGGCATGATTTATCATTTCCTTGGCCCAAAGTAGGAAAATAATGAACATCCATGGATGACATTGTACATATCCATGGAAATTAATTAAAATCAATTAGAGAAGGGACTTAAGGTAAAGAGCTCATAGGAACCTTGTCAAAGGTTGAGCTAGTACCACTCCAGTGGACTCTGAACATTGTGGTTATAGGGGGTATACAAGAGCCAAGTGCTTTTCCCTCACCTCCCATTAACGTAAAAGAGGTCTAAACGCCTCTTTACATGAGGGTTGTATTAACCACTTTTTGACAGACTTTAACTGGTAAGTACTAGTCATCCTGAAATAAGGAGGAGTTGTCTAGTGATAGGAAGAAATAAATTATCTTCAACCAAGTAAGACACTAACTGGTTGAATAATAATAAGAACATAAAAGATAGCAAATTATCTAACCCTAATAAAAATAGTAAGTGAGATAAGGATGATCAAACAAGATGATCTTGTATGATCAAAAACAATAAGGAAAAAGAAACATTAATGTAAATTAGATTGTTATGTATGATATAGATAGTATTTGTATAGATTATATTAAACCATGGATATATGATATTCAAGGAAGAAAGATTCAGATAATCCTACATAAGGATGATCAAAAGACCATGTAGTATGTACCCTTGATTAGAAAAATGACATTATACATATGATTTGACAGATATATGTTGATCGAGACTATGACAGATTTCAAGAAGTAAGAATACCTTATTGAGGTAGGTGGATTATTAAGAATGCCTTTACATGAAGATACATGTCTAATACATCATCTTATGTTTTAAAGTATTGACATGTATGATACCAATATATTAAGGTAAATACCTCAAATTGAAATATGATCCAACCAAATGATGAAGAAAATAAGTATTAAATGGTCAAGTTGAGAATTGAGAATAATCCTAAGTGAATAGGAAAGTAAAAAATATTCCAGTCCTAAATAAACAGACAGATAGTCTGATATGTATAAGTATTATTTCACATACAAGCTTGGAGGCTTGTGGTTTTGTTTTAAACAGGCATAAGCCTGGGGATGCTATACTAGGAGAGTTAAGAGGGTTTGGCCACTCACTCTTTGAAACTTGATGATATTGAATACCAAGCCTAAGAAAGGCTAAAAGTCGAGTGGGGCATTTATGGGAAGGCCACCACTGTAACAGCCATGGTCCTCCCATATGGACATGGATATTGTAATTTCCACCAAGAATGGTATAAGTGGATTATTGAACAGTTATCCAGGCGCGCTGTGCGGATTAGACTGCAAGTATAGTGGTCCTTGATTATTTTGCATTATGATGCATATGAAATTGGCATAGTGAAATGCCTTAAGGGATGTCATGATGAAATGCCAAGTAATTGTATATTACCAATATTTTTCCTAAGAAGGGAAATTCCCTGTATAGTAATTAGCTGAGATACAAATCTCTTATAATGAAAGGAGTTGATCAGCTTTGTATAAAAATGATTCTTGATTATTTTTACATTTTTAATGGATTTGTCTTTATACAATATGCATGTATAAAGGTGAACACAAATGACAAGGAAATGAGATGTCCTTATAACTAATAGTTATTAATGAATGTGTTTATGATAGAACGAATTATGAGATACTTGAATATTGAGATTATACTGTCAATAACTTACATTCTTATCCCCTACCAAGCATAGCTTGCTGAGATATTGTAAATGTTCGAATGTTTACAATATCTCAGATACAGAGAAGGAGACTTAGGAGCTCAAGACTTGAAGAACAATTGAAGAATAAGTAATCAAGGTATATCCCTTGAAACATTGCATTAGAACATGTATTGAATTTTGAACTTTGTAATTTGGATTGTATATTTGGACAAGTATTGTAAGGATACAATGGGTCATGTCTTGTGAACCACTGGATGGATCCTGAAGTTTAATAAAAGAATGTTCCTTCAATGGAATTTTATCTTATACAAAATTCTACTTATGTTATGTATGAGGTGGTGACTTAAGTTTTACAAAACAAATTATAAAGAAAAGAATTTTTGCTGCTTTGGTTTGCGAAATTTTTTTACTCTAAGGGCCTTATCTTTACAAAATGTATTATAAAATATGCTATAAAAACCCGAGTTGCCACACTGGGTCCCTGGGAGGTTCCAGGAGTATGATAGTACGTACACTGTCCCTGGTGCGGCCTTCGGGTGCGTGTGTGACATGGGGCACGGGTCTTAGCTCGACCAGGATGCACGGGGTGCCCTGGGAGCTCAGACGCCCCATGCTACACCAAAGGTGCGTTCGTGCGATGCCATCCAGGATGCACGTCATAGCGTCGCTTGGGCATGCATGTGGGCGTGTAAAACGCGGTCCCTGGCACGGCCTTTGGGCGCGCACGCACTTGAGGCGGTTGCGGTTCAACCAGGATGCACGGGTGTCCTGGGAACTGGGACACGCAGACCTAATGGGACTTTAAAGTTAGGATCAAAGGACAATTTACAGAGTTTAACTATTGAATAGTAGATCCATATCATAGGATCTAGCTTGACAATGAATTAGGTAAGGACCATGGACCCTAAAAGGCAGATCTAGTGATCTAATGTGTAAATCGAATGAAATTGATAAGGAGTCCTTGTATCCATTCATACCCAGGAGTTTATAAATGAGACCCAGTGACGGGTTGAGTGATAAAGGACGCGACTCCAGGAGACTTTGAGGTAGGTGCTCTATCGCTACTAGACTTTTAAAAAGAGCCATGATTGCTTTGAGACTGCATGTTTTAAGTATAGGTTATATGACTTGTTTAGCATGACTTAATCTTATAAACGAATTCAGCATGCATATGACAAATACATTATGCATTAATATGTTTTGCAAACAATTGCATATATTGCATGATTTGTGAGCATTGAGTTCTTGAAAAATTGCATGTCCTTGAGGGTTACCAAAAGACGCTAGAGTGCCCAAAAGACGTTGGGTAGGCAGTTGTGAGGGCCAGGCAGTTGTGAGGAACCCAAAGAGGACAGGTTTTGAAAAAGAGGTTTTCGCTTGTTTGATCTTATATGATTTGGGCTAATAAGCTCGTGGGCACTATGCCAAGAGGTCTGGGTTGGCCTCCAGCCTCTACCACTATTAGGTGGAATGGGTATCACGCCCAAAAAGGGCAATATCCCTACGTCGATTGCATGTGGTACAGGGGGCTACCACTGGTGTCACGGCACTGGGTCGATGTGTCATATGCCCTGTGGAGGCTATGACGATGTGTCCCTAGGTACCCGGGGACCACACGGCGGCGAGGTCGTGGGCATAGTTGGGCCCTATGGTTTGAGGATTTACTTGCATTGCATATGGCATGACATGAGGTTGATCGATCATACCATATATCCATGAGTTGGATTCAGTTGAGCATCTAAGCATATCATTATGTTTATAATATATATATATATATACTTTCGATTTGAATTATGCTATTCTTTAAGTCGTCAGTATTTCAATTCGACAGTGGTTTTTAATATCGATATTGAACATAATTGTTCGAACATGCACATGTTTTAAAGAGCATATGATTTTAAAGATAGCATGCATTGTAAAACTAGTAGTGATAGACTCCTAATGAGTATAGTATATACTCACCCTATCCTTAACATTTTTCAGGATAGTTCCACTCACAAATAGAAGATGCCTCAGGAGATATTAGTGCTATGAGCAAGTGAACCAAACAGGAGACAATTATACATGTAAGTAAACTATCTACCCTTTGGACATGTATTTGTATTTATTTACAGTTGGTCTCACGTGTCTTTGTATTTGGATAGACCTAGGGAAAAACATTTATGATTTCTGAAGTTTTTCAAAAACTACTTTAATTGTTGTGAAAGCAAATAACACTCGGGGTTTTCAAAATGAGTTTAAAACAAAAGGTTTTCCGCTGCATTGCATGGTTTTTATAGGGGTGCATCCCGCCTTAGGAATTTAGATCTTGCATTTAAACATGCATGGGAAAACCCAGGTTGTCACACCCTTGTGGTTTGCCCTTTCCTTTAATCCCATATACGTACGAGTTTTGTGCACTAGGGCTGCCCTTTTTTTATTTTATATTGAATCCTTTGCTAAATGGTGGAAGAGCACTTGAGAAAGTTGGTTGTTGTCCTCATTATTGTTTGTTGTCCTCTTTATTAGAGAAGCAACTTGTGATTTTGCTGACTAGCTAGGCTTACCAAAGGGGAAACATCAGGTCACATGTTCAAGGTGTGGAAATAGCCTTTTGCAACATGCAAGGTACAACTGCGAACTATTGACCTTTATGGTTCACCCCTTCTCTTTCTTTTCTTCTTGCCCAACAATTATATAAGAGAGAGAGAGAGAGAGAGAGAGAGAGAGAGAGAGAGAGAGAGAGAGAGAGAGAGAGAGAGAGAGCTTGCTGATTCTATCATTTGGGAAAACAAAAACGAGAAAATTAGTGAAGGAGAAACTGGTAGTATTTTGTTAGCTACTTTGCATATGTAATATATGCTTGAAAGGCTTGATTTGTCTGCATCATTTATACTTAGCTAAGAAGGGGAGTCTTGGTACAACGGTAAAAGTTGTCGTCATGTGACCTTAAGGTCATAAGTTCAATGCATGGCAATAGCCTCATGCAAAAATTCAAGGTAAGACTGCATACTATAGGTCCTTGTGCGCACGGGCTTCCTTTATTTATGCTAAGCTAAACTATCGTAGATGGCTCAAAGAGGTGTCTTTCACCCAAAACTTAGGTTTGATCCACAGATTTAATTTTTTTTTATTTTTATAAAAGCCTCAAAAAATATAGTTCTTTCTTAGCAAGTGTGAGTAGTCGAACTCATAATAAAAGTAGACTGTACACAATTATTATTGTAGGGAAGCACTTTCTGCCCAAATGGGCTGCACAACAAGTCAGCCATATGGACCACTTTCCTCGTGGCAAACACTTGGGACATTCAGTTGGGACCTATTCTCTCGTATATATCAACAAAGTTTACAAGGATAAAAGGGCAGCCTCAGTGCACACAAAGCTCCCATGTATGTGGGGTCGGAGAAGGGCAGACTTTGTATTTTTGCAAAAGGTTATTTTCACGCTTTGAACCCATGACCTCAAGGTCACATGACGACAATTTTACTGTTGCATCAAGGCTCCCCTTCAACGATAAATTTGCAAGGATAAATTTACTAATTTGCAACAACCGAAAACCAAAGCTAAATGTTGGGAAGAAGAAATAATCCTGGAATAAAATTATAACCGAGAAAAAAGGTTACGGGTTTAAGGCGTTAAAACAGCCTCTTGCAAAATGCAAGGTAAAACTGCGTATTATAGATCCTTGTGGTCCGTCCCTTCTCTGGCCCTTGTATACACGGAAGCTTTGTGCACGGGACTGCCCTTTCTTACCAAGAGGTTGATAAGGTGAGCTTCACCAAATCCTTCCTAAAGATTTTACTTGTAGCGTTCACAAAGATTGAATTTACAAACCGTACTTGCTGTATATTCTTGTGGGGTGCAACCCCTTGATCTGCACCATATTTTAGATGAGTTCTAGACCACATTTTTTTTACATAACTAATAGAGGGTGAGATTTTACATGTTGTGATCCAAATCATTCATTTGTTGCACTTTGTCCACAAATACCCTGGCTAGGTGACTCGAGCGTAGTTCTAAAACTCGCGAGTTGACATGTGAATTAGAATTAAGGTGTCAAAACTCAAAATGCGGACTCTGCCAAAATGAGTCATCTGAGGATAAATAATGAGGCGAAGAACTTGGTAAAGCAGAAGCAGAAATATAATTCATACGCTAGAAATTCTTTGTTTGACTCGGGAAAACTCAGCAAGTGTTCTGAGTCGACGCTGACGAGAGTACAGCTAGGAGCTTGTAGCTGACTCGGTCACTCGGTACCCTGCTCAGAAAATATCATCTTCATTGGATTTGGACGATCATAACCTTTTATTGTTGCCAGATGCAGAATGGTCGGTTGGGATTATCCATTTGATGAGATTTCGATTCGCGCCCTATTGTCTGGTAATTTCATGATAATTTGCATTAAATTATTTATAAAACTGGGACAACAAAAAGTTTCATTCAGGGAATTATGTAACTATGTTACGAGATTTGCAAAGCCTTGGATTAGAAATGGCTCCATTCATGCAAAAGTGGGACCCAGATCAGAAACGGCGTTGATCATTCGATTGATGAAGAGATGAAATCCACATGCATGTTCATTTACCCCTAGCTTTTGCATTTGGTCATAGACATCGGGGCACCTCTCCTGGGATTTGGTCAGAGATTTGAGGTGACACTTTTTTGGAGTGATTTTAAGTAGATTTAGAAATTAAAATATTATTCTAGGTAGTTTGATTAATAACTCTATGGAGGGGCATCGTTCTTAAGCTATTTATATCTAGATAGCAGATCTTGGGAAAATTAGATGAACGGCTGGATCCATCACAAACGTCAGTATTTTAAATGGTAATCTCGAAGCTTGGCCATTTCTCTCAATGATGCAAAGCCTTTGATTTGTAGTAATAATTGAATTGGTAAAGTAACTAACTAGCAGGCATGGCAGAGAGACCAAAGAAGATGGAACAAGGGGCAGCTCTGGTGCACGAAGCTCCGGCTAATGTGAGGTTTGAGGAAGACACAGACCACAAAGGCTTATAGTATGCAGCTTTACCTTGCATTTTTGCAAGAAGTTATTTTCACACCTCGAACCCGTCACCTCAAGGTCACACGAAGACAACTTTTACTATTGCACCAAGACTCTTCTTCTACCAAAGAAGATAGAATTGATCAAACAATATATAAATGGCAAAAGATATTATAATGAGTGAATGTATAGGAGTTCTCGACCGTCCAATGATTCTAAGCCTTCAATTTGTGCAGACTACATTGACAACAGCAAGTGTCTTGCTCTCTATTTTGAATGTGTATTCTATAAGCAAAGAGTCCTGTGGTAAGTGTACACACTCTTGAGCGTAAGAAGAAGTTGACACCCTACTTTTATGCTTGGTAGAACTTTGTTCCGTAGATCTAAACCTTAGTTTAAATGGGTTAAATAGATTATGGATCAAAATTTCTTGTTCATTGGATGTTGTTAAACTATGTTTTCATGAGTAGAAAATATTAACCATTCATGTTTAGTTCAAAGGCCCAAAGTGCGTTGATTTGTAACGGGTTACTTAAATTTGATATCTCAATGAAAAACATGATGAACGGCTTAGATTAAAAAAAAGAGTCATCTTGTATGAAAAAAGCACGTTAGGTAGTCCATTTTTAGACCATGTGGGAGTTGAGATGGGGAGAAGTGGGAGTGTGACGTCCTGAGATTTAAACAACAATAGATTATGTGCCTGATTGGAGTACTGCATTTATCGAGGTACGTGATTACATTCGAAATTTCTCCTTGATTTCATGATTATAATTTCTCAATTGAAATTCCTGAGGCAGGTGTTTTATGCCCTATCGTGTTTATTTAAACATGTTTATTTTTTCGCTTTTGTTAGCATGATATTGATTATACAATTATCCATGTTTTTATATGTAATAGTTTATACTTTATCATATGTTTTGATTCAGCCTATTGAGATTTATTTCACTTGGGAGTTTTTCATGATTTATAGCATATTTTGCTGTTCTATGACGGGTGCTTTTAATTGATGGGTACTATGCGAGGAGGGAGGAGGGTTGTAGGGTTGGACACTTGCCCTCTGACTTTGTAATGATGATGATTAGACATCACCCCTGAGTGGTATCAGAGCCACTCAATTGAGGAATAATGATAATGAAATCAAGGAAAAATCTCGATAAACGTAATACTCTAATTAGGCGCATAAGTTATATTACATCGTGCTCCCTAACGTACCTGTCATATCATAAGTCATTGATCACTTGGTATTCTCATATCTCAAATAATAGATCTAAGTGATAATTTCCTTGATCTGGTAGTTAATCCTAGATAAACGGCTTAGATCATCTAATTAACCCTCTATTAGGGCAATCCTGAGCTAGATGTTTGTCTTCCTAACATCTAAATCGTCATATGTCATTTTTTATTTCAATCCTACTCATTTTCATAACAATCCATTCAATTTCTATTTTGTTTAGTGATGCACATGTATTTTTATGATTACGCATCGATCTAACGATCAAATCGCTCTCTAATTAGCACATCTTGAGGCACCTGCTCAGATCGACTGTCAAGATCACTTTTCTTGACAATTCAATAAGATCTACTCTTCTAATCCCCTAGATCATCTCATATTTGATGTAAACAATCAATGTCTAAGGTCTGATCATATATTGATAGGCCCGATCTAAGTCATCTAATAATATTTAGTATTTTAACCATTTAAAAAGTACTCAAAGCTAAGTTTTTATCTTAAATCTAGGTCCGCATCGTTAAGACGATAGCAACCCCTTTTTCGAATCGCAATTCGGACCTCTATAGCTCTTAAAATTATATTTTTTTGTGAATAAAGGGCCCAAAAAATCCAAAAAAATCAAGAAAAAGAGTTTAAATTGCCCCACACATCACGCGTGCCCGTCGCCAGAGTGCGCGCCCCACGCGATTCCTCACGACGTCGCCCGCTGGTCGCCAAACGAGTTACTTAAATTTGTTATGAAAAGCATTCAAGTGCGTTGATTTGTAACGAGTTCCTTAAATTTGATCCGAAAAACACGATGAACGGCTTAGATTAAAAAACAAGTTGTATGAAAAAAGTACCTGTTGGGTAGTCCGTCCTTAGACCATGTGGGAGTTGAGATGGGGAGAAGTGGGAGATGGTCGGCAATAGAATTTCTTCTCGTTAAACTCGGCAGTAGAATTTATTGTCCTTCCTATTCCTTCTATGTTCTCATCTTTGAATTCTGATTGGCAGAGGGAATTTAGGGTTCAGGGATAGGGTTAGGGTTAGGGTACAGGAGAAGGTCGGCACTGGAATTTCTTGTCATTCCTCTTTGTATAAGGTTGGCAAAATTCCCATTATTTAACGTTCACGTCTTTGGATTCCATCCAGAGCTGACCTTTTACAACAAAAAGTATGTTTTTAATTTTTAATTTTTTTTATTTAAACCCGATCTCTTTTACTAAAAACTAAATAATATGAGTTTTTCTTTTTTTGGCTATATATTTTTAATTTTTAGAAGTCTTTTTTATTATTTTATAAATACTTGATTTTATGTTTTTTTACAAATTTTTATCTTTAATATATATATATATATATATATATATATATATTACTTTTCTTCAACAGTTTAACTCTAAGCGTGAAGTCTTTTATCTCTACAACCCTAATCACTTACATTTTATTTTTTATGTTTAAAAAATATTTTATTTTTTTTAACTCTAATTGTTTTCTTTTTCACTTTCTTTTTTTCTCCAAACTTTGTAATTTTTTCTAAGAGTTTAAAAATTATATTTAATTTTGTCCCAAATAGTATCTCTTTCTACTCAAGAAATTGTTAGGCATACTTCTTTATTTTTGTAAAAATGTTCTAGCTTTTTGCTTTTTTTAAAATTTTTAACTTTTCTTTCATTGGATTTTTTTAACTTTTCTTATCTTTTTTTTTTATAAAAATTTTACTATCTCTTTTCCATATATCTTAAATATTATCACTTTTCCTGAATCCAAACTTTGTGCCTATGATTCCAAAGTGGCTTTCTTAATTGTTCAAAATTTTCATGTGAGTGGCTATTTTCCCACGTGGTTCTCTGGTTCCACCATGGAACTTGTTCTTTACAAGGGAATTTTCCCAAAAACATACATAATGAATGGATAAATGTGGGTTTTCTTTGAAGTTAATTTGTGACCTACACCTGAATCCATACAAGGGCTGGGCTTTATATATAGGAGGAGCCAGCACTTTTGCCTCCACCACAGCTGCCTGAAGAACCCATCACAAGCGTGTCGCCACCTAAAGAAGCCACTTCTAATTATCTCTTCCCACAAGCCCAATCTTCTGTCCTTCCAAATCCATCACGTTTCTTCTCTCCTCAACTTCTCTCTTCCCCTCTCCCCACAAACTCATTCTTTCAGAACTTTGTACTAAACAATGGGGATCAACCTGAATTTATACACCCATATCTCATCAAATCCTGCAAGTCCTCCCTCTCCATCTCCTACCCATCTCGTTTTTCCACCCCTACTTTCATCTGCCAAACTTTCAATCCTGATCTCACCATTTCATCCACCCAAACCAGCAGTCGCACAAACCCAAAAGTTGGTGACAGAAACCACATCATTTCTTCATTTAGTGATCTTAGTGTAACCTTGGATATCCCTCAGAACTTGCGCGTTTTTCTTGTTAGAGGCAGTCCTTACATAACATGCACCACCACCAAGTCATGCCAACTCTCAGTCTCAATAGTCCATGCCATTCTATCTCTAACATCCAACCCTTCACTCACCAAGCACACCCTCAGATTGAATAACAACCAAACATGGATTTGTTACTCCTCTTCTCCATTGAATCTGACCAACACTATTTCTCTCCTCAGCGTTTCTAATTTCTCTGGCATTATTCGTTTTGCTGTTGTTCCAAAAGGAGACCCTTGTTATGAAACTGTTCTCGATCGATTCAGTTCTTGCCACCCAGTTCGTGGTAATGCAGGTTTTAAATCACGCTTCCGCCTGCAATACAAATGGGAGAAGAAAGGTATGGGTGGCTTGCTCCTTCTTGCGCACCCTCTCCATATTAAGCTTCTTTCTAATGACACAAAAGTTCAAGTCTTGAACAAGTTCAGGTATGACAGTATTGATGGAGAACTTACTGGAGTTGTAGGAGATTCATGGGTTCTAAAAGCGGAACCTGTATCTGTTACTTGGCACTCAACTAGAGGGATAAGAGAAGACTCCTTCATGGAAATTCTCTCTTCCCTCAAAAAAGATGTAGATGGGTTGAGAAAAACACCCATAAAAACTTCATCATCTTACTTCTATGGCAAGGCAATTGCTAGAGCTGCTAGACTGGCGTTGATAGCGGAGGAACTCCGTTTTCCCGATGCGATTCCTGTCGCAGTGCAGTTCTTGCGGGATTCAATCACACCATGGTTAGATGGAAGTTTTAAAGATAATGGATTCTTGTATGATCCCAAATGGGGTGGACTTGTGACTAAACAAGGATCACGAGATTTGCAAGCTGATTTCGGCTTTGGTATCTACAATGATCATCATTTTCATTTGGGCTACTTTCTTTATGCCATTGCTGTGCTTGCAAAGTTTGATCCAGCCTGGGGAAGTAAGTATCGGCCTCAGGCGTATTCGGTGATGGCGGATTTTATGAACTTGGGGCCACGTTCAAATCCTAAGTATACGCGGTTAAGGTGTTTTGATCTGTGGAAGTTGCATTCTTGGGCAGGTGGGCTAACTGAATTTGCCGATGGGAGGAATCAGGAGAGCACCAGTGAGGCGATAAATGCTTATTACTCAGCGGCGTTGATGGGTTTCAGCTATGCAGATGCTGATCTTGTAGCCACTGCATCGACATTGGTGGCATTCGAGATCAAAGCAGCACAGACATGGTGGCATGTCAGACGAGGAGAGAAAATGTATGAAGAGGAGTTCAGAAGGGACAACAGAATGATGGGAATTTTATGGGGTAACAAGAGAGATGCTGGACTTTGGTTTGGTCCTGCTGATTGGAAAGAATGTAGGACGGGAATTCAGGTGCTGCCATTGGTGCCCATCACTGAAGTTCTGTTTTCTGATGTTCAATTTGTTAAGGAATTGGTGAAATGGACTTGGCCAGCTCTGCATACGGATGGGTGGAAGGGGTTTACCTATGCACTGCAAGCTGTTTATGACAGAGAGTCTGCATTGAAGAATGTCAGGCGCTTGAAAGGATTTGATGATGGGAATTCCCTTTCGAATTTGCTGTGGTGGATTCACAGCAGGGGATGAGGAAGAGGAAGAAGGGTGGTGAGGAACCCATTTGGGGGAGGGGCTGTAAAAGTGACCCCTATGAGGCAGGGCAGGAGTGGGGTAACCTTGGTACCTAGTGCAACCTATGTTATTTATTTCTAAGTCTAACATTTCCTTAGTAATTTATGTTTTAGAAGGATAGATCACAAGGGTTTACAGTAAGCAGCCTTATCTTGCTTTTTATTCTAAGTTCATCCCTCGACAACGCTACTATTGCACGAAGACTCTATATATATAAACAAATACCATCTTATTCTATGTTTAGTGATCCAAATTGTTAATCTGCTTCATCTGATAAGTTTATTATATGTTATTCCTACCAAAGTATTGGCTGGATTTGATGGTTGAAAGTTTCATATATTTGTATTATTTTTAACAAAAAAAAAAAAAGTATTGGGAAAAGTAGTTTTTTGCAGCAGACGGACATTTCGTCGGCTGTCTCCGTGATGAGATTAAGAAGCAGAAAATATTTCTACCAAATTTACTAAAATTCTACAAACTCACCACTTTCCATCAATCATCAACGGCCCAGATAACTCAGAAAACGGATATACAGAAAGAACAAGTCCAACGTGCTGCTTAAATGCCAATATTGCCCTTGTCCTTCTGGCAGCCCCTGCCTTTCGCACAATTTTCGGTGTCCTATGTGCCCCCGACGCCGCTACCCGATCGACAACAAGCAGATCCCTACCAGCATTACCTGATCAACCGAGACCAAATCCCCCCACCCACAGCATCATCGTCCCTCTCCCACTGATCATCACTGCCGCCCTCTGCGACTCCGGCACTACTCAATCCAGATCAACAGAGAGCGGCCCACCAGAGGTACCCCGATCTACAGATCTCCCCCCGCCCAGCGGTATCCCTCGCCGCCCTACCCACTAGGCAGCATCCCGGTCTCGCCCCACAAGTCGACTGTGCCCCTGCCTCCAATTTTCGACGGCTGTTTGCAGTTCCTGTTTTACAATGCCTTCTCCAGGCAAATGCATGTCTGTTAGACAAGGGTAAACTTAACAGAATAACAAATCTACAAAGTTTCTGAAAATTTAATGACAAATTTACAAAATTAAAAAAAAATATTAAAATTTTTTATTACAAAAATACTAAAAAATGTAATGCCATTTTTGTAAAAAAAATTATTTTTTATTATCATCAACACATGGGATGAACTCTTCATTATCTTCCCCACTTTCTTATAACATGCACAACTTGCCTTGTTCTATGAATAATCCACTTTTAACTTTAATAGCATATGATACTGAATGATCTTATTTAAGATAGCTCCAGACACCAAATTCTACAGCCATTGATACTTGTAACCTATTTTGTTTGAGTTGAAAATTATACCCACCAATTTTTTTTTTTAACTTCTTCAAAAACCCAAAACAAAATGGTTTGGGTAATTCAAATTGCATTTATTTCTTGTGGATTTCTTATTTTTGATACACCAAACAAGATGAATGTCCTAGATTTTCCAAAACAAATAATCATGTACAAAAAAATGGGACCTCCGTTCTTGATGCGCTTGAGCATTTATTTTAGACATATAAATATTGTTGGCCCACTTTGTATCAAATTAAGCTTTTAGGTTTTTGATCAGAAGGTCATGAGTTCAAATCCTAAGACATCTTATACCATATGTGAGCCCAAAATAAGTGGTACTTGGGGCCACTTCTTGCTTACGCTTTTAAGTTGAATGGTAATCTAGCACAATATTGGAACCCACTTTCCTCATTATCAAATTCCCGTGCAAGCGGCCAGAAAAGGGCCTTTTGAGTGAAATGGTGCATTAGACATATAAATATTATTGCCACAGTTCTTATTAACTTAAGCCTTTATGTTGATTGGTAATCCAATAATGCTGCTCTTTTGTTAAATCAGATGGGTTTGTGCTCATATTTAACCCAGTGACAGGTCTAATTTGTGGCATAGATGAATAGTTGAAAAGGCAAGGTAAGGTTTGGCGCAACGGTAAAGTTGTCGTCATGTGATCTTGAGGTCACGGGTTCATAGTGTGAAAATAGGCTCTTGTAAAATGTAAGATAAGGCTACATAATATTAACCCTCATGGTTTGCGTCTTTCACTTTTGAATAAATGGCCCTACCTTTGGTTGATCCAAACCATTCACTGTTTCTCATCGACTTTGCATGCTTACTTGTGTAGATTGGATGACTCTAGGATTCGGAAAAATCTTCTTTGATGGTGCTAATTAGACAGTTAAAATTTTGAATAAAAAAAAAAAACCACGTTCAAAATTTATTTTATTTTTAATTCTTGAATGCTAGAATTATTCAAAATCTTAATATTTTATTTTCAATATACCCAAAGTTAGGGAAATCAGACGAGCAGATTCGATCAATTAAACAATTAAATGTGGGGCTCATCTTGCAAAAGTTGGCCACCTAGCAGCATTTTTTTTTCTTTTTCTAATATTAGCCACATACGTACAAGCCAAGCACAAAAGAACATGGGGGGCCCAGATCTTGACGCTCCAAAGGACTCATCTTTACGGTCAAATCTTAGGTGGGCCATCCACTAAAGAAACATCTTCATCCATTGGTTTTACTAATTGTCTAGGCCAAAAAACACAACGGTAAGATCTTCCAAATTATGTGACTTTTAGGTAGGGCTTCTCAGTGGCAAGGTAATAAGCATGAATATTTTGGCTTTTCATAAAGGTGGGCCCTTGGGTTAAATAACCGTAAGCCTCCTGAATGGATGTCTGGCATTCTCTAATCCTAAAGAGGCCGGCGTGGGAATTTCACTTCCCTTAAAGCATAAACGGCTGGATTTTGAAAACCAAAATGCTGGGTCCCACTTATTACATCTGGTCGGACGAAATCTAAATCCAAGCCGTCCAATCGGGTGTTTTCTTTTGTAGAGGCCACGTCTTGCTGATTTCTTACACAAAGACAATATCTTTGCCGTATTCTGTTCAGAATTCATGAAGGAAATGTACAGCATTTTATAGAACCTTTATCAGAAAGGAGGGAGGAAATGAAATCTGACGGTTCACTTTTGTCTTTGGAATTTGGGCCCACATCAATAATAGAAATCGGCCACAAGTTCATCATTCAGACCCTTGAAATGTTATTATTCTACAAGTGACGATTCCATCCGTCCGATCGATTGGTAATTATAAGATGGGAGGCGATTCTGTTCAGTGTTTGCGCGTATAGATCAATACATGGATACGGAAGAGCTACGAAGTACATATGAGCTCCGGATGGTGCTGATCGCAACCATCAATCTTATGGTCGAACCCTATATATTTGAAAACCAGGGATAAAATACTAAAACGAAAGACATGATCAAATCCGTTAATTCTTGTTGTTATATATCTTGCAATGGGACACAATACCACGTGGGTAGGATATTGACGGACTTAGATGTTTAACGGTATGGATTAACGCGTACATTTCCAATGTGGGCGAAAAATATATCCTCCACCTAGTAAATGTTTTCCCATTTACGAGACGTTCCTCTGATTTTTATTGATGCCAAGCTTATCTAAGTAAAGATAGAGTTGTCGTCACGTGGCCTTGAGATTAGTCGCTTATAAAATGCAAGGTAAAGTTGTGTACTAGAGATTAGTCGCTTATAAAATGTAAGGTAAAGTTGTGTACTATTGACTCTTGTGATCCACTTTTTTTTCCTGACACTGCATAAGCGGAAGCTTGTGCACGAGGCTGCTACTAGCTTATCTAAATAACAGACCTCAAGGTCAACGGTGCAGATCAGCACCTAAAGGACCCACGTGCATGTACTGAGATAAACGTCCAGACACGATAGAAGGTTCTCATGTAAGAACATGGGGTCAAAATCAGGGGATTCAGTGTCTGAATGGACCAGTAGGTGAACCCAAAGTCCCCTCCTAAAAACTTGGTGAGGAAATCCAAGACACCTAGAATTCCACTAGAAGACTACAAAAACGGTGGAATTTATGTTCTTCTCTCTCTCTCTCTTCAATTTTTTTTTTTTTCCTAAATCCTTTCTCTCTGCAATCCAATGCCTCATTTTTTTCCTCTCTCTCTCTCTACAATCTACTCGTTTTTCTTGCTAAATCCCTTTCTTTCTCATGGCTGATTCAAATTTCTATCTAATTGCTAATTTGAGTTCGATTACTATCCATCTCTTTCTCTACAATCCAATCCCCCATTTTTTTCTACAAACTACACATTTTTCATGCTAAATGCTTTTCTCTTTCATGGCTGATTCAAATTTCTCTCTAATTGTTGATTTGACTTAGACCACTATAAAATTTCTCTCTCTCTCTCTCTCTACAATCCAATTCACCATTTTTTGTTCCTCCCTCTCTCTCTCATCTGATTTCAGTTTAGTCTCACTGGAAATCTCTCTCTCTCTCTCTACAATCTACAAATTTTTATTGCTAAATCCTTTTCTCTCTCATGCTTGATTTAAATGTACTAAAACTTTGATTCTCTCTCTCTCTAGATTCCAATTACCCATCTCTCTCCCCCTCAGCTGATTTCAGTTTAGTACCATTACAAATTTCTCTCTCTCTTTCTCTCTCTAAAATGTACATATGTTTCTTGCTGTCTCCCCCTCTCATGGCTGATTTGAATTTAGTACCCCCCTAACTCTCTCTCTCTCTCTAGAATCCAATTACACCTTTTTCTTGTTACATCCTTCTCAGTCCATCTCTCTCTCAAGAATCCAATTACACTTCGGTCCATCTCTCTCTCTCTAGAATCCAATTACAACTTTTTCTTGTTACATCCTTCCTCGGTCCATCTCTCTCTTAAGAATCCAATTACACTTCGGTCCATCTCTCTCTCTCATATATGGCTGATTTGGATACAGTAGAAGAGTCCCTAATGGAAAACCAAGCCTCAGAAGTAGAAAACGAAACAGTTCTGGATCAAACACTTGGATACCTGGAAACATTTCTCTTCCTTTTCGGCTTTTCTCAATCCACCTTTCTGAGCTTTCTTCTTTCCTGGTTCGAATTTCTTCTTTTGGGCGTCGCACTTCCTGTTCTAGCATTCGAGCTCTTTCGCTGTTCCAGCTGCTCCTCTGTTCAGATCGTAAAGTTCGAGCTCTACATCCTTGCATCACAGGCTATTCTAGCTGCTATTTCTCTGCTATGTATTTCGCATAATCTTCGTAAATATGGATTGCGGAAGTTCCTGTTTGTGGATAGGTATCACGGTTATATGTGCAGATTCCACGAGGAGTATGTCGAGAAGGTCAAGGTGAGCGATTTGCGATTCACTTTCTTACGCAGGAAGTAGGAAAATTACATTTTTGAGCTTGTTTTGGATGAAGAAATGCTTGAATAGATTTGGAACAGTATCGGTTTGATTTCTTGACGTTGTTGTTTTGAACGTTGAGAAGATCACCTGGTTAATTTTAATGATGCTGTGTTTATCTTCTTCTCTCCCCTTGCAATCTCAATTCCCAGTGTTTACAGAACATGCTCAGATACAGAGGATAAAGGGCAACTTGGTTGTGAAAATGCAATGCCTGAGCAGAAATATTTAGGTGTTGTAACTTGAAAACTGATGAATCCCTTTAACTGCAACTTTCGTAATATAGCCCTGTATCAGCAGTTCTTCAATGGTTCCAACATGTGCTTCCTACCATGGATAACCCCTTAAGATGTATCATTCTGGTAACCCACTTATAAACTGCAGTACCTAAGTTGATTTGGGTTCAAAATTAGTAAAGATAGTTTGGAGTTGAAAATGGAAATTTCATTTTGGATTTTTATTTATACTTCTGGGGCGAGACTGAAATTCCTGACCTTTTGTTTTGGTAGGACTTCTTTCGCAAGCTCTTGTGGTGGATAATACCATGCTTGCTCTTGAAAACCGTACGTGAGATCATTCGTGTTGTGTATGTTCCCCGTGACTCATGGTGCCAATCCGTTGCCATTTTGCTGGCTTTGCTTGTTTCATGGATTTATTTGACCACGATATTTCTATCAGCCTGCATTTTGTTCTTTCTGGTGTGCAACTTGCAAATTATTCATTTTGAAGATTACGGGAATCTGTTGCAAAGGGATCTGGATGTACCGATGCTGTTAGAGGAGCACATGCGGCTAAGGCATCATCTATCTAAAATTAGCCATAGGTTCAGAATTTATCTTCTTCTGGCATTCTTGGTTGTGACAACAACTCAACTAGTGCATCTCTTCCAAACCACTGGATATCGTCACATCATCAACGTTATCAATGGTGGTGATTTTGTTGTGAGTACTATGCTATACAGCTTCTCATTAGATGGTTTACACGAGTTTGTATGCACTCGTCGTTCCAGAGAATGGTTCTGCCATTTATTCAAACCTCATTCTTTTATTGCTTTTCTTTTTGGCAGATAAACTCCATTGTTCAGGTCGTTGGCATAGTTCTTTGTTTACATGCAGCTGCAAAAATTTCCCATAGAGCTCAAGGCATTGGATCCGTTGCAAGCAGCTGGAATGCCTTGGTAACATGCAGTTCTTCTGACTCCACTCATACAACACGCACAAATAGTTCAGGGAACTTGAATGCTGCTCCACCCATTTCGTTCTTCATAAATTATTCTGAAAGTGATTTGGAGTCCCTGGAAAATGGAGGATTGCCAACAAATACAAATTTAGCTTCAAGCATGTCCTCATATCACAAGAGACAATCCCTTGGTATGTGACTTTTGTCCAACAATACTGTACATTACATATACATATTTATGGTATGGTTTACTTTACTTATTTGAACTGAAACTCAAGACACAAATATGATCCAAGCTGGTTATTTCAGCTACTGGTTATGCGTTGATGCTAGGAGCATGCTGTTTTTTTATATGCAGAGTTCTAGTTGGAGTTTGACTAAAAAGTTTGTTCGATCCCATGTTCCATGTCAAATACTTTCTTGCTTCATTAAAATCCAACAGAAAATCTAATTGACCTAGAAAGATTCATTTTGATGTAGGGTCCTGGAAAGTTCTTGCTGGAGTTTGACTAAAGAGAAAAGACTCATTTTGCTTCATGTTAATTATATATGCTCTCAACAGCTTGGTTTAGTTTATCTGATCCAGCTCTTATTGCTTGTTTGAAGCCATATGCTTTAACTCAGTTGGCATACATGCCTATTTCTAGATGCCATCTCAAAAATCCTTAAATTCCACATATAGCTCTCTTACTTTATGCACCTGTTCAGAAAGGTATTTTCATATCTATCTGGTACAGTCCAAGCAAACAAGATAGCTAGACCAGAAGAAGTGTAGTTGTGGTTGCTTTCACAAACAGATTGATTGTACCTTCTAATAGGAAAGATCTCAAGAGCTTTCTCACATGAAGAAAAAGCGAGTCCATGATGCTTCTCGAGTTGACAAGTATGAAAGATTATACTCTATGCCCAGGTACTAACAAATCAAAGATCATAATAGAACCATAAGGTGATAGAGATGGTGATTCCAGATGGTGGTCATACTGTATACTGGAACCGAAATGAAAATTTTGAATCATATGAAATACTGATGTAAGGAAGAAACTGAGATCATCCTCACTGATGTACAATGCAAAGAGATGGAGAAATAGAAGTGGTAATTGGCAAGCATGATTTTGGAATATGAGAATTATTTGAATAGAGCATCCATCCTACTTATGTGTGCATACCTCAAAATTCTATTTACATTGTAAAGAAAGGAATGCAAACTACAAAAATAGGTACTGATTGAATTGATGCACAAAATGAGTAAAAGAAGATGATCAAGTGCTGGATTAATTTCGGGCAAGGAGCATTTGCTGGATATTCCTATTACAAAGACAGATGAAATTTGGATTACACAGTATTGAGAGAATGGTCCAAATATTTTCTTGAGCTTCTTAGAGACTTCAACATTACTGCGATAATATCTATACATGTAATTTATATGGTTATAGGAAAACAATAAATAAGAACAGCTATAAAAAAAAAGAAAAAAAAGTCGAATGGAGATGGAGTAACTTGCCAAGAAAAACAAGGAAAAGATTGAAAACATCCTTATTGATGTAGCTCATTGGTAAGATAAGCACCCAATGTGCCAGGACCAATCACTACTACAGTGCAGTTGGGTTGGTAATAGGAGCTACCAAGCTTGATGATGCTACTCGCACAAGATGGCCGAAGCCAATTTGTCTAGGCCAATCTCTCTAACCAGAGGGGTTTCATACATTCCTTAATCTAGGAAAAGATGAAGATTCAGCTAAGAACAAAGAAAGAGAAACTTCAGAATGAAAGTAAGTAGAAGCTTGAAGATACCCTCTCTCGGACCTGTCACTGTGCAGGAATCTCTTATCAATCCTCATAAAGTAGACCAACAATGTCCTATGGGTGATTATCAGTTTCGAAAGAAAAGCAGCTGAAGATGAATAAGTTTATTTTCAAGAGATAAAAAAGGGCAGCCCCTGTGCACGAAGCTCCTACGTATGTGGGGTCTAGGGAAGGGGTGGACCACAAGGGTCAATAGTATGCAGCCTTGCCTTGCATTTTGCAAGAGGCTGTTTCCACGCCTTGAATCTGTGACCTCAAGGTCAAACAATGACAACTCTACCGTTGTTTATTTCAAGAGATACATTCAAGAAAATCTGCAGAAGGAGATTTCTCCAACAAGAGGGATTTAATGCAGTCCAACCTTCAGAAGCTAGAGTTGCAGCAAGATGGCCAAGGAAAGTAAAAAAGAACTTGAGAGAGAGAGAGAGAGAGAGAGAGAGAGAGAGAGAGAGAGAGAGAGAGAGAGAGAGAGAGAGAGAGAGAGAGAGAGAGAGAGAGAGAGAGATGAAACTGACCCTTATGTTCTACTGCTACACTAATTTACAGCTGAAAGTTAACATTATGATATCAGAAAGAGCAGACATGGATTGGATATGCTATTGATCCCTGCCATCGTCCATTAAAAGGTTTACAGTGATTTACAGTGTATTTTGCAGGATGGGCTTATGTCCATTAAAAAGTTTGTGTTTATAAAGTTATGTTTTATTGCTAGGCTTCATGCTGAAAAAAGCATCCTTGTTCCTCTCATCTCAATAATCCTCTTCCAGTCTGACCCCCAAATTTCACTTCACCAAACAAATTACAGAACAAAGAAGTGGATAACTGGACTGCAGCGATAGAAGATATTGGCACAGAGAATGAGGAGAAGAAAAACTAGATTCTATTCAACTCTTTAAGAGGTCGGATCTGGAAAGAATGCATATTTAAAACCAAACCATGCAAAGCATGAGAGGAAAAGTGATTTCAGGATGGGTAATGGGAAAATTTTGCATCTTGAACCCTCACCAAGAGCTTCAGAAAGATCATTGTTGGCCATCTTGAAAGAGCTCTATTGGAAATGGGAAGGTTTTGCATCTTTAAGTTCTCAATGAGTAGCTTTAGAAAAATTGGCATTGGCCATCTTGAAATAGCTGCAGTTTTTTTCCATCCTATTTATAGTGCTTACTGAAGGGTCCTGGTGCTGATAAGCACGGGGATACAAACATGTCATATTTGGAGTAGAATTTTATACAGGATGCATGCAAGAAAGCTTTTCTGTTAGATTACTTTCAAATAGATAATTCTATCCGTATTGTATGTTTTATATTAGAACACCCATCAACCCTCCATTTAAATTTAGCTTCTTTTTCTTTTATTTCTTTTAAGTAATTAGGTTGTAGCATTTGTTTCCCTTGTTCGTTCAATTGATGTACTTAGAAGTTGACATATCTTTCTTTTCTCATGTCTATTTGGTATATTTGGTTACACAGTTGCATACTTGCAGTCCAACCCTGGTGGCCTTACCATCTTCGGGTGGGTAGTTGATCGAGTACTAATCAGCACAATCTTCGCTACAGTGTTGTCAGTGGCTATGTTCGTCCTTGGGATGACCATTGGTTTTGAGGCAAAGTGACCATCAGTACCTCAGCAGTCTCTATGAAGAAAATTAAATCACAGGTTGGCCATGAGAAACACAAACATTCTAGGCATGTTTACAGCATGATATGGAAGCTTCTCTTTTCATCTGCTAGGTAAGATAGATTAAACCTGTGACCTTGAGGATGAGGATTAAAGCCTATCCAGTGGAATGACATGCTCCAACGTGCGATGGATGTTTCCTCATTGTGTATATATGTGATTCAACAACAAAACAAAATTAGGATTGGTACTTGTTTCTGTGGAAAGAGCAACCTACCCATGCGTTGCACTTGTGCACTATCGAGAACCATAACTATGAAGCCAGCAAAACAACCCCTTCGGCCTGAAAGAAATGAATATGCTACTGACTTTGCCAAGGTGACCTTTTGAGTCTTTATGATGTATATGCAAGTGTTCTTTTTGTAGTTCTAGTTCTGAACTTATATAATTGTGCTGCTGTTGAAGTAGACATGTGAGTAACACATTTTCCTTTTGATTTCTGTGATTGGTAAAACTTTACCTTTTAGTTGTTACCACAAATGATCCTATGAAAGTCACTCTTTAATATTTATTTTGCATGCAAGGTAAACACATAGTTGTTTCTATCAAATCTTTCATCAGCATCTGACAGGATTTGCTTAAATTAATTTCCTTAATATCATTAAAGTAGCAAGCAATAAGATCTGATTCTTCAGATGGATATAAAAGGAGTATACAGCACCTTCCTTTTGGATCAGACAGATAGGCTGGACAGATTAGATTGATCAAATATACCAAGATAAATGGATGATTGGATTGGAAATTGTAATGGAAAATTAAAAAAATAAACGGACCTTCAAATAACAGTTTTGTGCATTGTTCCCCTAGATGAAAATGTGCTAGGACTACACTCGTAGGATGAAAAGATAAGGCTGAAGGCAATTTGAAGAAAGAGATCTCTCTGACCAGGGGAAATTGATGCAGTCCAATCAGAATCTGAAGTTGCCAAGAATATGATCAGAAAGAAAAAAAGGAAATTGAAACTGACACCTGTGCTACTGCTATTGTATTGAAGTCAGTAAGAGGCTCACTTGCTTTGAGTTTACTAGAAATGCATCCATGCCTCTGTTATTTATTACAACTATTTTGGGTCAATGGTTTGGGGTAAGATTTGGATGTCTTAGTTTGATTGTTCCTAGATCTTGTTTTAGGTCTGGAAGTTCTCATTCTTCCTGTATGATATTTGATTTCAGGTTAAGAGTGTACGGGGTCTGTATTAGACTAGTGTTAGAAAGTCTCTGGAACAGGACCCTCTTAGGAGTTTACCAGGGTTGCACTACTGTTAGAAAGTCTTTGGAGCTAGAGGCCTGCTAGGAAAGGGTTTTATGGATGCCAGATACCAAATACATATTTCATGTAGGTTTCTGGACTGGTTTATGCCCATTAAAAATTTATGTTTGTAAAGATGTCTTTGTTTGTTCGGCTTCGCACTAAGAAGAACTTCCTTGTTTCTCTTATTTCATGCTTCCATTTTGCAGTCCTTACTGGCTTTGGATTTAAGTTATATGGTCGTGAATCCTCTCCAGTTTGCACCATCAGATTTCAGTTCACTAAACAAATTAAGCAGTAGAGTATTGGATAAGTGGACAGTGCTCATAGAAGATACTCGCACAGGGAATGAGGAGAAGCAAAGTAGATAATGTTGCATGTTGCATCCAAGAAACTTGTGCTGCTAGATTAACTTTGAAATACCGTTTTATTTGCCAGTACCATGCCTTCTTTTGTAACACCCTAAAGACTGCAGTAACCTTTTATCTATTTTCTTTTGAATCATTAGGCTGTAGCATTGGTTCATCTTTTTGTTCTATCGATGTACTTTAGAAGCTGACATATCTTTCTATTCACACATTCCTTTGATATATGGTCACGCAGTTAGATACTTGCTGTCCAACCCTGCTGGCCTTACTATCTTTGGGTGGATAGTTGATGGAGTACTAATCAACACAATCTTTTTCACTGAGATGTCGCCGTCTATGTTCATCGTCGGTAAGACCATTGCTTTTGAAGCAAAGTGACTATCTGTTAACTACCACAGCAGCCTCTATTAAGAAAACCTCACAGGTTGTTGATGATAAATACAAACATTGCAGACATTTACAGCATGATATGGGAGCTTCTGCTTTCATCTGCTATGGAAGCTAGCAAAACCTGTGACCCCAGGATGAGGGATGAACCTCTCTAGTTGAACCGCACAGTGGATTATTTCATCATTGTGTGCCATTTGAGTCAACATCAGACGAGGACTCTGATTGATACACATTTTCCTTTGGAATGAGAATCACACTCTTGTAGTACACTTGCACAGTATGAAGAACCATAATCATGGAGCCAGCAAAGTACAGACAACCCCTTCTGCCTGCAAGAAAACTGAACGTGCTCTTGTTTAATCGGTGGAGATGATTTTGAGTATTTGTGAAGTGTGTAAGCAAATTTTGTAATCTAGACCTGAACTTGTAGAATTCTGTTGCTTTCAAACTGATAATGTGATGTCTTTTTGTTAGTATGATCAGTGAAACTTACCTGTTTACCTTTTATGGTCCTATGAAAATCACTCTTCAATATCTAGTTTGCATGCAAGGGAACCACATTTACTTGGACTATTTTCCGAATGGTTGAACTAGCATCCACCCTTCGACCTAAATGTACTCTTCTTGCCGAATCCGTGTCATAGCATTGATGACCATTCATTTCATTGGAAAGTCTCACCAATCCTGTATATGCAGGGTCTGGAAAGGAGCGGATCACAAAGGGTCTATAGTACGCACCTTTGTATTTTTGTAAGAGACTGTTTCTACTCCTTGAACTCCTGACTGCCAGGCCACATGACGACAACTCTACCGTTGCGCGAAGGCTCCCCTTCATCTTGCATAATATGACCAGTTTCATATTTTAGAACACCTTGTTTCGCTATCACTCTTGTTAACTAGCTGTCACTGCAAGTGCCATTGGCTCTAATAAATAGCTCGCGGAGCAATGATCGATGCAATCAGTTAGTTCCCTTGATTGTTTGAGAGAGTGATGAGAACACACATAATTGTGCATCCTGCTCCTCACGGGATGGAGGGGGTGAACCTGCAATCTGCAACCTAATGTCAACAAGAAAAGAGCCTCTTTTCACCAAACCACAGAGCTATTAGGCTTTTTGATGGATAGTAAGTTTAACTTAGGCGGTTAAGCGGGTTCAAGATTGGAAAATTAGACATTCACTAGGACCTAAGGAGCCACAAGGTCATGCAACTGACCCATTTCTTTTGCAGCCAATCATCAACAGGCAACCCACATGGTTATGGTCCCAATACCAAATAGATACAGCATTTGCAAGACACTTGCTTTACCTGTTCTTGGAAGAATCTTAAAATAAGGCTCCATGGATCAGATGTCGAGGATGATCAAGAAATGTCTAGTGCAGTTAGTTGGGCAGTTGATTGTGGGATTATTTGGCTGTTTTTCTTTCGGCTGGGGGTTAAATTTAAGAGTGTGCATGAGTAATTTGCTTTGTAATTTTCGTTTGAAACAAAAGAAAAAAAAAGAAGGTAAAATCAGGGAAAACCCCTGACCGCATAACCTTCTTAGATCGGAGGATTCAATCGCTAAGGCATCGTGGGGGCCAAAAAGTGCCTCCTAGTCCTCAGGAATGAATTTAGCAGTCATCTTCTTCTAGCCACCTACTAAAGGGTGTCTCATGCGAGATCAAGGCGAGTCAGTCTTGCTAAGTACCTCGTTCTTCAGTTGATTGTGGAACCGAGAACTGAATCTCAATTTTCCCCTTGCATGAGAGCGTGAGGATTGACTAGATCAAATTCATTATGGCTCACCTTAACTTAGCCGAGTGCGCTCCATTTAGCAAAACATGCGCACGCCGGTACCAACACACAAACATGCAATGTCCTCACAAAATTGAGCATTGTTATGTCCTCGCACGTGCCAAGCTAACAAATTTTTAGCGCAGTTGGTCACAGACAATTTAACGTCTTCCTTGAATACTTAATCAAGGTTCGAATTGTTGTTTTTTCCATAGCTCTGGATTAGATTTAGGAATGCTTGTGTGTGTGAGTGAGAATCTATGAGTGATTTGCTGTGAAATGATTCGCTAGTAAAGAGAGAGAGAGAGAGAGAGAGAGAGAGAGAGAGAGAGAGAAGCTTAGGTAAAGGGGCAGCCCCAGGAAGCTCTCGCCTATGCAGGGTCCAAGGAAGGGGTGGACTACAAGGAGCCTATAGTAGGCAGCCTTACCTTATATTTTGAAAAAAGCTGATTCCATGCCTTAAACCCGTGACCTGAAGGTCACATAACGACAACTTTTACCATTACACCAAGGCTTCCGAGAGAAGCTTAGGTCCATCACATTATTAGTGAAAGGAGGCTGTACATTTTGTATTCATTAGTAAGAGAGGAAAGTCATATATGAGATCAGATTTTTAATAAAAAAACTACGTAATTAGTTCAACCCAATCAGTTACTTTTCTAGCAAATTCTACCTCCAAAATCATATTTTAGGTACTCCCATGGTGCCATATCATAGTCTCTCTCTCTCTCTCTCTCTCTCTCTCTCTCTCTCTCTCTCTCTCTCTCTCTCTACATATATATATATATATATATTTGTCTAATACAAAAAGTAAAAAAAATTTTGTCTAAGGTTTTTATCTTATTTAACCATATAAGTATGGATTTTTTAACACCATATAAAATTAAAATTGAAGGAGAGTTTTGATGCAACGTTAAAATTATCATCATCTGACTTAGACGTCAGTGGTTCAAAGCATGAAAACACCGTTACAAAGATACCAGATAAGGCTGTTTGTAGGCCCCTCCGTTGGAGCTTGCATAGGTGGAGCTTCGTAGAGTGGGGCTGCCCTATTTTTTATGTAAAATAAAGAAGCCTCTCTTAGGCAAAAGTTCAGCACACCACTCGAGAGAGCAGGCAGAGCAGGATGAGCGGTCTAGATCCCATCATGGGACCATCAAAGGTCCCTCAACGATTACACTTGTTTCTTTCTCCGATACGTGGAGTGCCATTATTTGAAGTCTTCGCATGGACCCACAAAGAAGAATTGAACAATTGCCACGTCACCCCCGCCCTTCTCTCTCTCTCTCTCTCTCTCTCTCTCTCTCTCTCTCTCTCACAGAATCGGACTAGAGAATCTCGCCGCCGATGACCGGAAAAGCAAGTGGAATATCCGTTCAAAGCTCCCTTCACAGCCATCTTCTCCACCTCCCTTCCCGACCCCTTACAACTACAAATCCATCTCACACTCCTTCCTCCATCTCCCGCCTCATTCTACAAACTCCCACAGAATCGCTACCCAAAACCTTAGCCGACCACAGAAACATCCCATGGTCGCCCTCTCTCTCGGACGCCATAATCAAACACCTGTGGAATCACGGGCCCAAAGCCCTCCGATTCTTCGAATTCCTCGACCGACATCCAACCTACGCCCACGCCCCTTCCACCTTCAACTACGCCATCGACATCTGCGGCCGAATGCGGGATTACAAAACCCTCTGGTCCCTCCTCTTCCGCATGCGCTCTCGCAGCATTCCTCCCTCTCCTCGCACATTCTCCATTATCACCGAAAGATACGTCGCCGCCGGGAAGCCCGAACGTGCTGTCCGAATTTTCCTCTCGATGCACGAACACGGCTGTCCCCAAACCTTATCCTCATTCAACACTCTCCTTGACATTCTCTGTAAGTCGAAACGCGTTGAGATGGCCTATTCCGTCTTCAAAGTTTTCAAACGTCGGTTTAATGCGGATGTAGTTAGTTATAACATTATCGCAAATGGGTGGTGTGTGATAAAGAGGACGTCGAAAGCATTGGAAGTTTTGAAAGAAATGGTGGAGAGAGGATTGGATCCGACCATTTCTACTTATAATACATTGTTAAAAGGGTTTTTCAAAGCTGGGCAGATTAAAGAAGGTTGGGAGTTTTTTTTACAAATGAAGAAAAGGGGGTGTAAGCCTGATGTTGTCAGTTATACTACTGTTGTTCATGGGTTTGGGGTTTCGGGTGAGGTCGAAAAGGCGAAAAGGGTATTTGATGAGATGGTTAGGGAAGGCTGTTTGCCGTCGGTTGCGACGCACAATGCATTGATTCAGGTTCTTTGTAAGAAAGATAGCGTAGAGAATGCAATTCTGGTGTTTGATGAAATGGTTAGGAAAGGTTATGTGCCGAATTCGACGAGTTATAATGTGGTTATTAGAGGATTGTGTCATGCTGGGCAGAGTGGTAGGGCGATGGAGTTCATGGAGAGAATGAAGGGGGACGAATGCAAGCCAAATGTGCAGACGTTTAACGTTTTGATACGGTATTTGTGTGAGGCTGGAGACATTGAGAAGGGGTTTGAGGTGTTTGGTACTATGGATGAGAAAGGCTGTTTGCCAAATTTGGATACTTACAACGTTTTGATTAGTGGGTTATTTGTGAGGAAGAGATCTGATGATATGTTAGCCGCAGGAAGGCTGGTGATGGAGATGGTAGAGAGAGAATTCGTGCCAAGGAAGTTTACTTTCAATCGTGTTCTGAATGGGCTTCTGTTAACTGGGAATCAAGTGTTTGCCAAGGAACTTTTGAGAGTACAGAGTAGGTCTGGTCATCTTCCTCGAAGAATCCGGTTGTGATGTAAAAAATTTGGAGTTCCTTTTGATCTCTTTAGTCATACCTGTTCCATACGAGAACGTGAGAAGTGATTAACAAATAGATTGTCCAGTAGACCCTTGGAGATGGCAGTGTTGATAAAGGACATAGAGTACTAAAGTACCATAGTGTCATGCACTGTCCTATTCATTCCTCCTCTCTCATATGTATGTTCTGTTATCTTTCCCTCTAGCAAAAAATCATTTTCCCAGACAAAAATCTCTAATATCTTCAAATCAATGGTGTTGGAGCCTGAAGAAGAGATCAACAAGAAGTACCCTCATTCATTGGATGAAGATGACATTGCTCCCCTCAAGACATATGTACGTATACAGACCCTAATCCTTAATTTCCTGCTTTTCTCTGCTTTCTAAATTTTCCATCTGCTCATTTCTTGCTAGAGATATGATTAGTAATTGTAATTGGACTTACAAATAAGATTTGAGATACTGACAAATTGCATACGAAGGATGTGTTTAGTTGGATTAAATTTGCATTTTTTGTTGTAAATTTTTATTGTGTTTAATGGAAACTTTGAGAAATTGTGATTAGGGATTAAAATGGGTTCAAAAAATTTTCAATTATTTGGAGGTTTCTATGACTATGAAGTGCAACATTGTGCTTCAAATTAACTTTGTACTTGGACAAGGTACGATTTCAAGTGAAACTCCATTTCAATCTCACCTTTGATTCCTTCTATTCAATTCAAAAGTTGAAGAATTTTTTATGGTCAAATCCACCCAATATATGTTGCTAGCTACTAGATGACTAAATTTTGAGGGAAGACTTGTCTATCTGTTCAACTAATGCAAATTGTTTGGGATTAGCAAACTTAAGAACTAATAATACACTAAAATTAACTTGTTTTGAATGTTGATCATCATCATCAAGACCTTATCCCGATTAAGGGCCAGTCACATAAATTTTGTTCCTCCATTCCCCTCTATTAAGTGTCGTGACTTCATTTAGTCCCGAGTTTTTAAATCTTTTCTTACCGCTTCTATCCACGTTCTTTTGGGACTTCCCCTTACTGTTTTAGAACCTTCGACTTAGATCACGTCACTCCTTCTAACCGGTGTTGTTTTCGATCTCCGTTGGACATGTCCAAACCATCCAAGCCTACTCTCCTTCATCTTATTACATATTGGCACTACTATTAAGCTTCCTCTTAATGTTTTCATTTCTGATTCTATTCTTTCTTGTCTTGTCACTCATTCATCTCAACATCCTCATTATTGCTATGTTCATCTTATGTGCATGTTATTCCTTAATTGCCCAACCATCTTGTAAAATTTTTCTTTTACTTTTAAGTGACTCCCTCGGACCACAAAACTCCAAAGGCACATCTCTGCTTGTTCAAACCTGCTTGGATTCTCTGGATAACATCCTTCTCAATCTTTTTGCTCTCGTAAATTATTAGAAGTGAAGGGAGCCTTGGCACAACGGTAAAGTTGTCATCAGGTGACCTTGAGATGACGAGTTCAAGGCATGGAAATAGCCTCTTATAAAGATGCAAGGTAAGGATGCGTACTATAGACTCTTGTGGAATGCCCCTTCCCTGGACCCCACATAGGCAAGAGCTTGGTGCACCAAGGTTGCCTTTTTTTTTTTTTATCAAAAGTGTTCATGTAGGGGGATTTCTTGGTTATTAATTTTTACTAGTAAAGATGCTTCACTCCCGCTCCTCTCCTTGCTAAAATTACATTCCATATACTTTGTTTTAATTTGACTAATTTTAAATCGTTTAGATTCTAATGCAACTCTTTGTAACTCTAACTTTGTGTTTCTACCCTCCATTGTCTTATCAATCAAAACTATATCATCTACAAATAATATACACCATTGAATCTCCTTGTACAAATGTTTTGTTAACTCATCCATAACCAAAGTAAAAAGGTACAGCCTTAATGCCGATCCTTGGTGCAAACCTATATTAATAAGAATATCACCAGTCTCTGTGCTAATGGTCCTAACATTTGTTACCACAATCTCATACATATTCTTAATTATGTTTATATACTCCCATAAGACCCTTCTCATCCAAGATCTACTATATTAACTTTTTGAGAACCTTATCATAAGCCATTTTTAAGTCAATAAAGACTGTGTAGGTCCTTCCTCGTCTCCCTATATTTCTGTATCAATTGTCTAAACAAAAATATAACTTTCATGATAGATCTCATAGGCATGAAACCAAACTAGTTCTCTGACACAATCATCTCATGCTATGGCCTCTTCTTAGTTATTCTTTCAAAAAGTTTCATGGTATGACTCATAATTTTGATCCCCCAAGAATTAGTGCAACTATGTGTTGATTGTTTTACCACAAGTGCACGGGCTATTGTAGGGTAGCTTATGCAAGTACGGGTCGATCCCACGAGGACTTGATTTAAAATGGAGTTTTCAATAAAATCTAATTATTTAAAAGAATCAAAACAAAGAATATAGCAAAATTCAACTAACAATAAAATAAAATCTATATTTATTCAATTGTTGCAATGTACACAATTATTTATTCCAAAAACACAGAAAATGCAATAAAATGATCAGTCCTGGATAAGCCTGTCCTGGATTGCACTGTCCCTGGATAGTCAAAATGATGATAAAACAGAACCGGAATAACACAAGGACATAGAAGTAAATAAACTAGGGACCCAGACGGTATTAAACTGAGGACATGGATGGTATTAAACGAAAAGGACAGAGGTGGAATTTCTGTTAAAGAAAGAGGGCAAAATAGAAATTAAATGGGAAATCTGGTTTGATGGAGCAGAAAACCGGAGGAGAAGAGAAAGAGGAAAGAAGGGAGACCCGTTTCGGGTTTTCTCCCCTGGGCAAGTCGGAGTCGACGCCTGGGGCGGTGCCGTTGAAGAACAGAGAACGGTGTGGAGACGTTGGGGGCAGATGACCGGTGATGGAGGAGGGAGCGTGGCGATGAAGCAGAGAAGGGCTAAAGCAGTAAAACACAAGCAGGCCAGTGGAGCAGCCATGTCAAGCAAACAGAGGGAGACAGAGTCGCCGGGTGACGCGGTGCGATGCAAGACAGGGAGAGTGAGAAGAAAATGGGAAAACGGTGAGGATGAGCGGTGGAACAGATAACAAAACCGAGACGTTGGGCGTAGATGACTCCGGTGAAAATGGGCAGAGATCGGAGATGAGCGGTCTTTGGTTGCGATGAAGCAGAGACAGAGGGGGTGACCAGTGAAGAAGGGAGTGGATCAAATAAGAGAAGCAGGTAACTGGGGTTGACACGGAAGAAAAGAGAGAGGAGGGGAAAAGGGAAGTAGCCACTGATGGGGAAGAGACAGGGTAGATGATTGACAAAGACTGGGAACGTGCCTGGCTAGGGAATCAATGGAAATCGGGTGGAATGGTGAAGGGGAAGTAGGAGAGAGAGAGAGAGAGAGAGAGAGAGAGAGAGAGAGAGAGAGAGAGAGAGAGAGAGAGAGAGAGAGAGAGTTTGGGTACGGTGATCTGCGTCTTTGGCCTTGGCGTGTGGAGGAGATCTGGAGCACTGAAGATGGATTATGGGTTGATGAAAAAGAAAAGGGAATTGACGATGAACAGAGGAGAAACAAAAAGAGAAGGAGTCAAGGGGCGGTGGTCTTTGTATACAAAGGAGATGAAAATGTTGGGCCGGTCTGTCTAGTTGTGACCGGCCATTGAAGGGTTGGGGCATCTCTACTGGAACGAAAAGGCAGACCGGGAGATTGGACGATGATCTTTGGGCTAGGCTGCTTCGGATGTTGATAGAAATCTGGGCGGACTCGGTCTTTGTTTGAAGATTAGAAATTCCAGTTGGGCAAGGCAATGGAAGCCTAGAGAAGTGGGTTGGTTGGTCTGTGTGCTGGTCCACCGATGGTGAGCAGGGAGGAATTGGTGTGGTGCAGTAAGGATTGGATGCAAATATTTGGGCGGTGAAGGTAAAGTAGAGATGGTGCGTGAAAGAAAGAGAGAGAACTAGGATGGTCCTAAGGAGAAGAAGGTGAGAAGAGGGGAATCTGGGTATGGTTGGGAAAGAGAGGAAGATGAGAAGAGAGAAAGAGCCTTGGGAGATAAGGGAGTAGAGAGAAAACAAGAGAGAGGGCAAGAGAAAGAGAGGAGCTGTGCTTTGTGCGTCAAGATGGGCCAAAGTGCCTAGATGAGAAGAAGAAAAAATATATGAAGAGATAGTTGGGTACGTGAGAATGAGGAAGGGAAAAAGAAAAAGCAAAGAAGGAAAAAGAAAGAGGAGAAGGAAAAGGAAAAGGAAAGAAAGAAAAGAGAAAAAGGAAGGGAAAAAGGAAAAAGAAAGAAAAGAGAAAAAGGAAGGGAAAAAGGAAAAAGAAAGAAAAGAGAAAAGGAAAGAAAAGGAAGGAAAAAGAAAAGAAAGAAAAGGAGTGGGAAAGGAAAGAGAGAATGAAGGAAAGAAAAATAGAATAAGGAGGGAAAGAGGAAGAAAAGGAAAGAGAAGTGGGGGAAAGAGTTGCCCTTTACATGTTCTTTTCATTTTGTCCATGATTTCTATTTCATCTATCTCCATGGTTGATCTGGTCCATCCATCGCCCTTTAAGATGATCTGCACCGTTATCTTTTACTCGTATCCATCCGTGCGTCCTTTGGTTGATCTGCAAAAGAAAAGACTAAATTAGAATCATCTGAACCGCACATTAGTCATCTAATGAACTCTAATGATCATCTGACCGTTGATTTTGACAAATTAAGGTTTGGATGGTCAATTGGATTTATATTCAAAATCAAGCTAAGTTTTGTAAATTTGAACGGTTAGATGATCTAATTGAACGCTGAATTAGGGAACTTTTGACCAAAATTAAACACTTAACACTATGTATATTTTCTTTATTTTTATAAATTGATACAATAAACCTCTTTCTCCATTCATCCAGCATTTTCTTTGATTTTATAATCTTATTAAATAAATTTGTTAACCAAACTACTCTAATATCTCCAATGTACTTATAAACCTTTATTGGTATACCATTGGACCCCAAGGCCTTTCCTGATTTCATCTTTTTCAAAGTCTCTTTCACTTCAGGTATTCTAATCCTATAGTTGTATTTATAATGTCCTATGTTATTTGAGTTTACGGTGCTTTAAATCCATATATTCTCAAGGTAATTATTGTTTAGTAATTTTTTAAAGTAAGTTTTACACCTTTGTTTGATCTCCTCATCTTTGACTAGTACCCTTTGGTCATCACTTCTAATATACTTAATGCAGTCTAAGTCCTTACTCTTCTTTTCTCTTATTTTTTTTAGTTTACATATATCTTTTTTGCCTTCTTTGGATCTTGATCTATTATATAGATCATCATATGTCTTGAGTTTAGCCTCACTTATTATCTCTTAACAACCTTTTTAGCATTTTTTATTGCTTAAAGTTTTCGTCATTTTTAGTTATATGTCATACTTTAAAACATATGTTTCTCTTTGATAACTTTTTGCACTTTTTCACTCTACCAGCAAGTTTCTTTTGCTTATTGCCTTTTACCTTTACATATTCGTAGGACATCTTTTTGCCACTTTCTTAATGGACTCAACCATATTAGTCCACATGATGCTTACTTCTAGTTCCTTATTTAAATTTCCTTCTACCATCAACTTGTTTGTAAATGATGCTCTCTTCTTTTCTTTAAAGTACCATCACTTAGTTTCTAGACCCCTATTAAGTTCATTTCCTTTCTTTCATATTTAATGTAAATATCCATAATCATTAACCTATGTTGGGAGATTATACTTGCATCGGATATCACCTTAAAATCCTTACGCATTGATCTTTCGATATTCCTAAGTAGAAAAAAGTTTATTTGGCTTTTATATAGTCCACTTTTAAAGAATAGTAAGTGTTCATCCCTCTCCTTAAAGTATGTATTTCTTATAGTTATGTTAAATGCTAAAGCAAAACAAGTATAGCTTCTCTTATCTCATTTCTTTTTACAATATCATACCTCCATGTACCCTAGTATGCCTTTACTTTTCTTTTCTTACATGACCATTAAAGTCTACTCCTATAAATATCCCTTTGCATTAGAAATTTCTTGTATGACTTCTTCCATATCTTCCCAAAATTATCTCTTGATTCTATCTTCTAACATTACTTATGATACATATACACTTATAACATTTATGATCTTTTCTCCTATAACAAGTTTTATTGGTATAATTATATCACTAGTTCTTTTAATGTCTACAACTTTATTCTTTAATTTTTTGTCAACCATTATCCATATGCTTCTTTTATTATTGTTTTTCCTACATACTGGAGCTTATACCCATCAATTTCTATAGTTTTAGCCTCTTTCCACTTGGCTTTTTAAATACAAGCGATATTGACTCTCTTGTGTTTCATTGTACGTACTAACTCCAAACTCTTACATGTCGATGTATCTATATTCCAGATGGTGACACAAATCTTATTCTACTAAGCTAGCCTATTTACCCATGCTTTTCCAAAACGATAAGGGAATTCAAAATGAATCGTTTGCTTTATACTTTCCACTGCACTTGGGTTTTGGTGCAGCATATCACTTTTGAGGTACACTCTAACAATCCTTTGTCTATTTTCTATTGCACCCAGGATCTAATGTTGCATTGCTTTCAAGGGAACACCTTAGCAACCCTTGTCCATCTTTCATTGAAGGGGAACCTTGGTGCAACAGTGAAGTTGTCATCGTATGACCTTAACGTCACAAGTTCAAGGCTTGGAAATAACCGCTTGCAAAAATGCAACATAAGACTACGTACTATAAATCCTTGTGGTTTGCCCCTTCACCAAACTCCACTTAGGCAAGAGCTCTATGCATTGAGGCTACCCTTATTTGGAATCCAATGCAGCGCATCATTTAGGGAGAATGCTTTAGCACGAGGGAATGTCTAAAATCAATTCATGTGTAGTGTTTGTTATGTATTTTACTTAAAGGTTGGCACCTAAAGCAAAAACCTCCTCCTTTATTAGGGCTTGGGATCGGCAGTGACAGAGTTTGTGTTTTGAATGCTGATATCAAGTAAATTCTTATATGAATGTGTTCTGATCTTCCATGACTACATCATACATGTATAGAGATACAAGAAAACAGCACAAATTGATAAATGATTTGGACGGATAGTGTCCATTTAGTGCTTGATTGATCCTCTTAGTCAGTGCGTAATTGTCATGGAGTTGAGAGAACGCCTATACAACTAAGAGTGGGAGCTCTAGCATTATTGAAGTTTGCAACATTTCATCCAAAGATTTTGTTAGTTTAACACTCGTCAATGCTTCTCTTGGGCTTCTTGGAGGAAAGTTCTTTAGTAGTCTACATGTGACTCCTTTTAATGTTGGGAAGTGCTTATTACTTATAGACAACTGTCACATCGTCATGGGTAATCCAAGCGTTGCTGCAGGGCTACCGCAAAGCCATTTCACGTGTCTTCATTGGTTAATCTAAGTGTTGCTGCAGGTGGTGGAGTTATTCAGAACTACTTGTTGCAGGGTTGGGTAACAAAGTCAGCCCACATATTGAAGAAGGCCCCAGTGTAGGTAAGGATACCTATTCTTCACTTTTCCCTTGGACAAGTAGTAACTGGAATGCATATCAGAGATGTATTAGATTTTATGATTTTCATGTTTCCTTGTTATTATTTGCAGTGCACACCTTGTGGACCAAGTTTGCTCCAGATGTCCTTTGTGACTCATTTAGATTATCAAGAGGATTTCTTTTCTTTCTTGGAGTTGTGCATCTTGTGACGTGAGAGACAAGTTTAATTTGTCTACGGCTTAAGTGGATTACAAAAGTTGTTTTATGATGTAAGGTTCTAGTCACTGCATGTTTTCTTAAGCACTTTGGATGAGGCCAAATTGGAATCTTTGAACTGTTGGGTTAGAGAAGATCCTTAGAGAACTGCATTGGATTATTGCAAACGAAAATTGAGAACTAGAAGAGAAAAGGACAATAGAAGGTTGTTGACAGTGAAGGAAAAAGATCCGGTTCAATTGTTAAAGTTGTGTTGCAGGACTAATGGATTATCTTGAGTCGTTTGAAACATCAAAATCTTTGGTTTTGGTTATGGTTTCTCATTTTAAGAAGTTCAGTAGTGACCTTTTCTTTTTTGCTTTTCTCAGTTTTATCTTTGTTTGACTGGTCTGTTTAACAATTCATAATCATAAGTTCTAATTTACAATTTTATTTGGGAAAGAATGGATAATTGAGGAAATTCAAATGACAATAGATGGCAAAATGATCTTTATTGTGAAATGGCAAAATTGTTTTATGGATACTTTTCATTATGGGCAGGGATGAGGAACAGAGGACCGAGAGAGGGAGTATTGCACTGATTACCTGGAAGATCAATCGAAACATGGTATTTCTAATTAAGGATTGATGGGCTGCACACTTCTGTCATATCAATTATGATTTGAACATCTCAACTTCTCCCAGCTTCCATCAACTAGAATTTTGGAGCAAAACACGGGAGGTTACAATGAGAGGATATTATCTGCACCCCCTGTGCCCCACTAAAACACGGGCGCATAAATCATTAGCCCATCAAATATAAGCACCATACAACCTAAACCGCACCCCCATAGTTGTCGAGCTTGAAATGCTACAGTTGCAAGGAATCCGTCCATTTGAGATCATATTAGGCCGACCAGTTCTATATCTCAACCCCATAAAAATATAGACATCCATGGGGTCAAAATTGTAGTTAGCATATGGTTATTATTCTCCGGCAAGAGATGGCAGAAAAAGTGTAGAAGAAACAGATCAATTCAGAAGAGATCTCAATTGTCACTTACCTCTCCAGCCAGTGTTTCAATTCATATTGGACTTATATCACACTACCACTGTGGCCCAAAATCTGTGTAGGCATCGTTGCTTGGTGACATCTCTTTGTATGCTGGATTTGCTTCTTTGGGGTGACCTTCAATTTACCCTTTACAGCTAAATAACAGCAGTAGCTCATCAAGTTGGTTGGTTGCAATGTTTATTCCGGGCGAACTCCTAAAGGAACAAGACATACCTCGAGGAAGGGAGCTCAGCTTGTAAATAGAACCAGTGTAAATACAGGAACCACCACCTGCGCTCAATTTAAACTAGAAAAACTGCTTTTAAACCACAACAAATAACCATGGATAATAATAAGTAATTTAAGAGCCTCACCATTTTTGTTCAATCACCCTGCTGTGACACCAAGTTATCTAAGAAGCAATGAGAATCTCGTGATCATGACGCTGATGAAACTGATAGCCGCAAAAGATACAACAAAATCTTGTCTAAATCTTAGTTTGCAAAAAATAATTAGATTTTCAAGTTCCCTAGTTTCTCGTACAACAGAAAAATATTATGATAGACATATCCAGCCTCCTAACTCTGAATTTTTGCTATTGACTCAAACCAACAGCAAACCGTCTTTAGTAGAGAAATCAATGGCAAAGATCATCTCAAAATAAAATTGGTTTATTGGCATACTAATATAAAGATCCGGAAACATGAAAACCATGCTGCAGCACCTAAACGTGGAAAAGGAGCTTCATCCAGACTCATGTCTTATTTTTTCTATCGATACTCAAGCCAATAAGAAGGGACCAGTACTTGATGGGAACTCAATAGTAAAAATCATATCAAAATGAAAACAGTTTATTGGCACACTTACACTTACGTTTAAAAAATACACTATAAAAGCAGTAAAACCCGCATATAGAGATGCAAAGCACAAATTGAGAAACACCTCTAAATTGATATGTTCGACGCAATGTATGAATTGGCAGGTAATTATGAGTTTCGGCTGCAAGGGAAATTTGGCAGGAATGTTGTAGCCCAGAACTCATTGGGATCTAGTCCATAGCCTACAACAAAAGGGGGCACTTCCAACCGTATGGAGCCTGAATGTACATTTTCCCATTATCAGTCATGGTTTGAGATTGCTCAAAGCAACTAAAGTCCCCTACCAAACACAACTCTATTTAAGAATTCATTCTAGCTTCATGGATATCAGGACAAGAATGTAGTCCTCTACTTGGACAACAAAGACCTAAGAGATTCATTTACACCACAACAATTAGCTCGACATGTGAAGTACACGCTTGGCATGGGCCTCAAACTTTCATGGTTTGCAAAGCAGAAGCTGACCTGTAGTATCTTCCCAGCTTGTACATCTTCAAGTAGGCAGCAGAAACTTGTATCTCAATTTAATTTTGCCTAGGCACCAGAAAAGGGAAACAATTTCTGCCAACAAGGTTGTTATTGACCTCGATTTTATCTCTCAGTTTAAGAGTGCAATAACCTTTTTCTTCCATCACCCCTCTCTAGCTGTAAATTTAATTAAATTTATAAAAAACACCTTTTGTTCCCAAAATTGCAACTGGTGGATGTTTATTTTCGCACATTGTTCAGTATTTTCTTTTGCTTTACATATTTAGCATACATCTATTGCCTAAAGTCAAATGCATTTTAAAAAGTCAAAAGAATCAACATTATCTATATAAAATCAGCCATAACCGGAATTTCTGGAAGAACAAAAGATTTCAACATTCATGCCAGTGGTTCAGTCATAACAGATACTGTCTTAGCTTCTCTGCAACAGAAAATCTGCAGGAGACATGACTTATGCGAAGATAAATTCCAGGAAATGGCTTTTCCACAAAAGGAAACAGGTTTTTGTTATTCATAAATTCACGGTAATTCATTGCTATTATTTCTTAACTTTTTCAAAGTATCCTCTATTATTTACCTTCTACCGGTGACTTATGAACCAAAGTCAATGTCAGCGCTAATCCGAAAGGAATATCAAAATTTACACGTAAAACCCATGTAACACAGAAAAACAACATGAGAACTTGTGCCAGATGTGGACAATAAAAAGAGAGTTTTTCTAATCAGATGTTGGAAAAGGATGCAACCCAGATAGGCCTCAAATTTGGGTGATTTGAAACGTGCAAAATGTTCAGCATGCTCTATTTAGTATGTGTGCCAAAGATCATGCCCATCAGAGGCTTCTAGGCTACTAGCTACCTTGGGGTCAAGAAATTCAATGGATATGATTTAGAAACAAAAAAGGGCATGGCTCAAATCATCCAATGGTTATGAACTTCCCTAACTAGCCAACCAAAGACCAGCCCAACACGATGAATGGATCTGATCATCCAAAGGAAGGCCGCAGCTAGGTACCTTCCTTTTCTGCATCTGGAAAGTATTTTTCCAAAGAGAGATGAAAAGAGAACTATGGATCAATGATACACAATACACAACTCCTTAACTGGGGTACATAACAATACAAGCACAAACAGAGAAGCAAAAGCAATCCCCAATTGAATATGAGTTGCCAACATTGCAGCCTATAAATGTATAACAGAGTGCCCTTACCCATACAGAGTCTGATCCATGTCCAGAGAATGAAAAACATCACAAAGAAAATGATTCCTCTGCCAAATTCATCTCCCTCTTCAACCTGGCTACTCTGATACTGCAGTAGCATTTGCAGACAAGTGTCACAAAGATTCCAGTCCATAAATGTTTGAATTTGATCACCATTGTAACATAACAGAGATAAAGAATATCGCAACCTCCAGCATAACTCAATCATTGAAGTTCAGAATTTCAAGTGTTAAATTCATATGCAACAAAAGCCTCGGTGAAATGGGCTATAGAACTGTAACAAGAACAAAAACAGCTGAATAGCCACAGCGATCGACAACCAAATGCCACCAGTAAATATGCACTCAATACCAAGAATCCCGCATAAAGATAGAACCTTGACACTAACATAACAAACAAGCTCTCTCATACGCGAGGAGAACAGGATATGCCACAATATTTTTTCTGACCAATAGAAATTGTATTGCCTCCAAAATGTTAACGAGAACTTCAAAATGTGGATTGCAAAGTAGAACTGTTCCAGTTAGATACTTATATCCCATCAAGCTTCATGTGTTTCTAAGAAAGCCACAGCTTAAAACTGCAGGAATGGCAAAGCAAATTGATTAAGCACTTTTGCATCCCCACAGAGTTCAGGAGAGAACTGATACAAACCTTCAATAAATTAACTGAAGGGATTGATGCCAAATAAGATCTCAGTACGTCAATGCAAACTGGTCTACGTTGGATCAGAACTAAAAAATTTCGGCAAGAAAAAGGGTATGGGGAAAAAAGAACCAAACTCCGTAGAGACATAGGTCACTAATGCAACGATGCAATATTATTCAGCACAAATGATTGATGAAACTAGCATATGTTAGCATAACTTGCCCAGAATCAAATGCAGCCGCTACTGTGAATTTTACTTTTTCTGAACTCAAATCGCTACAAGCGTGATTGCCAGCTGATGAAGTGAAGGTATCATCAGAAAACAATAATGGCACACATTTATTTTCCTACTATTCAAGCATATAACCAATTGTACCATCATCCAGCAATAGGAATGGTCCTGCTTATGGGAGGACTCTCTCTTGATAAGTCATATATGATTTCTTTTCTAGGATTCAAGTCACTGCAAGTGTGAAAATCCAGAATTATGATGTGAGGCAGGCAGGGGACTATTGCTGTGCAAATTAATTATATTACAATAGCATATGTAATACTAGAAAATACTGAATGTCCACAAGCACCATTATCATTGAAAGCAAAAGGAAAAATCAAGCTTATGAGTCACAACCTATAGAATATTTTGCATGTGCTGGCAATCAGGACTCCCCCAGAATGAAGAGACACCAACTTGGAACCAAACAGGAAATTGGATACATCTTATAAAATAAAAATAAAAAGGGACACCGCACAGAAATTAAAGTCACCAGTTTGTATAGAGGCATTTGGCAGCAGTAAAAGCCTACAAGCCACTGCATCAATTTAACTCTTGCAAACATCCATTTGATTTTCTTCTAGCTGTTTTTCCAAAAGCCGAGTATCTTCAGCCAAATCCAGTAGCATTTCAAGCTAAGCATAATTCAATCATAGACAAATTTAACAAACAATGTAATCCATATCCATATTCATGGAAAGCAGATCCAGTGCTTGCTTGCATTCCCCAAACTTTAAATCAAAGCCTTACCTTTAGAAAGGGAAGTTCTCGATCTATTTCTTCAGCAATAAATAGCACACATCCGCCTCCCTTCACATCAATTGTCTCTTGCAAACACAATGTGAAGAATTAAAAGGAGAAGACTGATTATAATAAAAAGTATATCCACGTAATCTGATATTTACAGAATTTGGCCCATTTTTTAGAATGTACCATGACAATATGTACAAGTTTCAAATAAAATCCATCATGGCACACCTTGCAGGGCAAGCAACTAAAGAATGCAATTTCTCACTGAAGCTTGGGAATAAGAGATATCCTGCACCACATTGTTTGACTGCAGAAGATGAGAGTGCCTTTCTCCACCCAGAAAAATCAGGGTGCCTGCTAAAGAACAGCATCAACCTCCACCTCACACAAACAGTTTCGCAACTTCACATGCAATGAACATGTCTCTCATGTCTCACCTTGGTGAACGGCTTTCTTTTGTCAGTCAATAGCCTTCTTTAAGCTGCATTTGATTCACGTACCTGATAGTGCTTGATCGGTGTCTCTGTAGCCCAATTCTGCCATTTAGCCAAACAAAGTGCCAGGTCCTAGATCAACTGTTGCAACTCCTTCCTCCTCGGTTCTTGTAACGGATCTGGACTCTTCATAATTCGTCGCTGACGCCTAAAAGTCGAATGTGAAATAAATCATAAATAAGTACAATGGTATGAGGGCAAGCTAACCATGGTACAATGGTTCTTGTAGAGACTGTCTTCAAGATATCAGGTAAAAATACCTGTCTTGAGCATTTTGAGAGGGAAATGTTGGGAAGAGATCTTTTGATGTTGGCACAGGGACCTCACTAAACCAGCCGTGGTTGAGGGCTTCTTCAGCTGTTATCCGCTGCATTAAAAATAATGGCCAAGAATGAGCATAATAACAAGAAAAGCATAAAATACTGAATCAAAATTAAATGATTCACTTGGATAATCATTCATCAAGAAATACACCTTCTCTGGATCATACGTAAGAAGTCTGCTCAGTAAGTCAAATCCAAGATCACTGAGGTTTGGACGCCCTGAGAAAGATGGTCCTCGAGGAAACTTATCCCGCAGCTTGTTATACCTGAAAGGAATGCATAACTGGTCATTACAAACATAAAACATACACCATGGCAACTAAGAAGTGACACCATTGGCATGAAAATAAAAATGGTACTTACGGCTGCTTAACAAAGTTGACTTTGAAACCAGGCAATTTGACAAATCCCGGCCATATCTTCTCGTTTGGTGAGCCAAGCATTCTGAATATCTGGAACAAAGTGAATAGTAAATGAACTGTTAAAACATCAATAAAAAGATAAGGGACATGCAGAAGCTCCAGGAATCTACCTTGTCAAGCTGGTCGAACTCAGTTTTCCCACTGAATAATGGCTCCTTGCACAGAAGTTCAGCCATTATGCATCCTACAGACCACATATCAATAGCTGTTGAATATTCCTTTGCTCCCAGCAGAAGTTCAGGTGCCCTGTACCACAAAGTGACTACCAAGGGAGTGTAAGGCTTCAAGGGGCTCCCATATTGGCGGGACAACCCAAAGTCACAAATTTTCAGCTCACCCCTATTATTTAAAAGAAGATTGGATGTCTTCAAATCCCTGTAGAAAGAGACCACGCACCAGTCAGTTAACATAATCAGAATATAGTTCAAACTTCAAAGTGTATTGACTTAAAAGCAGAGCAGTAAAGGTGAGTATACCTGTGAAGGACCCAGTTATCATGAAGATACTTCACACCCTCCAGCAACTGCAACATTAGGCACTTCACTTGGGATGGATGAAAAGGTTGTTTCATCACTTCTATGAGCCTTTTGAGATCGTGCTCCATATACTCCATAACCATGAAAATGCTATCAAGACTACTTCCAACGACAACTTCTTTAACATCTACAATTGATGGGTGATGAAATGACAGAAGAATGTTGATTTCCCTCAGAGATGTCAATGGAAAACCTTCTCTTTCTCTTTCCATCTTCACCTTCTTCAATGCCACAATCTCCCCAGACTTTTTATCCCTAGCTCTATATACAACACCATAAGTCCCTTCATTTATCCTGTTGAGTCTCTCAAACTCATCAACACTTCTACACCCTTGCAGCATGTTAATGCTTCTCTGAGGAGACACAGATGGGTCTGCAGTCTGGGACAGTTCATCCTCCCCTTGACTATCAGTTTCTGTCTGTCGACTAGAGGCACCATCACGCACATCTTCCTCATCAACCTCCAGAAAATCATTCTTATTCAACTCACTTTCTGCACATTCATCTCCACTGGCAGACCCAACACTCCCTCCTTTATCAATGCTGGATGACTTGGTCCACGCTGCAGATGAACCTTCCCTTGGAATCTCCCCAAGCTCCGGACTAGATGCCTTTCCAGACATCACCTGCACTTTCTGCCTTTTATGAATGCCTTCTCCATCAGAAGCTTCACCTTCAAAATCAGGAGAATTGTTCTCATCTGCCCATCGGGATGCTGAGATATTCCTTAATGGTAAATAATCCTCATTCATCTGTTGTGATCCGTGGTCATTACTCCATCGCTGAGCCACAGGTGAGGATGGGGAAAGCCCAGTGGGTGACTGAGACAAAGCAGATCCGGCTGATCTGGTTGCAGATGGAGGCTTGACAGGGGATGTTTGAATGCTAGTAGAGCTGTTTGGTACAAGTGGAAATGGTGGAGGCGGAGAAAGAGGACCACTGGCCAGGTCAGTTCCATTTCTAGATGCATTAATAACTGGCTTATTTTCTCTGTCCCATATGACCGGAGAAAATTTTCTCTTCTTACCAGGTAATGTCTGAACCTGATTTTCAGTCTTCCAACCGCTATAATCATCTTTCCAAGTTTTTGGTTTAGACATCTCCCCATCATCAGAACCACTTCCGCTAGACAATTCACCTGGCTCTCTATCTACTGTTCTAACACGAAAAACAGCTTGCTTAAGACTGCTGCTGCTGCTAGCTGAATTGTTGCTACTTAATGAAGAATGATAACCACCATTTACCACTTCCCTTTCCTCAACATTCCTCTGCCTAACCCTATCTCCAAAATTGTGCTCCCTCCCTCGTTCTAGATCACGTCCATGCTTAGTGTCACGATCGCTGTCATGACAACTCCGGCGATCATACTGATCATGTTCTACTCTCGAATAATAGTAATCTCTCTGTCTAGAAACTCTGAGATTGGATTCCTTGTCCCTGAACACGTTGTCACGGTAACCCCCGTGTCTTCCGACTGCCATATCCGCCAGGACTCCTAACTTCCCAAACAAACAGAAAAGCCCAGAAAAAGAACCAAATCAAAAACCCGTATTCCACAAACAGAACCAAGAACCCTGCAAGTACAAATCCTCCACGCTAGACTCTCACTTCCCAATCGAAATCACCAATCCCAATAACATGCATCGGTAGAGACGAAAGACTAAACCAATTTCAACGAAACAAACTCCAAACCCTAGAAAACGAGATCTAACCTAGAAATAGCGATTAAAATCACCAAAATCCCAGAAATCAAATTCAGAAAGCCATCCTAACAATCAGAAACTTGAATTTCCCTTTTCTCTGAAGATCATAGAGCGAAAAACAGATGAATAAACAGAGAAACCCTAAGACTCGAACGAAAGAAACTCAAAGCCTTAAAATACTACAAGAAATTCTTCTCTTTCGTTGGAATATAGAAAATGAAAGAGAATTGAGGAGCTGATTGCTTACCGACTCGGAAACGATAGCGTGACAGAGAGAGAGAGAGACTCGTTTGCTTGCTGCAACGGGAGAAAAAATCCCTAAATTTGCAAAGAGAAGGAGAGAGAGAAATTTATATCCGACTCAAGCTGCAGTAGTTGCCAAAAGCGAAAACTCGTTGGGGCGAAAATGACGCTTTTAGCCTTACTGTTTTTAGAAATTCGACACGCTTCTACCCCTCACAGTCTCCCGTGTAGCCCCTTCTTTTTTTATCACACAAGTCCCTTGCTAAATCCAACGAACAGCTGTAGCTGTAGCTGTTGCTTGATGGGCTCCACTAACGGTTGATCAAATCAGTACATCTGATATCTCTGACTTCAGATTTGAAAACTATGCTTCTTCCTCGTTGGATATTGGACCGTCTTGATAAGCAATGTTTCCAGGTCCTGTATCAAAAGTATATTTTTCTAACTCTAGGCTTATTCAGTCTTTGTTGTTTTCTTGAGCACTAGTCATCCAAGGTTGGAGAAGTCTCCGGTCTAATTAAGTCCATCATTCACTCTAAACAAGTTTTGTAGTGTGATGCACTTAGCTAGCATTCCATAGTTTTTTTAGGTCCAGCCATTAGATAATGTTGTAGAAGTGGAGCCTTGGTGCAACGGTAGAGTTGTCGTCATGCGACCTTGAGGTCACGAGTTTAAAGCATGAAAATAGCATCTTGCAAAATACAAGATAAGGTTGCATACTACTGACCCTTGTGGTCTATCCCTTCCCAGGACCACATTTATGTAGAAGCTTTGTGCACCGGTGAATTGTGAAATATGTTGCCATCAATTTTAAAGATTGTTGATTGTTGAAATCATAGCTTGTTGAAGAGTGGGATGGGCATGTAGCCTAGTGCAAGGGTCTGTGTGGATGGGAAGAGTCTTTCTTTATTATAGAGTTTGAACATCTCCTTTTCATTTCTAGTAGCTAACAGTCCATCTACAAATCAGAAATTTTATAATTGTCAAATGAGTTCAACTTAGTGTATTATTAACCAGTTGCATGATTTTCTTTACAAACAAAGAATTAATCTACCATGTAAATGGGTTTAACTTACCATCTAGATGATCCAAAACAATATAAATTTAGGATTCATTTGGACGTTTGAGTCTCACGTTTTAGAAGTGGAATATCCTATTATATAACAACAATGTTATTACATTTTTTATAACATGTTTGTGACAAATAGGGGTGGCAAAATATGACACGACTCTAATACATCTCTTCATAACTCTAGCTTTGTGTTTATGCACTCCATTGTCTTATCAATCAAGATTATATCATTTGCAAATAACATGCATCATAGAATCTTCTCGTGTAGATGTCTTGTTAAGTCATTATAACCAATGTAAAAAGATGCGGGCTCAATGCCGATCCTTGGTGCAATCTTACAGTAATGGGACAATCACCAATTTCTCCCCTAATAGTCTTGATGTTTGTTACTGCTCTCTTATACATATCTTTAATTATATATATACACCCACGTGAAACCCTTTTCTCACCCAACACCCACCGTATTAAATCTCTAGGGATCTTATTATAAGCTTTTTCTAAGTCAATAAAGATTATGTGGATATTTTTCTTCGTCTCCCTATATTATTTCTATCAAATGTCTAATCAGGAAAAAAACTTCCATAGTAGACCTCCTAGGCGTAAAACCAAATTGGTTCTCTGACATACTCATTTCATACATAGCCTCTTCTCAATCACTCTTTCAAAAAGTTTCATGGTATGGCTCATTAGTTTGATTTCCCCATAATTAGTGCAACTGTATATGTCTCCTTAATTCTTATAAATCAGTACAATAGAACACTTCCTCCATTCATTAGGCATTTTCTTCGATTTTACAATTTTGTTAAACAACTTTGTCAAACAAACTACTCTAGTATCTTTTATATACTTTTAAACCCCTATTGGTATATCATGGGCCCCAAGCCTTAACTAATTTTATCTTTTTCAATGCCTATTTTACTTCAGGCATTCTAATCCCACGATCATATCTATAATGTTCGTCATTTTTGGTTTTATGGTACTTTTAATCCCTATATTCTCACGGCAATTGTCATTTTAGCAATTTTTGGAAGTAACTTTTCCATTTTTATTCAATCTCGTCAGCTTTGACTAATACCCTATGTTCTAATTCTTTATACTTAATGTGGTCTAAGTCTTTACTCTTCTTTTCCCTTACTTTTGCAACTTTGAACACATCTTTTTCACCTTCTCTTGATGCTAACTTATTGTAAAAATCATCATATGCCTTGAATTTAGTCTCACTTACTACTTTCGTAGTAACATTTTTAGCATTCTTATATTGCTCATAGTTTTTCTTATTTTTAGTCCTCTGCTATGCTTTAAAAGACACCAGTTTCTCTTTACTAATTTTTTGCACTTTTTTACTCCACCACCAAGTTTCCTTTGTTGGTCGCTTTGTACCTTTAGATATTCCAAGGACAACTTTTGTCACTTTTTTAATGGACGTGGACATATTAGTCCACATGGAGTTTACTTCTGTTTTATTGTTCCAGTTTCCTTCTTTTATCAACTTGTTTGTACATGATGCTATCATTCTCTCCTTTTAAGTTCCATTACTTTGTTTTTGGACATCTATTACGTTCATTTCCCTTCTTTCCTTCTTCTATACTTTAATGTCAATATCCATAACCATTAGTTTATGTTGTGAGGTTAGACACTCGCTGGGTATCATCTTACAGTTCTTATGCATTGATCTTTTTGTATTCTTGAGTAAAAAAAAGCCTATTTAGCTTTTATATGGTCTAGTTTTAAAGGTTATTAAGTGTTTATCCCTCTTCTCAAAGTATGTGTTTGCTATAGCTGAGTTATATACTAAAGCAAAATCAAGTATAGCTTCCCCCATCTCATTTCTTTTTCTAATATAATGCTTTCCATGTACACTATGATATTCTTCCTTTTCTTTTCCTACGTGACCATTAAAATTTGCTCCTATGAGTATCTCCTCTGTGTTGGAAATATTTTGTATGACTCACTCTATATTTTCCAAAAAATATTTTTTTATTCTATCTTTTAACTCTAGTTGTGGTGCATACACTTAGAACATTTATAATATTCTCTCATGGAACAAGTTTTATTAATATAATTTTATCAATAGTTTTTATGACGTCTACAACTTCATCTATTAATTCTTTATCTACCACTTTCCCTATGTCATTTCTATTATTTTCCTTTCTTATGTACCAAAGTTTATGCCCATATATTTCTCTAGTTTTAGCCTCTTTCTACTTGGTTTCTTAGATACAAACGATGTTGACTCTCCTGCATTTTATAGTATCCACTAACTCTAGCCTCTTATATATTAATATGCTTATATTTTATATAGCAATGCAAATCGTGTTCTCTTGATCTAGTCTATTTAATTGTGCACTTCTTGAACGGCATGGGAATTCGAAGCCCAAAGTGCAAAACAAAAATTACATAAAGTTATTAAAATTACAAAGTATTTAAAAAAAACGAATAGAAAGCTCAAGAAATAAGTGAGAAAAAGTTTTCTATATTGAGGTTGCAAGTTTGAGTCTTGTTACACATGTTATCTCTTTAAAAATAAATATATCAGTAAATAAGACTAATAGAAGTGCGCTTCCCAGAAGTTTTGCACTTCAGAGTTGTTCCCAGGGGAAAACACTTTCCCATATTTTAGGGAAGAGGAAAGTTTCTGCCGTCTGAAACGTGTTCTTTGGGTCCTAGTTACCAGGTTCTTTGGACAACCATGACTCAACCAGTTCTCTTATTTATGCTGGTTATAAGGTAAAAAAAAAGCAGTCCCGGTGCATGAAGCTCCTGCCTATGTGGGGTTCGGGGAAGGGGCGGGCCACAATGGCCTAAAGTAGGCAGCCTTACCTTGCATTTTTACAAGAAGCTGATTCCACACCTTGAACCCGTGACCTCAAGGTCACACGACGACAACTTTTACTGTTGCGCCAAGGTTCCCCTTCGTTAGAGAGATAAGGTGATAAATCAAATATCTTTTTGAGTGAATAGGGAATATAATCTTGCAATTAATGTGCATCATTTAAAATCACGAGATTACTTTCTTTGCCTATGTACTTTGCACTGGCCTCTGCTATTTGACTAACCGTTGAGATGTCTCATTTCTCTCTATAGGTATTGCTATTAAACGTCTCTTGTTCAAATTCCTCTCATATTAATGAAGTGAGTCATGTTACAATGTGATTGTCTCTAACTGCATGATATCTCAAGCATTGAATATATTTTATGAGTATTAGTAGGATTTGATGGAAAGGGAGCCTTGGCTCAATGGTTGAGTTGTTGCAGCATGACCTGGAGGTCACAGGTTCAAGACGCGGAAACAGTCCCTTGCACAATGCAAGGTGAGGCTGCGTACTATAGACCCTTGTGGTCCGGCTCCTTCCCTGGACCCCAGATAGGCGGGAGCTTCGTGCACTGGGGCTGCCCTTAGTAGGATTCAATGCTCAAAGGATTGCCTTTTTCATGCATGGCGATACATTTTCTGTAGATCTAAGCCACTCATCATGTTCTGAATAGCTGAGATAGGCTAAAGATCGCATTTCATGGCTGTTGGATACTCTCATCATGTGTTTCAGTGAGTTGAAAATCACAACCATTGATTTCTCCTGTGTCCCCTAATTTTTGTGCATTAACTTGAGTGTGGACTCTTAATATTTCTCAAAAAAATGCTGTAGGGTGGCGTTTGACTACTGCACTCGTCACTTGAATGTGGACTTCTAATATTTCCCACTGTATACATAGAATCTCTACTCTCTATAGGCCCCAAGAGAAGAACCCAGTTACAAGCCATCTGACATGGCTTTTTTCTTGTAGGTATATCACAGCCTGATTTTGCTGTTATACTAGAAGATATGGCCCCAGGACAGTGGCTTACAGACTCATTGAATTGGCTCTGCATGTGTACATGCATGTAAGTTTTTGGAATATGAGTTGGTGGCAAAGATCTGTTGAGCCCTTTCACAGAGTAAGTGTAAGTGTAAAATTATGTATTTACTGGGCATGATGTGGATTAACATGTTCTCGTTCAGTTCTAAAGCCTGCCACATTTCTTCCTTGTGAGCATTACTCATACAAGGTCTGCTCTGTACAGGTTATTGCAATCTTATATATAAATCTGTGCTTATGTTAGCCTATTAATCTGGGGACTCTCTACACTGGGCTAACTTGTTCTTGAGTTCGAAATAAGTTTGCTTTCAGTACCTTGAGAAGGTATGTCCTTTCTACGACATAAGAATTTGGACATGATAAGAACAGGCATACTCACCATTGAAACTGGTGCTGATGTTGAGGGGTTATGACTTCGGATTCATGCAAAACCTATAATTCTTAAGGTTTGTAAGGTTCGCTGGGTTTTTGTCAAACCTTAAGGGTTGGACTAGCAAAACATAGGCAAACTGGCTGGAGTTGGCAATGGACTGATCTACACGCATTGGGTAATTTGGCATAGATATAGGGGTCAAGTTTTTATCCATGCTTTCTCTCATGACCAAAACTTGTGGTGTATTCTGATATCAAACAGAGTGATAAACGACCAAAAGGAGCTGGTCCAGCACATGAACAGTGAACATGAAACATGAGGATTATAGATGATGGTCATTTATTTATCTTTTGCAATTGTTTTAAGACTATAAAGATGACAGATAAAGAGTTTAGGGGCAGTTCTCATCCTGGGCAACTGTTGTTTGAAGAACATCCTGGGCAAATGCTTGGGAAGTTAAGTATTGATTAAACTTTAGACAGTGAAGAATTGTAAAGATCTAACCATTACTGTAGCTAAGACCTCACATGGTATCTGTGAAGCCTCTGGCACAAAATAAGAGCAGGTAAAAGCAAAATGGGGAACACCTCTTGGATGATTTAAATCATTCGTAGAACAGTTCCCTTGTTAGATGGAATCGTATTCTAGTTAAGCAACCAACAAGCAGGAAATATTGACAATCAAAGGATTTAGACCAGTTGATTCACGAGGTTCTGGGTTTAGATTGCAGGACACTAAATATGCACTTCGTAAGTTCTCCTAATATGTGGGTCTGTGATAATTTTACCAGAGCAATGATATTCAGACATGGGAGATGCCTTTTTTTCTACGTCTAAGCTATTCATCTTGCTTGCTCTCACCTTGTTAGGCTACATAAGAAAAATGACCTCCAATCAGACCGTGAGCACCATTTTTTTCACCATCCTTTTCCACTTGTGATAATCAACTGTTGAGATTTTCAACCTAAGAGAAGATTGGCTAAGCCCATTCAATCCTCATAATTATTGGAACGTAAATGACCTGAGACAAATTAGGTGAGTTGAATTAGATCCTCCAACAGTCACCTCTATCCCGTGCAAAAGGAGCTTCCATGGAAAGCATCTCTGAATATCGTTACTTATTTTACAGTCAAACAGTTCCTCTATCCCCTGTTCCAATGCATACCATAGTTAACGTTGTGGTTGCTGGTTGGTCAACGAGACTGTAATACTAGGGTAGCAAAAATAGCTACCCCATTGTCAGAGGAGGCCTAAGAAATGTGCTCTCACTGAAGAAGATCACTATAGCTTTAGCCGAGGCAGTAAAAGGTCAGCCCCGGTGCAAGAAGCTCCCACCTATGCGGAGTCCAAGGAAGGGGTAGATTACAAGAGCCTAAAGTACAGTCTTACCTTGCATTTTACAAGAGGCTGTTTCCACACCTTGAACACATGATGACAACTTTTACCTTTACGCTGAGGCAGTCATCTCCAATATTGGGCTGCTTTTCAATCTACCAAGTCATACAGGGGCAGCGTTCTGGGGTATTGGGCTACATTTCAATCTAGCAAGTGATAGAAGGGCAGTGTTCTGCGATGATAAACTGCTTTGGGATACAATTTAATTGCTCAGAGTGGCCCAATTGGGGGCCATAAACAAACTACAACCCTGTATTACAGTCGATTTGCTACAAGATAAATTCTCTCTCCTTTATGTGACAATACATACACCACAAAAGTGGGTGCCAACAAAAGCCAGTCCTATGAAAACTTGACCAAAAAGCCAACAAATCAAATGCGTAAAACCAATGAAAGGGCAGATTTCTAATGCCACCTGCATGTTTTACAAATCGAATGATGAAAAATGAAGAGAAGTAATCTGGTTGCAATTGAATGGTACAATGAGTTATAAATGTAGCTTAGTTCTCCATGTACTCCCAATGACTTTCCTAGGTGATGAATCCAGCGGTCCCCTATCACGTTGTCCTGATGTGAAATACAGCCATCCATCCCATAATCCAACAAGAGTAGTTTTAACACGAAAAGGCATTTTTGCAATTACTGACCATTCCTGTACAATAAAAGGAAAATGAAAACCTCAAGAAATAACTAAGAGGAAAATGAATATTATAACATAAACAAGAGATATTCCAACAAATACAAAGATTTTAAATAGATAATGCTGCTCATAAAGGACTTTACAAGAGTACACGAGCAGTGCTGAACAAGTCAACGATTATTTGTGAAGAAGGTAAGCAGCTAGAACAAGTCAACAACATAATTACCACCAAACTTTCCAGCAATTAAATAGAACTCCATAGTCAGACCCCCATAATTTCAAGCTAGTGATATTCATCTTACTGAGAAGATGAGAAAAGTTTATATAGAAAAGCAGCATCACTATCAAATAGGCAGAGAGTACAAAAAATGCTTAGAAACAACACTAGACGAAAGTCCTCCAGCACTAGACAAAATTTCCACCCATAATGTGAGATCATCTCCAAGTTCTGGCATTCAATAAATCACCAGCCAACTTCTAGTGAAGATTTTATCCATGTTGAAATTAACCTTGACTTTTGGTAAGGTGCAAAACTTTGTAAATAATGCACTACTGGAAATCACTTTAAAATTCGCTATTCCTCGATACTCCATTAGCACCTCAATATTGGAATACACTAAAGCCTTCCACAAGCACGTGACACAAGTGTTTTATGATATGCAGTGCAACTGGAAACTAATTTTATTTCCTCAAATTGCCTCCTTTTTTATTCTATCTAGAATGAAATCCTTTAGTGCACGTAGATGAGCTTGCACATTAATTTGTCAAAATGTGCAACTGTTCTATCATAATTGTTCTCTCTCTAAGTTGTGTCAAACATGTAGGGAGATAGTCTCTTATAGTAACTACAACCCAACAAACAAGTTCTTTTATTACTCAATACAATAATGCGCTAGAGGACTTGCAAAAATTTTCCTAGTACTTCTCGTTCTTCTTCTTCTCCTCTACTTGCAGGTCAAGAGTAAGATTTGGGGAAACTTTTCATGGAATCAAACCGAGATAGAGCTTGAAAAAGATGAAATCAAGAAAGGCCATGGGGCTTGATAGTATAACAATAGAGGTTTGGAAGCATATAGGAGATATGGGGGTTGTTTGGTTGACCAAGTTGTCTAACAAGATTATAAAATCAAAGAAAATGCCTGATGAGTGGAGGAAAAGCTCTATTATACCAATTTATAAGAATAAATAAGACATATAGAGCTCCACTAATTATCGAGGGATCAAACTTATGGGCCACACAATGAAACTTTTTGAAAGAGTTATTGAGAAGAGCCTACGGCATGAGACAATTATATCGGAGAATCAGTTTGGTTTCATGCCTGAGAGGATGAAAGCTATATTTTTACTAAGACAATTGGTAGATAAATATAGGGAGAGGAGGAAAGACTTCCAAATGGTCTTTATCGACTTAGAGAAAGCTTATGATAAAGTCCCTAGAGAGTTAATATGGAGGGTGTTGGGAGAGAAAGGGGTTTCACTGGGGTATATAGACATAATTAAAGATAAGTATGAGGTAGCAATAACAAATGTTAAGACTACTAGTGGCAAGATTGATGATTTTACTGTCAGTATAGGATTGCACCAAGGATCGGCATTGAGCCCATACCTTTTCACGTTAGTTATGAATGAGTTAACAATACATCTGCATGAGGAGATTCCTTGGTGCATGCTATTTGCAGATGATATAGTCTTACTTGATGAGACAAAGGAGGGTGTAAACACAAAGCTAGAGTTATGGAGAGAAGCATTAGAATCTAAACAATTTAAAATCAGCCGAACTAAAATAGAATATATGAAATGCAATTTTAGCAAGGAGAGGAATAGGAGTGGAGCACCAGTCAAGATTGATAACCAAGAAGTCCCCATAAAAGACTACTTTGGAGAGATTGAGATGGAGGTTACCTAGAGAATCCAAGTGGGTTAGAACAAATGGAGATGCCCATCTGGAGTTTTGTGTGATCGGTAGATGCCACTCAAATTAAACGGAAAATTCTATAGGATGGCCATAAGTCTGGTCATGCTCTATGGATCAGAGTGTTGGGCAGTTAAGGAACATCATGCTGATAAGATGAGCATTGCAGAAATGAGGATGTTGAGATGGATGAGTGGTAAGACAAGAAAGGATAAAATTAGGAATGAAAATATTAGAGGAAATTTAGGGATAACACCAATAGGTAACAAGATGAGGGAGATTAGACTAAGATGGTTTGGACATGTCCAAAGAAAACCGAAAACAACACCAGCTAGGAGGAGTGAGGCAATGCAAGTAGAAGACTTTAAAAGGGAAAGGGGAAGGCCCAAAAGAACATGGATAGAAGTGATGAGGAAATATTTAAAAACTTTGGAACTAAATGAAGCCATAGTACCAAATAGAGAGGAATGGGGAAATAAGATTCATGTGGCCGACCCCTAATTAGGATAAGGTCTTGATAATGATGATGAGACCGAGATAGAGCTTAGGTACTTTCTCTTCAATATCTCCTCTTCTCCTTCTTTCTCTGTCATTACATCAAAAGCCAACTATCACACTTTAGTCAGAACCAATCTCCTAAGAGAAACCCACAACTATTCTCTCGTCCTATTTGTTATTCCAGATGCAAATTAAGTAAGACAAGATCCTTCTAGTTGCAGTCTGCTCTCCTTGTCTTTCTAACAAATAGTCAACACAACCCTCCCTTTCCTTTCTCTGCGAGATCACCATGTTCCCATCCTTTTTCTTGGCAACAATCTCATGTCCCATCTTCCTTGACGCAGTCCCATAGTAACTGTATTTTTCTCTTCATCTCACAGAATTCATCAATATCTTCTCTTCTCAAGATAAAAATCTTTACCAATTGAGAAGAAGAATAATCTAAAATCTCAAAAACAAGGAAAAAAGGAGCTGATCTCCGTAAAGGAAAGGGTTTTTACACATGTATGTGTGCCTGCGCGTGACCAATTAGATGATTGATGAACCAAAGAATAGCACCCAGGAAAGTACAGATTTTAGTTGTATAATAAACCCATTATAGAGGCGTCCAGAACATGACTAATCCCAAAGCCTAAGAGTAACATGAGAACATTTTTAGGTTATAACCAGAAATAATGATGTTGTTTACACTTGTTACAAGTAAAAGAATCATTTTGTTGCAAGCATACTAAATGAGAAGGTGTGGCATGCAGTTGTGTGGAAGCTCTTTCTCCAAGGAAAACTATCATCTATTTTTCCACTAGCAGGCTCAAGGTCGGGATAGGCCATGAAGGTACAGCAAATCTGCATAAAAAATGGCTTGGTGGACAACCTTAATATGTGCAGGCACCACATGGAAACTTTAAGGCTACCGTATTAGTTGTCTTTAGTAGTATAATTTGGCTGGCAGTTTAACTTGTACTTAAAATTTCCAATTGCTTCCTGGGAATATAATGAATACATTTGGCATGCATATAACGGTGGTAAAAAATTTCTTGTATTCCACAAAAGCGATTCAGTGAAACATGCTAATCATCAGGAAGGGTCATACCAATTTATCTAAGCGAAACCGGAAAACTTCTCCAACCAGCACCATCTTTTTAGTCACAGGGTGCGTTTGTGTCGTGCCACCCACTACAATAATGGAGTTGTTGACAAGAACCCATGCAAACTCTATATGGGAGTCAGCCTTTGGCATTGAAGGCCACTGCTTCCATTGCATGCCATCTTCCAGGACATAAACATCACCAAATACAACCTAAGATAATCAAGAATAGAAAAGTTAGATTTTGCAATGGAACCTAGGAATATAAAACGGGGAAGAAAGTAAACATAAAACCTAAATAAGAAATAAAAGTAGTTGAGACTTTTTTATCCAAAATATATCTCATTGTGCAACAAAAGAATGATCAGAAGGGATGCATAGACAGTGCACATAAAGATGAGACTACAGACCAGGTTCATACCAAGAAAAAGAAAACCTTGCAGATAATTACCAAGTCATGTCTTTGACTGAACTTATACTGCTTATGATATTTTACCACCAAAATGGTAAATGAGATTTATATCCTCATGAGCTTAACGTATGCAAACTTTGTGCTTTGATAAGTGTGCGTATCTTATATGCTTTAATATTTCACTGTAAACGGTATAAAACTAGATGACTACTACAGGAGAGAGTATGAGTTCCCTTGCTGATGTAGGTTCATTTCAAGCTTACTTTTGGTCAGAAGTTGCTTTGAAAGAGATTGACAAGCACATGTGCAAAAGTTTCACGGACATTAACAACAAGACTACTGTAAAAAGAAATTGTGACTAGGCCATGAACAGCTTTTTCCAGGAAGATAATTCTACATTTCATTAGCACCAGAGAAGGTAGAAAAAGAAGATGCATCCATAATTACACAAAAATGATAAATCTCAGATATAGTGCAGGAACATCCCAGTCCTGGGCTATATAATGCATGCAATAAATAACCTTTGAACAATCACTCTCCATTCAAAGCCTACCTTTTAAACCAAGCAAGTTTGATTTACTTCAACAGTTTACAGCAGAACTAAGACACACTAATGTATAGATAGATAAGCAGATTCAGTTTTTCTCTGACAACCTCAATTTTCCATACTAATTGCAAAGGCTACCAATCTCAAACTGATTACACAAATATAAAGTTTCACAGTTGGAAAAAAGAAGAAACAGAAAGAGAGCTTTTTAATATTCTTTTGGAAGAAACACAAAAATAATGCTTTTTTAATGAACACAACAGCTAGCAACAAAAAAAAAGAAGAAAAAAAGAAAGAATCTGTACTGGACCAATTTACGATGCTTTGCAGGCAGCTTAAGGAAGCGGACTATCAACTTGATTTAGCCCAAAGATTTCTGTGTTTAAACCCATATTTTCTCCACCCAAACGTTGCCCAAAACCCAAAATTTCAAATTTCAAAATTCCTCTTTCCAAATCCTTGTTTCAAAACCCATCTCTTTTCATACCTAAGACTTAGAACCCAATGCAATGAAACCTTAGATATTTGGATGAAACCTAGATCTCTTTTCTCATTATCAGGGGAGCCTTGGCGCAATGGTAAAAGTTGCAGTCATGTGACCTTGAGGTCATGGGTTCAAGGCATGGAATTAACCTCTTGCAAAAATGCATGGTAAGGCTGCCTACTTTAGGCCATTGTGGCCCACCCCTTCCCCGGACCCCGCATAGGTGGGAGCTTCGTGCACCGGGGCTGCCCTTTGGGTGAGCCTATATTCATTTCTCAGCCTCATCATCTTCTCTCCAAATGCAATCTCCTTTTCCTTAATTTTCGAGACCCTAGCTCTACCTTGTCCCACTTCTCACTATATCCTACCTTCTGTCCTTTCACTTCCAATCTCCACAACCATGCCGGCCTAGATTTTCTCACTTCGTCAACCATCAATAGCAGCATTTACTGTGATATGGGTCAGATGGGACAAACACAAGTACTAAATTCAAATTTGATAAACCTAGCTAGTGTGTAACGTGTTTACAGCTTCCCTGATATATATATGGTCTTCCATTGCAATGATACTTTGGTTTTTCATTATAAAAAATAAAAAATCTAACAATGAATTCAGTTATTACTGGCTTAACTGACTACCAATTACATTTCCCTTTCAAAATCCCAAAATTTGTGATGCTTCTCCTCCTCACCCACTTCAGTTTATGGTATCTTCCTGAATTATAGGAACTTCTGAGTATTGAATCTACAAGGATGAAGCTAGAAGTATAATGCTATTCTCATTTCTACCTTTATGACGAGAGCCAAAAGATCTACAGTGATCTCTATCAGTTTATCTCTGATCGTCAGATTACCTTTTGCCACTAAAAACAAGATCCCACAATAGTAAACAAAGCAAAACCCCACAGCAAATGTAAAACTTGGATATGGCATAGAAGGTCAGAAGATTAAACATTTGAAGATCTGTGCTAATTAAGAAAGTAGAGTCCAAGTAAAGGATCAGACAAAGATTAATCTAAAACTTGTAGTCAGTCATATTTTATAAAATAATATGACTGACTAGTTATGCTACACTTCTAGAAAAATGCCTTTAGTTTCATGGTTAGCCTGTGGAACTGCAAGAAAAGATTTTTAGTTCAGATACACACCTCCTTCCTCCTGGAGCACTTAAAAATAGGCGACCCAGGTTTTGCCATAAAATCACCCTCTTGACCACCAATAACAATAAGACGATCATTGGCCACAACACAAGCCCTGGTAATGAACTTCAAAAGTCAGTACAAACCAACATACAAAAATATGTAAAGAGCTTATGTTTTTGTTCAGAGAGGTGTTCAAGAGTACCAAGATCTGGACATGTAAGAAACAGAATGCACAGCCTCGCTCTAGCATAAAGCCAATTTGCATGCAATTACACACATTCCTTCTGACATGTGGCTGAAATGCCTATGCAGGAGGTGGATTTAACATAAGAAAAGTAAATGGCAATGTTTTCTGACTTTTGATCCTTTTTTCTGAAAACTGAATGACAGTGTTCCTTGCTAATCAAGCAGATAGCCACATTGGCCAATGATCTGATGTTTCAGAAATAAAAGAGAAATGTAAGTTGACTGTAAACATATCCAAGTTAACTGCATCATATTCGAGAAAAACAACAACATAAACAAATCTATGCCCTAAAGATCTGTCAAACATATTAACCTAGTTTTGGATGTATTATTCAAAGCTGGGCATGGGTGGCAATTATCCTCCAGTTTGAGAGATTAAAGAACACGTACATGCATTAAAATGCGAGTGATACATACGTTTATGTGGGATATAGAATGCTTGTAATTTTTCATTTTAATTAATTATTAGTGCCTATGAAAAAGAAAGCAGGTAACACAGATGCCTTCTATTTTGCCTCTGCTACAATTTTTCTTTGTTTTTTTTTTTTTACTCTTCCCTGTATTCTCTGTTTCAATGTTTCTTGCCATCTACTCCAGTTACTTTCTTTTCTTCTCTTTCTTTATTCCTTAAAACATACAAATAATGAACAGGTTGCTTCTTTAACCTGTGAGGTCCACCGCGCGGAATGGGTATTTCAGATCGCCATTCTTTCTCCAACACTTTGCCATCCTTTACAGCAATACTCCAATGCTCCAGCCCAGGATCATGTCGATCCTCCTTGCTGCCACCCATCACATGTAGCCTGCCTCTCCAAAGTTGCGTTGCAGGGGCATATCTGGAAATTACCAAATTAATACTCATCGAACTTCCATTAAATACAGAGATTATGAACTTCTGTTCAGAAGGAAATAAGTAAAAAGGTTCAACAACCTCTAAGGAGACCAAGATCAGTGGAAGCAAAGTACATGCAACAATTATAACATAATGAAAACAATGTTAGAAGCTAAAATTTTCCTGAAAACATCCCTGGTCAAGGCCAAAGAGTAAACACTGGCTGAAAGTCTAATAACACCTGCCAAAGCTTTTTACTGCTGTAATAATGAAATATAGCTGACAGCGACTATGCACTTAAGAAAATATGGCCTTGTGAAAATAAAGCAAGAGGGAAATGAGAATATTACATGTCTGGTACAAGGGAAGGGTGTGAAAGGAAAGAAGTGCTGCAGTAAGTGGTTTATTTTAGTAAGATTACAAAAATTAATGCAGGAAAAGTACTTGCCAATATAGAGATAAATATGAGGCACATTTACTCTACATTGCAACTGCAAATGCTGTTGTCCTCATTTCTTCTTTTAGTAATGGTAGATGCTGTTCTTTTAGTGAAGGGGAGCCTTAGTGCAATGGTAAAAGTTGTCGCCGTGTGACCTTGAGGTCACGGGTTCAAGGCATGGAAACAGCCTCTTGCAAAATGCAAGGTAAGGCTGTGTACTTTAGGCCCTTGTGGTCCTTCCCTTCCCCGGACCCCGCATAGGTGGGAGCTTCGTGCACCGGGTCTGCCCTTCTAGATGCTCTTCTTTTAGGAAACAAAGAGAAAATTGGCAATATAAAAAATCATTAAATTAAAGAAGTAGATGAGTACCATAATTAACTCAAACTTAATAGGACTTAAGATGCTCGAGAAGGTGAAATGAAAGGGCTAAGAAAAGCAGAGATGCAGTATTTCTCATACTAGAAATGCACTGTGAATTCGTTTTCAAAATAGTCTCTAGATCAGACTAAACAAAAGGGATTTAGTAAGAGGACTAAAAGAAATTATAAATAACAAGAGGAAATGAGACACATACCAGAAAATATAGGAAGCGTATTGGTGCTTCTAATATTTGGGCATAACCAAGCCTATACCAAATTCTAGATGCCTGAGAAAAGATCAGACCATGCAATCCCAAAAGCAGCCTGGAGCTACCACTTTCTAGCCATAAAGACAGATGAAATGACAAAAACAGAGTTGCAACCTCTTCAAGAATAACATAAATGCAACAATTTGTCTTTCAATTGCATGGAGTGAAATAAGATGATGTGGAGAATTTATGCACTTAAAATGCTAAAAGCATACTAGAAAATAAACAGATATGCTAGAAAGAAAAGCATATGCACTTTCTTGATTGTGAAAAAATACCTAGGCACAGGTAATGAGGGTAAATCATGCCACTGTTTAGTCTCAGTGTCCAACACAAAGCAGCGAGATGTAGGCCCTCTACATTGTGGACCATATTGTCCAGTGACCACATAAATGTATCTTCCATCTGTTACCATTCCCAAATGAGAATGGGCCATTTCTTTTGGCATATCGAATCTTCCACCCCAGGTGTTATCTGAGAAGTTGTAAATATCAACATGTGAATGTACCTGTGATATAGAAGTAGAACTAAAGGAATAAGACTCTGGGAACTTCCATGTATCAGAAGCTGCAGCTACAGTAAGAAAGCAACATCTGCAATGCGTGTGTGCAAACTAAGGAAACAAGACCGAACACAAGCACATATTCAACCAAGAAAAAACAAAGACACTTGTTTGTAGGCATTATAACATAGTGCTGGACTTTAACTTGTGTATGCTCTAAAAGAGATACCAAATCCCCTGATTGAGAAAAGAAAAGTCACCACAAAGAGCTTGAAGGAAGCATGGAAGGATAAGATGGAGAAAACATTGTATAGGGATTGGAAAGAAACAAGAGAAGATATCTGGGATGAACTATCTGTTGACAAGAATACTTGCTTTCAGGAAGTGCATGCAAGTAAGCTTGCAGAAAAAGTATTGTTAAGATACTTGAAGGAAACCTGATCTATTGATCATCATGTTTCTTTTCGCACACAATTGTAGTTTGTTAAAGAAATTACCCTTCAGTTTTCAACTTTCACAAAAAATTGTAACATGACTATAAGAATTCCACTCTTTTAGTGTTAGCATGATGAAATTACTTCTTAATCATCACAAGATGACTTAAACTTTTACATTTGATTCTTCTTATGGCTTAGTACCTACCACTAAGAAATAATTTCAACAATGAACGGAAGATACTTGGAGAAATCAGTGGTTAGAAAATATCAAAAATTAGTTACCATGAATGTAATTTTATAGACTGGGATGAGATGTATCGCCTTTCAATTATGTCATCACTTTAACGTTTTTCTCCAATAAAATAAATACAGATGAAACATAAAATTGCTAAATGGAATTGAATTCTTGAATGAGCTCTGTGTTTAGAGAAGTTTGATAAGAACCAGGAAACGAAAAACTAATGTGGAGGCCAGAAAGATCCCCAGAATGCAATATTGACAAGTCAGTGTAGGCTAAAGTAACATTAGAAGTGTTTGAAGCAAGTCCATTTACTTAGGAGATGCTCATCTTTGTACCAATACAAGGAAAACCAGATGAATGGAAACAGAAACCAAAGAACATGTCTACCTGAATTTATGTAAATATGCCTAATAACATGTGGGGAAAGTTTACAGCAAATAGAATTAATGAAGACAAATGAAAAGAAGAAAGCAGAATAACAAATAACTCAATTTAAACTACGTCAAGGAAATAAGCCATAACTGTGCTATGTCTAGGTGGTGGAATCATCACTAAAATTTCAAAATATTTTCAAAGAGGATGACAGGTTCTCACGTAATCAATGGTCCCATATCCAGCAAACACGTATAAAAGATTCTTAATCTGTATTGCAGCCCCATCTAGACGAGGAACAGGTGCATCAGCCATCTGTTCCCACTGCACTTCAGGTCCAGGTAAATCAGCAAAGGTTGAATTAAATTCATACTTTTTCAAGTCTTTCTTGCCTCCAGAACTCCCTGGCTGCCAATGACAGAAGATAATCAGCATTTCATCTATTTACTGACTACATAGGCAAGGAAAACTGCAAACGGCTCCAGCTACCCATTCCTGTTAAAAGATCCAAATGCCCCACTAGTATATGTTTGGAAAAGGTTAGATGTTACAGGACCTAGATGGATTATGATATCAGATACAGGTGCAACCATAAGAAGCAGAGTAAATGGAAAGCAGGCACTTAGTTTTTCTTCTTCTTTTTGGTTAGTTGAGTAGACACTCAGTTCAAACCTTAAAAACATGCTAAATTGTTAGGTTGCTCCAAAGATAATGATGTGGATGAAACCTTAACAAATAAATAAGCCACAGAAACACAGATCATCACAGGAGAATAGAATCACAGAATTGTTAGAGAAAAAATACATCATGGGATATTACAAATTAGGCTTTGGGCTCCACATACTTGTGCTTGAGCACCGAAGTCAAGACCATTGGTAGCAAGTCATCGATTCATGACAGATAGGCAAAAGGGTGATCATGGCAAGAGCTCGACATATGGTTCTAGCCCAAATCAACAGGCAGGCATCCATGGGTCCTAGAACCAACTAGGCTAGCGATTTGGGCTCCTAACTAAGTCAGATATAAGATTTTAACTTCCCTTCTAAAATATCCCTGTGACCTAGTAATATTCAAAGATTTGGGTTATTAGCAATCAACCGTTAGAAGCTTGACATACCAAGAGTGAATCAGTCCAGCCCAAACAGACAATCAAGGGTTTATCCAGCTTTGTGCTTGCTTAACTCTATTCGTATTTCCACTAAGCAGCATATCTGCTTATCAACTTCTTCCACACTGAAGTTAACTAATTGGTTTGAGGGATTATTTGAAGTAGCTACTTATGAAGTCTGATATAAAAGAGTGAAAAAACAGGGTCTATGTACACCATTTGATCATAAATATTCAAAACATATTTCATCGTGTTCTAGTCATCATAATCGATTACTGATTTCCATACTACTTGCTACATTGTGCGTTCTGCACTTACGATCGAGCACACGAGGATTTCTGAATTTTGAGGGAATAAACAAAGGGAAACACAATTTCCAATTGCTCATAGTACAATATTTCATTAACTGACAGCTCATGGGAAAAAGCTAATATATCTAACAGATCAATGTCTTCAAGGTGGACTAAATATTCATGGAAAAAAATCGTTGCTCTCTCTCGAAGGGTCACTACCAGTCGATCCAAGAAACTATAGCAACAAATTCATCATGTCCTACATTAACAATATCCAAGTCTTAAATCTTAGCACAATTTTCTTCCTCATTTCAAGCGTGCGGATCATCCAGTTACTAGTCATCCAACAGAGCGAATCTACATTGACAATCATCATCAAAACCCTACTTCAAGAATTTCAGAAAGAAATAAAAGCTCAGATCCAACTCACCATCTCGATCTTTCCTATCACATTGCGGACCCTGATATCGACCGAATTATCAGAGCCGCTGGATAGATGCTTGAAAGAAGAAGAAGCCCAAAGGTAATCGGCAATGAGTGCGGCCGTGAAAAGCCCTGCAAATGATGCCAGAACAACGAACTTCGTGGAAATCTGCTTCCCGCCTGATCTCACCATTGTTTCTATAAACCATAGGATCTCATTCGGGCTGTCAGCTGAAGAAATTGCAGAAGTGGAAAATTTACAGATAGGCGAAATGGAGAAACGGCGGGCGCCAATGGTTTCTTTTCTCTCTCCTTTTCCTGTTTTGAGAGAGAGAGAATTCAATTCCACGGGAATTCGGTCTTAAAAGAGAGGAAATCATTTCTCTCCGTAGTTCCTGTTTTGAGAGAGAGAGAATTCAATTCCACGGAAATCTGTATAAAAACGAGAGGAAATATGGGTGGCAGGTTTTTCCGGTGGGTTTGTCGGATTCCCGCGTTTCCCCATTTATCGTGGGTGCGCCAAGTTTTTTGTTGACGGCTTAAACTGGTATTTTACCGTCGATCCATGGTTGATGATCTTGGCCTTTGATTTGATTGGGGATTGTTCATGTGACGGACTATATTACTTGCTGAGGAATGACGGTGTGCCAGGTCACTTGATTGTAAGGGTCCCACTTTTATGGTTGATCTGAACAGTCAATCTGATATCTCTGTTATTGGATCTCTCTATCAATAAAATGAAAAAAAAAGATGGAGCTTCTAATGGCTGGCGGGAATTGGTTGCAATTTAATCTCCTGGGCAAAGGCTATTTGCCCAACAGTGTTTTATGGTTGGATATTAATTCCCAAGAGCCCAACAATTAGTCAAACAAGCCTAAAAAGGAGCTTTGGCAAGAAATGAATGGAAATTGAATTCTTTTTTTCTTTGAGATCATTTAATTTTCATGGGAAATTTTTTTTCTGTAAAGAACTGTTTTTCTTGTGAAAATTAATTTTAGTCTGTTTCCTGCTAACCAAACAGGTCTTGAAGGAATCTAGGTAGTGATAAGGGCAGAGGTTTTTGAAGGGAGCCTTGGCGCAATGATAAAAGTTGTCGTCATGTGACCTTAAGGTCACCGGTTCAAGGCGTGGAATCAGCCTCTTGTAAAATACAAGGTAAGACTACTTACTTTAGGCCATTGTAGCCCGCCCCTTTCTCGGACCCCACATAGGTGGGAGCTTCGTACACCGGGTTTGCCCTTTTCTAGGCTGTGTTTGGGTACTGTTTTTCCAGCTTAAATTTTCATACTCATACAAGAATATAACACTATGCAATGCATCTTGGTTGCTATCACAGTCGCAAAGTTTGGATTCAGGAGTAAATAGGAAAAAGGGCAGCCCTGGTGCACAAAGCTCCCGTTATGTAGGATTCAGGGAAGGGGCAAACCACAAGAGTCTATAGTATGCAATCTTGCCTTGTATTTTTGCAAGAAGCTATTTTCATGCCTTGAACCCGTGACCTCAATGTCACACGACGACAACTTTACCATTATGCCAAGGGTTCCCTTCATTTGGGAATAAATAGGCAAGCCAAATAGTCATAAGTTTTGATAAAAGTTCATGAAAAATTCAATAAATTTTTTTTCCAAACGTGAGTTTAAACTTCTTGTTTGAATTTTTGACTATATTTATAAATACTGTTTGAGAATTTGGCAAATTATTAGTGACATTTGAGTTTTATTAGGTAAATTTATGTTGATTTCTTGGAATTTGCTTTGAATTTGAAACGCATAAATATAAAAACATGATTCATTCAGGAAAAACTCGAGATATAAAAAATTCAGAATTTCTTCAATTTTTTTTAAAATTATTCCGAGAATTTTGTGACTCTCGTTCTTAATGCATGTAGGACGCCACAATGAACCATCCTCCACAATTTGAGTTTCTGATTTCCCTCTTGGCTTGGGACTAGATTTACGAGATTGTGCGAGTGATTTTCTTTATAATCCTTTGCCATTAGTTAGAGACAACATATCTGGACCACCTGCATGATATCTAAGGGCCTAAAGTACACAATCATACCTTGCATTTGCAAGAGGCTGTTTCCACACCTTGAACTCGCAACCTCAAGGTCACACGGCAACAACTTTTACCATTGCGCCAAGGCTCCTCTTCACCTGCACGATATCTAATCTATCCTAAATGTTCATTCAGTTAAACCCACCAAGTAGATAAATTCCTGTTAGGTATATAAATACTGTTAACATATTAACATGGTATCTGAGCCTTACTGACCAAGGTAGTAAGTTCAATCCTAAAACCGTTGTATTAGTTTCTAATGCAAGGTAGATCATGGACGACACACGAGGGGGTGTGTTAGACATACAAATACTATTGATCCACTTCGTATTAGCATAAGCTTTTAGGTCGAATGGTGATCCAATGATCTAACTCTCCAAGTGGTAGCTACAAAATGGACACCTGGTGAAGAAAATGGCATAAGTTTTATATCAGAAAGCCAAAATTCATAGTGTGGAACAGAACAATTGCATTTGACATGCAACCAACAGCTGCAGATTTGTGGGTCTGTAGATGGTCATTTTCACATCCTGGGCAGACGATGGGCTAACAAAGGGCAGCCCCAGTGCACAAAGCTCCTGCTTGTGTAGGGTCCAGGAAAGGTGCGGACCACAAGGGCCTATTGTAAGCAGCCTTACCTTGTATTTTGCAAGAAGCTGATACCACGCCTTGAACCCGTGACCTCAAGGTTATATGACGACAACTTTTACCGTTGCGCCAAGGCTCCCCTTCATCCTGGGCAGACGATGCGCTAATTGTGCTAAAACTTGAAAGCTAAAAGATGCAGATCAAATAGTAAATGCCAGAATTGATTAGCTAACAAGATTGGATAATTTTGAAGCAGCACTAGAAAGAACATTGACCTTTCTAGCAAGAAACAAGAGGCCTTGGCGCAATAGTAAAAGTTATTGTCGGGCGACCTTGAGGTCACGGTTCAAGGCATAGAAACAGCCTCTTGCAAAAATGCAAGGTAAAGCTGCGTACTATAGACCCTTGCAGTCTACCCCTTCCTTGGAACCTGCATACACAGGAGCTTCATGCTCCAGGGATGCCCTCGAACTTTTTAACTCTCCTACTCGGCTGTTTTCGGCTAATACAGTTCCAACAAAAGTTATCAACAGATTGGTAAGTAGAATTGGGCCAAAATAGGCAAGATAACTGAAATGAGAAATTTTTTTACTGCAGTATTGAGATTAAAATTCTGTGATTCAATGACTGCTACTCTTTGAATAAGCAGAGAATGTAACTTGATAATCAATATCCCCATCCACAATGAATCAGGATCTTCTGTCTTAAGTGATTACTTCATGAGGTAGTGTTCAGTGAAGAGCCAACAGAATACACTTTTGCCTTGAGGTGGTTGCAAAATTATTGGACAAAAACATCACTGCTTCTGTCATTGCTTAGCTCAATTAACCGTAAACAACAATCTCATAAGATTCATACCATTGGGAAAGATAAGAAAGAAATGCAACAAGAATAACCAACTGATATTACAATTAAATATATTTCACAGAGGCGTGGAATCAGCCTCTTGCAAAATGGAAGGCTGCCTACTATAGGCCCTTGTGGTCCGCCCCTTCCCTGGACCCCGCATAGGTGGGAGCTTCGTGCACCAGGGCTGCCCTTTTTTTAGATGCTACCAGCACAGTGAAGGCAGCTTGAAGGAAAAGGAAGAAGGTAAGTGACCAGTCCTCCGGATATAGTCTGCTCTTTCAGAAGTCTTTACGGCTTGCTCATTCAGTTTGGCTTCTGCATTTGCCCGTTTCTCTTCTGCTATTCTACGCGTTGCTGCGAGCTTATTTGCCAACTTCTCTTGTGCCCTCGATTTCAGTCGTTCTGCCTTAACCTACATTAAGGTGACAGGCGTTTTACTAATACTGCTCAAGCTTCGAAGCAACCCTTAAGATTCTGGTATGCAAAAAACCAAGTTAATACACCATATTGCATCACAGATATGTTCATACACATTCATCTGGTTATTTTTCTGGGAATTTCCAGAACAAAGCCTTGGACTTTTATGGAAGCTGTTACCAGTCCAGTCAAATTATTGCTTTTTATGGCATGTGGCATCAAGAAAAACACACTATTCCTCCCTGTACTTTCAGCATTCTTTGTTCAATCATCACATGATGGACAGACACTCCAATGCTACTTCACTCTTGTGGTAGGTGTTGAATTTCATTTCCTATTGCAGAAAAGGAACTTATTCAGGCAAGTTAACAATTAATTGCTTGATACTCTTAACCTCATTGGGTGAATAGTTCTGACTTTTCTGATGTGAAAGATGATTAAGAACAGGCCAAGAAGGTAATACTACATCTTTGCTGAAAAACTCACAGTTACTAGCTTTGGGATCTAACTCCAGCATCAATTTAATTTTGCAGTAAATGACATCGGTCCTTCATCTATGCTGAGTGTTCTTTTGGTTGAGACCTGTTGTTGCATGCCTAATACCAAGGGGGCAGCCCTGGGGAAGGGGTTACTGTCATGCAGCATCTGGGACAGCAGACAGAGGGCAGCCCTGGGGCATGAAGCTCCCGTGTATGTGGGTCTGGAGAAGGGGCAGACCACATGGGTCAATATTACACAGCCTTACCTTGCATTTTGCAAGAGACTGTTTCCACTCCTTGAACCCGTCATCTCAGGGTCACATGATGACAACTCTACCGTTGTCCCAAGGCTCCCCTTCATCTAGGACAGCAGACACTGGAGGTAAATGGCATTAGTCCTTCACCTATGGCAAGTATTCCTTTGGTTGAGACCTGGTGTTGCATGCCTAACCAAGGGCATCTAAAAGAACAGTCACCACCATGGACCATCTCGAACAGCAAGCATTGGAGAATCCCAACCTTGGTAGACTAGCGAGTCCTTTGACAGTGTTAGGACAAATAGTTATTCTAGTTAACCATTTCATGACTTCAATTGTGCAAATTCTCCCTTTCTCAACTGGTAGGTCAACAAGTTCATGTAATCCATCACAAGTCATAGAAAGTGGCATACTGCAATTACTGCAATCAGAGAAGATATTATTTTTCAAGTGCAGATCTACATGAAACCTGAAATTTGACACTGATGTATGTGACACCTAAAAATTTGACACAGTCAATATACATCATATGTACACTTATGTCCCTGAAGAAAGAAGTCTGAAAAAATTATAAAAAGCAGTTAAATCATAAAAACCACAGAAAAGGCCATGAAAGATGGAGTAGCTTTTATGACTAATCTCATTAATTTGTAAATTTCAACATACAAAAGCAAATATACTCTTACATTTAATGAGCAATTAAAAATGGAGCAGCTTTTAGAATTACTCTCAAGAAAATTGAAAGGTCAAATATACGACGTAAACCATGGGGAGTTCCCAAAACTTAAGCACAATTAGAAGAGAGTAATGGCTAGGAGAGAATCAGTAATAATTGCCACATAAAAGAATTAGCAAGTGAAATATGATGTGTCTATCAGTACAAGGAAATTGACACAGGGTTGAAAGGAAGTAATGGTTAGGGAAATTAGAGGAAGCTAAATATGATTTATATGTACCTCCATCCTCCGCATTTCCATTTCAGCTTTCCTTTTCTCATGATTTTCCCAGGCTTGTATCTTCACCTCTTCACGCTTGTACCTGAAGGTACAAATTGACAAGTCTTTAAATAAAATTAAGCCTGTCCACAAATTGAACCTTTCCCTTCCACAGGTGAAGGGTGGGAAAGATATGGTTTACAACAAAAGACTTTAAAATGCAAGACAGGTTTAAATAACAAATCCTACCCTTCATCCAGTTTGAGAACACTAATTCTTGAAATTATAGTGTAACACAAACAAGTTTTCAATGGGATTGCTATTGGAGATGTAACTGAGTAGCTTCTGAGCTGACTGAACCAGACCACGCCTTCGTGGAACTTTTCACAAGCTAGTAAATAACTAAAAATTCATGGTGCAGATACTCATGAATGGCAAGTACAATCCTTGAATGCATTCCATACAGTAAAATGGTTGATGTATTCTAATAGCTACAAAGCACCATAAAAATCAATTACTAGATTTTACAGGAGAGGAAAGGAATGGTATCGCTGCTTGTAGAAATTTCCAAACAGAATTCCAATTACTATGTGTGTTTGAAAGCTGATTCAAAGGTACAGAGAAACCAATCTGAGGAGTAAGCAATTACAAAAGAAATAACATAGCAGTGAATATGTGAACCACCTTGCCATGTATTTTGCACGTTCTGCTTCATCCCAAGCCACGGCTCGTGTCTCCAGGGAATTCGGCTTTCTTTCTTTCTGGGAACTTCTCTTATCTTGTACCCTTGATGCACCTGTCTCTTCTTCTCTGGCTGGCCATGCACTCAAACTCCTTCCAAAATGCACAACCTCGCTCCTGCCCTCCATTGACCTGAAACCAGTTTGGTAGCTCTCAAGACCCTGAGCTCCTTGGTGACACCTTCCAGGGGTGGATGAATTTGAAGAAATAGGACTAGTTACTGCAGGTGTTGTGGCTCTAAGAGGAGTTCCTGTTCTTGAAGGTTCTTGACTAGCAATAGGTGTCATCTCTGTTCCCATATCTCTCACACAAACTGATCTCACAGCTGACAATGAATCTTCTGAAGGTTTATTAATACGCCAAAAGGACTCATTACAATCGATCTTCTTCGTCTCCCCCTCATCTTGGTTCATAGCTTCTGGTCCCCGATCTTCAACCCCTTCATCAGCACTACTACATGAGTCCTTTCCCTTTTGAGGAATAGGTCCAATCAATCTCCTATCTTCTGCATTTGAAGACCGAGGTTTGGTATTTGCGTGACTTTGATCAGCCCCACTTGATAACCCAGCGAGCCATTTTTGGGCATCATCCCATTTTGATGGAGTTGGTTTGCTCAATGAACTCAAAACTGGTCGATGATGAGAACCTCTGTGAGCACCGTTTCCTTTATGAAATTCAAAACCTGAATTATCCTGTACTGTTCCATAATTGCAACACCCCTTATCCTCCAAAGACTTCATTTTTCTGCCTTGCTTTACCAGATCACAATGTCCTTGAACCAGTCTAATTGGCAGATAATCTTGTTGCTTTCTCTCTCTCTGACATCTAATCCGGTAAACAGCTCTTTCAAACTTGGTGATTCTCTCCCTAACAACTATGTTATTCACTAAACTTTCAGATGAGAACTACTTGTTGAATACAAATTGAGCAGCCTATCATATGAGTTATGACAAGACACAGTTGTAGACTGAACCTAAAGAAAACGAAGATGACCTAAAGGGTACCCTATAAAGTATAATCTGCCAAATGCCAGAGGTTTCTAATTCTCCGCCTTCGGTTGGTTATTAAGATAATTAAAGTCAACTACTCACAAGCAGAAGGGACTAATTATTCCACTCAATCCATTCTCCCTGATGGATTTCCCGAAACTAATTCAACATCCTCAAAGGACCCTAACCCTCTAAACCATGAAAAGACCACCTAGTATTTCTTCACCTCCTACAGGCATTTTCCTCTATGGATAGACAATTGCTTCAAAAAGATGATGGAAAATTTCCCTATTCTTCGGTACATGACCAAACCCAGATGGGATCAACAAAGCCCAAGCATGAAACCACAGATAAGAACTCAGATATACGCACTACTGCTACACACCAAGAAAATTCTACCCAAATGAACACAAAAATAACCAAACTTTGCCTAATTTACCAGACCAGTCTGTGTTCTTCCTGACCCACAACCAAAACCGAGAACTCCCGAACCTCTAATCCCACCAACTAACATATAGATATCTGATTTTCTCGCTTACTCTAACACTCACCCCAAGGTGGATTTTACAGGAAACTCTTACCTGCAGAGAATAAGCTCGTGAACACACAAATTTGATGCAAAATCCAGCACCAAAACTAGATGTTTTTGCAGGGAATACTTACCTGCAAAGAACAAATTTATAGACCACATTGATCTTAGCTACCTAAAGTATCATTTCCTGATAGCATTTTTGCAGGAAAAGCCCATCAAAACCATGTCAGCTCTGAGCTTTCCGCAGCTGAAAGGGAAGAACTAGATCATGATCTACCACAGCTAAAAAGGAAAAACAAAATTTCCCATTATCTTAATGATGAGAAAACGTGAAAGGAAAAAACAAAACAGTTTCAATGGTAAAAGCTATAAAAATTCTACCTGGGGAATGGCAGCCATCTGCTGAATGAAGCATCTCAAAACAGAGAATCTTGGGAAGAGGCTAAAGTATGGCAGAGAGAAACATATAGTACGGTACCTGGCTCTGGCTCCCAAATGCAGGCATAATGTTTAAAGATTTTGAAATACGGGGGAGTTTAACGGCTAGGCATCCATTAGAACTGACACGTGTACGGACATGATGAAAGCACAATGTCATGATCTTGCCACTTGTCATTCCGCGATTGCCGCTGCAAATATTCACGTGGGGTGGCATGGGGGGAAACCGATGCTATAATTGGTTGGTTAATGACTGAAAGTACATCTTCTCCCTGGCCTTCGAAAGAAAATTTGTGGCTTTGTTTTGATAAGGACACCCTTTGATGTAAGAGTTCCAAGAACTATCAACAACAGCAGACTGAAAATTATACATGGACCACCTAAGAACTGCTGTCTCAAAGATGGATGGAAACAGAGTGGCACATGGACCAGCTAGGTTATGCAGTGGTTTGCATAGAGTAAGACAAATGGGCTTTAGTCAGGCTGCTATTACGGGAAGATAGCTATAAAAAGGGCAGCCAAGGTACGAAGTTCACTCTATGCAAGATTTAGAAAAGGGACAAACCACAAGAGTCTATAATATGCAGTTTTACCTTATATTTTTACAAGAGACTTTTTTATGCCTTGAACCGTAACCCTGAAGGTCACATGACGACAACTTTAATATTGCACCAAGGCTTCTATACGAAGATATCTATGGCAACCCAAATATAAAAGTACTTCTAGCTTGGTTTTTCTTAGTAATGATCAACAAGATGGGCACTCAAGTGTATGTAACTATTTCTTAAAAGTAAGTAGGAGAGTATTTGTAGACCCTCTTCTTTTTTCTTTTCTTTTTTTCGCGCACCTTTGCATGATTTAGCTTGCTCATGAGATTGCACCAGCTTTAGATGTCTAATGGATCGAATGGCATGTTGATTGGATTATTCTAGCATTGCAGATGATTGTCAAAGTTTATAATCAATTTGTTTTCAATTACAGCTCTCTAGATGTTAGAATCCATCCTTGATCATCCTATCAGGGTCTTCAATTCATATGATTTTTTATATGTCATACGACTTCTAAAGCCGAAGCAATCACGTGAATGAGTCTGATCGTGCAAGAACAAGCTCATGAAAAAAGTGATACACAGACGCTCTCCCATGAAACCTCTATTTAGTAATTAGCATTCATGTGGGAATAATCACCTTCTCTCGTGTGTTTTTTAATAGGAGGAGATAGACATCATTACTCTTTCAAAATTTCTATTTTCTATAATATCATTTTACATTTTTAAAATTTACAAAAATTAACCGCTACATTTCTCTAGTTTATTACCCAATAATAACTTGTTTATTTAATCTTTTATCCATTGTTACCCCTATTCTCCTCTTATTATATAGTATAGTGGATTTTTTTAATCATGAAAGACAAAAAAATTGGGGAGTTAGAATTTCATTTCCCCGAGAATGTCAAATTTGTGATTTGCCTCTGGCTCCATCAAAGTAGAAGATATGATAAAATCTAAGAATAGGGTGATACATTTGTTATGTCAAATGAGGATAATTTTGATGCTTTGTTGCAATTAAGTGCGTGTTTGGGAAACTTATTTTTATTACAAATTTTTTATTTTACAATAGAAAATCAGTCTATTTTTCTACTGTAACATAGAAAAATAATAATAAAATAAAAACAATATTTCTCTAAGAAAGAGAGTATTTTTTTCCTTACCTTTATAGATCCCACCATTTTCTGATGTGCTAATTAAGAAAATTTATAATTCTCATTGGTACTAGGGATGGTAATCTTGGTCTAATGGCAATAGTAAAGCTTGAATTATAGAATGGTAATTATAGGGTGCACTATCTATTAGGGAAGCATGAGCCCAACTTAAGTATGTCTCTAGTTGAAGGTGGTGGATGCCACCAAACACCAGACAAAACGTGATTAGAAAATGTTTTACATAATAAGTTGGTATTTTTTTAGTGACTTTTGCATATAGATCTGTGCATTTCTTTTGTCTGTTCCTTTCTCTTTGGGTGAAACCATAACTTAAGTTATGGTCCAATTAAAAAGTGCATGCCCACATGCATGGCTTGTCTGGAGGTCAACTAGTCCATCTTAGGTTAACATAATATATCACTAACTGCTATTTTAATACAATACTTTTAGAAGAAAATATCTTCATATAGTCCCATATATTATCATGCCAACGATGTTCAATGAGTTGATATTTTTCTGGAATATGCTTGGTTGCAAGTTTGAATCACCGCTCTTTCGTTTGACTACAGTTATTTGCCTGTTAAAAGAAAAACACAACAGATTTATCTTCCTCTGTCGATAAGTATTTTCATTTTATGACTAATAAAATGTCACTACAAAAAGGGACAGCCCTAGTACATGAAGCTCTCACCAATACAGGGTCCGGGGAAGGGGCGGACCACAAGGACTTATAGTAGGCAGCCTTATATTGCATTTTGCAAGAGGCTGATTCCATGCCTTAAATCCGTGACCTCAAGGTCACATGACGATAACTTTTACTGTTGCGCCAAGGCTCCCCTTCACTATAAAATGTCACTATATAAAAAAATGATGATTAAAAATAATAAAATGGTTGCTTCTGTCTTACTTTTGGTATTAAAGGGAAAGCTCAAGATTATTATTATTATTTTCTTATTATCCTAATTTCTAAGTAAAATCTCTCCAATAAGATAGAAATTGCCACTTCATACCTCTAACCAAGATTAAAAAGGGGAAGCACCTTGTTATTTGCAATCAATTGTGCTAAACGGCTTTTGGCGGCAAAACATAGAGAGTTGGTTAAACTGTGTTAGCATCAGGCCAAGACCCAATTAATTTTTTTTTTTTTTTGAGGTATAAACAAAGAATTATAAAGTAAATGACTTAGAATGCTCACTCAAACAGCTATGAATCTAATCCCTAGCCAAAAAGGCATGTAGCGATTCGAATCTATAATGAAGCATATTTTGGAGAAATGTTGAGTTGTTTGCAAAGTGGGTTGGATATGCGTTTGAGTTTGACTTTAGACACTAATATTGGATTTATTTTCTAAAATTGATGAATTTTTAAATTAATTCAGAACGCCCAAAATTAGAACTTATCTTTGTGACAACACGAGAAGGGGAGCCTTGGCACAATGGTAAAAGTTGTCCTCATGTGACTTTGAGGTCATGGGTTCAAGACGTAAAAACAGCCTCTTGTAAAATATGCAAGGTAAAGTTGCCTACTATAGACCCTTGTGATCTGCCCTTTCTTTGGACTGTACATAAGCGGGAGCTTCGTGCACCGAGGCTGCCCATCTTTGTGAAAACACCATGACAGAATTTTTCTACTTACAAGATCATTCCAAAAATCAAATGAAAAGACTTTATGCCATTGAAATTTTCCTTCTTTTTTTTTTTAAGTAAGAAAAAAGAGGAAGCTAAAATCACTAAAAGACGGTTGCCAAAGGTGAAAATCGAATTGCATTTTTTCCACTATTTATTGATTATACTAATATTAATTAAATTGTCAGATAAATTAAGTAGGAACTGTCTTGTCAGTACAAGTTATGGGGTCCAGTGACAATATCAAACTGTTGCTGGCAATGACACATTTATACACAGCCATTGTCATTTTCTTTCCTGTCACTATGCTGAAGCCTTTGCTGTTGTGGAAGAATGAACATTTACTAGGGGAAAGGCTGAAAATATACCCCATTTTAGTTGATCCAAACCTTCCATTGACAGTCTTATTTTGAATATCACTATGATCTAAAAGCTTTACCAATCAAATAACCGTAACATAAAGGGGCAGCCTCAGTGCACGAAGCTCCCGCCTATGCGGGGTCTAGGGAAGAGACAGACCACAAAGGTCTAAAGTACACAGCCTTACCTTGTATTTTGCAAGAGGTTGTTTTTACACCTTGAACTCATGACCTCAAGGTCTCACGACGACAACTTTTACCGTTGCGCCAAGGCTCTCCTTCTTTAGGAGGAAGGAACAAACTATAAGGGACTATAGTAGCCAGCCTTACTTTGTATTTTGCAAGAGGCTAATTACATGCCTTGAACCTATAACCTTAAGGTCACGTAACAACAACTTTTACCCTTACAATAAGACTCCCCTCCTTGTTCCACTGCAACATGCAACTATATATAGATTTTGAGTCTAGGAGTGGTAATATCAAAAAAAGAGGTGCATGTTCCACTTCTAAAGCACCCACATGCAGAAAATACAGACTTTGTTTGACAAGAGGGGGTCCTTTGAATGTATTGATAAGGACATGGGCTAAGAGATGGCTCCCTCTGTTATCTTCTCTCTGTTCTGATAATCAGGTTGAACCACCGGAACAATTAAATGCTGTACTTTCTGGTTGTTGTGGCTGCCTGTCCTCTCTCTCCCTCTCTCTCTTTCTCAATTATATGATGATGGGCCACGAGTACATGGGGAGTAAGCAGGGGCCCACTTTAGGGTGATCCAAACCATCTATTTTGTATCTGCTTCTGAGATAGGCAATGCCCCAAAATTCTCGTCCAGGGGATGATTCTTGCCACTGTCTTTCCCACTTGAAAATTCTATGGTAAAAATTGTTTTTGTGGTCCATTGTATACATCTCAAAGAACAATGGCAGGATCATCATGTAGATGGCCCAAGAAGGACTGAGGATTTATGAGATGAACGGCTAGGATCAGCCAAAAACTCAGCTCCACTACTAACTTTTACTCTCTCTACGACACTACTTCCATGCAGCCTTCTCTCTCTGACGTGGTGAATCTTTACCAGTGTCAAGAAGCAGCAGCAGCGCGTTGACTCGCCAACGACTCGGAAGTTGGCGAGTCGATGTGATTTAATACTTTCAACATTTTGCATGCCAGCTTACAGGAAAAGACTCCTACTGGCAGATGTACTTGCTAATAATATTAAATTATATATCTGCATTTTCTGAATTATTGGAGTACTTTTATTTTTGTAAATTTTGCATTGTATTTATATATTGAGTTGTCGCCATATGACTTTGAGGTCACAGGTTTAAAGTGTGAAAATAGCCTTCGACAAAATGCAAGATAAAGTTTTGTACTGTTAACCCTTGTGATATGCCTCTTCGCCTGGTGCAGAGGCGGCTCTTTTATTTTGGCGCCTTAATTTTTATAATGGTGAGTTAAAAGATACACTACTGAGTCGGCTGGGCAAAACTCAGTAAGCCGAGTTGAGCCTTTGATAGCTACTTTCATAGTCACAGACTGAACGCTTCATCAAGGATTAAGTTTATCCAATCATAGCATACAAATTGCCGATTCTACGGGGCCCAGGAGCCTTAGAATTGTCCGTAGACGTAGAATGGTTGCATTTTACGGAATTTGATCATCACAATGTTCAAATCTAACGGTAGCAATGCCATCGATCCACCCCCTCAGATCACTTGGAGACATGTTTTGTAGAGTCTGTCGTCTTCTTTTCTTTTAATCTTTTTTTTTTCCTTCTTTTAAAGAAGATAACAATAACAATAACAATAACAATAATTTTAATTTCAAAGTTCGACACACACCCTCGAACCCTGGTCACCCAAGTGAGATACTCTTCCTCGCACCACTGGAGTAGAAGACATGCAGATTACTCTCTATTAAGATTAATCCTTGCTGATGTATGCAATCACACACAAACACACAGTTGCGGTCTATCCCATAGAAGTACTCAAATTAGTAGCCGATTTTTAACTTTTATCGTAAACTTAATTAGTTACTTCTAACCGACTTTACGAGCTGCTGCTTTTCTCTTACCCCTGACTCGGCCCTAGCCCTATTTGAGTGGGAGGTTTTTACTCCGTCTCTAACTCATGCGGGCCAAAGGAGTTGGGTCCACAATGAACCTGAGCTTGCTACAAAGTTTAAAGGATTTTTGTGAGTTTTTTTCCCTTTTTATCATAAAGTTGTTGTCACGTAATTTTGAGGTCACGGGTTCAAGGCATAGAATCAGCCTCCTGCAAAAATGCAAGGTAAAGCTGTCTACTTTAAGCTACTGTGGCTCACCCCTTCCCTGGACCCTGCATAGGTGGGAGCTTCATGCCCGGAGCTGCCCTTTTATCATATTCTCTCACGCATATGTTTTGAAAAGATTTCATTTGAGGGCAATTTTATTAGTTGAGACAAGTATATGTCTTTGTATTTTTTCACTTCTTCTTTTTTTACCCCAACTCTACTAAAGGGCATTTTTTGTGTTTGAAGCTCCCGTATATGCAGAGTCTGGGAAAGGGGCATATCATAAAAGTTTATAGTACATAGCCTTATCTTGTATTTTTACAAGAGCCTGTTTCTACTCCTTAAACCCATTACCTCAAGGTCACACGATGACAACTTTACCTTAACCCTATTTAGGTCATAAATTTTCTATCCTTAGATAACATGACCCATTGCCATCCCCAGAACCAATGGCTCGTAACAATATAGAGGAACCACGATTTGGCCAATGCTCTGCAATCTCGATAATGAGACTCCATGCATTGATACAATTCTAGCGCTACGACAATGTTTAATGGCTACGTAGCAGGGGTTTATGATTGCACTGTGTTCTTTGTAGGTAGGCTTCGGATTATTAAAAAATCTAACCCTTCATAAATTTAAGACATGGAAACAGTCTCTTATAAAAATATAAGCTATAAATCCTTATGTAAATTCCTTCTGGGAGCTTAAAAACACAGGAGCTTTGTGCACCGGGGCTGCCCTTTATGTGCACTGAATTTCACCGAATGATCACTTTAAGTCCCACTCTAACTACTTGATTTAGTCCGCAGAACCCGCTCTAAAGATTATTTATCCCAAAATTTCCTTCCATTGATCGACGGACACGAACTGTTGGAAACTGTATGAGCAACGGTTCACATGATTTTGGGGCCACAAGATCTCAGTTCATGGGCTGGATCAATCATCAAGGTACAAGTGGGTCCCATGATCGCTTCTAATGGGTCCAAAGGCAGACAAAATTAAAGACAAAAATGGGTTTCCTTCCATTTCCATTTGAAAAGAAACGGTTCTCTCTTCTCTTTTAGAACTAACATCTGGAGAACTCCAATTACCATCTTCTAGTAAGATCTTCTGAATCATGATGGGGTTCTGCAGGTTTCTCAGTGGTAGAAATGGCTTTCTACGAACTGAAATCAGGAAAGACCCATTGAACTATATATCACGGAGGAGCTTTTCAGATGTTCAAAACAAGGATGATTTTGTACCGGTTTTAATCGTGGGTGCAGGTCCTGTTGGTCTGGTTCTTTCAATACTTCTCACCAAATTAGGTACATTCTCATGTTTTCAGCTTATGGGTTCTATTGCGAATCAGCAAATGTGTTAGTTGTTGGGGAGATTGGAATGAATGGGGAACTCTTGCTCTCCATGTGAATCACTTAGGAATTTCTACGAACATCTAGGACCCCAAATTGGTTGGTGGTTTGTTAAACTAATTGTCATCTGGGTGCGAGTGGATTTAACATTTTATAAGTTGCTTACTGCTATGTTTGGTCTGAAACTCCAAAGCTTCTGATAATGGTTAGATAGGAATTGAATTGATTGACTTGGAAAATTGCAGTAGTCTATTATACATAACTACCATGAACTGATTAAAGCTTGGTTGGCTCCTAAATTATGCACAAAATAAGAGTATGAACTAATGAGTATCAATCAATTGGATGTTACTGCCTGGAAGTGCACTTAATTATTTTGATGTTGAATTGTGACTTTCACGAGTAAAATCTGCTATCAGAAACATTGAAGAGACAAATTAAGCTGCCCTCTAGGTGTAAATGATATAGAGTTTTCTTAATGGCAAGTGGGCTTGAACCCATAACCTGCTGGGTCGTCAGACAATGTATTTAACTAACTTGGGTAAGTGTTTGATCCTGTAAAGGATATAACGGAGTTGATACTACAAACAGGAGTTATTCTCTTCATTGTGACAATCTTAGCAACATTGGTATTTTTGAACTTGGTGGAGTTAGTGTCGTTCCGCCATGACATGATTGCACACTACAGTCAGTTAACTACCTTGGGAGGTTTATCAAGTACTTCAACTGAATAATGGATAAATACCAAAGAAAAAAAGTTGTGTAAATCAATACATCAAATTCTTATTGGTATTCATGGCCGCTAAATACAACCAGGAGCAAACATAGACAATCAGTGTGGTGTTTACTTTACCTTATAGTCCCTTCTATGTTCTTAATAGATGTAGTCAGCTGTTTTAAGAATAATTTGATAGCTCTTGGAGTTATGACTTAAGCTTGTGGATCATAAAGAGCTGATTTAGTACCTCATCTTCTATACATGAAATTGGGTTAAGACCCTTCTACAAATTCTTTCTCTTTCTATTGTCTCTTTTAAGCAGCCACCTTAGAGAAGACAAAAGATTATTGGCCAATTGTGATGGTATCAAGGTTATGGGTATATTGCCTGTGATGGGTGGCCATCTGAAGCTGGGTCCTTCCTTGACAGTGGTAGGGATAGGTCAATTTCGACAGCTTTAACTTTATCCAGATCACTTACAAGTTCTGTTGTACAAAACAAACAAATTCCAAAAAGATGACTGAGGGGCTCATAATGGTGCAGTTCTTGACATTGATATCAAGCTTTTTTCTGCTGAGTAATCAGTGATTTCTAGAAGAACTTAGCCAGCTTAACAGCAAATAGAGGGGCAGTAACTTTCTGCATTTGATGTATGAACCACTTAATCTTAGGCACATGTGAGTGTTGAATTGGTTGATTTGATTTTCTAGGTCACAGGTCAAATGGACAATTTATTAGTAGAAAACCACCAGTTTTTAACAAGAACTTGGCAACAAAGTTAAATCACTCTAGCTATTCTGCCATTTGAAAATTTTCATATATTTGTGCCTGTGTGAGGAAGGGGAGCCTTGGCACAACGGTAAAGTTGTTGTCATGTGACCTTGAGGTCACGGTTTCAAGGCGTGGCAATAGCCTCTTGCAAAGATGCAAGGTAAGGCTGCATACTATAGACCCTTGTGGTCCGCCCCTTCCCCAGACCCCGCATAGGTGGGAGCTTCGTGCACCGGGGCTGCCCTTTTGTGTGTGTGTGAACGTTGGTTTTGTTATGTTTTAGTGGTCTGTAGTGCTGGTGTTGGTCATAATTGTATATGATCTATTGCTATGATCCTGATAAGTTCATTATGAGATGCTGCACATGTAAACTTGTTAGTATATATTGCTTCAGCAATCACTTTTCATTTGACATACTTTCTGAAGATGGAAGCAGCACTGGATATATTAATTGTATACTACTATTTTGTAGGGGTCAGATGTACTGTTCTGGAGAAAAGCAGGAATTTCTCTCGGCATCCACAAGCTCACTTCATTAACAACCGAACCATGGAGGTTTTTCTTTTCCTTGTAGGATAATATATAATTTTACTATATATCAAACAAGCAAAATGCAAGGTAAGGCTGCCTACTCTAGGCCATTGTGGCCCGCCCCTTCCCCGGACCCCACATAGGCGGGAGCTTCGTGCAATGGGGCTGCCCTTTTAATTGGCAAGCTGATATCTGAAACCATGCAGTTGTATGATACAAGTAGAATCTATTTTTTTTCTTGCATCATGGAGTATTTGTCTGAAGCCATGCATTCTTTGGCCAACAAATTAACTATGGTGGAAATTCTCTGAGCGACAAGTTCGTTCCATCGTTAGTTCTACTTAATCTAAAGGTACTTGCAGCTATTCCGTAAAATGGATGGTCTGGCACAGGAGATCCTAAAGCTACAGCCACCAGTGGATTTGTGGAGAAAGTTCATATACTGCACATCTCTGTATGGTTCTATTCTTGGTACTGTTGATCACATGCAACCTCAAGGTACACTTTAGCTTGTCCTAGTGGCAAGAAGCTCTCAAAATTTTAAAAGAAAAGAAAAAAGAAAAGCTCTCAGAAGTCAGATCTCTCATGCTTGTTTATCATAATGGTCAATAGTTTCACTCCCTGCATACTTCTTCCAGATTTTGAGCGGGTATTCAGCCCTGTTTCTGTTGCACACTTCTCACAGTACAAATTGATCAGATTGCTGTTGAAGCAGTTAGAAAATCTAAATTTTCATGTTTGTCACTATAATGTATTACAAGTTCCTGATCATGGTACCAGAGTGGAAAGGAAGATTTTGATGGGGCATGAATGCATATCCATCAACCCTGGTGCAGACAGTATCATGGTAAGCAGTGTCTTTCTTAAGGGAACAGAAAAATTGCAAAGGAATATCAAATGCGGTATCGTTGTTGGTTCAGATGGTGCTGGAAGTACGGTCAGAAAACTGGCTAACATAGACTTGAAAGGTGAACAGGACTTGCAGAAACTTGTTAGTGTCCATTTCACGAGTAGGGATCTTGGACGATACCTACTCCAGCAAAGACCTGGGATGCTATTCTTTATTTTTAATCCAGAAGCTATAGGGGTTCTTGTTGCTCATGATCTCAACCAAGGGGAATTTGTCCTGCAGGTAGCATATTTATTTAGATTAGGAATAATTGCATAGGCTCTTCTTGACTTGATATTTTTATTCTGTGGAAGATCTGCAAATGTTAATTTGACTTCATTTGCATCAATTGAACGTCAAGCTCCTGATTAAAGATTGTGACTTCTTTCTACTATTTTTCTATAGATACCATTCTATCCTCCTCAGCAAACGATTGAGGACTTCAGTTTCAAGGTATACTAGATTCAGACCTTCCTTGTTGTGCATGGTAGAATGGATGGTAGACATAGTCTAGAACTCTATACTTTCTGATTTTGCAGTAACTAGTTATTCATTATTATAACTACGGAGTAATGCTATCTCTTCTAGGTATGTGAGGAATTAATCTTCAAGCTGGTTGGGCAAAAGCTTGAGGATATAAAGGTCATGGATGTAAAACCCTGGGTTATGCATGCAGAAGTTGCTGAGAAGTTTATTTCTTATGATAATCGGGTAATTCTTGTTGGTGATGCCGCTCACCGTTTCCCTCCAGCTGGCGGTTTTGGTAAGTAATTATAGTCTAGTCCCTTTCAGCAAGGTTTAAAATTGTCTGAAGAAACAGCTTTCAAATCATCCTGAAACTAAGGCATCCAATGCTCAGGCCCTCCTTGAGTCATATCCCAAAGTCAGTACAGTAGGCTCTTGACACTTAAAGAATCTCAACAATCTGATGTTGAATTAGATGGGATATTATTAGAACAACTTTGGAAGTGATACTGTTAACAGAGTGACTCAAAGAAAAGGAATTTCCATTGCCAAAATATATCTAGAAAGCTAAATGCAGGCTTAAAAGATTAGACTTAATTCCCATATGAAAAAGATGGAAAAGATCTTTATTCTGTATTCCTGTGTGATATTCTTTAACTGTCTTTCAAGTCGTGACTGTTAGGCAATTTGGTTAAGATAATCTACTTAACATTTGAGCAATTGCCTTCTAGCTTAGTGGCGCAAGAAAGGTCTGGGTCGTGGTGCTTGTGTGTGTGTGTGTGTGTGTGTGTGTGTTAAACATTCTATAAAAAAGGACCAATACATAATTCAAGCTTACCTCAATGGCAATAAATGAGAGTGAAGCTCATGATTACAGCAGAAAATTGGTGTCTTAGTTGGAAAACGATCTTCCCCTGTCATCATTATCAAAACCTTATCATGATTGGTGGTCGCTCACATGAATCTTGTTCCTCCACTCCCCTTTATCAAGTGTCACAGCTTCATTTAGTCTCAAAGTTTTTAAATCTTTTTTCACTACTTCTATCCATGTTCTTTTGGGCCTTTCCCTTGCCTTTTTAAAACCTTCACCTTGGATCGCCTCACTCCTAACTAGTGCCCTTTTTGGTCTCCGCTGGACATGTCCAAACCATAATTTGTTTGTTTACTAAAATCACCCTTAGGGGGATTTAAGCCATTGCAGATGATAAAAAAAGAGGCAGCTCGGTGCACAAAGCTCCCACGTATGTAGGGTTTGAGGAAGGGGTAGCACTTACTTCATTGTCCTCCCCATGTCAACATATTTCATTGTCTATTAGGGATCACGCTTGTTTTTTAGTACAAGTGGCTGCAGGTTTTGCTATGAATTATTATCGACTGACTGTTATAGAGGCCTTCATCTTTGGCGTATATACAAAGACCTATAGGGTGTATGAGCTGCTAGTTCAAAAGAAAAGATGTTATTATGGCACCTAATCTCTTACACCAACCTCAAGAAAATTTAATTATGGCCAAAGTAATCTCCATTTGCATTTGATTTGATCTTTTATGCTTCTAACATCCAGGAAAAAATAATAATTCACCTTCTATATAACAGTTATGTAACTTGATAGCTATTTATTTATTTTTTTATGCATTTTGTAACTGGAGGCTGTAAAGAATATTGCAAGATACTACAAATTAACTGTGCTGGATTAAATAACTATTCCCTATAAACATATGAATGTGTATTAATGTGCTGAAAATTCTTTACCAGACCATCTATTAAATTCTCTCTCGCTCTCCCCTTATAAAAAAGGTAAGCCTTTTCAAGAAGATAAGTTGGATCCATAAGATCAGAAACGTTATTGCAAAGGTGTCAGCTTGTGCACAAGTACACAGCATCTTTAGGAATGACCATCTGCTAAATTACCAACATGCCATTAGTTTATAGCTGTAAAATTTTAGATTTATCAAATGTTTCAATGAATACGGACATCAAACATAACTTTTCAGAAAAAGTTATTAGAAGTAACTTTTCAGAAAATGTTATTAGAAGTAACTTCTGAAGAAATTCTTCAGCAAAAAACTTGATGTCCATTTTATGCATAAGCTGTAGACTAATTAGATTAACAACTACCTATACAATAAATCTGCGGATCCTGCACAGAGCTTAGAGATGAGAGTATATACTTAAACTGTCATACTAATGGCCTAATTATGTTGGAATGTGTACGATCGGCCTTATTCATCAAACAAACAAAAATGCTATTGATCTTCTAGAAGTGATCAACAAACTACCAGAGTAAATAACAGTCATGCTAATGGCTTAATTATATTAGAATGCATACTATCAACCTTATTCATCAAACAATTAAAAATGCTGTTCTTCTTCTAGAGGTGATCAACAAATCTGCATATCAGGATGTCCTAACTTTTTGATGCTAGATATTGTCAATGACCACCTTAAATTTGTGTGGGATTGTTCTGCTCTGTGTTTTGGCTGCAAGAAGAATAAATCCTCGCCTGTACCCAACATTGCTATGACTCTTTTGGGGTTTTTGTTTCCTGCCCTTTATAAGAAAATCACTTAAAGGCAGGCGTGCAATGTCAATCTGGGTGCCTGGGTTTGGAGTCTATCGTGAATTTTGTTTTGGTTTGTTATTTCTTGTGATCTCATTGATATGAAGAGGTGTGCCACCTGGAAAAAATAGTGAGAATTGTACCTTAAGTTGGAAATAAACGTCCACCCATAAAGTTTCCTCAGAAGTTCACTTTTCTGCAACTTAATTCTCTAAAACATGTTCTATAATAGTTATTGGCACCATTATGTGTAATCTTTTGTTGCTTTTTCGCCCATCTGCAGGAATGAATACTGGCATCCAAGATGCTCATAACTTAGCCTGGAAACTAGCTTCTATAATAAATGGTATAGCTTCACCCTCCTTTCTTCAAACTTATGAGACGGAACGGAGGCCGGTAAAACTTCTCTCCCCTTGTTTCTTGTCTTTGTCCACACTGAGTGTGAAGGACCCCTGACCTTTACTACTGCTTTCAGATTGCCATTTTCAATACAAAACTAAGTGTTCAGAACTTCAAGGCAGCTATGTCAGTCCCTGCTGCTCTTGGACTTGACCCAACTATTGCAAACTCAGGTAAGTTAGCACCATATCTGTGTTTCAGAGTTAACGAAAAAGAGGATTTCAGAGTTTGGTATGTACTTGGTTATTTGCCTTGATACAATCCATCATTTTGGACTCATACCAAGTAACTAATGCCATATTTGCTTTTCCGTGCTGGTTTGCAGTTCATCGAATAATTAATAGTGGTATTGGTTCCATTCTGCCTTCTGGATTGCAGAAGGCAGTCCTGGAAGGGATTTTCGCTGTAGGTCGTATTCAACTTGCTCAACCACTATTGCGGGAAAACAACCCACTTGGATCTGCAAGGCTTTCTAAACTGAGGAGTATTTTTGAGGAAGGAAAGAGCCTTCAACTTCAGTTCCCAGCTGAGGATCTGGGTTTCAGGTTCTTATGATATTTATTCTTATCCTCTTCAATTCCATACACTGGCACCATTCAACTATTTCGCAAGTTAACATTCATTTTATAATGTTAGGTACCTTGAAGGAGCTCTTGTTCCTGACATCCATGATAAAGCGAGGGATACAACTGAAGCACCTACTGGTCGTCGGAGGGACTATGCCCCCTCTTCAGAGCCAGGGTCACGCTTGCCACATATGAATGTAAAAGCATTACAAGCATCAGCCAATGAGGTTTGTTCATTGCATATTTGGGTGTTGCAAAATCACTGGCTTTCCTTTTCTGTCACCTCACCAATTCTAAGCTCTCATGTAGAAGACAATGTCTACTTTGGATCTGGTATCTGGAGATAAAATTGAGTTTCTTCTCATCATAGCGCCTGTGGAGCAGTCATATAATCTTGCATCTGCTGCTTCGAAGGTAGCACAGGAATTTGGGGTGTCTCTTAAGGTGTGTGTCTTGTGGCCTCATGGTTTGCTTGATGAGCGGAAAGATGGAAGTAAAGCAGCATTAGAGCAGTCAACGAATTATGTGGATGTTGAGGAGATTAAAACATTGCCATCGTCACCCTCATGGTGGGAAATGTGTCAGATGACAAACAGAGGCGCCATTTTAGTCAGGCCGGACGAACATATTGCTTGGAGAACAAAGGCTGAAGTTGATGGTAATCTTGATGTGGCGATGGAAGGGGTCTTCTGTGTAGTATTAGGATCAAATAGAACCCATCAATACAGGGTAAATGACAAGAATCTTGTAAATGGAAGCTGAGTTAGCGTTTATCAAAACATTAAAGTTGTTTATTGGGCTGATCTTTGTTCATAAGATTTAGAATTCATGATCTCTATTTCAGAATCACCATTATTTTACATCAAACAGGTGGACTATATATAAAGAGAAGCACGATACTATTTTCTGGGAGGAATAATTTCAACAGAAAATGTAACTTTCACACTAATGCATCCTTTGTTAGAACGTGATAGTGTGAGACAGTTATGTGATGTGATTGGTTGCAATGAAGTTGCATCGTAGGCATCTTGCATAGCTTTTGGGGAACTTTTCAGGTGATCCAAGCTGTGGTCTTGTTTGACTGATTGCAGATGGCCTAAGTACCACGGATGAGCTCCCAGAACACTTGACAAAGCACGGAATGTGAGCATCCACGGAAAAGCGAGGACTGGGTCCTTTACGTGGATGGATACGTTGCCGTTGGACTTGCTCAAGAGCTCAATGATGAATGAAGCATCCATCAAGTACCAGCATTTCGATGAACTTCTTGCTGTCAAGGAATATGTTCTCTAAGTAACAATCTGTTGCTTCTTTCTCCAAAGGGATAATGGCTTTAAGATAGTCATCCAAGCCTACACTACGTCTCTTTATTCGCTTGAGGATGTAGCCAACGAAGCGCCACTTATGCTCAGGGAGTGCCTGTAATCTCCCACGGAAACAAACTAAGCAATGCATGCCTACCGATCGATTTGACGATTGGTGGGGGATTCTAAACATGCAACATGAGTTCCCACCAGCTGAATCTTTTAGTAAACTTGGCTTTGCCTTCATCTTCTTCTCCATGGAATTGGACAGAGCTTCCCAATAAACTGTAACGGCATGATGGGTTTTCCATCTGGTTCCAGTTTTGGATCTGATTTTGTCTCCGTTGGCACTGTAGGTAACATCATCTAGAATCTATTTCATACAAAGCAAGAACACAAAAAGTTAATCCAAATCGGGGAAGTGTGTGAAAATTTCACCACATCCGTATACAAAATGTATTTCCCCATGCTTTGATATAATTATTTTACAATTTGTGCACCACATCCAATTCTTCCAACCCAATGTCCAGTCCTACAACTGCCATCTTGCCTTGGTGCACACTAAGTGCTTGAATTATCTCTTGATTCTCAGTCACATACTTCTCTCTGAATCTCTCATCAGGCATTGCCATTGCGTATGCAAGATTCACATCTCTACCTATTATATCCTTTGACATCAGAATTTGCAGAATGGAAGCTCTCGGAAGGATGCGCTTTTCCAAACTAAGCACCAAAAGCCGCGGGTATTGTGCAAGAAGGGAAGGCTTCAGACCCAATCCCTTGATAAAGAATTCCATCACCTTCCTAATCTTCTTCTCAGATGTAACCATACACCATGGTAGTTTCTTAAAAGCTGAAAGCAACTCCTCCTCAGACCAACCAAAGCCTTTATATATTTCCACTTTGCTTTCCCATTTCGATTTACTCATGGATGATATTGCAAGGGCAGCTAGGAGAAATGCTGAACCGTTCGGATCAAAACCCAGTTGCTTAACCATCTCGATAACTACATTAAACCGATCAGATTTAAGCCCCAGAGGACCTGGATTAGACATGATACATTTGGAAATCCTGGATTTGGGTACCCCATTATTCAGCAAGATTTCGATATTGGGCTCCATTACTTTTCTCACATTAATATGAGTAAAAATCCTTGAGTTTCGTAGAGCAATGACGACATTTTCATCAGTCTGAAGAATACTCTTTAGATATTCATAGCTAGGAATGATTTGGCTTTCTAAACTCCTTCTCAGTATGCGTGGGTTTGTAATGAGGATTTTGCAAAGGTCATCGCCTGAAACTCCCAAACTATGAAAGAATTCCAGTTTGGGCTTTAGGGTCTGTTCTGGTTTGGATGTGAGAACTAATGGTGACTTGGTAATGACGTTTGCGATGTGGGTTTTCGTTAAACCATGGTTTTTGAAGATAGTGAGAACAGAGTCTGCATTTTCTGCAGTTGCAGAGTCAAATTTGACCTTCTTGGCAACTTTTAAAGCTGCTTCCTCTGAGAGCCCACATGAGTTTCTGAGGTAAGAGACTGCAAGAGATGATTGATCTGTGGAGTTTGAGATGCGAGAAATGGATTTCAGAGATGCATTCTGAAGAAAATAGATACGGGTACTTGAATCTGCAACCCCTAATTGAAGCAACTTCCTATGGAGATAGTGAAACATTGGTCCAGTACTGGAAAGATAGATAGAGTCTACAGAACTTACAGATTCAATGAGCTCAAACTGGTCCACGGACAGATTTCGGTTTTCCCTTGGTCTCTTCTAAATCAATCGTCTCCCTGTTCCTCGTGCCCTGGTAGAACCAGCCAGACAGGTTTTGGATTCTCAGGGAAGAAGTGCCCTTTAAAAACCCTAGTTTAGCGATGGGAAATATGATATTCCCACCTCCCGCAGGACAACTGAGTGAATTGATTTTTGGTAATTTATGCCATAATCTGAACCGTTCACATTAATGCCGTTGCAAAGATGATGATACCCGAAAGCAGGATCATCCGAGGTATTGTCATTTTTAAGAAATGGTCTATTATTGGGAAAAAGATTAAATTGAACGGTTGAGATCAGGACAACAGGGAGCATCATTTTCCTTTAGTAAAGAAGATGAAAACAACATCCTGTCCACACAATCTTAGTATTGTCATTTTTAAGACATGGTCTATCAGTGGAAAAATGGTAATTTCATTTCTCCAGCTGGGCCCTTCATTTGCAATGTCCCCCATCATTTGCAATGATCTCAGCTTCATATGCCCGCCAATGTTGTCGAATTACGAGCAACTCTATACGAAGCAGTGTGTAACAATTTCACGTAGACATTCATTTGTCATGTTATAGTTTGCCAAAAACCAATGGCTCATGTTTTCCCGTGGAAACTCTAAACAGGCCAAACTGATGAAGAGTCTGGAAATGCAAAATCAAAATAAAATTAGTTCCTATGAGTTGGGCTAGTTAGTATCTGCTGGATTAACCCATTGGATAAAGGCTAGACGACACGTGGATTAAAATATATATAAAAAAGACTTCTTCCTTTGATTATATGTAGGGGTGGCAATTCGGGTTGGCAGGTCGTGTTTGTGGCGACACGAATACGACCCGATTAGAGTTATGGGTCGACACGAACACGACACGATTAATAGTCGTGTCAAAAACCTATGACTCGTACATGACTCGGTTCTTAAAAAAATAACACTACATGACCTGTGTAACACGATTAATTGACTGAGTTGTGTTGGATACACTACATTGACGGCTACGAAACGACTCGATTTCCCTATCACAACTTAGTAAAAAAGCTCCCAAGTGAATGGAGCCAAACCAACCACAAAACATGTGACGGTTATTTTACAACCGGCCCTATAAAACATAACATATGTGATTATTTCACAACCGGCCCTATAAAACCCATAACGTATATGCGACACTTACTAACCTGTCCTATTTTTACATAAGAATATAGATTCATATGACTAACCGCCCTATTTTACACATATGGATATGGTTTATTAGTACTTTACCAATCGTGAGTGTGACGTGATGTGTCGTACTTTTAGTGACTACCTCTTGGCCGACAAACGGCCTAGCCTGGCACCTACCGCTCGACAGGGACAGATAGTTTTCTTTCCTCTAATTCTAAACTGGCAAGTGGCAACTGGAGTTAATGAAACTTACACTTCAATCATTTATCAAATATTTTGAGTCCTTGATGTTAGATCCGACGTATGGGCCCCCTTTGTAGTGGCGGGAAAACAAAATGAAAACTGAAAACATAAAGGTTTAACTAATTAATAATTATCTAGGTCTACTAAGTCAATCTAGTCTAAGGCAATTGTTTTGTTTTTTTGTATGTAAGTAAGCCCAATTCCCATATCCAATTATCCAATTAAATTTGAAGTCTTATGCTAAAGCTAAGCTGCTAAAGCGCCCTAGCCTAGCTGGTGGTTGTTTGCTATAAGCCTATAACTATAAGTTATAACCTAAGACTTAGCTAACGTACACACTGTCTCTAATTTTCTTATCAAACATTTTAAAATTAGCTACACATTGTCAGTTACAAACTTACAAGTTACACTTAGTAGAAAATTAGTTAACCAAGTTTTGTAACTTTTACAAGTACAAGTGAAGTGAGAGACTAACTAACTATCATATATTGTATAAAATTATAAATACTAATGATTTTCTTATGTTAATTTCACATGTCATCATCAATTGATCTAATATATCTCTTTTTCATCAAATTCATGAATATCATGTATCTAACTTATATAACTCAATATTTGTTTCTCTTTTCTAACTCCTAATTGATGATAATAGATTAGGAATAACTCATTCATCCATGATCTATCATTCATGCAAAGTAAAATTTAGTAACTCCCTTAGTAATATCATTCAACATGTGTTTTTTCTCTCATGATTATTATTTATTTTACCATCAATGCCACTTCTTTTCAATTTTCACTATAGAGTATAAACCACAATCTATAATTAATTTTAGTTTCACCAAAGTTATCATATCAATATCCTTCTAATTCTCTCTTGATAAGCTTTTGTGTTAATTCAACACATAACTCATATTCTCTGATCTCATTCTCACCTCACATAATGAGTTAATTACATAGCTAATAACTATTTCCTTCATATACTCATTATCCACCAATGAGATAATTACATAACTCTTTATATACTAATTCTCAAAGCAATTGTTTTGTCTTTTTGTATGTAAGTAAGTAAGCCCAAATCCAATTATCCAATTGAATTAGAAGTCTTAAGCTAAAGCCCCTGCCCTGGTCGGTTGTTTGCTATAAATATAAGTTATAACCTAAGACTTAGCTATACCTATACACTGTCTTTAATTTTCTTATCAAACATTTTAAGATTAGCTGCACATTATCGTACATAAACTTACAAGTCACACTTAGTACAAAATTAGTTAACCAAGTTTTGTAACTTGTACAAGTACAAGTGAAGTGAAAGACTAACTAACTATCAAATATTGTATAAAATTATAAATGCTAATGATTTTCTTATGTTAATTTCACATGTCATCACCAATTGATCTAATATATCTCTTTTTAATCAAATTCATGAATATCATGTATCCAACTCATATAAGTCAATATTTGTTTCTCATTTCTAACTCCCAATTGATGATAATATATTAGGAATAACTCATTCATCCATAATCCATTGATCCATCATTCATGTAGAGTAAAATTTAGTAACTCCTTAAGAATATCATTCAACATTTGTGTTAATTTAACACATAACTCCTATTCTCTGATCTCATTCTTACCTCACCTAATGAGTTAATTACATAACTAATAACTATTCTCTTCGGACCCTTCCTATACTCATTATCCACTAATGAGATAATTACATAACTCTTTCTATACTCATTCTCAACTCTCAAGCCACTAAGTTAATTACATAACTGTTTCTATTCTCATTCAATTATTCTTACCTAATGAGTTAATTACATGACTCTTTCTTTACTTATCATCAACAACTTTTGAATTAAGTATGAGTTACTTACATAACTTTGCTTTTTAAGCTGATCTTCAACTGAGATTAGATGAGTTAAATACATAACACTTACTTTACTCATCCTCAACCTCAACAACTATTTAATTGAGTATGACAGTATGAGTTACTTACATAACTTTGTTTTTAAGTTGATATTCAACTGAGATGAGTTAATTACATATATGCTCTGTCTTTTTAAGCTCATCCTTAAGAAAATTAAGATGAGTTAATTACATAACTCTTTCTTTACTCTATACTTAATAACTATTTTTATTTAAACACATCATCAACTAAGATTAATTAAATACATAACTCTTATAGCTTATATGACGGTTATGCAACAACATGTTAACAACCGTCCTATAACTTTCTAATAAATAAAATAACCATCCTATATAACTTATAGGACGGTTATAAAAAAATCGTCATATATTTCATTATATATATTATAGGATAGTTATTTAAAAATCGTCCTATGCGGTTATTTAAAAACCGTCCTATATTGTTCTATATATCATTTTTCACCTTGATCAGCCCTAATTTCAAATTTTCAATCTTCCAGCGGCCAAACTATTAAGAAAGTGAAAATGACCATTCCTCTTCGATGTTTCACAGATCTAAGCAAAATAAGGTATGTATTTATGAATTTTACAATTTGTATACAGTTCTATAAAAAACATAAAAGCCAGTACCTTTTTTTTCAATTTTTTTGTTAACTATTTTTCATAGATCTTGATGGGTTTTAGTTTGAGAGGGTGAAAACGACCATTCCTCTTCTATCTTTCACAGATTTAAGCAAAAAAAGGTATGTATTTACAAATTTTATAATCTGTATTTATTTTTTCCAATTTTTTTGTTTTTCGTTAACTATTTTTCATAGATCTTGATGGGTTTTAGTTCTATGTGTATGAGAAACATTCCATTTGAGTTTTATATTTCTTTGCTCTAGATTTGAGTTTGTTTTTAGGTTTTTTACTATTTTTTTGAAAAAATCAATTACGAAAATTTTAAAAAAAAGTCGTTTTTTCGTATTTCTTCATTGAAAAGTATTTCTATCCACATATAGAGCTTTCCCATGTTGTGTATTCATGTGTGATAATGTTTACATCTCTTTTTTTTTTTTTTGTAATTTAGTTTTTTTTTTAATTTTTTCAAAAAAAAATAAGTTACGAAAATTAGGAAAATTTTGTTATTTTTTATATTTATTAGTTAATACCTATTCTTATCCACATATACAGCTTACTCATGCTTGAATCTTCATATATTAATGATTTTTAGCATTTAATCTAATTTTTAGTAATATAAGACGGTTCTTTAGGAACCGTCCTATATAACTAGCAATATAAGACGGTTATTCAGGAACCGTCCTATATTACATGAGTAATATAAGACAATTCCTCAAGAACCGTCCTATATTACATGAGTAATATAAGACAGTTCCTCAAGAACCGTCCTATATTTTCAACCATTCCATAGGTTAGAATCATGTCAAGGTGATGAGTAAATAGGTCGCGTGTCAAACAGGTCGACACGACGGGTCAAATTGATTGACTCGAACATGACACGATTTTTGGCGTGTCACCCGAAAATGACACGAACACAATAAGACTCGACCCGAACCCGCTAAATTCGTGTCGGGTTCGTGTCGTGTTATCGTGTCGTGTCATATTTTGCAGCTCCTAATTATATGTATTAGCCAAAAATCTGCCTCCCTACACTCATCAGCACCATTCATCAAATCGCCCTATTGAACAAAGCATATCATTCCGACTCGTAATCAAGGCTGTTAATCTTGTAAGCCATAGAGTGCTGGAAGACATCCCACAGGTCTAATGGGGTTTCTCCACAGGACCCTAAACAATGATAATGGATGCAGAATCATCGGACCCAAGTTGTTTAACATCAACTATGTAGTAATATCATTGACTGTTAGATCACTGGAACCGGCCGCAAACAAGCAGACTTTTGTGGCCGTCAAGGAAGAGCTTAATAGCCAACCATCAATTTAGCTCACAACCCTAAGCATATAAAGCTCCCACATATGTGGGGTTCGGGGAAGGGGTAGACCACAAGGGTCAATAGTATGCAGCCTTACTTTGTATTTTGCAAGAAACTGTTTTCACGCCTTTGAACCTGTGACCTCAAGGTCACATGATGACAACTCTATTGTTGCACCAAGGCTCCCCTTCTCAACCATCAATTTAGCTGTCTCCTGTAAACAAGCTCAAACAAAGGGAAATATATATTCAGACTACGGGGCACTGGTGCAGCTCCACACAATGGTCCTGCTGCATGACTGGCTAAAGCTGCTGTCACTGAAACAATTGTGTCAGGTGAAGATCAGACCTAGCCATGATTTTTCCTTGCTCTAGCATCTCAAATGACGGAGCTTTTGTCCTTAACTAAATTGTAAAACACCGGCTTTCACTCTTTAGATTGAACAAACAGGGAAAACATTACAGGAGAGCACCAAGGCGTTACATAAATCACGAGATGAGCAGATCTTTCACCATTACTTCAAAATAAAAAAAAGGGCAGCCCCGGTGCACGAAGCTCCCGCCTATGCGGGGTCCGGGGAAGGGGCGGGCCACAATGGCCTAAAGTAGGCAGCCTTACCTTGTATTTTTACAAGAGGCTGATTCCACGCCTCATTACTTCAAAATCATTTCGATTAAAATACAATCTCTTGCCTGCAAGTGGCGGATAAGGATGGAAATCTTAGTCACTAGAACAGTCATCATCCTCATCTTCGTGTTGAGCTACAACCTTCTCTATGAACCTCTTACGCACTCCTTCTACAATGGCTTTCTGAGAAGAATCATTTCCTCCTTGGCCATCATTAAGGACGGGATCAGTTCGACAAAGAGCCAATGCAACACCTGAAAGTTAAAATGAAAGAGGAACCAAGATGATCGATGACGGAAACAGAAACGTAACCTGAGCCATTGAATCAAGATCTTCAGGACAAAGTTTCTAAATTGTCAAATGGCAACATTAACCTACCTTCAAAACAAGTTAGTGTTTGCTTGTGCATTTGGTTTTTGAAGCATTCCCCAAAATTCAGAACTAATGCTCCATACTAACGAAATGCCATTTCAGAAAGCCAAAATATAGAACTAGTTCCAAGTGACTCCTGGTTCTTTGTGAATAATTCTCGAACAGAACGGCTGTCAATATTACTAAACAGAAACAGTGGCAAAGAACAAGAATCCTATTGGAAGGATCAATAATAAATTCAATTGATTTTCTGCCTTGTTTCTTCCTATTTACTACAAAATTGATAGTGTCAAGGAAATTTAGTGCTTTAACTTTCTATGTTGTGCATGCTTTCAGCCCAAGTCTCCTTTTATTAGCAGAAGCTGAGATTGATGTTTTCTATGACTTGGGCACTTCCGGCAAAATGCTATTTCTTGCTAACAAAGCAGCCCCCAGATGACTTCCAATTTAGGAACTTCAGGTGAAAAAGTACCTTTTGATTTTATTACCACACTCATGCTACAAGAGCATCTAATGGTTTATATTTGGAATAATTGACCATTATGCTGTTCTATGCCTATGCAAACCCCAAAAATCAGGTCATGATTCACATCATAAAGAAAATAACCCGAAATAATGGTCAACACGTACAGACTAGTTACTATATTTCATATTCTATATTCTCCCAAAAGTGTCACCCTCTTCACACACAAATTGGGGTGGGTTTCTTTGACAGACCACAAACCACTTATCAAGAAGTTACGATTTCTAAAGAATCTTGCACTTCTTTTATATGACAATACCTTTGCTTATTCAGTGACAGACTGACGTCTGTTTCTGATAGACCCAAAATCATAATTTCGACGAATTGTGGTTTTGAAGGAATCTGATACCCCTTTACTATTACGTCACTTTTGCTTATGTTGTGACAAATAATGTGTTCAGTGTTCAAATAACAGAAGGATCAAGAAAAAGATTGAGAAAAACTTGTACAAAGAGAGAAAAGTTTGAGATGCCTCTAAACACAATTGCCAGACCACAAAACAGATGCAGGAAATGTTAAGAGAAAACTGAAACTTCTCAGTCCATGACATTTCAAATGTTTGTTCAGCCAAATGGTGATAATATCAAAGTTATGCGATACACAGGTACTTGCAGGGGTTATTCCATGTTTCCTGGCAAGTGGCAGTTATACTCTGAACACAACTCTTCATGAGTCAACAACTCAAAACCAATCCTTGGCAAAAAGTCAAAGTTCCAATCCTCCCTCATTCCCACCAATCTGGAACATGGCACTCATAATCTACCCAATGATAGTTCAATGCAGAACTACATCAGCATACAAATGTATAGGAGAATGAACTAATCTCAGACGGAAATACATGAATCACATCATTGGTTGTATATATTAATGAGCAAACACATAGCTTCCAGATTTATCAAGCAATTTCATACTGTTAGTACATGGAAATAAAAAAAAGAAGAAGACACACTACAGTCGTGTGAACCAGTAGTTTTAGGAAGCATATTTACACCTTAATGTAGAATTGCATGGTTCACAAAAGACAGATACAGCCTATTAGATATATCCTGACAGCTAAAATAAACAGAAGACTGGATCATACCACTTATGCTAGATTGACAACATACCTTCAGATGTGCATCTCCAACCAAAATGACGCAACCCCACATAAGTTGCTTTAACAGCACTGTTATTGTACACCAACAGAGTTGGAAGATTGCAATCTGGATAGTTGGGTATACAGTCTGTTGAAATTATTTTAACAAATTTGGTCCCAGCGTATCTAGGAGCCAGTTCTTCAAGGCATTGGGCGAGTATTCCGCATTCTGGTATTCTGTCAAAAATTGCCACATCCAACTAATCAGTGATAAACATGAAATAGAAACATGTATATAAACTTAACTATTGCTCGGGAAAGCTTTAACTCAGCATCTAATATCAACATTGCAACCTCTATCTATCCTAGAATAGGTTAATCACATGATAGAATCCAAATGACATTGTATATATTATATTTGTAAGCACGAGTATACATAGAGGTTTGGAAGTATATAGGAGATACTAGAATAGTTTGACTAACAAAGTTATTTAACAAGATTATAGAGTTAAAGAAAATGCTAGATGAATGGAGGAAAAGCTCCATCCTATCAATCTTATAAAGGAAATATACAAAGTTGCACTAATTATCGAGGGATCAAACTTATTAGTCATACTATGAAACTTTGAGAAAGAGTAAATGAGAAGTGGCTACGACATGAGATGAGTGTATCAGAAAACCAGTTTGATTTTATGCATGAGATGTCTACCATGGAAGCTATTTTCCTACTTAGACAATTGATAAGAGAAATATAGAAAGAGGAGAAAGGACCTCTACATGGACTTTATTGACTTAGAAAAAGCTTATGATAGGGTCCCTAGAGAGTTAATATAGTGGGTGTTGGGTGAGAAAGGGATTTTACGAGAGTATATAAATATAATTAAGGATATGCATGAGGGAGCGGTAACAAATGTTAAGACCACTAGCAGAGAGATTGATGATTTCCTTATCACTAAAGGATTGCATTAGGGATCAGCATTGAGCCTGTACCTTTTCACATTAGTTATGGATGAGCTAATAAAAAATAGATGACGTAGTTTTGATTAATAAGATAAGAGAAGGCGTAAACACAATGCTGAAGTTGTGGAGAGATGCTATATAGTCTAAAGGATTTAAAATTAGCCGATCTAAGATAGAATATATGGAATGCAAATTTAGCAAGGAGAGAGGTAGGAGTGAAGTACCAATAAAGATTGATAACCAAGAGGTCCCCCCAAAAGACTACTTTAGATATTTAAGATCAATAATTCATGAAACCGAAGAGATTGAGAGAGATTTTGTCCAAAGAATCCAAGTGAGTTGAAACAAATGTAGGTGTGTCTCTAGAGTTTTGTGTGATTGGCAGGTTCTACTCAAACTAAAAAGAAAATTTTATGGGTTGGCTGTAAGGCAGGCTATACTCTATGGATCAGAGTGTTGTATAACTAAGGAACAACATGTACATAGGATGAGCATGGCTAAAATGAGGATGTTGAGATGGACGATGGCAAGACAAAAAAAGATAGAATTACAAATGACAACATTAGAGGAAACTTAGGAGTAGTACCAATAGGGTAACAAGATCAGGGAGCGTAGAGTTAGATGGTTTGGACATGTTTAACGAAGATCAAAACAGAATCACTTATAAGGAGTGAGTCGATCCAAGTTGAAGGCTCTAAAAGGGCAAGGAGAAAGACCAAAAGGTCGTAGATAGAAGTGGTGAGAAGAGATTTAAAAACTGCAGAACTTAATGAGGCCATGACTCTTGAGAGAGAGGAATGGAGGAACATATGCAGCCAACCCCTGATTAGGATAAGGCTTTGATGATGATGAAACACATGTATCCATATGCAACTATCTAAAAATTGAATCAAAGCATTGAAATCACAAAGGAACCAAATCATAAAACCAGATTATAAATGAAGGCTAAAAAATCGAATGAAAATATAAAAACCTTACCCAAGACAAAGACATGCTAACACCCCAACAAAGAACCAGTAAATGTATAATAAGTCAGAGAATTTATACGGAGAGAATGCAGACCATCAATTCTATATATATAGGCAGTTGCATTGTCAAAGACTGCAAGTGAAAATGCAAATACCATGACCTATTCTGCTGAAACTCAACCAGAAAGTTTCTCCTAAATGGCTCTAAGAAAAGTTTCATCTATCACTATAGTAATATATTATATGTATAGAAACACCATTTCCAATACAAACAAGAAGATGTGGCCCCATGAATCTGATATTATTTGATCCCAGACCATGAACATGAAAGTTTCATAAACTTGAACGGAAAAATGAAAAACAAAATCTCATATGCAGATGAACCTCTTTTTCTAAAGTTAGATTTATGACAACAAGTGAGAGCAAGAGGAAAAAAGAGATGAGGAATATACAGGTGGAGATTTAAAGATTCCTTGATATGAAACAGAGATTAGTGGTTTTTTCTCCCGCCCATGATACAGTTTTATCGTTATATAAGTTTCGAGATCACTGAAAGAGTTTTTTGGTAGTTTTTGGGGGGTTTAGTTGAACTGCAACTCTAGTAGGCAGCAACTGGTTAGACTAAAAGAAACTCAGTCCCATCACCCATGTATCTCTTGCCACATGGCTGTGTGTGAGAGTTGCATCTCTAAAGATTCATCTGCAGCTAACATTCCTCAGTTTTTAATGAAATCACCAATATTCAAAGTTATGTATAAACAAGTAAGACTTAACAAAATGCTGACATTGTCACACCATACCAAAGGCCGTAAATTTAGAACAGTCCATTCCGTATTATAGGGTAAATAAACCAGACTAGAAAACACTAGTCTGTTATCGCATGTAAAACTAGCTTGAAAACTGTAAAATCCTATAACCCTTCCATAGACATAAATACTATTTGATATATTCCTGGGATTTGAATTGTTATCAATAAGATTCAACAACACTGTTGCATATGACAATGTATATGTTGACAACATCCTAACCAGATCAAGTATCATACTTCAAACAACTCAGAGACGTTTGTGATTCAATAAGAACTGAAAATTGGATCAGCAAAGATTAAAATTCAAACAGATCACGAAGTTACAAAGGAAAACACTTAACATCACGGAAAGGAATTACCCTTCCTTGTACAGAAACACCACAACCCAGATGTCAGGTGGCGCCTGCGAAACCTCTCTAATGAAATCAGCACCTGTGATTGGAACCACTGATCCAAACCTCGGAACCCTAGCAGCTTCTCTCATCTCCGCCAACCTTTTCTTCCTAAAAAAGAGAGAAACAACTATTTTTTGAAAAAATGCCCAAACACAATAACTACAAGTTTTATCCAACTACAGAGAAGAAATTGCAATCATCTAAAAAACCCTAACTCATGACAAATCCAATAGAACCCAAGATTTGCAGGGAATTGCAAAGAACAAAATGCCATCTCTTATGTACTTAGCCAAGGGTTCAAGTTCTGTACAATGACTTACACATGCTTGGTCTAGGCAAGTAAAGAATTTCAAGGCATACACGAACTTACATTCACCATCATGGCACATGCAAAAATGACATCCTCATTGTTTTGATAATGACGACATGTATTTTATCATTTGAAAGCATTGTTTACATATTTGCCATCCTGAAGGCAATTTTGTTTGATGAATTTCCATTGCTTGGCAAGACACTTGCAGGTTATAGCATAGTTACTGCTCAACTAACATGATTCTCAAAGGCACCAACTTTGACTGCTCCATCTTATACTTAGGCAGCTGCTTTATTCTTTCATAAGGGCAGGAGACCAGGTCTGTTACTGCAGCTCTGAGCTCAACAGACTCCTCAAAAATTCTCGAGTACATGTATCATGAGAGCAATCATTCTAATCAATTCTATCTTTGAAAGAACCAAACCACCTGATTGCCAAGTAACCAACCCACACCAAAAGTTACTCACAATTCCTACAAGTTCAGTTCATGTTTCCTCTGACATCCAGTTCATGTTTCCTCTGACATCTGGGAAACCATATTCTCCAATCATATGATGCACAGATAATATATAGCTAGATAATCATGTTAAATACATGAATTATGCTCAATGTACGATTCTAATTGCCATAGAAAACTATTTCTCAGTGAGCCGATGCTGTTCGTGGAAATATCCAGATAAGAACAATGAATTGCAAAGAAAAGAAAGTGCAATAATCTAAACTACAAGCATTCGCCCTGAAGAAAAAGAGGAAATCTTCTAACTTCCTAAAATACTCCAAGCGAACTGTAACTCCAATCAAATTACAAAGAAGAAAACTCAATCACGTACATAGCACCAGTAATCTTCAAGAACAAAATGAAAAAACTAACCTCCAATTTTTTGCAAAAATTCACATTTCAATCGAATTTCATACTACAAAAAACAATCATGTAACTACACGAGTGATCTTCAAGGAAAAAGTGAAAAAAGTTACTAATTTCTGAAAAAATCCAAACAAAAACTATAATTTCCATCAAATTGTAGGAAAAAAGAGTCAGCAATACCAACAGCTACCTGTACTCTTCAAGGAAGCGATTGTCATCAAGATCTGGATCATCTTCGAGATCTTTGAGCTCTTCTTCAGTTCTCTGATCAATCCAGGACTTATCTTTAGGTTTTGAATCTTCATCCTCTGCAGGCGTGAAGGGTGGCGGTTTGAAAGGAGCAGGTTTTGGAGGCAAATTCCCCAATTTCCTCTGAATATCATCCCACTGTGTCGTTGTTCCTTCGACATCTTTGTACACGAAGTGATAATCCGCCATTACTGAGAGCTCAGATCTGCAGAAGATTGTGGATGAAAATCAGTTTCTTTTTTGTGAAACTGTCTGTTCGATGTAACTAAAGATCTGCTCTAAAGAACCGTAAGATCTTGATAAAGAAAAGATAAATACTAGGTGAAAATATGATCTATTTCATATGTTAATCTTTCACAGTAACAGATAGACAAGGCAATAAATGGTAACTTTTCCCTTTTAAGCATGGGGGACAACTCTTCCAAATCTCTTTAGTTTGTTAATTGGGCCAGAAAAACGCTTTTTATTTCATCATTATGACTAGAAGTTTTTGAAACCTTGTTTGACACATCAGAAACTGATCCATGGGTTTTTCTGGAGAATAAACACAGATCTAGAAATAGCACATAAGAAAAAATGGTAAGACACAAGGAGAGGTCTAGAGACACAGAGAGGAAGGAGAAGAAAAGCCCTAAATAAGTAGCAAACTACCGCTAGTCTTTCAAATCATACTAGGAATAACTGTACTAGCAACCCCATCTAGATCACATAAAAATGTGAGCAAGAGAAGGAGAAACCTCTAGCAAAGGTTCAAGGTTTCTCAGAACAAAGTGCAGACGGGTCTGAAACTTAGCCCGAATATGCTCAAGTAAGCTAGAAGATATTTTGGATCACAACGACGTGGTTTTGCTCGTAGTCCGCTCCTTCCGCGGACCCTGCATACGTAGAAGCTTCGTGCACCAGGGCTGCCCTTTTAACCACATTGTTGTGCTTCCCCCCAGCTTTCCTACCACTTCCCAGGCACCCTCAAGTTCTATTCTGAACCTTTGTGCATGCCACTACTTAACCTTAGCTAGTAAATAGTGATTTGTTCCAGATTTTGGTTCAGGTTAAAGGCATTTCTTAGCTATGATTATCATTGTTACCTGTCAAGAATGGCCAAGTCTGGTTTTGACAGAAGTAGATGGTGTTTGTGCACATCTTTTCAACCAGAATAGTGGTGGAGAAAAGGTGTGGTTCTTTAATAGACCAAATTTCTCTTGTTTCCAGCTATCATGACCACCTGATTTTGGGGTTGTCTTTATTTTCTGAACTGTCTATTTTGAACTGCCCAATGTGAAATGTTAGAATAGAGAACAATTCTGGCTTATGAGCAATGAGAAGGTTGAGAGCAACAAGGGGGTCTTAAAACCATAGACTCCTGGGGATTCTTTGCACTTGAAACCTAAGTCCTAAGTGACATACAGATTATCTGAATCTAATTCTGTATAATTCATTTTACTGGGAATTTAGTTCTGGCAGTTATGCCAAAGTGAAAATGGGTGAAAATTCAATTCAAAGACCAAAATTGAATTCCTTTCTCACCTGTTGGGACTGTTGTTCAATTATAAGATGGGAATTGAATTTGACCCCATATACCTCAGGTTCAAAGTGATGTAAATGCACCACCAATTACACTCTAACCTGCGAGAATTCAATTCCTTGCTTATTAGCAGACTCCAAGGACACAACCCCCATTTCAGTTCTGTCACTAAAATCACATTTCCCATTTTCGCAAATGAAAAACTACAGCTCAGCATAATTCAACGCTAATGAACCTTATTTTTGCCCAGAAAAATTAAATAAATAACTGTCTGCATCTGTTACATGGGGTTAGTCATGCGTGAGATAGCTTGAGATGGCAGGATGAGATGCAGAAATCATGTGATGGGATGATAAGATGGCAGGGTGAGATGCAGAAATCATGTGATGGGAGGATGAGATGGCTGAAGATGGGGCAAAATTATGGCAGCCTCAAAAGTTGGTTGTCGTTCCCACTGTGATAGCCCTCAACCATCTCATATTCCAGAATCATGGGATTGCTTGAGTTTTGAGAATTTCTGATCTCAACTCAAGCACCACTAACATGAGATTCTTTTAAAAGCATCTCGTCTAAACTACACTTGTGATGAGATGAGAAGAAATATGGCATATCATGCATTCTCAAGCTAGGCTAACCTTGAGATGACCATGTCTCGCGATTATCAAGCCAGCTCAAGCTACATTAACCCCTGTTACAAGCATAAATGTCTTCTGGAAAAGAAACAACTTACTATTAAGAGGTATGCACTGATGATGCCCATTACTGTGAACCATGTTCATTCTCATCCTTTCTCTTTTTATTTTGTTTTATTTCATTGCGTTGCAAACTTCAAGACTTGTTCAAAACAGGGGTTTCAGTGAAGGGCGTCGTATTTTTTCTTTAAAAAAAAATTATACTAACCCGAGACCTTACAAGAGGGATGCTTTGGTGAAGTAAGAAAGAATCTTACGTCAATAAACCATTGTTTCAACTTTATTCCATTCCATTCTGGCCGGAATTGCCTGAATATTTAGTTCCGTTGCCAGAATATTCCATATCAGCTTTTAAACAAAGAGATGCAATAGAATACTTTAGCAAGGAAACAATATATCAGAAGGTATTACATTGGATAAAATAGACTTCTTTCCTAGTGTTTTTGTGTACATCCTATCTTGATAGCTATAGCAATTCCCTCAGAGCATAGCTACCATGTATATGACATCATCAACGCCTTATCTCAATTAAGGGTCGACAGAAAGAAATCAATTCCAACTATCATAGATACAGAGTAAAGAAATCAATTCCATGGTTCGTTATTGGATGAAAAGACTCAAAGTTAACATTACCACCCTCCAAAATGCACCTGTAACTCTTTCCATTAAAGCCATCAAATAAGTAGATGCAGTTCTCACTAAACGCTGATCCAGCAAAGTCTCTAACATTTAGAGAAATAGAGTCTAGTGGGGTAAAATGGACAGCGTAAGCTACATCTAACCCTTATATGTATTTTACAGCCAAAAGTAAGCACTACCTTAGGCCGATCCAAATGAACGGTTTGGATCTTTAAAAACTACCAAGAAAGTGGGCTTGCACCTTACTTTTCTTTCTGCCTAATGTATAGTCTTGGCGCAGTCACAGGACTATTATCTGTACTGTAAATAAACCAAAACCCATATAGGCGAAACCATTGGACAGATTCAGCAAAATGTGGTTCAAACAAAAAAAGGAAAAAGTGGTAGAACTGTAAATATCAACATTAGAAAGGGTGTATAAAAAAGGTAAAAAGCAGTGACAAATCTATAAAAATTAACATATAGAAGGGTAATGTAGTAAAAGATGGTGGATAGAAGAGGTAAAATTTGCCCTCTCTGATTCATTTCAAAACCCATTTGCTTAACCATCTCGATAACTTCATTAAACCGATCAGATTTAAGCCCCAGAGGACCCGGATTAGACATGATACATTTGGAAATCCTGGATTTGGGCACCCCATTATTCAGCAAGATTTCGATATTGGGCTCCATTACTTTTCTCACATTAATATGAATAAAAATCCTTGAGTTTCGTAGAGCAATGACGACATTTTCATCAGTCTGAAGAATACTCTTTAGATATTCATAGCCAGGAATGATTTGGCTTTCTAAACTCCTTCTCAGTATGCGTGGGTTTGTAATGAGGATTTTGCAGAGGTCATCGCCTGAAACTCCCAAACTATGAAAGAATTCCAGTTTGGGCTTTAGGGTCTGTTCTGGTTTGGATGTGAGAACTAATGGTGACTTGGTAATGACGTTTGCGATGGGGTTTTCGTTAAACCATGGTTTTTGAAGATAGTAAGAACAGAGTCTGCATTTTCTGCAGTTGCAGAGTCAAATTTGACCTTCTCGGCAACTTTTAAAGCTGCTTCCTCTGAGAGCCCACATGAGTTTCTGAGGTAAGAGACTGCAAGAGATGATTGATCTGTGGAGTTTGAGATGCGAGAAATGGATTTCAGAGATGCATTCTGAAGAAAATAGATACGGGTACTTGAATCTGCAACCCCAAATTGGAGCAACTTCCTATGGAGATAGTGAAACATTGGTCCAGTACTGGAAAGATAGATAGAGTCTACAGAACTTACAGATTCAATGAGCTCAAACTGGTCCACGGACAGATTTCGGTTTTCCCTTGGTCTCTTCTAAATCAATCGTCTCCCCTCTTCCTCGTGCCCTGGTAGAACCAGCCAGACAGGTTTTGGACTCTCAGGGAAGAAGTGCCCTTTAAAAATCCTAGTTTGGCGAAGGGAAATATGATATTCCCACCTCCCGTAGGACAACTGAGTGAATTGATTTTTGATAATTTATGCCATAATCTGAACCGTTCACATTAATGCCTTTGCAAAGATGATGATATCCGAAAGTAGGATCGTCCGAGGTATTGTCATTTTTAAGAAATGGCCTATTAGTGGGAAAAAGATTAAATTGAACGGTTGAGATCAGCACAAAAGGGAGCATCATTTTCCTTTAGTAAAGAAGATGAAAACAACATCCCGTCCACACAATCTTAGTATTGTCATTTTTAAGGCATGGTCTATCAGTGGAAAAAGATTAAGATGAACGGTTGAGATCAGTACAAAAGTGAGCACCACTTTCCTTTAGGAAAGAAGACGAAAACATCATCCTGCCCACGCAATCTTCGTATTATCATTTTTAAGACACGGTCTATCAATGGGAAAAAGATTAAGATGAACGGTTGAGATCAGTATAAAAGGTGAGCACCACTTTCCCACCCAATCTTAGCATGAGAATAAGCATACGCTCTTCCTTTTTATACATGACTTTTTTTTAGATCTAAGCTGTTGGTCATGTTCTACGTACTAAAAGTAAGTAATTTATTAGAAATCAATATATTTAATAACTGCTCGTAAAAATAAATAATTAATATTTTTTATCATCAAAATATAGGCTAAAGGTATTTAATAAACATGAAATTTGATTTATAACATATTTACCCATTTTAAATATGATAAACGGCTTAGATCAATGGAACAAAGTTTTACCGTGCATGTATAAGCTTCTCCTGCTCAAGAGCATTTAAGTCTACTAGACCAAACAATAAGAGTACGATGGTAATTTCATTTCTCCAGTTGGGCCCGTCATTTGCAATGATCTCAGCTTCATATGCCCGCCAATGTTGCCGAATTCCGAGCAACGAGATATGAAGCAGTGTGACAATTTCACGGTTCTGATCTCTTTGCCTTAAAACAAACTGTCACCAATAAACCCTCCGGAAATCAAAGGCTAAGAATCCTTCAATGCTCCAAAATTTAGATAACTGGTCCACTATCCAATACCAAGCCGGGGATATGCTCATTTTCTAAGTCCAAAGTATTTTTTTTATACAGAACTGCTACCTGTCTTTGAATAATTTGATCCGTTCATCTTGTTCATGATTTCTCAGATTGGTTAAACATTAAAATTCATGATTCTATGTCATTTTGTGTTTTTAAATTCTGATTATTAAATTTTTTAATATAAAAAACTAGTAACTAGAAGTATTTAGTGTGCATGAATTTTTGCTCAGCATGTAAATAAGAGAGGCCAAACAAGACGAATAGGTCAAATCATCTAAAAATGGGACCTAACTAGGTGGGAAAAATCAGTTTACATACACAAAGACATCCAAATGAAAAGCAATTATACGAACGAGGTAGATTATCTAAAGCCGGACCCTTTATACAAAAACTTAGAGTGGTTGGAATCTAATTTCCTTTTATTTTTCCTTTTTCTTTCTTTTTTTTTGTGGGCTAGTCTTAGCCATTGTCTTCCTTTCTCGTCCTTTCTCATATAATTTCTTATGGTGGTGGTTTAGATCACAAGAAATCAGCACTATCTTTGAAATCTAGGCCGTTAACTTATAAATTTACTTGCAATCTCTCCAACAGGGAAAAAATGTCAATTTGAACCTCTATTTGAGGGTGATGAATAGATGTGACCACCTGAACTAGCTAGACTGCTTTTGGCTTATCTTAAGCACAGCCCTCTACACAAAACTCCTGGTGGTGGGGGTTCTGGAGAAGAAGTGTACTACAAGCATCTATAGTACTCAACCTTTATTTTACATCTCCTTTACTTTTGGGTTCTGGTGCAGGCAGCACCGCATGATCCAGCCACACATTTTTGAGTCCAAAAGCGCGTTGGCTCTGATCGGAGTAGGACGTGTTCCATGTAACCGGGACTTGAAGTAGTATAAATTGAGCTTCCATTTTGTGGAAGCCGCTCCCTCCTCTGAGATTGGTCTGTGCATTTCTTCACCGCTCCCTCCTCTGTGTTTGGGCTGTGCATTTCTTCCTCCCATATGGATCATTTCTCAGTTATTCAGAAGCTCAAACAGGCAATTACTGATTTGGAAAGGAAGAGAAACGATGTGGAAAAGCAAGTAGAGCAGGCCGGTCGGAGACTAGAGAAACCAACTGAAGAAGCACAAGGGTGGCTGGCAAAAGCAGATGAAATCATACATAATGGAAAAAATATACAAGCAGAAGCAAGAAAATCCAGGACCTTACATCCGAAGCTAGATAAAGTAGCGGCAGAGAAGGCAGATGAAGCTATGAATCATCGAAAAATCGATCTTGGCCTGGTCTCTTCTTATGCGCCATCATCCCCCAACGTTCAACCAATGCCTGCTACTGGATGTTGGGAGAACTGCGTCTGTAAACTCATCTAACAGATCATGTAAGCATTCATCATCATCAAGATCTTATTCCAATTGGTTTCATTTAATCTTGAAGTTTTGAAATCTTTTCTCGTCATTCTTTTGGGCTTTTCCCTTGCCCTTTTAGAAACTTCTACTTGCATTGCCTCACTCCTAACCATGCTGTTTTGAGTCTCTTTTGGACATGTTCAAATCATCTAAGTTTAATCTCTCTCATCTTGTTACCTATTGGTGCTACCCCTAAGTTTTCTTTAATATTTTCATTCCTACCAACATCCTCATTTCTACGACACTCGTCTTATGAACATGATATTCCTTAACTATCCAACACTCTGATTCATAGAACATGACTGGCCTTGTGGCCATCTTATAGAATTTTTCTTTTAGTTTGAGTGACATCCGTTGATCACACAAAACTCCAGATGCACAACTCCAGAAACATTATGACCCAAAAGTTATGGCAAAAAGAAGCCAGTGGCATCCAAGAAATGGTGTTTTGGTCCATCAAATGTAAACCATTGCTTATGTAGAGCTTTGTGATTATACATGTCTAGCAACATGAAAGTATCATTCTTCATATGCTAGACGTTCATTTTTGGCATGATTTTTGCACTAGTAGCATTCTTTTATGTAGAGTTGTTGTCATGTTCTTTATGTAGAATTGTTGTTCTGTGACCTAGAGGTTAGAGCTTCATGCACGGGACTGTACAAGGACATATCCAAAGTTTAGGTAGTGAAATAAACAATATGGGTGAATGGTATAAAGTGGAGTTGCACAATTGTAGAGGTGTTGTTATGCTCTACACTAGCTTTCCTGTGCAAAGAATTACAAGGGTATAGGCTTGATAAGCACCTTCCAAATAAGTGCCAGCATGAAGGGGGCCACTCTTGGATGATATGACTGGTTCATCTCGTTGTTCAAGGTTTGAATGTCTTATAAACAAAAAATCACTATGATTAGATGATTTCGGCATTCCGAAGACCATCTTTTTGGAGTTCAATTTAGGCCATTGTTTTATATAATTTGTTATTACAAACTTTCAGATGTTAGAATTATCTAATCCACATGTTGTTTAACTACTAAATACTCAATACTCAAGGCCAATGAGATGAATGGACTGGTCTAATATAATATATGTATGTATGTATGTATGTCAATAATATATGTATATATCAATATGTATGTATATGTATATATATTTGGGGAGCGGTAATTTCAGCAAGGAATTGTAGGTGTACGTAAAGTGCAAGTGACGTTTGATTGACCAGGGAAAAGTTTCTAACTGACATTTCCTCTAACTTTTTCTGTTTTCTGCTTTTTTTTCAGTCAATCAAATATCACCTGCATGAAAAAGCTGAAATTAACATACTCCCCTTAATGCAAAAGTGAGGGCTGCTTCTAGGAAAGTTCTTGTGGGAGCTCTCTTGTGCCTATCATTCCTCATACTTGTAAGGAGTATTGCCTTCACAGTAGTTGACATGCAAGAAGCCTGTGCTGCTGATTTCATGTGTTCTAAGAGGTTCCAAGTCTACATGCCTGTGTCTTTCAACAGGTAGGTTCTGGCGTGATTTCACTCGAGAAAAATTGATGAGCTTATTAGAAGAAGCGTAGGATTTGGGAAGATGAAATGTTGGTTTATGGGTTCATTGTTGTCTTATTTACTTTAGCCAATATAGACTGAAGCAACTAAAATGGCCAATTATTTAAATTGGAGGAATATATTTTTAATTAGTCATATTTCAGTGGATTCTAATGGCATAATTGATTGCCTAGATTAATGTAGTTTTAGCTTCATATATAATATTAGCTCTTTGATAAAAGAGGAAGATGTCGTCTTGTGACCTTGAGGTCACGGGTTTAAGGCGTGGAAATAGCCTCTTGCAAAATGCAAGGTAAAGCTCTGTACTTTAGGCGCATGTGTTCCGCCCCTTTCCCAGACCCCGCATAGGCGGGAGCTTCGTGCACTGGGGCTGCCCATAAAAGAGAAAGATAAAGTAATTGTTTAAGGGAAATGATATTCTCGCCCCTTGTATTATCTCGTTAAGGGCATTTTGGATCTTGTAGTTGTAAGCTAACTGTCATTGAGAAACCACATCATGAGATTGAGAAATGCTAGAGTCCTAAAACGGCAGCCCCAGTGTACTAAGCTCCCGCCTATGCAGGCAGGAAAGGAGCAGACTACAAGGGTCTATAGTATGTTGCTCTACCTTGCATTTTTGCTACAAGACATATACCCTGTATTGTCATCTATCCCTCCCCCCTTAAGGGTATTTTGGGCATTATGGTTGTAAGTTAACTACCATTATAAAACCAACTATTGATTTAATCTATTCATATGCTGGTCCCACGATGCTTTCACTAACTATTGATATAATGTATTCTAAAACTTATCATGATTGGATGGTTCTACCGTGTAAAAATATAGCTTTTATTCATTGATTACAAGCTAAAGGGAGCCTTGGCGCAATGGTAAAAGTTATCGTCGTATGACATTGAAGTCATAGGTTCAAAGCATGGAAATACTTTCCTGCAAAATACAAGGTAAGGCTGTGTACTTTAGGCCATTGTGGCTTGCCCCTTCCCTGAACCCCACATAGGCGGGAGCTTCATGCACCGGGGCTGCCCTTTTTCATTTATTACAAGCCATTTTTTGACAGTATTTTTTACCACCCATTTCATTATAATAGAAAGCATCTCTTTTAGGCTCCAAACTCATCGAATTCACGATTATGGCCATCCAAAGTTGAAGGAAGTAGATGAATGTGTTTGATCAACCAAAGGTGAGCCCAGCATTCTTCAAATTTCAATATTTAGTTTGCTAACTTGCAGTTAATATCCAAAATGCCCTCAAGAGGCAGAAGGCAGCATACCAAGGTCGAAGTATCATTTCCCATTATATTATTACAAAATATGTACCAAAACTTGTGGATTGTAAGATAATATCATCTTTAGGAATGCTAGTATAGACTGCAATAGTGGGCTCGGCTATGCCATTGATCCATGCTATTCAGCTGACTCCCCTGACCTTGGATATCTACAAGTCCTCGCATTCTACTGCAGTGGTGAAATAAGAGGCTTTACTTGTCAGACTTTGTTTTTAAAATTAAAGGGACATTAATTCTACGTCGACTATTTCAAAGGAAACGGTGTATAGGCATCTATGTGTAAAGCCTTTCTTGCTTTACCTTTGCATGTGAAAATAAACTTTGTACGAGTGGGCCGTGGTTGGAGCAATGTATGTATATGGTGCCCCCTGTCCAAGTGGCCTATGTGCTACATATCCAAAGCTAGGAGTCTAATGAATGACATGGATCAATGCCATGTAGGCCCACCACACCATCTTTCCTCTTTGTTCCTTTCATTTTTTCTTAATCATCCATATCCACCCCATTCAGCAGTTAGGGTTAGCGACCAAATTATAATCTACCAAAATGAACCGACTTGAAAGTAATTTTTTAGATGTTAGAGTCATCTAATCTTGGGGAAGGGGAGTCTTGGTGCAGGTGCTAAAAGTTGTCATCATGTGACTTTGAGGTCACGGGTTCAAGGTGTGGAATCAGCCTCTTGCAAAATGCAAGGTAAGGCTGCCTACTATAAGCCCTTATGGTCCACCCCTTCCTCGGACCCTGCATAGGCGGGAGCTTCGTGCACTGAAGCTGCCCTTTTTAGTCATCCAATCTTGGGGAAATTTCTTATATAGGATATAAAAAGTTAGAGAAATCAAATAAATGAGTTTGATCAAATAAAAATAGGTAATGTTTTTTTATATAAGATACAAGGAATTAGAGAAATCAAATAAATGGGTCTAATCAAATAAAGGCCAACAATTATGGAAGAGAAGCAAATGAAATGCTGAATCATTTTTTTTTTCTTTTCTTTTCTTTTTTAATCTGTTTTTTCAATCATAAATGGGTGTGATGAAACAAAGGTAGATAATATTTATTATATAAAATATAAAAAATTATAGAAATCAGATAAGCGGGTCTGATCAAACAAAGGTCGGGCCACCGTGGTAAAGTGGGGCTACCGCAAACAGGACGGAAGCATTGCTGAATTTCCAATACCACCAAGTCACAACAATAATTCCACGTGTCACAGCCCACCGTATCCATTTAACTCTCACCTCGAGGTGGGCACAAAAATCAAACACCATATCCTTCCGTTTCTCGAGAGGCTGCGGCAGGTTCCATCCGCTGACGCACATAATGCTATTCACAGTCTAAATTTAGGCCAGAACCATGACTCGCGCCATGCATATCCATTTGGCCTCACTTTTCTATGTTCGTCCCCCCACACTTGCACCAAAACCCTCCTATAAATAAACAACGGTAGAACACAAAACCAGACGAAGAACTAGTAGTAGAAGCACTAAACTGTTAATCAATGGCAAAGAACACGGGCCACTATGATGTTCCTGAAGGAGTAGAGATCAGAGGTAGATATGATGATGAGTTTGCTAAGATTCTTACGAGAGATGCATTGCAATTTGTTGCTGATCTGCAGAGGGAGTTCCGAAATCGGATTAAGTATGCATTGGAGTGCCGACGTGAGGCGCAGAGGAAGTATAATGCAGGCATGTTGCCGGGTTTTGATCCGGCGACGAAGTACGTGAGAGACGGAGAATGGGTTTGTGCTCCGGTCCCGCCGGCAGTGGCTGATCGGAAGGTGGAGATCACGGGCCCGGTGGAGAGGAAGATGATCATCAATGCACTGAATTCTGGAGCCAAAGTTTTCATGGTGAGCATTTGATTTTTTTGGTTTGTTAGAGTTGGTTTACTAAGTCTACTGAGTCAACTCGGTCTGCATCGACTGAGTAACTTGCCTCAAAAATCTCATCAATTGGATGATCCTAGCCTTTAGTTGTTCTGTTCTAAAACATCCTAGCCTTTAGTTATTTAAAATGGATGGCATACAAATCTAGCCCATTGAACAGTGAACAGCCTTGCTGTCGATTTTGTGGCATGAAATAATTGAAAGCTTTGGTGCAATGGTAAAGTTGTCGTTGTGTTGTGTGACCTTGAGGTCACGAGTTCAAGGCATGAAGATAGTCTCTTGCAAAAATGCAAGGTAAGACTGCGTACTATAGACCCTTCTTGTCTGCCCTTTCCCGGGCCTCTACATAGGCAGGATCTTTGTGCATCGAGGCTGCCCTTTTTAAATAACTGAAGGCTTTGATCATTCAATTTGCTTTTCAAGCATTATCTATCCAAGATAGGACCCAGATTGATTGGATAATCCTAGACCATTGATCCATAATGTCTACGTGATAATTGATAAAGCATCGGACGAAAACCATGTGGATCACTAGTTAATCTTGCACAAGTCAACGGTTCTGAACACACATACGTTTGCTAATGTAATTAGTATTTCTGTTTCCTAAATTTCAGAATGGTGGTTTCTTGTAGGCTGATTTTGAAGATGCACTGTCACCATCTTGGGAGAACTTAATGAGAGGCCAAGTGAATTTGAAGGATGCTGTTGCTGGGACCATAAGTTTCCATGACAAGGCGAGGAATAGAGTCTACAAGCTCAATGACCAAATTGCCAAGCTCTTTGTTCGCACCAGAGGGTGGCACCTCCCAGAGGCCCACATCCTCATTGATGGGGAACCAGCAACTGGTTGTCTTATTGACTTTGGCCTCTACTTTTACCACAACCATGCACATTTCCGGGCCAACCAAGGTGCTGGTTTTGGTCCTTTCTTCTACCTCCCAAAAATGGAGCACTCAAGGTTAGTATCTAGCCATTGCTGCATTCCAGTTGCATAAAAGGTATGAGTCAGCTTATGGTTGATATTCATCCATCATGCACTACTCAAGGGATCTCGAGATGATTTGCGATCCACGTTGCTTCTGCAAGATTTTGATATCAGTAGCTGCATCCGATAGTAGAATTCTGCACTAGATGATTTGCTGAACTACTAGTCTGCAAATAGTATCTGCACTACCTTATCTTAACAATGGCAATCTTCTCTTTATTTTAGAAGTAATCAAACCTGTTTAGAGAGTTAGCATACTGCAATCAAAACAAAGGCAGATGGATATTGTAATCATAACTTTATGGCATACTGCAATCAAATCAAAGGCAGATGGATACTGTAATCATAACTTTGTCTGTATCTATTTCCTGTGAAATCCAATGCAAATAGGTAAAATGTGGCACAACATTATCGCTTGTGAAAATTAACACTGTTGATCAGATCACCCACAATTTCACTCAAGAGTCAAAGTTGCACCCAAGAAGGGGAGGCTTGGCACAATGGTTGAGTTGTCGCCTGTGACCCGGAGGTCACGGGTTCAAGGTGTTGAAATAGCCTCTTGCAAAATGCAAGGTAAGGCTGCATACTATAAGCCCTTTGTGGTCTGCCTCTTCCCTGGACCCTGCATATGCAGGAGCTTCATGCACCGGCCTGCCCATCAGTCAAAGTTGCACCCAATTTTGATTTGTCAGCTTAAACAGCTCTATGAGCTCCAGTTCTGATAAGGACTTCCAAACAAGTTTATCTGGCAGTAACTAGTCAAGTAAATGAGAAATTGGTTTGTTCCAACAGTTCTGCAGGAAAATCGCTTATTTATCATGAAAAAGACCAAGATATACTAAACAAGCTCCTTTTTATTGGCAGGGAGGCTAAGATATGGAACTGTGTCTTTGAGAGGGCAGAAAAGATGGCAAGGATAGAGAGAGGAAGCATCAGGGCCACAGTGCTGATAGAGACTCTTCCAGCAGTCTTTCAAATGAATGAAATTCTTTATGAGCTAAGAGATCACTCCGTTGGGTTGAACTGTGGAAGATGGGATTACATCTTCAGCAATGTGAAGACTTTCCAGGGCCACCCAGATCGCCTACTCCCTGATCGAGTTCAAGTTGGTATGGCTCAACACTTCATGAGGAGCTACTCAGACCTCCTCATCTACACGTGCCACAGGCGTGGAGTGCATGCTATGGGAGGCATGGTATATAGTTCTTCTATTGTCTTATGCCATAGATATGTATGGATAGTGTTTCAGTATCTGCAAGTGTGTTTGTGTATGTATGTGATCTATTTTCAAAGCAGTGTGGTACACATGCATGTATAAATCTTGCACTGATTCAGGCGTTCAGTGTGACAGATAAGCTTCGAGGTTACAGTTATGATCATAACAAAAAGACTAGATCACAATCACCTAGAAACGTGAATGAAACCTGAGTGAACCAGCATTTTCAGGCAGTTTATAGGCTGTGTCTGTGTATGCCAGTAGGTACTTTGTTTGGGTAAAATGAATATATGAATGTAGCATTGACATGAATCTTTCATTTACTTGTTCAGGCAGCTCAGATTCCAATCAGAGATGATCCAGTAGCAAATGAAGAAGCACTGGAACTGGTCCGGAAGGACAAGTTACGGGAGGTACGCGCAGGCCACGATGGAACCTGGGCAGCCCACCCTGGCTTGATCCCTGCCATTATGGAAGTTTTCACCAGCCATACCAGAAATGTTCTCAACCAGATCCAAAGCATGAAGAGAGAGGAGGCAGCAAACCTGACTGAAGAAGACCTCCTACAGATTCCAAGAGGTGTACGAACAATGGAAGGTCTTCGGCTAAACACAAGGGTTGGAATCCAGTACTTGGCAGCATGGCTCACTGGCACAGGGTCAGTGCCTCTATATAATCTGATGGAAGATGCTGCTACTGCTGAGATCAGCAGAGTCCAGAATTGGCAATGGTTGAAATATGGGGTAGAACTGAACGGTGATGGTATTGGAGTGAAGGTAAGCTTGGACCTCTTTGGAAGGGTAGTGGAAGAAGAGATGGCAAGGATTGAGAGAGAGGTTGGTGCAGAAAGGTTTAAACGTGGAATGTACAAGGAGGCCTGCAGGATTTTCACTAGGCAATGCACTGCTCCTACCCTCGACAATTTCCTTACTCTAGATGCCTACAATCATATTGTTATCCATCATCCCAAGGCATCCTCTAGGCTCTGAACATTTCATCATCCTGATGCCAATAACTATATTGTCAGCTTAAGTTTTTCCACTAGTTCTATGGTCTGTGTTGTCTAGTGTTTCAGTTCCCAATAATAACTTTTCATCTTTGGTGTTGTTAGATATTGATCATATATCGTCCAGTAAGAAACAAGCAAATCTTGGTCAGAGATCATATGTTGTGCAATTGGCAAATGCCTGTCAATGTGGAGATTTGATTGGATCAGGCCACTGCCAGCATGATCAGTTCAGTTGCAAATAGCAACCTACTTTTGGGATCATTGGCAAACTTTCTGGGGAACCATGGCTGAAGACTCTGCATGAGCTTGTGTGTCTATGTGTATGTATGCCTACCATTCAGGGGAAAAAAGGAAAAAGAAAAACCACAAAAGCATCCATGGATTGCACGTTCTCACTCATTTGATCAATCTAATCTTAAAAGCCACAATGGTCCACTACATCCATTAGGTACTCCAAATAGATGACATTTCAACTGCTTATCACAATCATTTCACTTATTTTATTTATCCATTATCATTAATTTTCATGACTGGACATGGACATTTGTAAAATAAGAACTTACTATAGATCATAAGGGAAGTAATCGACTCAAGCAATGGCATACCATGTGTCGTCCAATCAACTGCAAAAATACATCCATAAGTTTGAATGGAGCAACCAGTCACATCTCAGCTTTATGCACCTCACGTGCTAACACATTTCCCAAAAATATAACAAAAGATTAAAAAGAAAAACTATTGTCATAAAGAAAACAAGTTCATCTTGAATTAATAAGATCCCTAAGTTTAATACATGATATAGGTACCCTCATTTTAATAGACTACTACATATGAAAGTTCGAACACACCAGAAATAATCTGTATATGATAAAGTCTGGCCTAAAAGGGGCAGCAGTGCGCAAAGCTCCCGCCTATGCCCAGGAAATCCTTTGTTCATCCCAGCATTAATGAACCAGAATACTAAAACCCCATAAATGTTTTAAGGGATGACTCTGTTAATAGGCTATCATAGGGAATTTCAGGTACTCGAAGAAGAGTTTTTAGGAACCATATACTCCAAAGGAATGTTAGCCTCATATAAGAAAATAAGAACAAAAGAACACCATTTGGCTCGTATTAGTTTTGCACGGTATGGTTGCAGTGGGACTTTCAGAACATGGACAATGGTTGATATAAGAAGCCATATTGACACTTGGCGAATGCATTGTGTAACTCATAGTGCTGAAACCTTGATACTCCAAAAAGACACATGTACATTTACAACTGACTGCCACTGAAAGTGGGTCTAAGCAAAACAACAGACTTCGAATATTTCTAACAATCAACCAAGATACATAAGGCTACAACAGCGATCCATGTCAGACACTGTAATTGAACTAAAAGAAAGTTCCATTACAGGGCTATCAAGTATTTAAAATAAAGACAAAGAATATGGGTTTGATCACTGATTGAAATAACCATTTTGCATAGGCCTGCGAGCTTGTCCATCCCGCAGGTGGGTTACTGGTCAAGATCAACTAGTTCTTACTGCCAATCTTCAACAAAGTAAGCATCAAGTGTGGCTGATAGCCTTGTCAATTAAGTACCCAATAGCAGCTACGACAAATCCCAGCAACGCACCAGCAACAACCTGTAATATAATTCAAAATTTGTAGAGCTGAGTTCAGAGCCCTATGAGTATTATGTTGGACAAGGCTACTATAAATGATAAAATTAGAGAAGACATCTGGAGAATGTTGAGTTACTTGAGTTTGTAATCTCATGTAGAGGGTAATGGTGGATGGATAATTCCTAGTTTGGTTTATTACATGCCAAAATTCCTAATTTCCACGTCTATCTTGGCTTGGTAGCAGTAATTCACTTTAAATGCAGGTTATTTGACCTTGGCTAGTAATTTTCCATATGTGATGAGTCAGCAACACCAATACCATCTCCTTCTAAAGAGAGGTATGATCCTTAGCCAAATCAAAACCCCAACTAACTAGACTGGTTATCAGAACAACTTAGACGACAGAAAAAGTAAAGAGAAAATAAGGGCCGGAACTCATGCATATGCATATGCCCTTCTTACAAGTTAAGAATAAAATAACCTGTAGAGGTGTATGGCCAAGAAGTTCGCGCAGGGGCCTTGTCTCAGCTAGAGGATGCTCTGCTGGTAGTTCAAAAACAATTTGATTCAGCACCTGCATGATATAGAGTTTGGATGAGATTTCAAACCTGCAAATTACCAACAAAAAGAAGAAACAAAGCAAGCAATGAAGATGAAGTTCTACCAGTGTTTCCATGAAGCATAGATCATTTTCATGGTTCTAATGCTTCCCATCCCAATCAAGAGCAAATTTTATGAAGTGTCATTTAGTTAGAAAATTGACCATAGAAGGTATCTTAGAGGATCAACTTCCAAAATTTGAAGAAACTTACATATCCTTGAGCAATTCTCTATAAACAGAATAAGCTAACATTCTTAAAAAGTCAAGGAGATCAATAAGTATCAGATTCAAGGTAAGATCAGAGATTTCTGATTGGTATGACTTATTTGACCATCAAGGAACAAGATTCTAGTTTAGTTCACACCATAATCTTAGAGAAAATAGAAGGAAAAAAGGAAAACAGATCAAGAAGGTTGTAGGACCAACCACATACCTCAGCATGTCTTCCAGCATGTAATCTGACACCAGACGAATCAAACATCACCTGCCAATAAATGCCTTGCATAAGAAAGTTTGACAGCAGAAAATACTGTACTGCATAGTTATGGGGAGACAACATCTAGCATTGAAACAATTATCATGCTTTCCCTTTTTACATTTAAGATGATGAAGCCATCATATTATAAGGAAGTAAAAGAGGGATGAGGAGACTGTCACAAGTAAAAAGAAGGTCCCAAACTAGAGAAGGCACAAGTACGGCCTGTAAGGCTGCAAGATATTTTCTCCTTGACTTTCATTTATTTGTATCCAAGAAAGACATCATTCTGATTGATGCAAAGTCCTGATCCAACTGAGAGCATTCCATCTATTAACAACCTGAGCATCTGGGTACATTAACCCAGCGATCAAGTTTCATGTAGTCACAGGAGTTAATCAAGTAACTAACACAAGTACATGTGAGTTATGGCCCTGGAAAAAAAGCTATGTTTGCATTGAAGAGCTGTAGCTACTCTGGATGATCTACATGATCAGGCCATATATAGTGTTTGCATGCACGTCTGCAGCATGAATGACACATATTAAACATGTATGCCGTAATCAAGCACTTGTTATTGTGAAAAGATCATTCTAAAAAACACAGACTTACAACCAGCACTCTGCCTACAATTAAGTCACCAATGAGTCAAATCAATGCATTATTGGACTCTAGAATGTGGTGGACAACATTTAATGATAAAAAATAGTAGGTAAACACAAGGTCACTGGATTCTTCTACTTGACCGCAGATTATCCGCTTCTGCTTCAAGCAAATTATATTCAGGATTCGGTGCTTCAAATTTGAGATTCACCGCTTCTGGTTTACTGAACCAGAGCTTCTGATTTAATCAGATTCTCGTATCCAATCCATCCGAGACAAGAATCCAATTAAATTGGATGTGCCAAATTCGATTTTATTTTAACATCTTCTCTTTCATTACAGAAATGCTCATGTATTCGTGCTTATTTACTAGTTACTCCTGATAGTTTCTTACTAAATTAAACAGAACCAAAGGACAATTTGTCCAATGAAACTAATTCTGAGGGAGAAAATATTCATTTTCAACCCAAACTGGATTTCTCTCTATACTGTGAATTCAATGTCACTAGTTCTTAAGTTTGATAGTAAAATAAGTGACTGATAAGTATGACTTATATTTTCTAGTTATGTTGTGTCATTTACGTCGTCATCATCATCAAGACCTTATCCCAATTAGGGGTCGGGCCAAGTTATGTTGTGTCATTTACGTGAATGATGAATTGTGATTTTTATGAATTCTTGTAGTTTCTTACTGTGAATCTCGAGTTTATGTTTTTATCAAGAATGTAGGTATATGTATTTGCTCAAAAAATGGGCTTCTATTAGGCTATTCATGATTCCCTAATAAAAAAAGAGCTTCTTTTATTTGTTCGCTTCCCCTCTTCCTGAAAAAAAAAGAGAGGCAAAAACCTACTTCCACTTCTGAAATGATGACCTTGGGTAAACGATCAGCATAACTAGATTGAACTCAAAAGGCATATTAACCCTCCAGCATTTACAACTTCCCACTAGAGTTGAGTACATAGTAGTGCATTCTCTGTAACTAGTACAAGACTAAGTCTAAAATCCACTTAGGTTCTTACTCCTAATCATCATCAGCATCATCAAGACCTTATCCAGATTAGGGGTCGGCCAGGTTCTTACTCCTAAGCCAGGAAAACTTAATACCATGTGGAGTAACTAGAAATGCCAGACTATAATTACAGGTAAATAGAGATGGTCAATTAGCATTCTATTAGTTTGTCTGTTCTGATCTCTGATATATAAACTTGCAACTCAATCCTGATAGACAATTTTTTCAGTTAATTCTATTCAATATTGTTCCCTAATACATAGGTGTATTTGCCTTTGCTGCTTTGAATTGTTTGTGAGGCATTTATGGAAAATAGAACATGATGAATTTTGAATATGAAAACTGAACTAAGATTATCATGAGAAAGCAAAAAATAATATCTTAATGCAGATTCCTAACAACATTCTATTTCTGCAGACAGAAAAGGACAAGTAACGAATCCACAACAGCCCTAACTTCTACCCTCTGCGGATATTGATCTATCCCTATATTACTGTTTTCTGTAATGCCATTAGTATGTATAATCATTGACTTTTTTATTACCTCATACAGCATGAGTGAGGTATTGTGAAGGACATGAGACACATATCATGATTTGATAAGACAAATGTGTATTCTTTTCAGATGGGTTTGAAGTAATTTGAAAGAAAATCCCAGCTTTTGCTTGAATGGCATCAACAAGACAGATTTATAATGATTTCAGCCAATGGAACTTCGTAGAGTTGATATAAACTCAATCAACCACTTGCAGTAGTCACAAAGATAAGAAACAATAAAATACAATTTGAAGTTTATCTTCTCTAGGAGACAGAGTGTTTGAGCATACAACACAGGCCAAGATCGTTGCAGTTGCAAATAATGATCCTCCAAAGCCATCACTGAATCCAATAGCCATAGCAAGAGCAATAACTGTGGCAGAATGTGATGATGGCATCCCACCAGATTGAATGAGTTGCTTAGCATCACAGCGTCTTTCTTTATACCTGCAAATCTAAAAAAAATTATAACTCTTAGGAGAGATTATAACTATCTAATGGCCTAACAGGTGTCATTTGAAGGAAGCCAGTCAGAAAATTTTCGAGAGCATGTGGAAGCATAAAAATGCGTATCAGGTTAATGAAACATATACAAGTGATAGCATGACAACTGATACTAGTAGACAACCTTACTAATATACTACTTAAAAGTTGCAAAAACTTCCTATAGTTATACTTCTTCAAAGTGAGATATGATGTATGAAATAACTATTATCTGAGCAATGAGCTGGCGATTCATATACTGCATAGAGTTCTAACTGGCCTAGGCAATCACAACATATCAGGATAATTGCAAGGTTGAAAATTAAAGAATAAAACAGAAATACAGGGGGGAAATGTTTAATTCAGGGCGCAATTAAAATCTCCAATGTGTTTTTGCTATTGGGACACCCATACTCTGACCAGCAACTGAAGAAAACAATAAAACATTGCACCTGACTTGCTAGTTGCTAAACTACTACAGTTTTGAAGCCTTAATACTTTTCAGCATTCCTGAGTTTATGTTTGGGCAGTTGAACTTTGAAGGGGTTTCTTAGACAGTAATATTAAATAATCCATTGCCTTGAGAACTCAATTCATTTCAGTTCCCATCAGCAATAATGATAGCATCAGAATAGCCAGACATACAACAGAAATTGAATTAAGGGGCCAGGGAGTAACTCCTATAAAGCCTTTAGAGAAGGAAACCTAGAGGTTCCTGTATCAGATGGTTGACACCAGTCCTAGGAGAAAGTTGGTACTTTTGCTTGACTGTGCACATGTGATGCAAGAATTCAAGGCCTGGGGATACATTTCAATCACATGGAATCAAAGCCTCTGCCTCTAATGTGGTGCAAAAAGGCACCCTTTCAGAACTCCATACAGTGAAAGTATTTTGATACACACCAAACATATTGCTATTTGTTGCCAATGACCTAAACAATCCTTCTGCTACTAAATGTAAGAAAGATGCAAATTCTCTGAACATTAAGGCTGTGTTTGGATACAGTTTCTACAGTAAAAAAAGGCTGAATGTTTGGAGAAAATGGATTGGAATACAGGCCTTTTTTCTTTTTTTTTGAGATACCCTGTTGAATAAGGAAAGGAAAAAGTAATGTTTCTTTAGAAAATACAAACTTATGGCTGCATTTGAAAAACTGGATTCCAGTAATTTTTGGGAAAAGAACAGGATCCAAACACAGCTTAAGTGCAACTATAGCAACGGTGAGCTTATGAAAAAATGCAAATTTTCACTATGTGATCTGCAAATAATCTCATGAATAAGACTGATTTTCACCCGATTTTGCACTCCGTAATCTGCAAACAATCTAACTCATGAACTAAACCGATTTTCACCTAAATTTTCCACCGCAATGTCTGCAAAATATCCAACTTGACTTAAATTCATTTTCACCTAAACTTTCTCCTACAAGATATACAAACAATCTAACTCATGAATCCAACTCATTTTCACCTAATCTCCACCGCAGCAAACAATGACCGCATCAACACTTGCATTTCTTTGCTACGCGATGTACAAACACTCTAACGTATAAATAAACTGATTTTCATCTGAATTTCCAGTACGTGATCTGCAAACAATCTAAATCATGAACTAAGCTGATTTTCACCTTAATTTCAATCCAAACAAAACTAAAAATGAAAAATGAAAAATGAAAGAGGAATGTCGACAGATCTTCAAACTCAACCAGCACATAACATAGAAACAACAACAGATCCAAAAAAACTGATTGTTAAGAAAAAAACGAGATAGACAGAGAGAGATATACCAGGCGACGAAGAACTTAATGGATTGAGCCATTAGAAAAGCGATGAGAGCCGAAATGAGAGGATAATTCGTAAAGATGGATGAAGAAGTGCTGGAAATTTGATTCCCCGTCAAAGAAGAAGACGAAGTAGCAGAAGAGGCTACATCTTCCATCTTCAAACTAACTCTTTCTATCTGTAGATCGATCTATTGGTCTGAATGTTTTTCGCTTTTTTCAGATCGAAGAAGAAAAAATTTGCAGAGGCAGAGAGAGAGAGAGAGAGAGAGAGAGAGAGAGAGAAGACTGTTTCTCTAACTAGAATAAGAGATCTCCAAGACGAAGGAATTTTAGGGCAGAAGAAGAAGAAGACGCAACTAACGGTCTCTCTCTCTCTCTTTGCTTCGTTCGCGGTCGTTGAAACGAAAAATGTGTTTGCTTGTTTAAATGGAAAGCGGCCGAATATGCTTTCGCATTTTGGTATTGCCGCGGAACTATTGCTTCACGGTGGACGCGCATATTCTTGTTTGCAAGATATGAGCGGGCAAAAGTACAAGTGGGATTTTTTGAACGATAGGAACCGTTTATCTGGAAAATCATGCCTAGCTCATTCCTATCTAACAAAATCTACACCGTTTGAAGGCTTCGCTATTGATACATATTATTACATTGATTTTTGGCACTCAGATGGGTTTGAATTGTGGCACATGGCTTGTAACTAGGGCCATGAGTGGAAACGGATTACTCGAAAATATAATTTGACTGTACCCTAAATTATTAGAATATGTATATTAAATTGCATTCAATAGATTTTTTAGGTTGTTATTTTAGATATCTAAATATATATATATATATATTAGATAGGGTATAGTTCTAAGTATTGGGTTCAACGGGGAGATCGAAAATCGCATTAGTTAGAAAGAGCGAATCAATCGAAATTAAAGGCTTTAAAAAGGCGAGAGAAAGGGCCAAAAGAATGTAGATATAAATAATAAAAAATATTTAAAACCTCTGAAACTTAATAAAACAATGACACTTAATAGAAGTGAAAGGAGAACTAAGATTTCCGTAGCCAACCCTTAATATGAATAAGGCCTTGTGATGATGCTGATGACTATAATTATTGGATATCAGAACTTGAGTATCGATCAGTGGTAGACTAAATGCCCTTTCATTATATGTTAATTTTTTTTAAAGTTAAGTTTTAAAAAAAAAGGTAATTTAGTTATTTTTATTTTTTTTACTTATTCTTCAAGTTATTTTTTACTTTCTTCTTTCGTTCACTTTCTTCCTTAGGAAATCTGACCCTTTAGGCATTCCACAACTTCTCTATATTTTTGTTTCTTTTATTTTTTCCCTTTTGCACTTGTGATATGATAATATCAAGTTCTGTTTCAAGATTTTTAATAGTTAAAATTTTTATTATTTTTCTTTTATTTTTCAATATAATATCAACCCATTTTGGATTTTTATTTATTTTTAATGGTAAACACACATACTTTGAATAATTTTAAAATCGTGACCTTCACAATTGAGATTTACTTGTGTTACTGTGCCATATTCACATACCCAACCCATTTTGAATAATGAGAATAGGATTGAACTAAAAGCTGAAATCACATGAATCCAAATGGTTAGGGCATGAATATGACAAAATCCAGCCAATTGAGGTTTCTAAAATAAGACGTCCACAAGTAAAATCAATGCCTGGGCAAAAATAGATTTGAGGTTTAAATTTTGGGATCTGAACATTATAGTTGATACCAAAACCTTTCGTTAAATACTATGTATTAATCTATATCTAAAGTATTTATTATGTAAATTCTGGTGATTAAATATTAAATAAAAAGGAGGTAGCTCCAATGCATAAAGCTCTCACCCATACAAGGTTTGGGAAAAGAATGGATCACAAGAGTCTATAGTACGCAACCTTATCTTGCATTTTTGCAAGAGATTATTTTCACCCCCTAAACCTAAACCTAAACCTATGACCTCAAGGTCACATGACGACAACTTTTATAATTACACGAAGGCTTCCCTTCTTTAGAATATGCTATAATTTTAATAAATATTTTTTTTAATGTAGAATATTCTTGGGGTATATATTCTTACTAAAAAATTATTTGATTCCCTAATATTTAGAAGACCTCCAAACTCTCATCTTCTTTGTGAAACTAGAAGGTCTCTGAGACTGCATAGGAAAATGAAAGAAAAGATGGAAAAAGAGACAGCTGGGCCCCACTAGTAATGACCTTCATAATTTAATAACCCCTCTAAATTAATCAATTTAACAACCAGTCTCGAAACTTCTTGATAGTCCATTTTCATCAGATTCAAATGGACAAGATTTTGGCCCAGAAAGTGTGTGGTTTGAATTACAAAGCCTCTGGGCCCACATTTAATTGACTTGTCTCCAAATAAGTGTACAGATTTACACGTGCAAGCAAAATATAAAATGTCCCATGGGCGAGCTACTTTACCAAAAATGGTATCGATATAATGAACTTGATCAGGCAGTGGATGGGCCCACTAAATACTGTCTTGACGTTGATGGGTGCACTCTTTTTGAACTATAATTTGTCCACTTGATAACATGGCCCACCGATGATTGATCTCTAGCTAGCATTTGTTAATCCACGATGGACAGGACAAGAATTTGGATTGCCTGGTGGAGCAATTTTGTTTTCTAATTTCATATTAATTTTACATTATTTTATTGAAAATGTAATAAAGATCCAATAAGGGAACGCTTTTAGATCTAGTAGAGACCTTAGATCTGGTACTCCATCCATTTTGGGGCAACCAACACGATATTGGTCCCACGCGAATACACATCTAGATTAACGCAACAAAGATTTGATGGATCCAAGGGCTCCTATTGCTTCCCACGTTGGCATTTCTCTCCATATTTTAAGCATCCATCCGCCAATTGTGGATAACTGGAAAGGTTTATAGTAGTAGTAAAGACAACAAAGAGCATAAGTGCCGTTCCCTCTAAATAAAAAGGACTAAAATAAAGAATCATAATTCATCTGTGTAATAATCCGAGCCGTTTATCTGCGAGGCTCCACTGTGAATGAGTCATATATCAATATACAGGTCTCTATGAACGTCATCAACAAATGTTTCTAGCTTTCAGATGAACCGAGGATGAAAAATTAACGGTCTAAATTAAGCATCTACGCATTGGTAGGGCAATCTTGAGATACAAATGAATGGTTCAGATCACTAAACAAGTGGGCTTACTTGGGGTGATGTGGGACTATCTTTTCTCATAGTTACGGGAGGAAGTTAAGCAGAACCACCGTATTCCCTTCTAAACATCCAATTTCAACCTTTTTGAGCAGCCCTGGTGCACAAAGCTCCCACTTATGCGGGATTCAAGGATAGGGTAGACCATAAGGAAATATAGTATGCCGCTTTACCTTGTATTTTTTCAAGACGCTATTTTCATGCCTTAAACCCGTGACCTCAAGATCACACGACAACAACTTTACCATTGCACCAAGGCTCCTATTCAATTTCAACCTTTTCGAAGGATTCTGGCAAATTAATCTTGCTACTTCTCAGCTTGCCTTATGTAATAAAATTGATCGCTCGATTTTCCGTACTGGGGATTGGTTTCTTCCACTGATTCTGGAGGATGCGGATGAAACTCTACTTAGAATATCACTTCAAGCCTTGTCGAGGGCTTGGTGAAAGGTTATTAACTGATTTTTATCTGGATTTTCTGCCATTTCCAACGAACAAGCTACAATTTTTATTGCAGTAGCGCCTGGATTATGGTTATGAAGTTGTAACTTAGAAATAAATGGTAGAGAAAATGTTTTGGAAAAAGTAGAAATTTGGAAGTGGGCCCAGTTATCAGGAACTTAATTAGTTTGTGTGATAGATGGGCCCCGTTATCTATCAGTTTGGTTGGTGCACTCTTTTGAACTGTACTTTGTGCACTTGATAATATGGCACCAAATGATTGATTCCAAACAATTGTTAATCCATGATGGATAGGAAAATAATTTGGGATTGCCTAATTGAGCAATTTTCTTCCGATGCGCCCAAAATTTGTTACGGAGTCCCATCTTTGGATAATCCCATCCGTTCATCTCGTAGCTCTCATATCTTGCTTTTAGATGGACGAAGGATTGAAGAGTGACGCACATTTATCAACCAAACCTCTATAATATATAAGGCTTAGGATCACCAAACGATGTACAGTTTTAAAATACACAGGTTCTTGTAAGAAGGCCTAAACAACAGCTTGCAACATTAGACATGCGGGCTACACTTGGATTTTTTTGCTGCTGCCCAGTGCATGTAAGTTCCTTCCCGCACATGTGAGGTCCAGGATTATAAAGGGTTTATGGTACCCAACTTTACATTGCATTTTTACAAGAAGCTGTTTTCGCAGCTCAAACCTATGAGCACTAGGTCACACAAAAACAACTCTCTGTTGCACCAAGGCTCCCCCTTCTAGCTTGAAAGTAAGTTCAAGGATGGAATTGTTATTGGATGGACAACAAATGTCTAGCTTAATTGATACCACCAAGTTAGTTCCTTTCTCTCATACAGACACCATATAATATTCCTAGAATCCGGTCAATGACGACAGAAAGTTCAGCACTGTGACAATGGCCCTGCCTAGTCAAAGATGCAGAACCCAAAAGTGTTCCCTATCAATCCTCAACACCAGAAGCTCCCGACTTTACCAAAGAAATCTCCATTGAAGTTGAGCCCCAGTGATCCATTAGGGAGTTATTTTCGCTCTTGGCACAGTCGATTTTCTTCAACCTTGCCATCCTCCTATGTCTTGAGAAAAAAGTCCTTAAATGTATCAGCAGAGACCCAAAGCAAGTGAGATTCATTACTCATCTTTGATGGCATTTTACTTAATCTTAGAAGTAGCTGAAATTCCTCTCCAGTTGTTTACTTTGATGGCATTCACTTTCATGAGAGATGCACTGTTATCATTTCATTTTTGTGCAATTTTCGTCTGTAACGTACATGAAAACTTGCAATTAGCATGGGAAAACAATTACAAATTATGTATATAGCTACTCGGTAGCTTCTAAAATCAAGATGGAATGATTAAATAAAGTGAAAACACAAACTCTGAATGGAGTTCTTACTAATCAACACCGACTCTCCTACAGCTCACTTCTTTTATGAACTTGGGGCAAACATTTCCTAACCCAAGACATGTAAAGAATAGACTGAAATGATTTCATGGTCCAAGATCTGGCAATCCATGGAGAAACTTTGTAGTTTCAACTACACAACCTAGATTATTGTTTGAAGGGCTAGCATCATCAGTGCAACAATAATTTTCATAAAAACGACTAGAGGACCAGAAATGGGCGGTCTCTAGTGGAAGAAGCGTGACCCACGCGTATGCTCAGTACATGCAAGAAAAGTTACATATAAGAGATATCTGCATTGCATCCTGGTTCTCTTTCTTAAGAAGATACTATAAGCACCTCAAAAAAGTATGGAAAAGTCTGAAAGGGAAAATTTCTATATTTTGCTCCAGTTTTGTCTTTAGGTGCAGTGTCAAACTGAACTTCCTGGCAAAAAATCCAGCTAAAAGAATGTTGTCAGTTTTGCTCCAAAATTGTCTATCCAGTGTGAGATTTTTTTTCCTGGCAATCTTCTAGAAATGTTCTCCGTCACATGTTGCCTAACCACAACGAAAAATACTTGGCAAAAATGGTGGAAAGGAAACAAAATCTTAACCCCGAAAGCAAACAAAGGCCATGGTCGTACCATAGTAATCTATTGGTTCAGTTGGAGCTCTGCAGGGTTTTCAATGAACAAAAGTTTATAAGCTTCTGCTCAGTTTAAACTGTGTAGAGGGGTTTCCATTTTGGCGAACGACGTAATGTACCTACTTCCCAGGGTAGAAGACTGCAAAAGTATAGAGCACGCTACGGAAAATCAGCCGTCACTGCCAAATTCTCGAGCGTGTGTGTTTTCCAAACTTCACAGTAATATGTACCAGTAAATCTGCAGCTAAAATAGAACTGCTTCAGTGTACTGGTTGAAGCTTATTTCCTGCAAGACATTGAAGAGCTCACATAATATATCCATGCATATTGACAGAACCAATCTTTGGAATTTATGTTTTGGCCTGAGGATTAGCAAACAACCACCTGTTGGAGGGATCCAATCACAAATTAGAACCATGGGATTGAAGATAAATGTTCACAAAACCAGTCAAGTTGATGTTCTGATCAGCAACCGGTGTATTCCAGAATTTGATTGCCTCTCTTTGTCAGAATCTTCAAATGTAGTTTCTGATACTACAGTTTCCAAGAATATAACATGAAACAAAAATAATGGCTTGAATTTGTTAGAAATTATCTAGATCAGAGCCAAGACTGTTTGGCCTTATTGCAGGATCTCGGATAGTTGCCCTTGTTCAACGATTACCCAGACACAAGTGTGATGATGATATTAGAAAGAAAATATTGATTTTAACCTTCTCATGAAGGAAACACTTTATTACTAGATTTGCCTCTGCTAGAAGTCCAAACTTGTCATACCCTTGACATTGAAACTTGAGCCTCATTTAGATTGGCGAGTGATTGGATAAACAAAAGATCTGTCTGGACCAGTACTGGATTTCGGCCTTCCATTGCATGCCAACGACCAGTGTTTTTGGTGGCAGATATTGACATTCCATATTTCTGGTGCCATTATATTTGTCGTTATTCCTAAAAAGGATGCCAGCACCTGAAAAGGAAAAGTAGAAATGGTGTAAAATGCTACGTGAAAACCACCCATCTATTCTAGAGAATTTAATGGTAACTTGAGCTGTGACTGAAGTGGTAGGATCATGGAAGAAACACAGCCAGTAGTGATGTGTACCTAATACATTCACATGACACCACCATATCACATACGTTCTAGGCATAAGTCCATATCACCCCGTTCTCAGTCTCTAGCATGTCCTGTTCAAGTAAATACACGATCCTCCCTTTTCACTTGTTTTGCCATTTCCATATTAGTTTCTATTTTTTGATTTTCATTTTATTGATGTTTCCAACAATGGTATTTTTTTTAAAAAGCTGCTATATAAAATTTTCATAGAGACCTACGGTAAAAGTCCAATAAATTAATAGCCTTGTACTGGAGGTTTTCTACTTAGTGGGATTTTGTTTTATCAAAAAGACCTTGATAAATTAATTTATATGAGCTCCTTGCTCTTTGTATTATTTTTCGAAGAATCTCACCTTTTTCCCTTTTCTCTCTCTAAAACTACTAAGTTTATCTCCCTCTTTCCCTTTTTATCTTGCATCAATGTGCATTTATCCCTATCTGCCTGCCCCTAACTTTTCTCCAACCTTCACTTTTTCTCTCTCAAAACCTACCAAATCTCTTTCTTTTTTGCAGTTGCCTCTCTCTCTCTCTCTCTCTCTCTCTCTCTCTCACACACACACACACACACACACACACACACATATAAATGTGCACCAGCCTTGTTTTCCCCATTTGAACTCATTTTTCACAAAAAGAAGTCCTCAAAGTGGAAAAGATTATTTTATGTAATTAGTGGGCCTCCAAGGAAATATTGAAAATGTATTATCTTATAACTTCAAAAAAATTATTGATTTAGCATGTTATCCCAGCTTGGGACCTGAGGCATTATATTATCTTAGCTCTATTATCAATTTATTGGTCATTGTTGTATTGGAATTTTATTGCACCTGTAAGAGTACATTTATTGGTGATCGATTCTCCAATTTTCAACAAAACTCTTTTTTCTCCGCTTCTTTTAATTTTCATCATCTATATTTATATACTAATTTTGTTTCATACTAACTCTTCAAAATTTGTTGTCCGACTCTCAGTCTATATTATTGATGTAATCATTTTAATGTTTAATTAGTTTGTTGTCCATTTGATCAGACTCCAAATTAGCTTGATTGGCATCCAAAATCAACATGCTGGTTAACACAATGTGGACCTAATAAATAATGTTAAAATTATTAAACCAGAACTAAAGTTAAGAAAGTAAGAAAGAAATCATTAAAATCAAACCCAAGGACATGATCTTTTGTCATATAAAGCTCAACCTTAATTTGCAAGCATCTTTTTACCTTAAGACAAAAAATATCACTTAGATAAAGGTCTCAAAGGCTGGGGAGCTCCAGTCAAGTCAGGTCAATGATAAATGGTCAAAAAATAAAGAATAGATGGCAGAAGGGTCTCTTCTGGGGTGGAAATATCAGACATTTTTATGCATACAGATGTATGTATATATATAGACTTCTATCTACATAATCCATGCACTTTTGTAATCCTAAAGTTCTTATTGTCATGCTCTAAAAGAGAAGATTATTTTTATGAGAGAATTTACATACACATCAAATAGACTCATACATGCATGCATGCAGGTACGCATGTGAGTGCGCGCACACATACATATAGAATGTTGAATTGACAGAAATTTATGAGAAATACAAAACACTGTTATCCCATTAAGAATATACTGATATTCTCTTGGTGAGTGCATATAAATCAAACAATGCTGATAGTATGTCATAAGGAAATACGAGAAACAAAAACCAGCACCGTATCATTCAGGAGACTTATTCTTTTGAAGAAGAAACTACCAAGCCATCTCTGCTTTTGATGCCGCTGAGAGAATATACTACAGTCCGAAGTGATTGGCTGCCACCTTCTGGATCAACATAACTGCCTTGGACTTCAGAACTTTTTAAACACTCCACTCAAGAAACCTCTTTCCTGCAACAGATAATTGATAATTTCTTAGACAGAAGTGTACAATTCAATTAAGCAATGAATAAAGGGTCTCACCATCATCTCCTTAAATCCTGTAATTCCTGTTAACAAGGATATTATTTCCCCATCACAACGCACTCTTTCCAACAAAATTTACTAGCTCCATTTTAGCAGCGTCCATAACCAATGGGAAGTCTATTTGTGAATACCGTCCCCTGTCAACAAGCAGTGTATTAGCAGCTTAGCTTCTCAAGTAAGAAAGAAAACACATCACCAAGCAGTTACTGATCCTACGAAGTGCTGGTTAACATTAATTGCAGCATGGAAGTGTGCGAGTCTAAAAACAGATGAAACCAGAATAGCTGCAACTAACTAGCATAGGAAATGTCATTGCATAAACTCTGGATCTGTGTATCAATCAGACTCCCCATGGCACAGTTAATTCAGAAAGATCTGGCAACATAAAAGCACATGCAAGATTCGAACATTTGGCAGCTGGTAATTGAATCACACAGGGAAATTCATAGGACTAAATCATGCATCATAACCATGAATTTTGATATACTACAACTAATGCATATTTCCAGGATGTTAAGTGTTCAACAAAGTACAGACTTTGAAACAGTAATTCACAATTAGTAAATTGACAGGAAAACCATATATCAAAAATGGCAGCAACAATATGAACTAGGAGTATCAGTTGATCAGATTGCCATGGTTGAATGTTAGTTAGACTAAATGTGCAATCATAATCTGGAATTTGAAATTAAACATATTTAGTTAGAAGATACCAGAAATGACTTTTGGACCAGGTTGCTGAAGGAAAAGCTGGGCTAGGGACCCCATGCATTATCCTGGCTACAGCCCTCGGGGTGAATTTGTTGTTAGAATTACTCTGCAGAAACACCTATTGCACCAAGAGAGGAGCATGTAAAATCGCATTAACAAGGGAAGAAAGTGCCAGTCAATTTCAATTATTTAAAACATATTTGCAGCAAAACTTACCTTTATATCTGGCCGTAAAAATGGGCTGCAAAAGCAACAAATCAGTATATTGTGAACAAAGAACCCTTTATTTAAGTTCATTCAAAAACTAAGATGAGATGGTTTATTGATTTATTCTCTTTCTCATTTTGATGTATCAACTCGTCAAATAAAAGGATAAAGAAGTTGCCTGGACCTGCTCTGCCCTCTTGTATTTGAGAAGTCATCCTGAGGAACATCATGATCTCTGCTAAAATAATCCAAGATCTTTCCCTGCAGGCAATACGTATGCAAAGAACTAGAGCATCCACCAGTTCTCTTGCACTCTTTTACAGCAAATATTGCAGCATTAAACATAGCATTTAGTTTCCACACCTGTCAAAAAGCAGAATAAACCAGCAATAATCAATAATGTGAAGTATGTAATTGTTTCTCTAACTGTTATGAAGAAACAGTAGATGTATATTAGTATGTACACAGACCCAGAGACATGAAAGCCAAAATGCAAACAGTTGAAAACCCAGATTGAATTTGTTGATAATGATAACCCAAAATTTGATTACTTGTTCCAAAAATTGTAACTTTTTCCACTTCAAAAGACTAATAACATTAAATCATACCTTACAGCTTTCAACCTCGGACAACCAGCTTGTGACATGTTCTGCTAGCGAACAAAAATCTTCTGGGTTTCTCAGGATCTTATAACAAAAGGCCAAGTCCTTCACCTCATAAGTTACTTCACCCAAGGACTGAGTTTGCATCATAATGAAAAGAGAGAATGTTGTAAGTCGATAGTCCATGTATGTCATCAACATAGTCCATACAAGTCATTCAAAATAAAATGTAGAACATAAATTGCATTTACTGGAGTCCTACTATATGCTTGCAATTCTTACATTGTAGAGTGAGCACTGAGGTATATAAAGGTTTCATATGATGCATACAAATAATAACTTAAAGTACCTTACCAAACTTCTCAGAATGGCTAATAACGAAATGAAACAAGAAACTGCCAAATATGATAATAGTAAAATCATCATCATCATCATCAAGACCTTATCCCAATTAGGGGTCGGCCACATGAATCTTATTCCTCCATTCCACTATATTAAATACCATGGTTTCATTTAGTCCCAAAGTTTTTAAATCTTTCCTCACCACTTCTATCCACGTTCTTTTGGGCCTTCCCCTTGCCCTTTTAGAACCTTCTACTTGTATTGCCTTACTCCTTCGAACTGGTGCCGTCGTTGGTCTCCTTTGGACATGTCCAAACCATCTAAGTATAATTTCCCTCATCTTATTACCTATTGGTGCTACCCCTAAATTTTCTCTAATATTTTCATTTTCATTTTTAATTTTGTCCTTTCTTGTCTTACTACTCATCCATCTCAACATCCTCATTTTTCCGACGCTCATCCTATGAGTATCATGTTCCTTAACTGGCCAACACTCTGATCCATAGAGCATGGCCGGCCTTATAGTCATCCTATAGAATTTTCCTTTTAGTTTGAGTGGCACCCGCCGATCACATAAAACTCCAGATGCACATCTCCATTTGTTCCAACCCGCTTGGATTCTCTGGGTAACCTCCCTCTCAATCTCCCCACTCTCATGGATCAATGATCCTAAGTACCCAAAGAGGTCTTTCGCAGGGACTTCTTGGTTATCAATCTTGACTGGTGTTCCACTCCTACTCTCCTTGCTAAAATTACATTCCATATATTCTGTCTTAGTTTGGCTAATTTTAAATCCTTCAGATTCTAATGCTTCTCTCAATAACTCTAGCTTTATGTTTACACCCTCCTTTGTCTCATCAAGTAAGACTATATCATCTACAAATAGCATGCACCAGGGGATCTCCTCATGCAAATGTTTTGTTAACTCATCCATAACTAATGTGAAGAGGTATGGACTCAATGCCGATCCTTGGTGCAATCCTACAGTGACAAGAAAATCACTAGTCACGCCATTAATGGTCTTAACATTTGTTACCGCTCCCTCATACATATCTTTAATTATGTTTATATACCCCTGAGAAACCCCCTTACCACCCAACACCCTCCATATTAACTCTCTAGGGACTCTATCATAAGCTTTCTCTAAATCGATAAAGACCATATGTAGGTCTTTCCTCCTCTCCCTATATTTCTCTATTAATTGTCTTAGCAAGAAAATAGCTTCCACGGTAAACCTCTCAGGCATGAAACCAAACTGATTCTCCAATACACTTGTTTCATGATGTGGCTCATAAGTTTGATCCCTCAATAATTAGTGCAGCGCTAAATGTCACCTTTATTCTTATAGATTGGTACAATAGAGCTTGTCCTCCACTCATCAGGCATTTTCTTTAATTTTATAATCTAGTTAAACAACTTGGTCAACCAAACTACCCCAATATCTCCCATATGCTTCCAAACTTCTATTGGTACACCATCAAGCCCCATGACCTTTCCTGATTTCATCTTTTTCAAGGCCTCTTTTATTTCAGGTATTCTAATCCTACGTTCATATCTATAATATCCAATGTTATTTAAATTTATATTATTTTCAATCCCTATATTCTTAGAGCCATTGTCATTTAATAATTTTTGAAAGTATGTTTCCCACCTTTGTTTGATCTCCTCTTCTTTGACTAATACCCTTTGATCATCGCTTCTAATACACCTAACATGATCTAAGTCCTTACCCTTCTATTCTCTTACTTTTGTAAGTTTAAACACATCTTTCTTACCTTCTCTTGTTCCTAATTTATTATAGAGCTCATCATATGCTTTAAGTTTAGCCTCACTTACTATTCTCTTAGCGCGTTTTTAGCATTCTTTTATTGTTCATAGTTTTCATTATTTCTAATCTTCTGCCAAGCTTTAAAATGCATCCTTTTTTCTTTAATAACTTTTTGCACTGTTTCAGTCCGCCACCATATTTCCTTTGCTAATAGCCTTTTACCTTTAGATACTCCTAAGATATCTTTTGCCACTTTCTTAATAGACTCAGTCATATTAGTCCACATGGTATTTGCTTCTGTTTCATAGTTCCAATTTCCTTGTACCATCAACTTATTTTTTAATGAGGTTATTTTCTCTCCTTTTAAGTTCCACTACTTAGTTTTTGGATGTGTATTAAGTTCAGTTCTTTTACTTCATCTTTTAATATGGATATCCATAACCATTAACCTATATTGTAAGGTTAAACTCTCACCAGGTATCACCTTACACTCCTTGCATATACATCGTTCATTATTCCTAAGTAGAAAAAAGTCTATTTGGCTTTTATGAAGTCTACTTTTAAAGGTTATTAAGTGTTCATCCCTCTTCTTAAAGAGTGTATTTGCAATGGACAGGTTATATGACAAAGCAAAATCGAGGATATTCTCCCCCATCTCATTTCGTTCACCTATACCATACCCTCCGTGTATTCTATCATATCCTTCCTTATCTTTTCCTACATAGCCATTTAAGTCTAATCCTATAAATATTCCCTCAGTGTTGGGAATTTCTTGTATGACTCCCTCCATATCTTCCCAAAACTATCTCTTGATTATATCTTGTAACCCTACTTGTGGTGCGTATGCATTTATAACATTTATAATCTGCTCTCCTAGAACAATTATTATTATTATAATTCTATCACTGATTCTTTTAACGTCCACAACTTTATCCTTTAATTCCTTATCCACTATTATTCATACACCATTTTTATTATTTTCCTTTCCTACGTACCATAATTTATACCCATCTATTTCTCTAGCTTTAACAACCCCTTTCCACTTGGTTTCTTGGATACAAGCGATGTTGACTCTCCTACGTTTCATTGCATCTACTAACTCCAAACTCTTACCTGTCAGTGTCCCTATATTCCATATAGCGATGCGAATCTTATGTTCTGGAGATACCCTATTTACTACCGCCTTTCTCAACCTCCATGGTATAAACCCATGTCCACTTTTCATTGCACCTGGGTTTTGATGTAGCGCATCGCTTCCGAGGGGACGCTCTAGCAGCCCTTGCCCACTTTTCACTACACCCGGGATCTGATGTAGTGCGTCACTTCTGGGAGAACGCCCTAACATTAATAGTAAAATGTGAATGGCAAAACCACCAAGGAACTCTCAGATGAACAAAACTCCTATAATTTATGGGGAAAAAAATGATATCATGCAACTCTTCTTCTTACTATTTCATCCTTCATCAATACTTGAGCAACGTGTCACTTGTGAGAGGAAAAGAGTGTACTTCAAATTGTTGTGAGCAACATGTTTACCTAAATCAGCTTTGAGAGTAGAGCTTTTCTACGATTAGTAAAATAAGGTTTAGTTTACAAAGAGACGATTGCAGGTGATCAAACCCAAAACTTACAAATAATCAACCATGCATACTCAATAAACTCTGCAACTGGCATTATAACCCAATTCAGTCAACAAATTTTATGCTTTTAGACAATGATAGAACAGGCTAGATAACCAGAACTTTAATAGATTTTGAAGGTCCAATTAACATAGGAAAAACTCAAAATTAGGATGAATGGAACTCAACAAACGTGTGACCTTAATCTTATGTCAAAGATGCAAGGGCAAAACAGAAGTAGAAAAAGACCCAGAAGTGATATATCCAAGTATGTGGAGTTACAAGAACCAAAACATGTCTAAACTGGTGCTCTGCCCATACCGAGAACCCTTACAACATAAATTATCTTAGCAAACAACATCATCATCATCATCATCATCATCATCAAAATCTTATCCCAATTAGGGGACAGTCACATGAATCTTGTTCCTCCATTTCCCTATATTAAGTGTCATGGCTTCATTTAGTCCTAAAGTTTTTAAATCTTTTCTCACTACTTTATCCACATTCTTTTGGGCCTTGCCATTTTAGAGCCTTTGACTTGGATTACCTTACTCCTAACCAGTGTTGTTTTTCATCTCCATTGAACATGTCCAAACCATATAAATCTAATCTCTCTCATTTTGTTACCTATTGGTGCCGCTCCTTAGTTTTCTCTAATGGTTTCATTTATAATTCTATTCTTTTTTGTCTTGCCACTTATATCGGCATTTCGACTATGCTCACCCACACACAGACATATATATATATATATGCGGTTCTTTAATTGCCTAACTCTCTGATCTATAAAGCATGGCCAGCCTTACAGCCATCGCATAGAATTTTCCTTTCAGTTTGAGTGGCACCCTCCGATCACACAAAACACCAGAGGCACATCTCCATTTGTTCCAACTCACTTGAAATCCCCAGTCAACCTCCCTCTCAATCTTTTCGCTCTCATGGATTATCAATCCCAAGTATCGAAAGCGTTCTTTTAGTGGGACATCTTGATTATCAATCTGTAATAGTGCACCAATCCCGCTCCTCGTTGAAATTGCATTCTATATACTTTGTCTTAGTTTGGCCAATTTTAAATCATTTAGATTCTAACACATCTCTCCATAGCTTTAGCTTTGTGTTTAAGCCCTCCCTTGTCATATCAATCAAAACTACATCATCTCCAAACAACATGCACCATGGAATCTCCTTGTACAGATGTTTTGTTAACTCGTCCATAACCAACATGCAAAGGTATGGGCTCAATGCCTATCCTCATTGCAATCCTATAGTGATAAGAAAATCATCAGTCTGTTTGCTAGTGGTCCTAATGTTTGTTAGTGCTCTTCATACGTATCCTTAATTATGTCTACATACCCCCATGAAACCCCTTTCTCGCCCAACACCCACGATATTAACTCTCTGAGGACCCTATCATAAGCTTTTTCTAATTCAATAAAGTCCATGTGAAGGTCCTTCCTCATCTCCCTATAATTCTCTATCAATTCTCTAAGCAGGAAAATAGCTTCCATGGTAGACCTCCCCAACATGAAACCAAATTGGTTATCTAATATACTCACCTCATACTATAGCCTCTTCTCCATCACTTCTTCAAAAAGTTTCATAGTATAGCCCATAAGTTTTATGGGCAAAAAATAAATGGTTAAGAGCTGATATGCTTTTCCTCTTTCAATTGCCAATAGCAGGAAACTGATTAGATTTTGCTGGTGTTAGCAGATATTCTTTACGAATCCACTGCAGAGCCTATCTGATGGATTATTACTACACCGTCCCTTAGGTGAAGTCCACCATGGATATTCAATGACATATTGTCCACAAACAGCCCCACACGTTATGAGCTGTCTCCTGCAAACAGATGGTTAAAAGACAAGAATAGACTTTGTCTTCACCAATCCAAGTGTTATAACCATTTGTTTGCCGCTGGAGTCAGTCCTCTTTGAGTATGAGCATCAATGATCAACCATAGAAGGCTTGTGAATGAACACTAGTGAACACCCAAACTTGTAACTTGGTATATACTTATTTAGTTGCATTTAGAAATGCTATTGGAAGTCTTACAAGTCAGAACCAAAACTTCCATTTTGATATGCATATTCTCCAGCACTGCAGTAATCCAATTTGTATTAGTCTAATATGCGTAACATTTTTCACATGAGCTGGTTGCTTTAATAGCATAATGATGCTTTAGACAAAAATAGACACAAGACCTGTTTTATTCACTAGAAAAGGGATTCCTTTCTTATGATGGAACCCTTCAGCAAACGTACAAGTTCAAAATTTGGAAAACGCAAAACGTAATTTATTGGAATAAGGAACTAGAGGCAAACATCTGAAGATGATTAAACTATAAAGTTTTCTTCTTTGTCTGAAATAACATAGTTACTTCAACTAAAAAGATGGCAGTTCTCTCAACTTGTGTGAGTCTAAAAGATCTCTGATTGTCATGTTTACAATGTGGGAGTTGATCAAAACCTTGCATCTCAAGAACTTGAGAGCTCTAATCCAGGCACCAACTCTTTGTCAGGATAATGTTCTTCGTATTTTCTTCTTCCAGGATTCTTCAATAATACTGGCTGATGAATGAAGATTCAGAGTTTGATTTCTAAATGCAAATTGCAAGATTCAAGCACTGTGACACTTTTATGAGTTGACAGTCCACTAATGCCTGATAGAATTCCCTTAGTAGAGTCTTAAGAAAACTCCAATGCGCATTAAGACCGCATATGAAGTTCATGATATTTTGGAAAACCTGGTGATCAATAAGACCAATGAGAAATGAACGGGTAAGTTCCCATACAATTGACAAGCTACAATCTCATATGTTACAGTCTAAATTTTAAGCTTGCATCAAATTAACTTGTGATTGACATGGGGAAATATATGGTGTAGATTGGGCTTGATAAGGCTTTGTAAATTCTAATTCAAGATAATGAACCCTTCATGTTGTGAGAAAAGAGAATAATCTTTTGATAAAACTAATTATCAACTTAGGTTAATCACTTAAGATCATCATGTGAACTACCTTTAGGTGCTGCAACTGGTTCAATAGGTCAACTGTTGTAATCCCAATGTTATTTGCTACAGTGGGTATGTCAAACACATACTGCCCTTGCTTAGCTTCAGATCTGAGACATCATTAAATAAAATTTGTGAGCAGTTCACGACGAAAAGAGTATGAATGCATCTGTAAACCAAATCTAGACAGAGCACAAACTTTTTCAGAATTGCTGCAACCACGGGATCCTTGCTAGAAAGCAATGCTGGCAATGTCTGCAGTCATGAAAATTTGTACAACTTTATTAAACAGGAGGAAAGAAACTAAAACTTGAAAATAGTCAGTTTCAACTCTGACATTAATAAACCAGGAATCATTTGTCATAATATTTCTCAAAAGCCAATACGAAATGTAATCTCTGACTAGGCTCTGTACAGAGAATGAAATATATTGACCCAATGAAACAGACAAAGATTCTAATAACATCGAACCTTGTGAAAATGCAAAGTGCATGTCACGTTTAGCTGTGGAAGCAGTTGCAAATATTGCTTTTCACCCAATTCCAAGTATGTCAGAACTGTGAGCATCACCTGCACCAGCAAGGAGCAGATCTCAGCATATGTCTCATTTTAACAAAAAATGTCAACATATATGTGAAAACACTTTTAACTTAAACAGCAAGAAGCACGATCTAAATTTCAATTGGTTACACCTACAAACAAAATAATGAGTAATTTGTAATGGCAACTCCCACTATGCAAAATGAATAGTTAGCACTTTGCATTGTGTACCTAAAGTACACCAGGTTTTTACTTATAAATGTAGAGGACTCATAATAAAAGCTATCAGATACTCAATGTTTACTAGAACCTCAAGAGCCAACATAATAATATTGTATTGCCTGAAGTAAATGCTGTATGAGATGATATGGCATGGTTTTGTGAAGAACAGATACGGATGATACATAAGATATTTGTTTTCTAACTTTCAGCAGCAAACTAAATTAACTGAGACATGTTAATCAAAATGTACTGGTCATGATACATTAAACCATGCCTGAAATCAGCTATCCAAATCTAGCAGTATTCCATTGACCCCGCCTGTGACTAGGATTTAGTGATCAGTAGTGGTAAGAATCTGTTCTCAGCATTTGTACCAATTAGTAGGCCCCACAATTGACATGCAACTTGGTGAAACTGGAATTCCATAACATGAGTATATGACTCCATGGTTGACTGACAAAGTCAAATCCAGCCAAATAAGATGGGAAAAGATATAGGATGTAGCTTGGCAGCTTTCACCAGCAGCAAAAGACATAAATTCCCATTTGAGTAGCCACAAAGCCATATAACTGAACCATGATAGTTACTACACCTTATAGGCATACTCCTACTCTCCTTGCTAATTTTAAGGGAGTTTCCAGGTCCCACAATACTTTGCGACTCAAATCACAGCGACCAAGGAAACAAGACCCATAATAACTTGCTCCTAAAAGCAACTCAACTTTCTCAAACTGACACTTCTAAAAACCCTGAAAGGGATTTGAAAACTGCCAGAGAAATAAAAAAGGAAAGCATATAAAATCATCATCATCAAAGCCTTATCCCAATTAGGGATCTGCTAGAGTATAAAATAATACAAGTAGATAATTTAACTCAAAGGTATCTGCCTCTGTAACCCTCCGCTCCTTACCCTCACACACACAAACAACACATTCCATAAAAAAATTGGAAGTACATGTGATGCAGCTATGATAATAGCTGGTCACTTGGTTACCTTCTATGATTAGGATAGATTAACAGTCAAAATCTGACTGACGATGAATGAGGTGATGTATTGGATGGATCACTTTTCCTGACAAGTAGACATGGATAATACTACTCAGAACTTTGTGTTACAGGATGCTTAATGGAACACATGACATTCAATGAATAAGGACTACAATGAGAAAATTCAAAACAGCTAAAATATCAAAACTACCAAAAATACAAAAAAAGAAAAATCTTAACATAAAGATGATAAGTGAAAAAGAAATGACCTCTTCTTTCATATCAAACTGTCGAGATGCAGATTCTTTTACCAAGGAGCAAACATTCCCAGGTCTAATGTCATTGTTGAAAATATAACAGAGGAGTTTGTTTACCGCATATTCATCTACCCCATCACTGCCAAACAGTAGCAACTAATATCCCTTATCAATACACAAATAGCAGACAAAACTAGAAAGTGAAAAATATATATGGAAGGAAATGTTGACACCTATACATAAGACTTCGAAGCTTGAAATAAGTGAGGTCATCAAGAAGGAGATGGCAATATGACACACTCCCATCTCGTCCAGCACGCCCAATCTCCTACATGATCATATAATTTATTTCTTTAAGATTTTTATTGGCTACTGAAATATTATAAATGTCCCATAACTTCTCCAGGTTGGCAATTACTACGATAACCACCTGAACATATTCTTCCAGGCTTTCGGGGATGCTATAGTGAATCACCTGAAACAGAAATACCTTTAGCAAGTACTGGAATTGATTTTACTACATGGTTATGATGCACTCCAACTGTATGTTGTGATGCGCACGCACGCACACACAAGATATGCGTGCACATGCATATCTACACATTATGTGTGTGTGCGTGTGTAGAGAGAAAGATCGGCTGATATGTAAGATGTGAATAAAAGAGTAGATCTTAGAGTAGGCTTTGTGCATACAGCTTTGACGTCACTCTTATCAAGACCCATGCCAAAAGCCACAGTCGCCACAACCTTCACCACTAAAACAATGTAAATTATTCTGGCAGCCAACATCATTATCAATTTAACATTCAAACTATTTGCTAAGTAATTGAAGATATATGCATAATGGAAGTACATAACTGAGAAGCCTTCCAGGCCAACACCCAGTGTACTTACCACTCTAATCTTGTTGGAACAAAACAACTCCTGTGTGCGACTCCTATTCTTTGCTGGAATACCACTGTGATAGCTCTGAAAAACAACCACAAGTCTTCTCAGTTGACGATGTTACAAATAAGAATGAGTTACAATGTTTTGAAGCAAAAATACACAAGTATTTAATCAAGTAGCTTGAAAATGAAACACCAACCTTTGCTGGAATATTATTGTCACAAAGATACTTGCTAAGTATATCTGTTTCAGACTGCAAAAGAAATATACAGTACTGGTAAATCCTTGTTATCATTGAGAAGAAATAAATAAACATGTGATTAAAGCCTGAGAATGAGATCTCCAGAGGGAATCAAAAAGGAATTTCTTCTCGGGGTGGATAATTGACAAACTTCCAAGCAAAGAAATTCTATCATTCTCTTCAAACTAAATTCTTGGGAAAACTTTTCTGAAAGAAAAGAGTCATAGAGAATCTGTTACATTTACTTCAAATGAGAGAAACCAAAAGGAATGCAGTACTAGTTCAGTCCCCAATAACCCACTTTGAGCAAAAGAAGTCTACACTAGACTCAATGACTAGGAATATGGTAATGCAGACAAGAACTTAATAAAAGAGCCACAAATAAGTGAACAACATAACACCAATGTGTGTGTGTGTGTGGTGATACTCTTCATTTCTTTCTTAAATTGCCACCAGAAACTGGAAGACTACCTGAAGACAAACATCAGGAACTAAGCATTGATCAAGAGAAAGTATCCTTATTAACAATAAAAATCACATCTAGTTCTCAAGGAGGGCCATCACTTGCTAGGTCAGAATTCAATCTCATCCGCTTCAGCTAACGGGAGAACAAAGTATGACCTTGGGGCTTGATAACAAGGGTCTTTTATTGGTTTGAAGGGTGAAGTCTCTAACAATGTAAGAAGCCAAGAGAGAAATCACAATCATCAACATTTAGGTTTCGGCTAACTGGCCCACCTGCCTATCAAGCCCCAAGAACCCCCTTCTAAGAACACTCTTAGCAGTCACCACCCTAAGCTCTACTTGAGCACTACAAACTCATGAATCATGGTAGAAAGATGAAAGAGAAACCTCCAAAACGTAATTCTCATTCTCTATTCTCACATTCTACCTCATTGTCAACTCAAACTTCACTCCAAGTTATAAGTCAAACACCATGAATTGAGACCCTAGCCATGGAGTGAGGGCCCTCAAATCCATTTGCTGTGATTCCCACAGGATATTTTAACTTATTTTGTGTCATTCTGAAGTATCCTTTTGCAGACTAAATTGGATGGTCTCTAAGCAAGCTAGTCATGGGTTTTATTCAAAGTTGTCAAGGAAATGCATGTTCAGCTGACCATAAGGGACAAAGTTGGGACTATATGCTAGTATAGGGCTACTATGATAACTATACCCAAAGAGAAAAGATAGGCTTCACACATTTCAACATGTTCCCATGTCCACATTCCCATAAGGGTACATGAAGTAACTTGTAAATAAAGGAACAAGCTAGGGCAGGTACGAGAGGTCAAGTCAATCATCTTAGAAGCTCTAGAATGCCTTTACGAAAAGATTCAAGGTCTTTCATCTCCTACCCTGGGCAGTTTGTCTTCTCCTCGGTAATCTTTATTGCCATGGAAGATAGAATTGATGTGCAATCCAGCAGTGTAGGACCACTATACAAATCTAACAATTTGCATCTTAGAAAAGAGGCCTATACCATCACTGCCGGTCCCAAGCCTAGATAAAGGAGGGTTTTGTATCAGGTGCTAGCCAACAAGTAAAACCCATGACAAACCCCATGCATGAATCAATTTTTGGCATTCCCTCAGCCTAGGGCATTCCCCGTAAGCAACATGCTACATCACATACCAAGTATGGTAGAAAATAGGCAATGCTGCTAGAGCATTTCCTCAGAAGCGATGTGTTGCATTAGAACCCTGGTATAGTAGAAAGTATGTATGGGTTCCTGCACCATTTGGGAAGTGCAAGAGTAAATAGGTTAGGTCAGGAGAATAAGATTCATCTCGCGACATAGAATATAGGCATATTGACATGTAAGAGTTTGGAGTTAGTAAATATAATGAAATGCAAAAGAGTTAACATCATTTGTATCCAAGAAACCAAGTGAAAAGGGGCTAAAACTAAAGAAATCAATGGATATAAGCTCTAGTACATAAGAAAGGACAATAATAGAAATGGCGTAGGGATAGTGCTAGATAAAGAATTAAAAGACAAAGTTGTAGACATTAAAAGAACTAGTGATAAATTATACTAATAAAACTTGTTCTAGGAGAGAAGATCATAGGTGTTATAAGTGCATATGCTTCACAAGTAGGGTTAGAATATAGAATCAATAGACAATTTTGGGAAGATATTGAGGGAGTCATGCAAGAAATTACCAATAGAGGTTTAGAAGTATATGGAAGATATTGAAGTAGTTTGATTGGCAAAGTTATTTAACAAGATTGTAAAATTGAAGAAAATGCCTACTGAATGGAAGAGCTCTATTGTACCAATTTACAATAAAGGAGATATAGAGAGTTGCACTATTTATCGGGAGATCAAACTTATAAGTCATACCATGGAACTTTCTGAAAGAGTGATTGAGAAGAGGCTACAGCATGAGATAAGTGTATCAGAGAACCAGTTTGGTTTTATGCCTAGGAGGTCTACCATAGAAGCTATTTTCTTACTTAGACAATTGATAGAGAAATATAGGGAGATGAGGAAGGACTTCCACAAGATCTTTACTGACTTAGAAAAAGCTTATGATAGGATCCCTAAGGAGTTAATATGGCGAGTGTTGGGCAAGAAAGGGGTTTCACAGGGTATGTAGACATAATTAAGAATATGTATGGGAGAGAAGTAACAAACATTAGGACCACTAGTGAAGAGATTGGTAATTTTCTTATCACTATAAGGTTGCACTAAGGATAGGCATTGAGCCCATACCTTTTCACATTGGTTGTGGATGAGTTAACAAAACATCCGCACAAGAAGATTCCATGGTGCATGTTATTTGCAGATGATATAGTTTTGATTGATAAGATAAGGGAGGGTGTAAACATAAAGCTAGAACTATGGAGAGATGCATTAGAATCTAAAAGATTTAAAAGTAGCCGAACTAAGACAAAGTATGTAAAATGCAATTTTAGTAAGGAAAGGAGCAAGAGTGAAGCACCAGTAAAGATTAGTAACCAAGAAGTCCCCCTAAAAGAACACTTCCAATACTTGGAGTCAATAATTCATGACATTGGATAGATTATGGGGGAGACTACCCAAAGAATACAAGATGGTTATAGCAAATGGAGATGCACCTCTGGAGTTTTGTGTGATCAGAGGATGCCAAGAAAAGAAAGGATAGAATTAGAAATGAAAACATTAGAGGAAACTTAGAAGTAGCACCAATAGGTAACAAGATGGGGGAGATTAGACTTAGATGGTTTGGACATGTACAATTGAGACCGAAAACACCACCAGTTAAAAGGAGTGAGACAATCCAAGTCGAATGTTCTAAAAGGGAAAGGAGAAGACCCAAAGAACATGGATAGAAGTGGTAAGAAAATATTTAAAAACTTTGGGAGTAAATGAAGCCATAACATTTAATAGAGGGGAATGAAAGAACGAGATACATGTGAAGTGACCCCTAATTGAGATAAGGCCTTGATGATGTTGATGATGATGAGAAAAGATGCATATCCTATGCCACTCATGAGATTCCCTCTCATCGTGCACGTCGAAGGAATAACCAGATCACAATCATTAATATATGATGTAGCCTTTAAGCAATCCAACAATATAGTCTCTAAGCAATCCAATGCCTGAGCCTAGTGCTAGAAATAACATGTTTTCATTTTTCCTTTTGTTTATGCAAAAAAAGCATAACTTAAAGTCATGACTTGCGGCTATATGGTCCCCAACTTATAATTTGTGTGAGGTTTAGAACAAATAAAAACTTTCTATTCCATTTCTTGTTTCTTTCTTTCTATTTCCTCTGTCTTCTCGTCTTCAACTTCAATGATATAGTTTCCTACCTTGTATAGACCATATCACAGGTTCTAGTAATAAAGATCCACTCCTCTAAGAGGAAGTTCTCCATGCCCTTTTTCTCCTCAAAGTAGATTGAGTTTTATGTCTTCATTAGACCCTGGACTCAAGAACATAACCAAGTTGGTTAAGTGACTCGTTCCTCAACAAAGAGGTTGGGCATTCAAGTCCACCCATCACCTATTAAAAGGATAAAAAGATGCCTCCCTTGGACCCTATGTCTGCTTTTAATTCTTAAAACTATTCATATTTCTAACCTACCTTTGATCTTTGACTATCTCATTTCCTTTTCCTAGGCTGGGATCTGTTCCCAGATCTCCTCTTTTGATTTCCCATCAATCCTTCCCTCTCTTCCCATCTGCCTCAAACTTCTCATCTCAGCCTAGAGGTCAATCTATTACAAACCCGTGTTAAGTGTTAACAGAGATATGAGGTGTAAACAACAGTGGCTCCATTCAAAACTGCACAGCAGTAAAGCACTAAGCAAAACTGCTTCAAAGCGTAAAATCTAGAACAAAAGTCAACCAAGTAGTAGCTCTACTGAAAGTTATAATAAGAGTTAAAAGTCACAAATGACACAATTATCTTAAGTTGGATGCTTCTTATTATGTTTGAAAGTGTCCACACAAGAGTCAAACATGGGTATACTTGTAGATCATGTCTGACACAGATATGAGAAAAAGCAATTTCTGATAATTCATAAGCTTCAATCCAAAGAATTCTTTCAAAACTCTGGGCTTTCTTTTCTCTTTCCAAGCTTCATACAACTGTTTTCAAGCTTCCTCTTATCCCGAACCTGAAAAAACTCTGCATTTAGCAAGTTGATCCCTCTTTATCACTTGGGCCAAAATCTTACTGTACCTTAAGCTGCTGTATCTTAGAGCCTTAACTTAAAAGAAGTTGCATCTTAGTACCTAATTCAGATAGGTATATAAAAGCACAAATTTCACGTTTACATTTTTGAAATTTTGTGTTATATATGGAATAGAGTTGCAAGTCAATCTCTTTAGAGCTTCAATCATCATAGTTTTCTAAGAGTTAAACCAACTTTCTCAAAGGAGCATAATAACACTGTAAATATATCCATGGAAATTCAATTCACTGATCATTTAATAGCTACTACCATATTTAAAGAAGACTTACCTGAAATTTGCAATAGACAATGATGCTTTGAGCTTCAACAAGAGGAGAAGATTTCAGCAACATCAATAGATCCTTCATCCTACAAAATTTCACCACCAATAGGTTTGTATATATTTTATGGCAAAGAAAAGATACTCTTCCACCTGACTGTGAGCTGTACAAACTACGAGTTCAAACCATATGAAAGAAAAAAGTATGATTAAAGAAATTGTTGGAAGTGAGCTAAACAAGTGGGCAGTGCTATCCCATATATAATCATTGCGCACACATGCCTGTGTTAGCAAATACAAGTTATCAACAGATGAAAGGTAAAACTGATGAAAAAAAGCTAGGCACCATAAATGTGCAAATGAAATGTGCTCACCGGTTTCCACTCAAAGTTACAAACAGTTGCAGATTTTCTCTAATCCGAGATGTCTGGATGAGATTGGTAGGAGGAATCTCTAAAGAATGCATAACATTATGCAATGTTTTAGTTGTTGCTGTTGCAGTCATTGCAAGAACACATTCAACATTAAGCTGGGTCCGTAGTACTGATGCCTTGAGCCTCAAATATGAAGGTCGAAAATTATGGGACCTGTTACAATGTTAAAGTCATGATATAGATTTGGACAAGATTACTATTGATAAACCAATTTTCCAAACGGGAAATACAAATAATACATCCTCTTATAACTATGGGAGTTGTTAGAATAATGCCAAAATAAGCACTCTTAAAATTAACAGAACAAAATCAAAGGAATAAAATTAAAGGAACATATAAATCCAAAATAAGTTCTATCAGAAGTCAAAATTCAAGGATGAAAACTGAAATCATCATGCAACCCCTGAAAAAATTTGGAAAATAGAAAGTTTAAGGAAATAGTTATAGAGAACCACTTACCACTCAGAAAGACAGTGGGCTTCATCAATCACAATGAGTGATATAAGTGGTAAAGCCTTGAGTTTTGACATGAACTCAGGATTTAGAAGCCTCTCTGGCGAAACAAAAAGCACCTGATAACAAAAGCATGCTATGTAGCATTTAGCTGTAACCTCATTTCATTAACTATAATCTCCTTATAAAACAATATATAATGCAAGCCAGAAAAAGAAAGATCACTTGCACATGTGTATAATTGAGATGCATTTACATTTATAAAGTTATCTTGTTTCTCATTTAAAACTTGTCGGTAACAAGATCAAAAAAGAAAAAGAAAAAAAGGAATATGGCTGCAGGGAGCATTGTCTTCATGAAGATCGGTGAAAAGTGAGGACGAAAGTCTATTGACCTTGCATATATTATTGAGATAAGAAACGGATAATATGAAATTTTAAGATAATGAATTTTCAGCTATGAAAAGTATGTTTATCTTGAAATGACAGAGATAAACATTGGCTATGGTCTTAAGGATAATATAAATCTTAAAACTGTTTATGATACAGGAAGATCAAAAGATGTGATACAGCTGCCAATACCTGGGACTGATGTGATCATTTATTTTGTTATGTGCTGCTACGTGCAGTGGACAATCAATATTAGTAATTCCATATCTTAATCACTTGCTGAAGCTGTTATTTTGTTGTGTGTCCTTCATAATTAGTAACCTATCATACAACTTATCAAACTATTACCATGTCTCAACATTTTAGGCGCAAAGTAACTCAAAAGCAATGTTAGCGCCAGCACGACTCTGAAATCTTTTGATTGATCTAAAACCTGAATCTCAGTCATGTTTGTTAAAGTGTGAGTTTGTTCCGACTCTGTGCAAGTATTTGAATAATTTGCCAAAACTTTTAAGTCTTAAATTTAACTCATCAGCTTTTAGTTAAATTTAGATTAAAGAGCAACAGAGACCATAACAAAGGAATGCCTATGACAAGTATAAAAGCAATGATGAGTGATGGAAAGATACCAAAATAACATAGAAAACTACTGCAGAGCGAAGTTCCTCATATCCCTATTTCTAGGAATTGCATTGGTTGCATAGACATATACAAAAACAAAGGGAACATTGACATCTTAAAAGCATTAAATGGCGCCAATAAAAGAAACTAGTTGAGAAAATTTAGAAAAGGCTAACAAACACAAATGACAAATTACCCCTTGAGTAACAGCAGACATCATGGGCACAGGTGAGTGAAACTTGCAAATGCATAAGTCACTTTGACTTGTAAATTGACACTATACAAGTACGTAGAACCATAAAACACCAGAGACAGTATGTCCCATCAATTAACAATAGAGATTAAATCAGAGAGAAAACTGTCTACATTCCACCACGAGAGCATGAGCACACTTTTTGGCCAAGTTCCAAACATAAAATTATGTGACTCGCATGATTGGTGAAGTGCATAAGAATACGAAGTCAGTTCTATGATCGTGGTTTAGCTCATAACTGTAGAATTGTTCATCCTTATTGGGTTCATTTGGATTCTCTACAAGACAAAGAAAATTCATGGTTGTGAGTGATAGAGAGAGATAGGAAGCAAGGAAAGGAAGGATTTGGACACAAGGTTTTGGCACTTGCCAAATGCTCACAGTAAGATGCTAGGCTCCAAACTATACAAAGATGAGACGTGAGAATTATGGACAACCAGGACTCCCGTAACATCAGTGTGAACACTTTAAAATAGGACTGAATTTCATACATCTAAAAACTCTTGTTAACTCACAGCTATTATGGATGACACAATCTACTCAATTAGCCAAGTAAGGCTATAATCTAATGAAGACAAATGACAGACTCATGAACACCCCAAGTAGCATAACCTGAAAGGCATCAAGATAGAACTGGATATAATGATCGCATGATACTCGTCTCAAACATATAAGAATAATCAGGTAATAAGACCATGAGAACAGAAAAAGGGTTATCAAAGGTAATCTCTGTGGTTCTCAAAGGTAGAAAAACAAGGCTGATCCATTTCACTAGAAACTTTCACTTATAATCTGCTCTTTACTGGCCCACCCCTAATTGGGATAAGGTCTTGATGATGATGATGATGATGAATCTGCTCTTTACAACTAATTTGATTGTCACAGTTGTGATAACAGAAATGTATGTGCATGTAATCACCTTTATCTCTCCTTCATGAAGCTGGGATAGCGTTTCTGAAAACTCCTCACTGGTCTGAAACAAGAGCAACAGATATAATCAAATAAATACATCAAGCAAACTACCAAAAAAGAGAGAACTGTCAGCCACCTGACTGCTACAAAGAAGACCCCCCTGAAGCATTGGAGGTAGCTGTCTTAGCTGATCAACCATCAAAGCCACCAAAGGACTAATTACCAAAGTTACACCAGGTAGAATTAGTGCTGGTAACTGCAAAACACAGCTCCAGTATCAGTACAACCTCCAAATAAAGAAAAGAAAACACGGTCATGAATTGCACAGGAAATGGATCTCAAATACCTGATAACACAGGGATTTACCAGCCCCAGTCGACAACACCAGCATCGTTGATTTCCCTGAAACCACCTGTTTAATTGCCTCAAGCTGCCCTTCACGAAATGAATCATATCCATGAGTCAATTTCAGCAGACTCTTCAAGTTTTCATCGGATAGATCTTCACGGGCAGCAAACGCAGCCTGCTCAATTGATTCCGAACTGAATTCCGCCTCTCCACCCTTCTGTAGAGTGTCCAAAATCAAATGATCTTCATCACATGAACCTCCTTCGGGTTTAGTTTTGGATTTATATCTACTTCTCCAATGAGACTTCCTACCTTGGTACCGCGAAGAGAACTTTCTCCCACCTTTCTTTCTAAATTTGCTTCCATAGCCATTAAGGTTCAACCTAACAAAATTCCCCTGGCTAATGCATTTTTTATGCTTCCCTGGAAGTGGACCTAAAGTAGTACATATCAAATTCGGATGGCTCCTCCTAATTTTAGTGTGCTTACCAGCAATAGAAGCCTGCGAAACAAGGCTCCAGCTATTGTTGCTTCCAACTACATTGCAATCCCCATCAGCGATCTGAGTTTCGGAATGAGCTGATGAAGAGAGGTCGACATCCTTTTCAATCTCATTAGTGTCAAGAGACAGATTCCTACTCTTAGCAAGACTCGCAAATGATGCAGGCCTTGCAAAATGACGAACAGGCAAACTTCCCACTGATTCCGAGACAGAAACGGCTGAATCCCGATCAGCCGGCAGGGGATTCAGAACCTTCACTTCATTTTCAACCCGAGTTGAATCGAAAGACAGCTTGCTGTCCTTTGCAAGGCTCGAAAATGACGCAGAATTTGAGAAATGACGAACTGGCAAACACCCCACCGAATCGGATACAGAAATGGAGGAATTTCGATCAGAAGGGCGCTGGATTTTCACAGAGATGCCGGAGAGATTGGAGAAATCAGCAGAGGGGAAAGGATCAGAGGGTTGAGTTTGCGTGAAGAGATCGGGTTCCGATTTTGGGGATTTTCGCTTGGAAGAACGGGGTTTAGCTTTGGAGATGGGGTTTGGAAGGGAGGAAACAGGAGACCTGGGTTTTTCAGTAGAGGGAAGAGGGTGAGGAGATAAAGGAGGAGGAGGTCGACGGCGAGGTGTAGGGTTTCTGGGAGGAGTTGCAGAGATGTGAGAGCTGTCGGAGTCGGAATCGGATTCCATGGCTGGATTGGATGAGAAGAATCGAAAAGGGAGGGAAATGAGAATTTGGCAAGCAGTTATTTGTTCAAAGATGCTCCTTTTTCCCGCCAAATGTTGGCGCTGTTTGGTTCGGGAATAACTGATTCTGGATAAGAGTATCCGGGGATAAGAGCTCTTATACATGGGCCATGAGCAGGCAAAAGTACAAGTAGGGCCCACTTTTCTTATTGATCCAAGCCATCTATGTTGTAGGCTGATATGGATTGGCTATGTATCAAAATTACAGCCCTTCTTATTTCTAGAGTTCAAAATAATAGTCTGAAAGGGTAAACAGCCACGGTTTAGATTATTCCACGGCCACGTGGGGTTTAGTGGTGCTTGAGATGGAGCGAGATGAGATGAGATGGCCTTTACAATGCTTGAGCTGGATTAAAATTAAGTTATATCTCCTCATCTCATTGTTAGTGGGGCTTCAAATGAGTTGAGATTAAGTTCAACTTTCAGCCCATGTTTGATCTCATCTCAAGCACCACTAATCCCTTCAAAGGTTTATATTCATCAAGTGGTCGATAGATTTCGTATACCTATCATCCATAGGATAAAGTAGATGAATGATTGTGATCATTGAAATAGTGGGTCCCACCTGCATTTGGGCCTTCTAAAATTATCCAGCTGAAAATATGGGCACCCACCGTCTAACATCTACATGGATAGTGTGTGATCTTTTATGGTCGATCATACTTATATTTTTGCTTGGGAAATGTAAGCAGTTAAAGTTAGGAGTGGAACAGAGATTGCAAACCACATTGTTCAGTTTTGCAATCTCTGTCCCACCAAGTAACACTAACCAGACGGTGTCTGATCTTCAACAGAGTAACAGCATCTGTTTTTCTTGTTATTTCTCAGTAACTGCCCAAATGCACATACTTCTTCATGAGGAAGCAGAACAGCAAAACTGAACACTAAGAAAGCGGCAGGCGGCCATAAACTTCTGACTCTTCTCAAGAAATCACCCGAAAGACAAATAATTTTTACATGATTATGTCACCACCACCAACGTGGTGTTTCTCACAAATAAATCAGAACGAACTGAAACTGGAATGGGGCATCTATGCACAGCCTGGCAAACAAAAACAAAAAAAAGAATAAGAAAAAAAACTATAGCGTACAAACACTCTGCACCCTCAATGGGGAGGAGAGTCTCTTACATTAAATCATGTAATTGTCCGACAATGATGCTTTCAATGGATACAGAAACTCTACATCACTGTGCAATTACACTTGTTCTCCAGCTTTGGAGGCTTCAGACTATCAACCTTGTTCGGACCTCCCCGATCATGAGGCATGGAGTCTTGGGTCTTCTCATCATTATCAGTTTTAGTTGTTGGGATCTTGATGTTTGTTTCCAACCGTTTCTGCCTGGCCTTTGAGGATCTCGGTGTTCGTTTAATTGAAGTCCTTCCCCGAGGTTCCTTTCTGTCAGAATTGGATTTGCCCAAGATGGTAACTTGTGGTCGAGGACCCTCGAGAATAACTGGATCTTCCTTCTCGATTGCAATGGCTGCAGCCTCGTAGGCCAGATTGTGAATGATAGAGCTGCAGAATAGTATGGTATCGGTTGCTTCATCCAGTGTCAAGTTTCTTGACTTGTGTCCTTTTGGACCCTCAACTGTTATGGTAGACCCTTCTGCCAAACCCAGGAACCGAGTTACAAAATATAAAGAGAAAACCAAACACAGTTATAAGCTAAACTCCAGCTAAAGTGTTATTTCATTGCTACATCTTTTGACAAATCAGTGTTTCAGTTAAACATGGTGGATCAGTGATTATTTAATGCACTAAAAATCCCGGACTATTTACAGCGTCTGTACCTCTTCTACTATGTTTTAAATTCATAAATGATGTTAAAAGTAGAATAAGAAGTTCAATACAATGCATGCCTCAGCCATCAAATTTCAATAATGATTACTGTTTACAGATAAACTGAGAGCAGACTTCACTAGAATTTCTTCACGTTGAACTATTAGTTGTTTTTCCAGTGTTAAATTGGCTGGTCATTAGAGTTGTAGACATCATACGGGAGGAATAGCTTTTCTGTTATTGAAGAGTATCATTTTCATCTTACAGTCACCACAGCATCCCATGTGAAATTTAACTCCAGGTTTCCAACATGAACCTATACGACTGTTGGAGGACTGCTTCAATGTTTGAAACACTACTCATAACAACTTTGAGGACCAGGAAAGTTGCTCGCAAATGCTTCTTTATATGATATTTCTCTTATCCTTTTTAACTGAAGGTGCTGCATCTGAAAATTATGATCTGATATATTATGTTCATGGTTGGTCTGAAGTTAATATATTAGCTTTAAGCATGCATGCCGATATCTCACCCAAATATTTGTAAGCAATCTGTTGGTTAAGGTCAAAATAGACTTCAGTGATGGCTCCACACGAGAAGACAAGTAATATACTTATTACCAAAAATAATAAAAGAAGGAAAGCAACAACCTCATATTCTCTAGATGAAAATAAACTAGAATGGAAAAAGGAAGTAGACAAGGAGACAAGCTGCTTGTAGAAAGACTAGTAGTAATAATCAGAGAATTTTTCTGTATCAAATAATAGGAGCTTTATGCATTCTAGGATGCCACAGAATTTTTTTTCTATAAATAAGAGGACTATTTCTGCATAGAAGGAAAAGCTTCAAGAATGACTAAAGAAACTCCATGGTTCTCCATGCAACAAAGAGTGAAGGTAATGAACAAGCACTTCATCGTTTTCAATAATTCACAGATCAGGAATTCATAAATCCACTTTAGCATGTCACATGTATTTAAGCTGCAAGCACTCGGAAAAAGCTTCAATTTAGCTGTAGGATAAAAGGCCCCCAATACCACACAAGAAGAAATGAGGACCCGGAATTCAACATAGGATATGAAATGAATACCTTCCAATACGAAAGAACTACACTGTCATCTCAGAAACAGACTCATCCTTTTCAGAGACAGTTATTAAGCAATTCGCTAACCTACTAAATCAACAACCAAACTCTGAATAACCAAGATTCCTCCCAAACAACAATCCGATACCTCCCTTCCCTTACTCTTGTAACAACTTTTAGTGCTACAACTGTGGAAGCTACCAAGTTAGCACTAAATCCTAATGATCTGTTCTGACATGGCACTAGTTAAACCTAGATCTATTCCTGTCAAACGAAAATGGACAGAAATGAAGACATATCACTGTGAATCTTTCTACAGATACCTTCCCAACTTATCTTTACTATTGCAGACCCACTAATGACCTTGTATGATGCTTGTCAAAAATGTTTTCCATTCTTAGCATTTCTATGACCAAGTGAAAAGTGAAAACTCTTCAAGGTTCCTTACTGTAAGCTTACAAACAGTATCATAGCTGACCTTGTTAGCTGTGAGCACCTGTCCTTGAAGGTCTTGACCACCAGCCTAAAATTCAAGGCCCTTTCATGCATGTTAACTAATGAACTACAAACCCAAACATTAGGGTCACACTTCTTTGTTTAACCTCGGCCAGAATCTTCATAACATGCCCTTAACAGCACAAGCTTCTCAACACAAATCCATCTACAGGCAACAACACTGGTTAAACTTCTCCTCTCACCTCGAAAGATGCCATCTCAACCCTGTCCTATAGCCATAAATGACGAAAGATATTGACTGTAGGCGCTCACTCAAGTAACCAGATCCAGTTCATATGTTAAAGACATAAGCTCTTCATAAACCTGAAAATTGCCCAACCCTGTTTTATTGGCACACATGTAAGGGGAAACACACCTGCAACCCCGATACTCATGTTCTTCATACTTCAACATTTCTATGGTTCTCTCAATCAGTCATAATTCTGCATACATCAAAATAAATTCCAGTAAACTTACAGGTCTTTTGCCTGTTCCTTCTCTCGTTCTTCTTCAAGGAGATCTCCTGATAGTTTCACCTCTCTAATGCTTGCAAAAGTGCGAATTTGAGAAGAGTAGAAGTAAGAATTATACCTGAAATCTTTCCCTAACATTTCTATGAAGATATCAGAGCTTAGAAAGGTTCAATTGATTTTCTAAAATATCACACAAGTTCCAATAAATATTGAGAAGTTCACAGATCCAATTTCCAAGATTTAAATTTGAAGACATGATAGAACTGTCTTTGAAAATCTGCAACTCTGTATGTGCCTTCACTGACTTGGTAATTAGAACTACCGTAGAGAAATAAATCAAGATTCTTCCCACAACAAGATGGTCAGAGAAATCTGAAAGTCAGAAACCCAACTTCAAAACTAATCAACCACTCAACCTCTGCTAAGAATTTCCCAATAACAATTCTTTAGACCTAGCCCAAATAGATTATTGTACATGTCATAGGACATGACAGGATATCAGTTTTAAAATTGACGGAAAGTTGCAAACCATATTTAGCACATTTGACAATAATAAATAATATATGGTAACAAATCAGATGGAGGTATGAGTAATAAGACAGACACAAAATATCTAGATTATGCTGCCAATTTGATGCAAACCTCTGAGGTAAAGAAAAGAATTCACAAGCAAAATCCCGAAAACATAAGGAGGTAAATTCAACTATGATGCAAAATTCAGTACAGACTACTCAGAGGAGCCTATAGCAGCTGAATACAGAATACAGCAGTACAACTCTTCGAGGGAGCTGTAGCCTCCATTCACTTCATCTTTTTTCCTCTCTCTTCTTCCTTGTCCCCCTCTCCTTTTTAAGCATCTAACTAACTCCTATTGCAGACTACTCAGTGCATGCCACATGTAAGACTTACCCTTCTTCACTCATTCAGTTACTGACCTGCCAATTCTGTTATAGATGGTTTCTTTCTTCTGGTATAAATCTTATATGATGTAACCGTATCACAATTCAAGCATTTAATTTTATTTAAGCATAAGAAGTTCCATGACCATTTGAATACTCAATTTCCGGCAGAAGTTAGCATAGACATTACTATTCAGAATCTGGAAAACAACACATCATTGACAGTCTTTTAAGCTTACTCTTAGCACATAACAATTTCAAAGAGTAGGTGACGTGGGAAAATGGAAACGGGAATTGAAAATATCTGCAGGGCTGCATACTGAAGAGGTTTTGCACATGACAGCATTTATCCATAGGGAAAGAAAAGCAGGTAAACAAGTTATTTCATGGCATGGAGATTTCATAAAAGATACTATTTACTGATAGTGCAGCAAACATCTGTATCAATAACACCACAAAGTGAACATGCATCAGCATTTCTCCTAGCGAGCAGAACACAGACTACTTAAGTCAGTTTCAGATGTTCATATGCAAATTTTTTAGCATTGAAAATGTAACAGCAGCAAGAAACAGCTAGAACTGTTCAGAAGAAGTTATGGAACAAAAATTTATTTCAAAAAAAAGTAGAGAGACAGAAAGTTAAAATCAAAATGTCAAGTCTCCATTCTTGGGTTAACAATTCAGAGGCAGAGAAATATAGCCAATTAAACTGATGAGAAACTGTAAGTAGTTAAAGTTTAAAAATTTTCAATAGCATCCCCGAAGAACTATGCAGATGAGAGAGAGTTTGCTGAAAATTATCTGGAAATATGGGAAGCAAAAAGTTTAAAACCACACAAACAGATTAGTCAGCAGGAAATGGAGCCAGCAACTTGGTCACAAAAAAGAAAAAGGAGATCAGGCCAATAAACGAGTAGAGACGTCATAACATTAGTACCACAGGCATGATCTGAGGTGTCAGACCCCACAGCTGAAATCAGGACATCCTTCTCTAATGTTGCTGAAACGGAAGATTCCTGTACTGCTTCTACTATGCTCTTTGAACTCGGGGAAGCAGCATCATCGGTTTCTGAAACTGTGGTGCTGTCATGGTCATCTCCCAACATCATAGCCGAAGTTCCATGTCCAGGCATATCAGAACCATCAATTTCACAGACACCAGTATTAGGAAGGGCATCTTTCTCCATGACAGGTGACTCTGCATTCATGACTGACACTTCCACGTCTGATAGGCACCTTGCAATTTTTGGGAAGTCTTCCACATTCCAAGATGAAACACAATCTTGACCACTTAACAACTCCACTGTCGAAGTATTCTCTACTTTGACGCATTCTGTATGGCCCAACAATTCCAAGTCAGAACCATCCCTTACTCTATCATTTGGGTCAACTTTATCTTCTTCAAGAAGTGTTGTAGCGACAAAGTAGGAATCTTTATCCTTCACTTCTGCATTTTCCAAAGCGACAGCTTTTTCTTCTGAAGTCTGAGATTCCATATCTCTAATATATGCACCACTTGAAATTCCAGAAAAAGATGATCTGCTACTTGGATGCATTGCATTCAAGTCGTCTCTGGATGTCTCCAAGCCCAATCTCCTACTGCTTACCTGTCGCTGAAAGCGGCACTCTGTTTGCCATGACGAGCTCAAGTCAACAGATGAAGAAGCCGAAATAGTGTGGTGTCCGGAGCCACTTCTTGTACCATTCACAAAATCCCTTGCATATAAGGGATCATCAAAAGGTATGTTTGTTGCAGCAAATGCCCTCCCTTGTAAAACAGGCCACTTGCTACTACTTGACCTTTTCAGCAGAAGTACAGAAATACCTGCACCTTCTGAAGTGTCAACCTCCAGACTTGGCTGGGCACTTAAATGTTGCATTTGCTGATCTCTACTGTCACCGTCAGATTGGCTACAACTAACTGCTTGATTGCCAGCAAATTGTTGGTCCTCAAGATGTTGCATCCCTTCTTCCTCCATCAGCCCCACACAACTGTCTGATACAGAATCTCCCAGCTCAATGTTCCCTTTGCTTTGGTCGGGATAATCTTCAGTGTGAATGGTTCCTGGCAATCCAGGCACCAATGTCTCAGGTTCCAGTTCCTTGCAGATGCTATTACCCTCGGAGCAAACTGTGTTGCTCTGAGAGATGAGGGCACTTTCTGCAGTTCCTGCCCTTGAGAGCCCACTTTTCTCAGCACAGTCTTGGCAGACATCAGTTTTTCCGTCAATGATTTCCAAGACTTGAAACTTCCTGCCACATCTAGAGCAAGATGCTATCATTTCTTTGTGATCAACTTCCATAGCATTGCTGACAATATGTGAAGATTCACAGTCTCCAGTTATTGCTGCTGAAGAGTGGCTACAGCTTAACTTTTCAGACTCCCTAAACTCAACTTGGCTTGTAGAGCTTCCGTTCTCGTGTTTATTGCTTGAATTTTCATCATAGACATGGTCTAATTTTTCATTTATCTCGTCAACCTTATCAAAGTTAAATACTTCCTCTTGTGCATCACAATATGAGGCCTTTTGCCATTCACTGTTCAGATCATCCTCATGTTCATGGTCACAACCCTCATTCTCAGGTGCAACACTAGCACCTAGCTCTGAGCTTGCATTGCTGCTAGTTGTGATTGAAGAGTTCCTAGAGATCATAGGACGATGTGCAGTGCTTGCTTTCCCAGCATAGAAGGTGGTAGTTGGGACACTCGATAAAAGTGGCCTGAACATATTCTGCGGGGTTTTGCGATGTTCCTACACCATATTGAGACCACAGTATAATTACCAACAAGAAGATAATATATAACCATCTGGACTAAATTCAAAATTTTAAAAGCATAATTAGAATTTAGTCCATGATAGCAAGTTTTGTGAGAAATGGCAAAGTTTGGAAATCAACAAACATAGATGATGGTTGTAAAGGCACAGCTCTGTGGTCTTTATATCTTCTTTGATAGGTTAGGAGGAAATCTCATGGTTGAAGGGGGTAAGTAAAATGAGATTAGCTGGGCTTGTGACAATGTAGAGAACTGTGAGATTGATCCTTTATCAACAAGGCTGTTGATACCATAGGGACTGATATCCTTCTTTCTGCCATCAGTTAAGCTAGACTAACAATGCAGCCAATACATTGGCCAATGGAAGGTGGCACGGTTTCCTAATGGATGAGCACTCTCTGCACCTTTCTTAGTACTTTTGTTCACAAGGCAGATCGCTGCACATTATACACATACTTAATGCTAGCAGCATACCATCTTAGGTCAGACTTGGCCTAACCCAAATTGAGGCAGTTGTTATCAGCCATGTGAAAGCCAAAATGTTAATGTTTTTGTTTTAGAAGGTCAAATGTGCAAGTAAATAACATTGGTAAAAAAAAATCTTGTTTTTAATCAGTTGATCATTTTGGACACAGAGACACAGACAATACCATTTGCCTAATTGCAGAATCAAATGATCTTTTTGGAGCAGAACTTGATGAGAGAGTTCTTGATGGCTTCTTGGAGAATCCCATAGTTCTGCTATTTGGAAATGGTCCATTTCTCCTTGCAGCTGATATTCCTACAGTTAGAGATTGCAAAGAATCCATATCATCGTCACCGGAAGACGCTACAGAACCCTTACTCTGGGAGCTGAAGCGGTCACGGTCATGACTGTATGAAGAGCTAGGACTTCTAGAAGCAGTAGGTGACATAGATTGCTGCCTTCCGAATTTTGAGAATGAATCTCTCCCATTTCTGGATGCTGGTGATGAGCCCCTCACATATGATGCCGGCCGATCAGATAGAGATGTCCGCAGGTTAGGAGGTGATTCTGCGGAGAAACCCGGGAGAGTTGATTGCCATGTCTGTAATTTCGGTGAGGCGGAATTTCCACGATTTGACTTTACTGGTGAGGTGCCTCTTCTTCCAGAAGATGATGACTGACCACTTGACCCTGTGCTCATCCTCCGGAGTGTCGGAGTAGAAGACCTGGCAGTAGGTGTTGAGGGTTTATTCGGGGGAGTAGATGGTCTTCTGGATGGTGTCGTTGGCCTTTGAACAGGACTTGGACTAGTATGAGGAGCAGAAGAAGGCCTTCCCCTTGATTGATATGTACTATTACCAGACCGCGGGGATGGACTTAGCCTATGTGGACTTGCACTACTTCTACTGCTCCTATAACTCCTCTCTGTCTGCAATTGACATGCATAAATAGTATCACAAAATTTGATAGAAAGAATCTTGATATATGCAGGATGTCTTTGGAGGAATATGCAAAACAACAATAACCAGTTCTTGCAGAAAAAATTGGATGGCATACCATTCCTGTTCTTGAGATGGAAACTGGTTGACTTCGAGGTCTACCTCTATGGGCATGATTAACTGGTGGAGTCTCATCATCCAAGGACGGGAAAAGTGGAGTGTCGGGGGGAGTTAATAGCCTGAAGTTCAAAAACAAGAAGCACATCATCAGTACCAAGTGAAGCTAAATACTGACCTAGAAATAATAATATGAAAAACAAGGGCATGGTAGTTCAGTATCTATCTAATTAAAAGGTCACCGTTCTACAGCGGAAGTCAATCTAATCATCCAAGTCACTGAAAAAATGAGCATATACAATGTAGAGAAGTATCATGACAGTGTAACCCATATTTCTTGTGGCATTGAGACACATCTTCTAATATAGACCAAATAAGCCATGAATTGTGCACAAATGGCATATGGAGACAACCAAGATCAACATAAGAAGTTCTCCATATTTCTAGAGAACGGTTCTAGTTATCAGAAGTACAGATCTCAAGACATTTGCTTTATGGCCTTTAGGACAGTGGAGAGCAACTTACCAATCATAGTCATTTTTCTCTCCATCTCCATTGAGTAGATCACTGCTCTCACCACGAACAGGAATGGAGATCCCCAGCTTAATGTCTGAGAAGTATCTCAGTTTTGTTGCTGTGGACGAACAGTTTAAAGTTTATAAACAGCAGTAGCAGAAGCAAGAAAACTGCGCTACAGACCAGAATAGATCTCAGTCTTAAAATTAAACAAGAACCTAGTTGGGTGGGTGTGTGTGTGTGTGTGTGTACAGTGTACACATGTATATACATTGGTTAGAGAATTACACAGCGAATCGTCGAGATCATCAGTTGACTGCAGCAAAAAATTGTCTTTTTCTCTAGATTGCATATCATTGAATAGTGCAAGATCATCATCTTTCTCTTTGAGGTGTAATCCACCCTCGAGACTGCGTCCCCGTTTGTGATTATCTGTTCTGTGGTCCCTTGAGGGCGAAAACCTCAATGCTGGTGAAGGAGGCATTTTCAACACCAGGACTTCCCTTCAACAAAGATCTTAGTCCAAGTTCTCTAGACCCAGGATCAAAACAAAGCACTCCAGGAAACTACAACATATAAGGGACATCCTGCCTGGCCTTCACCCACAGAACTCAGCTGCAGTGCTCCTCTTACAGATATCTAAATATATACCTGGCAATACAAAACAAGTTTGCTCAATACTACTAGACGACACCAATGAAAGCCCACAAATCACAGCAAAATCAATACCACAGCCATACATCTCAAATAAATTCCCCCCATTTTGAGAGTTAAAAAACAAACAAATGTACCTCTCTCTCTCTTCGAGCTGAGGCAACAAGACATAACCATTTCCTAATTTCCTGAGGAAGTGCAAAAGACTCCACATACCACTGAAAAAAGAAAAAATAGTCATTTAATATCGCAGTCTTGAACCAATAACCAATTCAAGACTGCAATATTAAATTAAGTACTGAACCCTGAACTTTTCAAGAGGATGAAACATTCATGTCCCCATCCACATAACCCTGTTTTTGGACCGAATTCCCCCTTAGCCAATCATAACGCGCAATGTTCAAAGAAGCCCCATAATCCATATCCAAAACCCAACAAACGTCAACACTCATGAAACCACACAACAATTCAAACGAGACCAGACGTACTCTGCCAGAGATCACAATACCAACACATTCTCCCGAAACTCTACAGACACATCCAAGAAAGCTCAATCCTGTAAATCATCCATCAAATTGCGATTTTTAACTTCACAACATGTTTTTCCACCCCAGCGAACACAAATTCCTGCTGAAAACCAGTAAAAATGCACGTCTTCCAAGAAACACGTTCTCCCCAAACTCTATAGAAACACCCAACAAAGCTTAAACTTGTAAATCCTCCACCAAATTACGATTTCTAACTCCCAATGGACACAAGTTCCTGCTGTAAACAAGTAAAAAGCATACCTTTTGCAAGAATCAAAGATCTTCCACCCGAGATCTCTCCCTCGGGAGCTGCTGAAAGCAGGGTTTTCCGCTTAAGATCAGTTCAGTTTGGGATTCGGAAGTCGTATTCCCTGAATTGACAGAGCCGGATCTGCAGCATTTTTCCGTACAGATCGGATAGGGAAGATCGAGTTGCAGAAACCCTAATTGTCGGGAGATTTCCCTCTCTAAACTGGAAGAAGTCTAGAGAGAGAAAATAAAAAATAAAGAGAAAAATGAGGGGAAAATACTGACCCGGTGTGATTTGCTGCAAGCGTTGGCTCTGTCTCTCTCTCTCTCTTTCAGTTTCTGTGCTGCTCTGTGATAGTGTATTTTTTCTTTTCTTTTATTTTTTTCGCTTTTTCTTTTTCTTTTTTTAAGTTAGAAAAGGATAAAAGACAGAGATTTACGAGAATACCGCTGAAATTTAGGGGGCATCAACTTCCATAACGATAGCTCGTTAAGGTGAGTTTTACGGTTAAAGGGAAAATTAAGAAAATAAAACAGAAAGTCATAAATATTCTGTCCCTAAACCGGAGTAAATGAAGTGGCCAATCGAAACCGTTCATCATTTTTATTTGGAGTAGATCAGGGTGCCTACAAATCATAAATACTGTCTCTAGTAACTGTACAGTGAATTTCTAGTAGATTAGAGTACTCTCTCTCTCTCTAGATCAGAGTATATGGAGTGGGCAATCCAACCTTTCATTTTTCAATTTGGAGTGGATCATGGTAGCTACAAATCATATATACTCTCTCTATATATAAATTGTATGGTGAGTGAACTTTTGAGTAGATCAGAATATATGGATGGCTAAAAGTTTTGGAGTGGTCATACTTGAGAGATCTAGACCAATCATCTTATGGGGGATTTCTTAAACAGGTCTTACCCCAAAAATATCATCCACTGAATGATCAGAACCTTTATTATTCTGAGGTGTCAAATGGAGAGTTTATAATTTATGGAGGCTATCTAGATGTCAAGATGACAACTATTAGGATTATATAGGGCATGCGAGAAGATTAATGGTTTAGATCACTAAAATAATGGTCTCCACCTGTACATTTTAGCTGTCTAGACCATATATTCCACTATTCCTCTCTTGTGTTTCTCTCTCTAGAATTTCTGCCATATAGAGCTTGTGTATGATATGTACTAAGGAAAAATAGGATAATACCAACCTGTTTTATGGCTTTAATTTGAGCAGCTGGTCCTACTCTGGAGACAGAAATACCCACATTAATAGCAGGATGGATTCCGACATCCATTTTACAACCAGGAGAGGCCTACAAATGAAGCCCTTGGATATTCCAAGAGAAAGTAATTTTAGTGCCAAGAGCATCTTAATGACGCCAAAGCCAATGAACACCTTAGATCCATGAAAAAAATATAATAATAAAAATGCGTACATTTTATTTTTCTCTAATACAAACCCATACATAAAGGTTTGTATGATAAAAAAAATTTCTCTCTAATAATAATATTTGTTATATCCATCTATTTGATGATCCCAACTTGGCATCAATTGGGCCTTAACATAGATAAGTCACTTAATTCGTTCTTATAAATTATGAAAAGGCAACGGTCCAGATTCAACAAAGATCCCCACAACTAAGAGTTTGGACCTTCCAATTCCCTGTTCATTTGTAGCAAACCCCAATATGAAAAAACAAGATAGCAACAGAGGAAGAGGGGAAAAAAAAAACCCAAAAATTTCATGTAGTACTTTTTATTGAAAAATCAATCTAATTTATTTTGTACCCTTCGCTTGACGAGAAAATGGGTTATTTTGTAAAGACATATTGTACAACGGCTTTTGGGCCTTTGCCATGCATATATGGTAGGTTGGTGCATGAGTGCTCATTAACTATTGGAAGTGGTAAATGGGAAAGACAAAGATATTATGATCGGAAATGCTATGGTAAAGTGCAATAATACGGCGCAGTTGTGAGTAATCTAACTCATTCATCTGATTTCTTAGATTTTAGACGTCCCATAAATAATAATTGCAATGATTGAATGATTTGAGCATCTTAAAAACATTTTTTTTTCTCATCGAATCTAGACAGTTGAGTTTACATAGAAGTACAGATCTGAAGATACTAAAATTATATTATTCATATATACATATATACACACATATATATACTACCAGTGACCTAAAGACAAATAAATCTGATCGATTAGCAATGAACATATTAGATCTTCCAAAGGTGGGTTCTTTCACTCAAAATTGACCAATTACATTGCAACTTGCCATGTTGTCGGCTCTACTATAGCATTCCTCGTAAATGATGGATAAATGTAGGTTCCCCATTGTTAAGGCATCTGCTGTGATCAAGTACCTTTGCTGTCTGATCGTAGCATTTTTCCCTTTTTATCGGTGGTCCATCCGCACCATGAATGTTGTAGACATGTTATGGAAATGGAATGTAATAACTTGCTAAAAATATATATCCCTATTGTCCCCACCATGAAATACATAACTATACTACACAAAGCACCCTCTCTCACATGTGAGTGAGAGCCAAGCCACAATTTGTTTTCTTTTTTATTTTTTAAGTAACACATACATCTATGCACAATCTCGAACTCTGGTCTGCCAAGTAAGAGACCCTTCTCGGCGTTACTATGTTAAAAGGCTTTGGTGTGAGAGACAGTATTTGATTTATAGACCATAAAACATTAACTTAGAAGTCTAATACATTAGACAGTGTAATGCTTCTTCAGGTACTTAATTTATTTTAGAGTTTTTTTTTTTTTTTTAATGATGAATGCAAGCACACATGAGTTCCCATTATAGGTATTTTACTTTCAAACTATTAACAAATTAAAAATGGGAATTTCTAGAAAATAAATGAAAGTAAATTTCCCTATAAATATCACCAACATACACAGTATCCCATTTCTTACATTGTAGTTCATCAGCCAAAGAAATGAGAGAAATTAAACATAAAAATTCATTGCTATGATAAACATGAAGACAAATTATTATATATATATATCATGCCTTACATTTTGCATCAATAATCATATTTATCAAATTTTAGGTGTTTACAAGTATTATGATCCTTTTTCCTATTTACAAAAATGTTTTTAAGCAACATTTATTTTTATTTGTATAGATATTCCAGGTGATTTGGCAATTTTGATTACTGTAACGGGCATTTAGACAAACTGAATACATGAAAGGGACTGATTGAGTGGAAAATGTTTGATTAAGCCACACTTAGTGGGCCCACAAGAAATGAGACCAGGCCTACTTGTATGACAGTATTTTAGGGCCCAAAAGCATCTACAGCCAAAAAAAGCATATCTTGTCATATCCTTAATTTCTTAGCTGATAGCATCTATTAAGATTATTCCAATACACACGTTGAACGCCTCTTACATTAAAAACAGAGAAGAAATACTTTGGTAGCAATCAAGGGCCCCCCAAGATCTCTTTTGCACCCATCTCTATCGTCTGTATAAATCTCTACGGTGAATATAGCCACTTTTGAGGTGCGCCCGGGCCCACTACGATAACGCCATCGCATTAGCCCATCGGGAATGATCTAAGATCTCCCAATCAACGGAAAGGATCCAATGGATCGGATACTTAGATTAGCGCCGACTCTTAGTGGGGCCGCGTTCTTTATTATAGGCCCTAATCATAAATTTTTAGGATAAACACAATTTGGTGACTCCATACCGGTCTCTCATTTTCTGATGTGGAAATGCAAGTAAATAGGATGCAGCTAATGCTTGGAATAGTTAGAGAAATGTGGGGACAGAAGCATTTGGGGGCAGCCCCGGTGCACGAAGCTCACCCCTATGCAAGGTTTGGAGAAGAGGTGGGTCACAATAACTTAAAGTAGGCAATCTTATTTTGTATTTTTGCAAAAGACTTGATTTCACACCTTGAATCCATAACCTCAAAGTCACATACGACAACTTTTACCGTCGAAAGGATTTGGGCTGACACAAAATTTGGTACTTAAATATTATAATCTGAGAGCTTTGACCGTTGTTATCTTAAGTACTCGGATAATTCCATGGAATGACACAAGCAGGTACAAGTACGAGTCAGTTCCAGCTGTTAAAGCATACAAACATTCACCTACCAAGCTCTTCTGTGTATGGCCCATGCCCCAAGAGCTCCCATCAAACTGTCTTAATCCTTGGATTAGTGGAGAGTTTTTTAATTAGCAGGGCAGTTGGTGTTTCACTTGACCGTCGATTGACATCCATAGGTAATAGGATCGTTGACTCAGGCTCGAAGGTACGGCGAGTTGAGTTAACTCAATGCTACTCGCAATTACCTTGAAAATACTCTTGAAAATTCATTGCTATGATAAACATGAAGACAAATTATTATATATATATATATATATCATGCCTTACATTTTGCATCAATAATCATATTTATCAAATTTTAGGTGTTTACAAGTATTATGATCCTTTTTCCTATTTACAAAAATGTTTTTAAGCAACATTTATTTTTATTTGTATAGATATTCCAGGTGATTTGGCAATTTTGATTACTGTAACGGGCATTTAGACAAACTGAATAAATGAAAGGGACTGATTGAGTGGAAAATGTTTGATTAAGCCACACTTAGTGGGCCCACAAGAAATGAGACCAGGCCTACTTGTATGACAGTAGTTTAGGGCCCAAAAGCATCTACAGCCAAAAAAAGCATATCTTGTCATATCCTTAATATCTTAGCTGATAGCATCTATTAAGATTATTCTAATACACACGTTGAGCGCCTCTTACATTAAAAACAGAGAAGAAATACTTTGGTAGCAATCAAGGGTCCCCCAAGATCTCTTTTGCAGCCATCTCTATCGTCTGTATAAATATCTACGGTGAATATAGCCACTTTTGAAGTGGGCCAGGACCCACCACAATGACGCCATCGCATTAGCCCGGCAAAATCGGGAATGATCTAAGATCTCCCAATCAACGGAAAGGATCCGATGGATCGGATAGTTAGATTGGCGCCGACTTTTAGTGGGGCCGCATTCTTTATTATAGGTCCTAATTATAAATTTATAGGATAAACACAATTTGGTGACTCCATACCGGCCTGTCATTTTCTGATATGGAAATGCAAATAAATAGGATGCAGCTAATGCTAGGAATAGTTAGAGAAATGTGGGGTCGGAAGTATTGGGGGCAGCCCTAGTGCACAGAGCTCCTGTCTATGCGGTGTCAAGGAAAGGGGCAGGCTACGATGGCCTAAAGTAGGCAGTTTTACTTTATTTTTGCAAAATACTGATTTCACGCCTTAAACCTATAACCTTAAGGTCACGTGACAATAACTTTTACCATTAATCAGAGAGCTTTGACCGTTGTTATCTTAAGTACTCGGATAATTCCATGGAATGACATAAGCATGTACAAGTACGAGTCAGTTCCAGCTGTTAAACCATACAAACATTCACCTACCAAGCTCTTCTGTGTATGGCCCATGCCCCAAGAGCTCCCATCAAACTGTCTTAATCCTTGGATTAGTGGAGAGTTTTTTAATTAGCAGGGCAGTTGGTGTTTCACTTCTGACCGTCCATTGACGTCCATGGGTTATAGGATCGTTGACTCAAGACTTGAATGTAGGGCGAGTTGAGTTAACCCTGCTCGCAATTACCTTGAAAATACTCTTTGAGTATAAATTTTTTCTTTTTTAATTTATTGATTTTTAGTTAAATAAATTTTTTACTTATAAACAGAGACTAAGAGGTCTTGTGTTCAAACCACAACGGATTTGAAACTCTTTGTTAGGCAGCTGCAGCGAGTACTCAGTAAATAACTCGATTTGCTACTAGGTCAAGTAACTTATCTAATTCCTAGTTTAACGCTGCCAACAGCAGAGAATAAGATGATTATCTATGGACAGTTTTATACTTAATTTGTTATGGATTTTAGTATTGCTAATTATACAAGCCTCACATATGGTTGGCCTTGGCATAATTGTAAAGTTGACGTCGTCTGACCTTGAGGTCACGGGTTCAAGATGTGAAAACAACCTCATGCAAAAATATAAAGTAAAACTGGGTACTATAAACCCTTGTGGTCTGCCCCTTCCTTGGACCCTACATAAGCGTGAGCTTTGTGCATAAGGCTACCCATGTTGGTAGCCCCCTAAGAACCCTAGTAGATCTCAAGCAAATGAGGAATGCCAACAATGTCAGAACTGTTTTATATTTCTTTTTATAAAAACTAACAAATAAAAACTTTGCTAGAAAAATCCTTAATAATTTTTATTTATCTCATAAATCTCCTCGGCCGTTAAAGTAGTTAACTCGGATAACTTACTTTAGGAGTTTTGAAAGCTTATTAGAGTTGGAGAGAAACTCCATTTTCACTTACAAGAAGGAACATACGTGCGTCCTTTTAACAGTGCCACTTTTCAATGATTGTGGAGCTTTATATGGTCGTTCTCCAACCACCATTCTAGATTTAAAGAAGATCCTGAAAGGACAAGACGAAAGATCTGATGATCTAAACCGTTGATCTGCTGGATCATGGCGTAGTCCGTTCCATCAGCACATTAAAGGCTGGGATCACTTTGCAAAAGATTTTGCAGCTTCTGTCTAAGACAATGCTCAGGACCATGACTTGGATCACTTGGACAATGACATTACAAACTGATCAGCTAGAGAAGTGTTCGACAATCTCGGCCGTTCGTTTAGAGATTTATGTAGATCTCGCCTGGGCTGCCCCAGATAACTCAATCTCCCGGATGGGCTCTCGGTTCGTTTATCAAGATCCACTAAATGGGTGGTTAGGATCATCCAATCTATGTAATGAGGGGCACCCAAGATGGGGCCTATTTTTGGTGCAATTTCATTACCCTTCTTAATCTTGCAGGGAAAAAGGTAGTGTCTTTGCTTTTAAGAAAGCTTTTGATAAGACAAGACCCGGTACTTGTCTTTCCTTCTCAATCAATTAATTGTCTTTTTGAGGGCTTATGCTGTTATCATATGCAAAATTATTATGACAAAATTGTCCTTGACTGTTGTAGCAACCCCCCAAGTCTAAACATAATTTAATCTCTTTTCAAAGGCAATTTTGGGCAGAGGCCAACGGTCATTTTCTAAGAAAGCTGCAGAGAACAAACCCTGTTTAGTTACAAAATAACGGAAAATGCCACCGCTATTTTTGTACGAAGAAGTGTCAGATCAATTGAGGGCATTTTCGTCCAATTAGTTGATCTTCCCTAGGGATAAGAACCAGTCGGGAGGCTGAAACTTGAAAGGTACTTTCAGGAGTGCGATCGCGACCTTGGAAATTGCAGTTACCGCGTTTTGATTGGTGGAAGAAAGCAAATGTGGGGACCACTTTTGCATTTTTGTCTTTCAAGATGACAAAAATTTATAATTGGACAACCGTACGATGATCAACGGTTCCCACTACCAATCTGAATGGCGAAGATTAGGTTTCAGATGAGCCAGCAATAATCAGAGCCATTGTATGTTTGATGATAACGGTGAACCTTATACTGCCCTATTGATCACTACGGCCCAGATTACTTGAGCCATGCCAAGCGGGCCCTACTCAAATGCAAGACAAAAATGGAGCCACGGGATAGAAAACCATATAGGGTTTTAGAAGCTATTTGTAGCCATAGAATATAAATAAAATTATTTAAACATAAATAAAATAGTTTTAGAAGCTAGAGTAATTTATTCTAAAATATTTTATAGATGTAGCAGAGAAAATTTTCCGCATTGTGGAATTAGCTTAATCCATGATCATTTTTATCCCATTGCAAAGATCATATTGAGATATGAGTGAGCAAAAGTACAAGTGGGATCCATTTTTCAATGATCCAAACCGTTTATCGGGCAAATCAGCTCTAGCTGACTCGTATATAGAAAAATCTACACCGTTCGAGTTATTTTTGGATGGATAAAAGAGGGTGTATGCAACACTAAGACTTCTGGAAGGTCATTCATCCAAGTTTTGAGTGGATAAGGCCCTTTAATTTGTGGGCCATGCCCTAAGAACTCCCATCAAACCGTCTTAATCATTGGATTGGTGGAGAATTTTAGAATTAATGTGGGCCATTCCTTTCTCATCCTGTTTGACGGCCACATATTGTGCTGCTAAAGGTGTTAGACAATAGAACAATTCCTAGTGATCTAGTTGAATGGTCTGATCATTGACTAAGTGAATTCTACAAGTAATGCATTGTTTAGAGGAAAATGATATTTCCACCCCTCTTTTTTCAGATTACATCCTGAAACACAAAGACTAATCCTATTTTGTGGTGTTTTGAACTAGAACAGTTATTTTTGAACAAATTTATCCATGGATGGAATCCTGTTTCCTCGATTCTCATCTGGTCCCACTGAATCAATGGTTGGGATCATCCAATCAGCCCAAGGTAAGCCCTCGCCGTTTGGAAAATCTCATCTCTTCACCATGTTCGGTTTATCCTGGATTGCTAGCCCTATAAAAATTCATAATCATTGGACGATTTGGGCTGTACCATTTTTATTTACAGTCACAAGCCTTCAAATTTTCAACTGAAAAAACTAGCAAAAATGAGCAGCTAGAAGCCTTCGATGGACATGAATGGCAAACAAGATGAACGATTTAGATGATCAGCAAAATCTTAGCTCTATCTAGTGGCTGTTGGACAGCTCAGATCACTTGCATCCTTTTCTTGTCTAAGTATAAGCTATCAGAGATGAAAGGGTGTGACTAAAGCAGTCTGAATTAATTTTGTGTTTATCGAAGTTAATTTGTAGATTTTAAATTAAATTTTTATGCATATACTTGTACTACAGATGAAGGGAACTTTGGCACAACGGTAAGGCTGCATACTATAAACTCCTGTAATCCACCTCTTCCCTAGACCCCATAAGCGAGAGCTTCGTGCACCTGATACTTGTACTACAGATGATACCAATTCCTTTCCAACAACTTGTCTGTGCTGTCTCCCGATTACCCTGATTCATTGCTTGTTCACTGGAAAATGAAGATGCTTGACAGTTCTATCCCGACTTGGTCAGATTTTCTCTTCTCTTCTCTTGTTAATTATTTCTACCTTCCTGATCCAGGAAACACAGGAATTTACCTTTTTCTTTTCCTACACTCCCCGGAAGGAGAGCCTTCGCATAATGGTAAAAGTTGTAGTCATGTGACTTTGAGGTCACGGGTTCAAGGCGTGGAATCAGCCTCTTGCAAAATGCAAGGTAAGGCTGCCTACTATAGGCCCTTTTGGTCCACCCCCTAGACCCCCCATAAGCGGAAGCTTCGTACACCGGGGCTGCCCTTTTCCTACACTTCCTACACCCCCCATTCTACTCAAGCTGCGTTTGATTTGCTTTAGCAGCTTTAGTGGAAATGTGCACCTTCTACCAGCTCCCACCTACCCTTCACAGGAAAAGAAACCTCAACAGACCCGTAAGATAATACGTTCAAACGTCAAATGACATTTTTTTTTTCTGGTTGCAAGGCAATGTCGAATGACTTTTAAGAGTATCAAAATGCCCGAATGAGTTGATTCAGAATGGCATGGGTGTTTTATTTCTCTTTCTTATTTTATTTGTCTGTGCTTGTGTAGTGAAAAAGAAAGACACATTTAAGTATGGTTTTGAGTTGAAAGAATGTAAATTTACTTAACAATGAAAGCAGCAAGTCAGATTGAGTGTAAAATCTCGAAAACTTGACTCACTGGGAAATTTCTTGAAATTTTGAAATAAAGGCACACATTTGAAGAAGACAAAAATAAAGAAAAAGTAGAGGACCATCCATTTTCATTCAAAAATTAACAATAATGGTTAGGATCAACAGAGAGGGAGAGAGAGATCACTGCACCATTCAATAAAGAGGAAGAATATAGGTTAGCAAGAGGTTCCCACCCTTTATACCCTTTATATTTCTTCCAAAAGTTATCCTCTATGAATTATATCCAAATGCCTTCTTCACTAACTATTTGTTCTTGACCTCTTCATTTCCCAACCCAATAGGTTGTTTAGTGCATTTGTGGTCTTAAGAAATATATTAGCTTTATCAATGTATTCTTGCACATTTTTAGGATAGTAAGGAATGAATGGACAACTTAATTTTATAGGCTAAAACATAAAATTTTGTCCTTTAAAAAGAGAATTTAGATCATAAGATTAATTGCTTCTCATTTAATTATGATGAAGAGGGAAATGGCAAGTTTGGAGTAATTTGAGTCATGAGATTTTTTTTTTTCTTTTTTGATAAAGAAGATGGGCATTTGGCCGAGAGGAAAGAGAGAAATGAAGTGGAGGAGGACAATGTCCTTCTGTCAATTTATTAAATGAAGATAATGAACAAGGAAGATAGAAAAAAAAAGAGAGTTGTAATATCATATTTTATAACCAAGTTTAGGTTTTTAAAGCCAGTTTTCAAAATTTCTCTTCTTTATTTGGGTTTATTAAGATGGTTTTTTTAACTGTCTTCTTAATTATAAATTTTTAAGATGGTTATTAAAACTTATCTTCTTAATTATGATTTTTGTAAAACAATGTCTCTAATCATCTCATTAAGGATAATTTTTTAAGATGGTTTTCACGAATTGTCTTTTTAAAGATGATTTCTTAAGACAATTTTCTTAAATTGTCTTCTTAAGCTCTCCATCAAAATTTTTTTCACTCCAGTTTATGAATTTTTAAGATAGTTTTCTCTAACCATATTCTTAAATGTATTTTCTAAGACAAGTTTTTTTTAATCTTCTTCCCTTTTTTTTTTTTTCTCAAGACGGTTGTGTAAAGTCCTTAGTTTAGCCATTTCAAAAGTCCTAATTTCAGTAGTTAATTTTAATACTCTTAAGTCATGCAAGCCGTTATTCATTCATTGTTATCTTTAACCCCAACAATGAGTTGGATTCAGCTATAAATCAATTGTAATTGTCCCTTAAGACTCCCCTAGCACCTATATAGCCTAGGTTGCCAAAAGCATACCCATCATCAAAATATTTTTGCATGGAAGTAGGACATGACGGAATTCATTTACTTGAACATTTCTGTTAAGTAAATCCTCTATAATGAAACTAATATTCTAATGATTCTAATTAGGAACTTGAATAATTAATGACGCTTTTTAATATGGTAGACAAGTTTCCATCTAGCAACGGGAATACAATCAATAAGAGGGCCCTTACCTATCCAACATTCAAATCAAAGGGAAATACTGTTCTCACCATTTCCTATGACTTTTTTCATTCCCAACAATAAATCTGGTTTGCAATTTAGGACCTTCCTCCGAAAAGGAGAAGCAGAACATGCTTTTATAATAAAAAAGAGGCCTTACCTTTTCCAATAAGTTCTTATAAAATCAACACATATAGATTCCATTTTGTAATCACCTGGCAAGCAAGTTTCAATTTATAGGCTTTATTTAGTTTAACATGATCTCTAACACCCAAACCGCCTTGAAATTTACTTTTGCATATATGATTCCCACAAACCTAATGAAGGTTGCTAAAAGTTATTAGCTTTTTCATTTCAAAAGAATGAACATTGTTTCTTTTTAAAATATTTCAACTTCTTATCTGAAACCATAGATGCAACCATGGCATAATTTTCGAAGGAACATTAATATTGATGAGAATCAGCCTTTCTACTTTAGAAAGCAAAGATCTCTTCCAAGATGCAAGCTCACTTTTAAGTTAATCTAAAGGTGCAAAATACAAAGATCACTTCTTCCTCCTTGATAAAGAGTAATTCAAGATAGGAGCAATTCTTAATCTCATACTGAATGTCAACAATTTTTTTCAAGGATTTCTTGCAAAGATGATGAATGTTTTTGGAAAAGATGATGCCAGATTTCTGTGGGGTAACAGTCAAATTCTTAACCATCAATGTAGGAGATGTTTCTTAATTTAACACACGTACCAAAATCAGCCTTGACAAAAATCATAACATCACCGGTATTTGACAAATGAGTGATAGAGGATTGGTTTTTGCAAATGAGAGCTAGAGTAATTCTTCTATCAACCACTGGTAAGTGTATAAGACTAGAGAATGCTTCCATACATAGAGCAAACAAATAAAATGATAGGAGATAACCTTGTCTTAAACCACATTTATGTTTAAACCAATGACTTCTCACCATTAACAATGATTGAGTAGCTAAGAGAAGTAACAATGAAGATAATAAGGCTCATGGTTTTGTCTAAAGTTAAAACCAAAAGTAGAAAACTCCCACTTGATCACATGCTTTAAAGTTATCAAGCTTAGTGACCAAGTTCTTAATCTACTCTCTTTTTTCTTTTCTTTTTCTATTGAAAGAAGATAAAAATTTATGGGTAATCGATAGGTTTTCTTGAATAACACTATCAACCACAAAAACATTTTGCTCCTTTCTCTCCAAATCTACATTATAGGGTTGTTGTATTAGGATTGGTACAATCCAATTTGTTATGATCGAATTAGATTTAGAAATAGGTTTGAGAGAGAATCACATGCACACACAAACATATAAATTTTATGTGGTTTGATCTGCATGATCTACATCTTTAGGAAGAAGGAGAAAACACTTTCACTAATATATACAAGGCCTTTTACATTTGAGAGGGAATGATTACACTTGTTTCTTTGGCTCCTATTTATAAGAGTCAAGGGGATCTTGATTGATCGGATTCCCATAGAAAAATTAGGTCCAAAATCATATCTTGATTTTTTTGAGATATCCAACATTAGGTTCAAGGTATTCAATCTTCAAAATCGATGCCCAAAAATCTCATAATCTCAAGAAATTCAACCGATTAGTGAGCTGAATTAGGCAACACCTACTACCATATATGGGTATGGACTCATCAATTCTCCCCGTCCATATCGTGGGAGGAAAATATATGACAACCTTTTAGTTAGAGTCCATTATGGCTATATCTCAATATAGCATTAGCTTTTCGTATGTCGCCACATTTGTTAGCATGTCTGTTGAATTTTCATCAATGTGGATCTTCTCTAACTTTAACATTTGTTTCTCTATCACCTCTCATATATAGTGACAACAAATGTTCGCGTGCTTTGTACTTGTATAGTATACTAAATTTTTGCTCAAGTCTGCAGCACTCTAACTATCACAATGTATCATATATTCCTTCCACAAAATACTAAGTTATTTGAGTAATGACTTCATCCACAATATTTCCTTGTCAACATCTACTACAGTAATATATTCTGCTTCTATTATTGACAAAGAGGTGCACTTTTGCAGCTTGGACTACTAAGATACATCTCCCAAACGTAAGTGAAGATAAATTCTAATGTTAATTTTTTGAGACATTTCTGCTCCTCTAAAATACAATTACAACTTGGATATACCCTTTAAGTACCTTAGAATCCACTTTATTACTTCTTTGTAGTACCTAAGTTGGAGAGGAATCTGCTCACAATACATACTGCACGAACAATGTTTGACCTTGTATAGACCACTGCGTATATCAGACTCTCAACTATCGAAGAGTAAGGAACTACTACCATCTTCTCCGTTTCTTATCTTGAAGAAGTATAAGTGTGTTTTCTCCACTTGAATTGATTGTCAAGCAGGGTGTTGATTGGTTTGACATTTTGCTATGATGACTATCTTAATTATCCATTCAACATACCTATACCATGACACCCACAACTTCTTTAATTCCCTGTTACATGTTATCTTCATGCCCAAAATCTATTTAGTTGGTAGTTAGTCCTTTATGTTAAAGGACTTAGATAACTTATTCTTCAGCTTACTAATCATAGTTACATCCTTGCTAGCTATTAACTTGTCAACTACACATAGTAAGAGTATGACAAATATGTTATCAGGGAATCTCTACACATATACGCATTGACCTTGAATGGTCCTCTTAATTATATGTTTGACTCATCATGAATGAGTCAAACTTTTTGTATTGCTATCTCAGGGCTTACTTAAGGCCATAGATACTCTTCTTCTATTTGCAAAACAAGTGATTTTTTTTTCTTGCAACTTCAAACCTTTCTAATTATTTCATTTAGATTTCTTCCTCCAGATTGCCTTGAAGAAAGGCTATCTTTACATCCATTGGTTCAAGCTCCAGGATTTAACTTGCTACTAATCCAAGTATTGCCCGAATTAATGTTTTCTTTACTACTAGTGAAAAGATCTAGTCAAAGTCATTTCATTTCTTCTGTTTGAAGCCTTTGATAACTAATCGAGCTTTGTGTTTGAATGATTCTTTGTTGCTAGCTCCCTTCATCTTGAGGACTCATTTGTTCTTTAGTGCTCATTTTCCCTTTTGAAGTTTTACCAACTCATAAGTTTGATTCTTCTTTTGTGAGCTAATTTTTTCTACATGGCTTACATCCATTTTCCCTTACATGCATGTTTCTGATCTTCCTAAAAGTTCACCAACCCCTCATTAGTAAATAGAATATACTTTGATTTTAGATACTTTTGTGAAGGAATTAGTATGTGACTTTATTTTGATGTCTTTGACTGAGACTCAACTTCTAGTTGAGGAGTTACTTTAACATTTGTTTGTAGTGATGGTGTTACAACTTCAGGTAGAAGGTCTTGTTGCTCCCCTTCTCAATATCCTCTACTTTTTCTTCTACTTTGGGTAATCCTTCCTACATTATGTGTCAGCTTTTGTTGGTGTAGGATTTAAAATTAGGTTTAGAGTAGTGGTACCTGCTTCATCAAAATTTTTGGAGTTTTTAAAGTCCTAGTAAAATTGATTCTCATGGAATATTATGTACCTACTTTAGATGATTCTCTTTCGTTCATGATACAATAGCTTGTATCTAAATTCCTTACCTCTATAATTGATAAAGATACATGGAGTAGACATTGTGTCAAGCTTTTGTCTCACCTCCTTAAATATGTGTGCGAATACTTTGCATCCAAATATTCTCTGGTTCAAGTGGAAGACTTTGGTGCCAACCACTTATGTTCTGAATTTTCAAAGTTTTGTTATGTTGATGGTGATCAGTTGATTATGTAATAGGTTGTCTGTATAGCTTCTCCCTAGAATGGCTTAGTTAGCTTAGCTATACTGAACATAAATCTCACTAATTCCACAATGATTTGGTTCATTCTCTTGCCCACTCCCTTGTGTTGAAGGGTAAGTGAGACCGTTTTCTCGTGACTACTATCGTGCTCAATGTAGTATGTCTTAGGGGGGTTTATTTAACTGCACTTGTTTGGCATTTTGTTGGCATGTTTCCTGTGATATCTCTGATGATATCTTGTGTGATATCTGAGATATGTATCATATATTCTGTGATATCTTGTATGATATCTCAGATATGTGATATTTGTTTTGTGATATCTCCAACGATATCTCTAGTGATATTTTTTATGATATTTGAGATATGCCTCAATATGAACACAGTTAAATAAGTTGCATTTCTAGCATATATCATGATATCAACTAGTACCTTAATAGTCATCAATGATCTGGGGCATTCATCTATGCTATGATATTCCTAAGGCCTAGGGATTTTATAGTACCTTTGTTGTATATGCATTTGTGTGGTATCAAATGTTGCAAAATTGTATGTATAATACCCTCATTTCCTTGTTAAATAACATAATTGAAAGATCTTGAGAAGACTAAAAGGTCCTCAGAAGAATTTCATAATCGATGCAATGTAGCCCTAGCAAAAATTGATTGTTAGGAGTGCTTCTTGCAACCATATTATTTTCTCCCTTGGTGAACTTGCAAGATATCAGAAGAGGGTAGTGGATGAAAGGTCGGATTATCCAAAAGTGGGGTTTTATAATTCAAAATTGGGCCAAGTAGATGAATGGGTTAGATCTTCCAAGGCAGTTGGACTCAAAAGTGGGGCTTCATAGCATTCCTCTTGCTAGATGGCAGGAACAATGCAGGGCTAAATGTACAAGAGGAGTGCTCACAATTTGGTGATCCATTCCACTCATCTGTTAAATAATAAATATATAAATACTTGCTATATAAACAATTCGATAAACAAAAATAATGCATAACCTATTTTTTGTATATATATTTTATATTAAAACAGTTAAATGCCTGATAATCAAACCATAACAAATGGAATGGGAAATGATTTTTAGACTAGGAACTGAACTCGCGAACAAAAACGGTACAGTAGTGGTTTTCCATGGAACCGGATCAAAACCAAATTGCCTGCACCCCTAGCCCAAGTTCATCAAACTGGAACCCATCTGTCATGTCGGCTTTCGTTACTTAAACCAACAATAGGATCCGTATTGTAGCCATGCCTATATCTAAACTGTTGATCAGATTCTTAAGAATGTAGATTTGGACATACTTTTGATTCCTGGAGCCAAATTGCTACAGTAGAATCATTATAGGCCCATATTAAAAGAGAGAAATATATCCTGTTGAATGACCAATCGATAGTACTTAGCAAATAAAAGGTTCACCTTAGATAAGTTGTGAGGAGAAAATCTCACATATCAAATAATTCTAGCCTTTGGATTCGTTATATTATCATAGACACCAACAATGAGGATTTCCAACTTTAGTTTGATTTCTGCCAAATGGAGTGGTACATTTGGTGGGACCAGCAGCCTGATTAATGGCGTTTCATTTGTGGCACATTCGAGTTTCATTAAGCGGTCCCCATCATCAATGGCCGTGCGGCAAATTTGGACCTTCCATTAAGCGGTCCCCATCATCAATGCCCATGCGGCAAATTTGGACCTTTCATTAAGCGGTCCCTATCATCAATGGGTGTGCGGCAAATTTGGACCTTCCATTAAGCGGTCCCCATCATCAATGGCAAACAACAAATAAGATCCCATAGATAATTACAACCTTCCATTAAAGCGGTCCCCATCATCAATGCCCATGGAGGAATGCAAACCCTCCTAGGGAATGTTGAAAATGGCCTCTTTCCCCTCTCTCTCTCTAAAAAACGCAGTTTTTTTTTTTTCATTTTTCTCTCTCTACAAGAGGAGCAAATATACACTTGAATCTACATTTGGCATATTTGAAATAACACCAAACATATCAACATGACAAAAGTTAAATAAAGTGCACATCTCACATATGCCACATATAATGCGATTAAATAAGGTGCACATCTCACATATGCCATAAATAACGCGATTAAATAAGGTGCACATCTCACATATGCCACAGATAACGTGGTTAAATAAGGTGCACATCTCACATATGCCACAGATAACGCGGTTAAATAAGGTGCATATTTGAGATATGCCGTGATATCTCAAAAACGCCATACATATGCCATTAAATAAACCCCCCTTAAACTCTTTAAAGGGGTATTCACCTCCATTGTCTATTCGAAGACACTTTAACTTCTTCCCCATTTGACTCCCCACCATCGCATAGAATCCCTTGAAGTTTCAAATACTTGGTCCTTACTTTTTTACAAAAGTATATCCACACCCTCTTAGATGCATCATCTATGAAAGTTACAAAAGTTTTATTCTTGCCTAGTGACTTTACTTTCAAGGGTTCACATGCATCTGAGTACACAAAACTCAATAGTTCTTTTCTTTTATTAGGAGGAGAAAAAAATGCTCTCTGTGTTGCTTGTCAAATAAACAATGGTTACATGGTTTAAAGTTATATCTTTTACAACTTTAAGTAGCCCTTTTATCCCATGTGGCTGAGCCTCTTGTGTCATAAGTTTGATGATGCGTCGTCTCCTACTGCATTGAGATAATCTTTCTATAGTTAAAGTATGAGTCAGGTTTGTGCCAGCTTCATTTCTCCTGGCCTTTTCATTAAATAAGGCATCCTTAACCATAACCATGACAAGTTTATTGTCTAGAGCTAAATTATTGAGAGAAATACTAGGGTCTCTCATCTGCTAGGTAGGGTACTTACTAGTAACAGGGCATGCTCTTCATCATCCAAGTATAGCGTAATAGATCCCAACTGATTCACCAAATCGTAAAATTCATAAGTGTGCTTAGTGATAATTGTTCATCTCTTTAATTTCAAATTTACAAACCTTCTCATTGTTATAAGTGGTCTTTGCCTAATACATGTTCTCTAGCTATTTCAAAGAATATAGGTATTATCTAATTATGCTGCATGGTGAAAGACATTATAGTTGATCCATTTTAAAGTTTTCTTAGGTTTTGGTCCCTCATCTTTTAACGGGTTATACTGTAACGATCCTAATTTTTAAATTATACTTTGAAGGATTATAAATTAACTTTGATGAATAGAAATGAGAGAATCTTCATATTTAGGTTTCATTGAATTTATAGTTGGATTGTACTCGAAAAGACGATTCCAATGACACCAAGTTTGCAAAAATCGGAGTTCGGATGAAGGATATATGAATGTTTGAATATAAAGGGCATTTTGGCAAAAATAAGAAGAAGAAAAAACGAAAACCATAAACATAAGGGGGCCAAATTGATATTGGCACCCCTCCTCATTTAACTGAATGAACAAACCATTCAGTATGTTCTCCAAAAGCCTGATAGAAACTGGACGAAGGGGAGTGGGAAAGAAGAAGAGGAAGAAGAAAATGAGGAAAGGAGAAGAGAAGAGAAGAGGAAAAGGAGGAAAGAAAGAAGAGGAAAGAGGAGCCCGGTGCCTGAAAAACCTGGCACGCCGGTGGGAGCAAGAAGAAGAAACGAGGATTTTCTGGGTCACCAAATCCTAGGTTGTTGCTGGAGACGATGCTGGCTCGGATCGATGATCCGAGCCAGTCATGTTGTCTAGCACGGTGAAATGAACAAAACCCCCAAGGTGATTGGGGAATTCGACGAGATTTGGATCGTCGATCTACGAGGAGACGATGCGCAACAGACTCGAAAACCCTACAGGTGAAAGTGACGACCAATTCATCTCATCCAATGGTGGAAAATGCATAAAAACGCATCTAGAAGATAAGATCTACAAAACCCAACTCTTGATTTTTTATTTTTGGCTAAATACGTACGATTTTATACAAGATCTAAGTTTAGGGACGATCTAGCGGTCCATTTTCTGATCTAAGCTTAGGGATAGAAAATTAAAGACCTAATGTAGCTCAGATCACACAAAATTTGTTAATCTAGGATGAAAACTAATCAAACAATCTCAACCGTTCGATTAGGTGCTGTTTGCAAGTAACTTCTTGACGTCTGATCAATAATCAGATGCCACGGATGTGTTCTAAAACTTTGAATTAACTAATATACGATAAAAATTAACAGATCTAGATGAAAATTGATTAATAATCTGGACGTATGGTTGAGTAGTAAAGGAATAGGGACTTAACAATGGCTAATCTGTGATCAGATGCCACCATTGCATCCCTAAGCTCAAATTAACATTAGATGAGTGAAAAAATAATAATTCCCTAATCCATTAGTAAAAATGTTAAATAACATATTGAGATCGAGATCCGACCACTTAATCTTGTGGTAAAACCGTAAATTTAGATATCGATGACTTTTGACCAATGGTTCCAAACAAACCAAAGCCTTTGATGGATCAAATTCTTCCCAAACGATTTTGAACGGTGTCCAGATGATACACACTTCCATCCTAGGCAATCATCCTTGAAAGTTAGATCGTAATACTATATTTAAAAATCATTAAAAGAGAGATGAGGATAAGGATTGGACCTTGAAATCTTAAGTTAGTTTATCATGATTTATTAGATTAAATCTTCAGATCTAGAGCTGTCTATCAATGGGGTTAAGTGAATAGTAAGTGCGAATCTAAAACTATGGATCACTAATTGGTAAATGGATGATGGATCTAAGACCTACTTGATCATGTATTCCTCCATGGAATAGATGGTCAACGAAAAGTTAAGCGGTTTATAATGACCTAAGCCGTCAAACTTTGATTAAAACAAAATTCTTATGTACTCAATTGTATATGATTCAACATTGACAAGATCTTTGTAACATCAACAAAGGAGATTGACCTATAAGTCAAATTAAAGAAGGAACGTGGCCAATCTGGGAATTTCACTTAAGAGGTAGGTGGTTTTAACATCTAATTGCCATTAAGAGTTTAACTAATCAAATTGTTTGCTCATCATGTTTTCTAGTCAAGGTTACTTGATTATCATGAGAATTACATTACATCATGTTACCTTGCTTTTAGCTTTAAAAGAATGCTAGATTTACAAATGCGGTATGTGTGATTATATAAGTGTGTGTGTGTGTGTATCTTCATAACTAGAATGCATATTTTATATGACGTATGAAAGTGATGTTATTACTTCTATTACGTGCATTGTGTGTTTTTGAAAGAAATGATTTCATTTGAAATGCATCAATCCCATGTTTTGAGATTGAGTTAAAGAAATTCATGATTTTGCATGAGATTTATACATTATATGATTTAAGATCATTTGAGATTGAGATATATCTTTATTTAGGCTAATGAGCTTGGTGGATACTATGTTGAGAGGTTATATAGGGTGGCATCCCGGCCTCTAACCACCAAAGTGGTAGGTATCCATGCCTAAAGTGGCATCGGTTTTCTCGACTGCTGTGGTAGGAATAACCATTAGAGGTGGATACGTCACCCTTTTGAGACTTATCCATAGTCGCTATGGAGGATGCGGTGGCTATTCTCTAGATATTGGCGAGGCACGATTCAGTGATCTGGTCGTGAGCATAGTGTGTCATAGGATTTCTGTTTTGTGATCCCACATAGATGGGCTTGTGACCAACTGGTGGATGTGTTCGCCGGGTGCATATGTGCACCTGATGATGTTGTCGGTTAGGGATTGCCGACGTTCGTGGTTTAATCGATGACTACTTTAATACTTTGAGGCTCTTATGACATTGAATTTATCAAGTTATATGCGTATCTTTCACATAGTTCTCAAGTTATGCTTACTTGTGATTTTTTTATATGTTTTATAATATAATTGACTTGAGATTACTATGATGATTTAATCATTTGGAAAAAATATGTATTTAAAGTGGTGCATGTTTTATATTGACACTATTTGAAATGTTTTAGCATGAAATCGTGAATTGAGATTGGCCGGTAGCTTAAATCATGTTTCTTATCCTTGACTTGATCATTCTATTCTTTAGAAATTACATGAAAAAAGACTTGAGATGCTGTTTAGAATTGCATGAAAAACTTTGTAAAATAGATGTGGAAACTGCCTACACAAGCGCAAGCTTGCTGAGACATTGTAGGTTTGAAGAAATATAACAGGGGAGCAGAGGGTCATGCTAGAGAGTTCAAGATGACAAATTAGGTATATCAAATCAGTTTGCATTATGGTTAATTTAAATAGTAGACTAAAGTAACACTTTAATCTAATATGACTTTACTTTATTGATATGTAGACATGTAACTTGAGGTCGTGGTTGTGTGGCTGTGACTAAATTGATCTTGACAAGTATATTTTAAGTCGTGGATGTTTCTTTGGTTTTCATTTATTGTGATTTTTAAAATACTCAGGCGTGCTTGTAAATGTGATGGAATGGAGATGGAGTCTCCTGTATTCTTATTTTTATAAAAAATTATATCTATCAGGTACTTCGCAATGACATGCGATAAATGTCTAATGTCTAAAAAATAGAGAAAACTCTGCTGGATTTTTGGTAGAAATGTAGTGCTCATTTCTCCAACAATCCTTTTTGAGAAAAGAAAAATGACACTCTAGGTTTTTAAAAAGGTCTTTTCATGAAAAATGTTTTTCATTATTTATTTTCTAAATATTTAGGGCTTGATATTTCAAAAAGAATTACAAAAATGTATTATAAAAAAACCTGGGTCGTTATATATATATATATATATATGTCTTTGTAGTACAAAATATGATGACCCATGTTTTCGCATGCATTTTTTATGAAAAAATAATTCCTAATGTGCAATTGATCCCTATTTAAAAAAAACAAATTTGTAAAAATAATGCAATAAAAATATTTTCCTTCTAAATTCATTTAAAAAACCTCGGGTGTCAATAACCTTCAAGAAAGCAAAATAGCTAAAAAAAATTTATAAAATAAAAATAAAAATTCATGGATCCTAGATCTAGCCAATTACAACTCACAATCCACTTGTAAGAATTATATATACATGTCCAAAAAAGATAACCCATATGTGTACATTGTTTTTATAGTTTGTTGAACCCTTGTCTTCACGCAAGATTTGCATCTACCTCGATTGCTGTCTCAGGTCAAATTCTTCATAGTCCTGAGATATTATAAACAAATTTACAATCTCTTAGCAAGCTTGTGCTTGTGTAGGTAATTTCACATATACTGTACCAATTTTAGAAATATAATTCTAAACAATAATTTAAACCTTACAGTTTTAAGAAATAAGATCATTCAAGTCAATGTCAATTCAGTATTATAATTTCAAGCTAAAGACATTTAAGATAAAACATGCACAATTTTGAATATATGTTTTTCAAGTGATCAAGTCCACATAATAATTTTACATAAATTATAATATAAAATAAAATCATAAATGTAAACAACTTTTAAATCATGTAAAAGATCCATCATCTAACTTGATAAGTCAAATTCAGAAGATTCTCAAAATATTAAAGCAATAATAGGTTAAATCATGACATCAGCGATCCCATACCAACAATATCATCCAGTGGACATATGCAACTTGGCGAACACATCAGCTAATTGGTCATAAGTGCTGATCTAAGAATCATCATCAATCTCATCATGCATAGTATCACAAAGCAAATATCTCATGGAACACTATCCTCACAACAAGCTCATTGAATTGTTTGTCTCAGGTATATAGAGACAAGCCACTATAGCATCCATGATGACTTCAAATATATCTTGAAAAGGATGTCGTGAATACCTCCAGTAGTCATTTCCTTACCACAACTTAAAAAAAGAATAAGTGCCTCTTTGGGCAAAGATGCCTACCACCTTTAATGGTTAGAGTCCAAACCCATACAACCAATTAGCATAGTGCCCACTAGGCTCATTAGTTTGAACAAACATATATTTCAATTCAAATGTTATTTTATTATATAACATATATCTCATTCAAAACCATGTATTTCTGTAACTCATCTTGAAATATGAGATTGCTGCATGTAATAGAATACGTGATATCATTTTCATTTTCAAGATAAAAGTAAGAATCGTGGATATAAATTTATACATAGCCCACATACCTCATTTATAAGTAATTTGTATTCTTTTAAAACCCAAAAAATATAACATGACAATCTATCAATTATATTAGAGTTGTGTAATTTCAAATGGAAAGCTTGATGATCACATAATCAATATGGTTTAATTATTTAAAATCTAAATGTTTTAATAAAACTGATGACATACTCAAAATCTAAATGGAAAATAGATGCTAAAACTCACTACCTTGAATACGGTTATCCCAATTCTTGTAATGCTCAATAGGCTTAGTTTGCACCAATCAGCATCTCTGTCAATACATATTTACATTGCAATGTCATTCTCTTACTTACGATTTCTTAATTGTGACTCATTTAACCTTAGATCATCATTAACATAATGATCCTACCTTTACTATTTTCTCATTATAGGTATTCCTCTTTGTTTTTCCATAATATCAAATCTAGGTTGCCGATTAAAGATCAATGGTCCAGATCTTCTAATCATTCTTAATTTTTATTAATCTCTGACTTATAGATAGTCCATTTCATATCTCAATGTTTGATTTGTTGAATATGAAGGTTGGATTGAATTTTAATTGGTCAGATCCACAGTTCCCAATCATTCTTGCATCAAATTTCTAATCTAAGGCCATTAGAGTATTTAAACTATTAAAGTTGCTCTAATTAATAGTTTAAATAACCCAATTACTCTTGAAGTCCAATCCACCCTAATGACACCTATATTTTTTAAGCTTTCTATAATTTACTAGACATAATATAAATACAAATTTAATTTAATTAATTTAAATAAGTTTTGGTGGTGATCTTACCTCTAATTGCTAAAATTCAAGTATAATGCGTTGTTTGAGGTGGTCTGATCGATTCTGCTCACCTCTGATCTCATCGATCTAGGTTGTACCAAGTCTTTATGATGACCTAGATTTTTAAAACACTTTTTCATGTTTATTTTCAAAAAAATGGTGCCCCTAATTTAAAAAAAATCTAAAACAGCGAAAAGCATCTTCTTTAAAATTCATTTTCAAAAGCCCGAATGTCACTTTCATTCTCATACCATACATATATATTATTTATAATATATATATGTGCATTTCTTGAAAAAAAGACCCATTTAGTGTTTCACTTACATAACCCTTATAAGTATTATATGAAATGTCCAAAGTTTACAACCCAAATAACTAACTACACAATACAAAAACTTTAACAAATTGTATACCTTAGTACAGAAGTATGGTTGCTAATGTCCCCATATTGTGCCCATCTTCTCCCGTTTATGAAATTTAAATATAAATTAATAATTCCATAATAATTTGAATATCCACTTCCATCACATTCATTTTGAATGAAATATAAAACATGATTCATAATCCAATAAATCATTGATAATTCAAATATCCATATTCATCATTTTTCATTTGAATGAGATAATCCAATTCCGTAAACCATACTCTATATAGTAAGTCTACCCTGTAATTCGCCAATATGAAAACTTTTATGAAAGTACTCCCTCAATAATTCATATACATATATAAGTATACCATACATATAGAAATTGTTAAAAATGATACAAAACTATAAATGTCATCAAAAATAATATTATAATATCCATTCTTAGACTATACTAGGTCCAATATCTATATCCCTTATCGTACAGGGTCCATAATCCTCCAACCTCTACTGGTATATCAAAATATAATATCCATACCCCTCACTATACAGGGTCCACAAACATCCAGCCTCAGCTAGTAAAACAATAATGATAATATCACATATTGGTAATGACCTCATACCAAACATATCATCATGTTGCCTCACAGGCATATCATCATATCACAAGGCATATCATCATGCCGTATCATCGGCACTATAATGCATAAAATATAAGGACTACTATGCATTGTAGTCTCAATCCATAATAGCACACCTGGATGACTACACAGGTAATCCACTGATACCACAGCGAAAAATAATGTAACACTGCCCATATGGGGAGACATAACTTTCACAGTAGGGAATTCCCATAATTGCCCTACTCAACTTTTAGCCAATCTTTGGGCAAGGCATCATACATATATTATTAGTTTCCGGTGAGCGGGTGGCCAACTATAACAGCCCGAGGGCCCACACCCTACAACGATATTGTCCGTGCCAGAGTGCCCATACACCCCGCACGGTTTTGTTCTTCCCTAGTTGCCCAGGGAAAAGGCCTCGTTCCGTGTATCAAATTGCACAGCGGACACGATATTGTCCTCTTTAGGTCCCTCACCACTCCGGGCTTCACCCCTTAAGGTTTTGTTTCCTTAGGTCCCTCACCCCTCTTGGGCTTCACCCTTCGAAAGGCCTCATTGCAAGGGAAGTCCTCATCACTCTTATCAAGAGCCCAGTAACTTTCCCCCTAGCGATGTGGGACTAACTCTCAGTCTTTCACCTTGCCTAGAAGCCTGCCAGCCCTCTTGGCCCGCCCTCATCGGCCAAGGCTTCACAACCTCTCCCTCTTAGGGGACACGCGTCCCCGCGTGTCTTACCACACACGAGCGCCCACGTGCGGCTAGCCACCCACACCGGGTCGGGGTTTGGCTCTGATACCACTTGTAACAGCCCGAGGGCCCACACCCTACAACGATATTGTCCGTGCCAGAGTGCCCATACACCCCGCACGGTTTTGTTCTTCCCTAGTTGCCCAGGGAAAAGGCCTCGTTCCGTGTATCAAATTGCACAGCGGACACGATATTGTCCTCTTTAGGTCTCTCACCACTCCGGGCTTCACCCCTTAAGGTTTTGTTTCCTTAGGTCCCTCACCCCTCTTGGGCTTCATCCTTCGAAAGGCCTCATTGCAAGGGAAGTCCTCATCACTCTTATCAAGAGCCCAGTAACTTTCCCCTAGCGATGTGGGACTAACTCTCAGTCTTTCACCTTGCCTAGAAGCTTGCCAGCCCTCTTGGCCCGCCCTCATCGGCCAAGGCTTCACACCAACCCTCATACTCCCCTACCACAGCATCCCAGGTGTTGAGTGTTTTTTGCAAGTACACGGCTGTTGTAGTATAGCTACGCAAATACGGGTCGATTTCCACAGGGACTCGACTTAAATGTGGAGTTTACACAAATTTCAATTAATAAAAATAAAAATAACAGAAATAAACTAATAATAAAAGAAAATTTCATATTTATTTAACTGCTGAAATGTACAGGATTATTTATTCAAAAGACAACAGAAAATAAAACTAAAAGGCGTCCTGGATAAGCTTGTCCTTGGATTGCACTGTCCCTAAATAGTCAAAATATGAATAAAACAAAATCGGGACATAGATGTAATTAAAGTGAGGACACAGTTGGAATTAAATCGGGGACACGGATGGAATTCTTCTGGGGACACAGATGGAATTTTTGACAAAGGACAGAAGAGGAATTAAACTGGGGACAGAGTTGTAATTCCTCAGATCTGCCAAGGGCAGACCTGTAAGTTTATGGGGTTCTGGTTTTTAACAAAAAACCAGGAAAAAAAATGATGGAGAAGAAAACCATAGAGGGGGAAGAAGAGAGGAGAAAAGAGGAAGGAAGGAGAAGGGAAGAGCAAGGAGAAGAAGAAGGAGGGAGAGGAAAAAGGTGAGGAGAAAACCCGATTTGGGTTTTCTCTACTGTGGCTGTTCGGTGAAGATGGTAACGCGGGAGAGAATGAGAGATGAGGGAAAAGAGGAACCCGGAGGGAAGAAGAAGAAGAAAGTGCTAGCAATAATGGAAGAGAGGGGAGAACGGTGAAGGGGAATGGTCGGAGTGGATGGAGGGAAATTGGAATCTGGGCAATGGATGAGAAACCAGTGCTGGAGATGAAGAGCAGACGAAAAAAAAGAAAAACCCACTTCCGGTTATCTTCCACAAAGGGGTGCGGTGAGCAGAGATGATTGGGATAGGGAGGTGGGTGGTATAGAGAGAGAGAGAGAGAGAGAGAGAGAGAGAGAGAGAGAGAGAGAGAGAGAGAGAGAGAGAGAGAGAGAGAGGTGCGGCGTTGGTATGGTTGAGAAGAGAAAGAGGGGTTCAGGCTGGGGGTGCGTGAGAGAGGGAGAGCAAGAGAGAGGTGGAGAGGAATAGTCCTTCTACCTCTTCTCTCTCAAAAGGAGAAGAAAGAAAAACGAAAATGGGAAGAGGAAGAGGAAAAAAAAAGGGAGAAGAAGAAGGGAAGGAAAAGAAGAGGAAGACAGATGGGAAAGAGAGGAGAACGAGAGAGAGAGGTGGAGAGGAATAATCCTTCCACCTCTCTCCTCAAGGCGAAAGAGTAAAAAAGAAGAGGAAGCCCTAAATCCAACCCCTCCTTCCTTTATAAGGGGATTTGCCATCACTGGTCAACTTTGCCTAGATTTTCCATTATTGCCCAAATTTGGTCAGATTTGCCCAGATTTGTGGCGTGGGACCCATCAAAATAAGTTAATCTGAATCGTCCAATGCACTTTGGCTTATCTGCAAAATACAAGATTAGAATTATCTTATGTGGATAATTAGCTATAATGATCATCCGATCGTTAACTTTTCAAATTAACGGTTGGATGATTGATTATAGCTAAAATTCACAAAATTACCTTATTAAATGATCCAATAAAATATTACTCTAAGGTTATTTTTGACAAAATTAAGGACTCAACACACCCCTCAACCAGCATTTTGCTAGTCTCTAGCAAAACATGCGAAAAATTATTGAGGACAAAATGATCGTCATTTTCGTAGGTACTCATGGTTGCATTTAGCGTATGCAACAAGCTCTTAAACCCCTAGGTTACCCCTATTGGACGAGTTAGGCCTCGTGAGGGTTTGCAATGAATATACCCACAAAATTCTAAAAATATCATTTTCAAGTCAATTCCCACTTCTTCTTCTTCTTTTCAAATAAATCTATCACTTTAGCATGTGAATGAAAAATTCACAACTCTACCTATATGCAATAGGCATTCCAATTTAGCTTAGTTCTTAAAGTGTGTGGGTGGATGCAGTATACATATAACATAATCTTTATATTTGAATAGACAACAACTTTCAACTCCATTTGAAACATGTTTTGACCTCAATCCTCACTAATGACATACACTCAAAAATAAAGTCTCTCAAATAAGGGTTCAAGTCATATCTCTCTTAAATATGTGAGCAGAGTCAATAAAAGCAAATTTTATCTCACATACGCTCATAAAGGAAGAGGAGATACTATGGAATGTAGTTTTGATCCCTTTAAAAAGATGCCATTACCTTTGAACTTTTAGAATTATTATTCTCCAAATCCTATATTTTCATATCCTCATTAAGACTATATTTACCCTAAAATCATTAGGTCTTTAACTAGGACAACATGAAGGCTTAGGACAGGGTACAAAAGAAGAGGTAAAAGAGTATTCAAAGTTTCTTCAATAAGAAGTAGAGGTCTTCTAAAGTTGACAATTCTTTCTTTACATTGCTTGTACTAAAGTGAATATTTCTTTTTCCACTTTTCTTTGCATTCTCCAAACTTTTCTTTATTTTATTTTTTTCACTTGAATCTCTTTTGAAGAAAATTTCTTTTCTCAATATTCACTTTCCTGCTTTGATTGCAACTAAAAAGTATATTTTGATTCATCTCTAACTTATCTTTTGAAGAAATAGGTAATGGATATATTATAGTAGGTAATATGGGTTAAGGTTAGTTGGGTGAGAAAAAGAAAAGGCTTATATAAAAAGCTCAAATTGGTTGACTAGTGGTAAAAATATTTTTGGGTTGGCTTTATGTCTCTAGGTTAACAAAGATGGCCTAAATTATTGTCTAGGTTTTTTTTATTATAATCTATCAGATTCAATGAACTTCCAGAATTTTAAAGTTAATACTCTAACAATTCAGGTAATTAGCCGAACTTAAAAGTTGATGGGATCAAGTTTCTTTAAGCACACTGAAGAAAATTAGAAATATTTATAACCTCTCAGAAAGAATGAATGGCTCTAAAGCTTACTTAGGTTATAGGTCTACACTGAATTTCTTCAGGATTTCTGAATCATTGCTACTCATCAATTTGGATTATCCATATGCAAGTGCGTGTTCATATGTGATATGAGACCTAGCTTTACTGGAATGTTTTAGAAAATAAGTAAAATGATAAATTAGTCATGTTAAGGTCCATTAATAAGCCAAAGTTATTATACTCTAGGAAATGACCTAAAAAATTATTTTTAAAATTTTAAATTATTTTTGAAAAATTAAGAAAATCACCTAAAAACCTAAAAATTAGAATTTAGTAGAATTCTACACCCCCCAACTTGAAAGAAACATTGTCCTCAATGTTTAAACAGTAGGATGATAATAATGCATTGAGAAATTTGAAATTAATTAGGGGATGTATAAAAAGAATATTTGAAAAAGAAAGAAGAAAGAAAAAATAAGGTACACAATTATTACAGAGGAAATTTTTTTTCAAAGGAAAACAATGTTACTGAGCTCGAAACTTCCCTAGGTCCCATACAAAGTGAGATGGATAGGCCTCTGAAAATGATAGATTAGTGAATTTATCTCGCAATTTAAAATTTTTTATTTTATAATAAGGCAAGATAAATTTATCTCCAGGCTGCTTCTCATAATTAGAAACAATTGTGGAAGTTTGATGCAGCCTTTTTGGAAATGGAGCAAGGATGTCATACTCCTCGGTGGGTGTGACAAATTTGTCTCTTTTTCTAATAGGTTTGAGCACTATTTCAACCATTTTAAGACCAAATTTCTCAATTTTGTTACTACTAGGAATAATGGTAATTGCCTTTATTTATTCCATTCTTGTAAGTGAAGAATTAATCTCACCTACCACATCAATATCATCAAGGTTTTCATTAGGTGGAATAGGACATTGACCTTGATCAGTAGTTTGCATCATTTGGGACATCATATCCTTCAATTCAATCATGGAATTTGTGTTCTCTTTCAATTGGCCTTGAATTTGAGCAATTTTCTTCTCTTGGTTTTGCATGTGTTGATGGAAATTATCCTCGACATTCCTCTTATGTGGAGGAAGGTAAGGTCCAAGAGCAAGTGGTTCTTGTTTTTGGTGATAGGGTTGGTATTGGGCCTTGTGTGAGACATGTTCATTTCGATGATTACTCAAATTAGGACTATATGTCTCTGAAGATGGGGAAAATTGTTTCTCATAAAAATGTGTCAGTACATAAAGTGCATCCTGAAATGCAGGAGTAATAGGACATTCCTGAGTTGGGTGCGTATTACTTTCACAAGTATTACACACCTGTTCGACTTTCTTAGAGGAAAAACTACCCATTTCCATGGCCTCTGTTCTAGCTAGGGATGCTGTTTTCATATCATCTTTTTCAGTCGTAGCATTAATGTCTCCCCTAGCGAATGTGGTGGTGAACTTAGGCTCACTTGAGTAACCTACTTTTTTCTAATGAGCCCAAGTTTGTGCACTCTCTACCAGCCATTCCAAATACTCTTTCGCCTCTTTTGGTTGTTTATTTAAGAAATTGCCATTACACATTATTTCAACAAACTGGCGCATATCAGAATGGAGTCCTTCATAAAAGAAGCTAATGATACGCCAAAGTTCATATCCATGATGGGGACAAGTTAACAACAATTCCTTGAATCTTTCCCAACATTGATAGAAAGTTTTTTTTATCCTTTTGGGTAAAATTCATTATGCTTCGATGGAGAGCATTAGTCTTATGTATAGGAAAGAACTTATTTAAGAACTTCCTAGTCATTTCTTGCCATGTTCGTATGAAATCTGATGGCATTGAATGAAACCACATCTCAGCTTTTTCCATTAAAGACAAAGGAAATAGTTTGAGTCTTACAATATCTAATTCAATGTTTTGTGTATGTTGGAACATGCACACTCCATCGAATTCTTGTAAATGCGTGTAAGGACTCTCACTATCCAACCCATAAAATTTTGGAAGTAATTGAATTACTCCAACCTTTATTTTAATCATACCAACATTTGGAGGTAAGTTTATACATAAAGATATGCTGGTATAATTAGGTTGTAAATGGTCTTTTAATGTTCTTCTAGGAGAAATTTCATTGTGCCCATTATCCTCCTGTGATCTATTTTGGTCCCACTGCATGTTATAATTCCTTCTCCTATTTCCATATGGTTGAGAATGATTCCTCCATTGATGTATATTATCATTGAATAGAGGTGGAGGATCATTAGCATCAAAGAGAGGATTATACCCTTCTCTATTAATGCTAGGGTACCAATTATTATTTTGGTCAGTGTGCAGATTTTGAACGAAACTGACCATGTCTTTTTTCCTTTTCTCTTTTTGTTGTTGTTGTTGTTGTTGTTGTTGTTCTTTTTGTTTTTATCTAACTAATGCAACCTAAATGCTAATGATAGGGCACAAAAATTCAAACACCCCTAAAGCTAGCAAGCAGAAATTTGATTATCTTAGAATAGCGCGGGGGAGAAGCTTTTAGATTAGGCTAATCTAAAGCCCCTCCTCTCTTTCAGACTTACCCCACTGCTTACCAGTTAGATCCTACCTAACTAACCACTTCACACCCTCCTCAGCTAGCCGTAGGTAGTCTGAGTCATCGAATGTGCTAGCAGAGCTAGTAGTTTAAAAACCAGCGTAGTCGGTTAAATGGGGTCCACTGGGGTGGCAATAGGTCGCCTCCTTTCAAGAGGGTCCTATGAGCATGTGGTGGACCCTATAGGTCTCTTCTAATTAATTTTAAATTAAATTGGAAGGTTGAGATACATGCTTGTGGTGATTATCCTAAGTAGGCCAAGAGGTGGTGATGAAATTCACTCTTGATCTTGTGGGGTCAAGTGCCCTTACTAATTAATTTTTCCATTCCATGGCAATTCGGTTAACATATAATCACCTTAAAGCAATTAAACATGTCCTAAAAATGCAAGAAAAAAAATCAACAGCTAATGCAAACCCTAAAAATGCAACATATATCGAATGTATTCTATATGCTTTTATACTAACACCCAATGCAATTTTAATCTAATAATGCACCACCTAAACTAGAACTTTAAAGGAGTTCAGAACTTTCTCATAGTGGGGTCCTAAAAAATGGCTTCTCGGACAAGGGTGGGGCCATTTACATTCCACCTCCACTTCCAAGTTACGATGGCCCACCCTTGACCTGTATTATTACAACCTTTTAAATAAATTGTAAAAATAAAATAATTACATGAAATCCTCACTACAATTCACTCAAAATAAATTGCATTTATCCTAATTAAACTCCTTGAATTTCTCCTTTCTTTTTCAATTTTCCTACAAAATAAGAAATTATCAGTAAGTACCAAAAATTAGGAGAAATTAAATTTATGCACTAACAAAAATTTTAAAATACACCTAAAATGTTAAAACAATAAAACTCCTAAAAATTTTAAATTTTTATGAATTTTTTTATTTTTATGAATTTTTAATTAAAATTTATGAAAACACCATTGCGGGTCCCCGGCAATGGCGCCAAAAACTCGTTGAGTGTTTTCCGCAAGTGCACGACTGTTGTAGTATAGCTACGCAAATACGGGTCGATTTTCACAATGACTCGACTTAAATGTGGAGTTTACACAAATTTCAATTAATAAAAATAAAAATAACAGAAATAAACTAACAATAAAAGAAAATTTCATATTTATTTAACTGCTGAAATGTACAGGATTATTTATTCAAAAGACAACAGAAAATAAAACTAAAAGGCGTCCTGGATAAGCTTGTCCTTGGATTGCGCTGTTCCTGAATAGTCAAAATGTGAATAAAACAAAATCGCGACATAGATGTAATTAAAGTGAGGACACAGTTGGAATTAAATCGGGGACACAGATGGAATTCTTCTGGGGACACAGATGGAATTTTCAACAAAGGACAGAGGAGGAATTAAACTGGGGATAGAGTTGTAATTCCTCAGATCTGCCAGGGGCAGACCTGTAAGTTTATGGGGTTCTGGTTTTTAACAAAAAACCAGGAAAAAGAATGATGGAGAAGAAAACCATAGAGGGGGAAGAAGAGAGGAGAAAAGAGGAAGGAAGGAGAAGAAGGAGAAGAAGGAGGGAGAGGAAAAAGGTGAGGCTGGGTTTTCTCTCCCGTGGCCGTTCGGTGAAGATGGTAACGCGGGAGAGAATGAGAGATGAGGGAAAAGAGGAACCCAGAGGGAAGAAGAAGAAGCAGGTGCTGGCAATAATGGAAGAGAGGGGAGAATGGTGAAGGGGAAAGGTCGGAGTGGATGGAGGGAAATCGGGATCTGGGCAATGGATGAGAAACTGGTGCTGGAGATGAAGAGCAGACGAAAAAAAAGAAAAACCCACTTCCGGTTATCTTCCACAAAGGGGTGCAGTGAGCAGAGATGATGGGGATAGGGAGGTGGGTGGTATAGGCAACTCGAGAGAGAGAGAGAGAGAGAGAGAGAGAGAGAGAGAGAGAGAGAGAGAGAGAGAGAGAGAGAGAGAGAGAGAGAGAGAGAGAGAGAGAGAGAGAGAGAGAGAGAGAGAGAGGGGAAGAGGTGCGGTGTTGGTATGGTTGAGAAGAGAAAGAGGGGTTCAAGCTGGGGGTGCGTGAGAGAGGGAGAGCAAGAGAGAGGTGGAGAGGAACAATCCTTCCACCTCTTCTCTCTCAAAAGGAGAAGAAAGAAAAACGAAAATGGGAAGAGGAAGAGGAAAAAAAAAGGGAGAAGAAGAAGGGAAGGAAAAGAAGAGGAAGACAGATGGGAAAGAGAGGAGAACAAGAGAGAGGTGGAGAGGAATAATCCTTCCACCTCTCTCCTCAAGGCGAAAGAGTGAAAAAAAAGAGGAAGCCCTAAATCCAACCCCTCCTTCCTTTATAAGGGGATTTGCCATCACTGGTCAACTTTGCCCAGATTTGCCATTATTGCCCAGATTTGGTCAGATTTTCCATCATTGGTCAAATTTGCCCAGATTTGTGGCGTGGGACCCATCAAAATAAGTTGATCTGAATCGTCCAACATACTTTGGCTTATCTGCAAAAATAAAATACAATATTAGAATTATCTTATGTGGATAATTAGCTATAATGATCATCCGATCGTTAACTTTTCAAATTAACGGTTGGATGATTGATTATAGCTAAAATTGATTTAAAATCACAAAATTACCTTATTAAATAATCCAATAAAATATTACTCTAAGGTTATTTTTGACAAAATTAAAGACTCAACACCAGGCCTATGCTTGTCAAAAGCAAAACTCTTGGGCCTCCATGCTCGGATATAAAATAATAATAATAATAATAATATTAGGCGATTTGCCTATTCATATATGTATATATATATATATACATATATTCATAACAATATCAACATCCTCACTTAATGGGTGATCGTACACTAAGAATATAACTTATAAATTCAGATCATGCTTTTCAGATGATGGTCGTATAATTATAAGCATGAAATCATTATATCATTCTAATTAATTCATTCCACATAATTAACAATTAAAGCATATAAATATACAATTATTCTATATAACGAACAATTTAAATTCTATAATTTTCATGATATTAAATAAGATCATGTTTAAAATATGGATTTTGCAATTTAGAAAAATGCATTCTTAAGATTTCACCTGCCTCATAACAAGTAGCCAATCCCTTTAACATTGTATTCCTTTTTGTTTGTGAAATTTGGTACGTATATGTCAATACATATGTAATACATAGTTATTATCTTTCTTTTAGTAATATATTTTATTTATTTTATTCATGATCATCATAAATTTAGATGATCTTACACCTGATCTTCTTCGATTATAGTTATATTTTCTATAATTTGTTTAATCATTTAATTCTGACCGTTGATCATTAAATTCTAGTTTTGATCGATTGATCTCTCTTATACTTGGTTAATCTGTCATCTACAGACTATTGATTTGTAAATTTGACAGTTAGATCATCTTTTAATCAGTCAGATTAGGGTTTCTGACCATTGTCTATGTCAATTCTAATCTATCTCAGTGTTTAAAGTAGATCTAATCGTTAACTTGGTTAAATCATCTCATCTACTATTGAATTAATCATAATTATATTAAATAATAGTATTTTAATTGGTTTAATTACAAATCTAAGGTTGATGTGTCGATCTAATGTTCACATCTACCTCTGATCTGCCAGATCTATGATCCTGATCTTAATTAGTGTTTTAGATCACCAATTTCAGCCAATTTATATGATCTGATCATCCAAATTGTCTTAATATGTTGCTAAATTACCTAATCGATCATTTCTTAGGATTTGATCACCTTTGATCTAATCCATCTAAGTAATTGTTTATAGTTTCTATATTTTGATTAGTATAAGAATGCTAAAAAGGTTACTAAGAGAATATTAAGTGAGGCTAAACTTAGGGTATATGATGACCTCTATAGTAGATTAGGATCAAGAGAAGGTGAGAAAGATGTGTCTAAACTTGCAAAATTAAGAGAACAATAGGGTAAGGACTTAGACTATATTAGGTATATTAGAAGTGATGATCAAAGGGTACTAATCAAAGATAATGAGATCAAACAAAGGTGTGAAACTTACTTTCAAAAATTGTTAAATGATAATGGCTCTGAGAATATAGGGATTGAAAATGTTGTAAACCTAAATAACATTAGATATTATAGATATAAATGTAGGATGAGAATACCTAAAGTGAAAGAGGCTGTGAAAAAGATGCAATCATGAAAGGTTAAGGGTCTCAATAGTATACTAATAGATGTTTGGAAGGATATGGGAGATACTAGAGTAGTTTGGTTGATCAAGTTGTTTAACAAGATTATAAAATTAAAAAAATGCCAGATGAATGAAGGAAAAGTTCTATTGTACCAATTTATAACCATAAGGGAGACATACAGAGCTACACTAATCATTGGGGGATTAAACTTACAAGCCACATTGTGAAACTCTTTGAAAGAGTGATTGAGATAAGGCTACAAGAGACAAGTGTATTGGAGAACCAGTTTGGTTTCGTGCTTGGGAGGTCTACATTTGAAGCTATTTTCTTATTAAGATAATTGAAAGAGAAATATAAGGAGAGGAGGAAAGACCTCCACATGGTCTTTATTGGCTTATAGAAAGCTTATGATAGAGTCCTTAGAGAGTTAAAATGAAGTCTTTTGAGTGAGAAAGGGGTTTCGCGGGGGTAGATAGACATAATTAAAGATATGTATGAGGGCAGTAACAAATGTTAAGACCACTAATGGCAAGACTGGCAATTTTTCTGTCATTGTGGGATTGCACCAAGGATCGACATTGAGCCCAAACCTTTTCACGTTAGTTATGGATGAGTTAACAAAACATCTGCACGAGGAGATTCCATGGTGCGTGCTATTTGCAGATGGTCTAGTCTTAATTGATGAGACAAAGGAGGTTATAAACACAAAGCTAGAGTTGTGGAGAGAAGCATTAGAATCTAAAGGATTTAAAATCAGACAAACTAAGACAAAATATATGGAATGCAATTTTAGCATGGAGAGGAGTAGGAGTGGGACACTAGTTAAGATTGATAACTAAGAAGTCCTGTAAAAGACCATTTTTGGTACTTAGGACCAATGATTCATGAGAGTGGAGAGATTGAGAGGGAGGTTACTTAGAGAATTTGAGTGGGTTGGTACAAATGGAGATGTGCATCTGGAATTTTGTGTGATCTGTGGGTGCTAGTCAAAATAAAAAGAAAATTCTATAGGATGGTCATAAGGTAACAAGATAGAATTAGGAATAAAAACATTAGAGGAAACTTAGGGATAACACAAATAGGTTACAGGATGAGGGAGATTAGACTTAGATAGTTTGGACATATCCAAAGGAGACCTAAAATGGCACTGGTTAGAAGAAGGGAGGCAATGCAAGTAAAAGGTTCTAAAAGGGCAAGGGCAAGGCCTAAAGGAATGTGGATAAAAGTGGTGAGAAAAGATTTAAAAACTTTAAGATTAAATGAAGCCACGATACTAAAAGGAGGAGAATTGAGGAGCAAGATTCATGTAGCTGACCCTTAATTGGGTTAAGGTCTTGATGATGATGATTTACAATGTTTACAGTATTATAATTACTAATAATTAATTATAAAAACTGTTATATATTAGTTAAGGCTTTAAATTAATAGTTTTAGAATCTAAAATGTGGAATCTTATTAAGTGGGTCTTAGTTAATGTGATTTTACTATTTTGCCTTCATTGAATTTTAAAATAGAATATTTTAATTAAAATAACTAAGAATTATTTGTCTGAACTCCAATTTCAGCATACTTAGTATTGATGGAATTAATTTTCCTTGTAGATTACAAATAGTGATATTTAAAAAGGTTATTTTTATATTTTTCAACAATTATTTCTATAAATTTAAATTCAAGGAATTTAAATTTCTTGTTTTCCATTTTAATTCAATTAATTGTATAAAATATAATAAAAATTTATTTTCTGATCTCCTATATCATTCTCAAATTGTTGTTGTAAAATTATAATTACTTCTCACAAAGTTCCACGTAGTTTATCTAGGATTGGGCTAAATTCTTCAAAATTATCAATTTAATAGGTGTAGTGTATGTTAAATTTATCAGATAAAGGCTCCATTAGTATGATCTTATACTCTTATTCTTTTCTCTTAGAATCATATTAATCTCATATAATTACTTTTTTTCTTTCTTATATTATTTTTACACCTAGAAAGGTTAACAATTTCCTTGTTCACTCGATTGCTTATGACTTCACATTAAGTTAGACCCTAAGTAATTTAGACTTAATTTTGATATAGTTCTTATTCTCCAATGTCTAAGTATTTGCTAAATTTTATTTTATTTTTGGAAACTTACTTATGAGGTATCTCTTTCCCATTCAACATAATTTCCTATACTAGTCATCTCTATAACTATTTCTAAATAGTTTCTTCTCACTTGTTTTAGTTGTATCTCACTTGGACATGCATGATTGGTTATGAAAGGATAAACTTGGGCTCTGTTACCAACTGTGAGGACCTAGGTTTTTAAATGCACTTTTTACTGTAAAACTAAATTCCAATACATGATCAAACTTTATTTTAAAAAAAATATTTTTGTAAAAATAATGTAGTAAAAAATATTTTTCTTTTAAATTCATTTTGAAAATCCTGAGCATCATCTGCCTTCAAGAAAGCAAAATAGCATAATTTTTTTATAAAATAAAAATAAAAATACCTACATCCCAGACATAGCCAGTCGCAGCTCATAGTCTAATTGTAAGAATTACATATATGTGTCCAGAAAAGATAACCCATATAATTACATTGTTTATATGGGCTATTGAATCTTTGTTTTCATCCAAGATTTACATCTACCTCGAATTACTATCTCAAATCAAATTCTTCATAGTCCCAATATATTGTAAACAAATTTGTAATATATCAGCAAGCTTGCACTTGTGTAGGTAGTTTCACATCTCCTATACTAATTATGAACTTCATGGTCAACTAATTCTTATTGTAGGGGGTGTTGACTTTAATTTGATGGCATATGTTTCAAGGGGTTTCATGTAAAAGAGGAACAGATGAAATCCTACCTCACTCTTTATCCTTACACAGCCTCTCCATTGTTGCTCTAGTGCGTCTCCCCCTTGCTCGGTGTCTCAATAGTTTCTGTCCGATGATTATTTCTTCCCTTCGGTCTAATATCTCTATCCCACAAGTGATCTACCCCTTTTTTTTTATTGATCAACGATTGTTCCTCCAATGTAGCCTGCTAGTCCCCTCCCCCTACTGTGCCTCCTTCTCATTTGACATCTTTGCATTGTCTAGCCTTTCGTTGTAAGTTCAGCAAGGAGATACAGGTGTAAAGAGCAGGTGACATTTTCGTTTCAACTTTTTCTGTTTTCTACCTTTTTCTGGCTAATCAAATATCACATGCTCCTTACACCTTCACCAAATAGCTAAAATTACCATTGCTCTCTCTCTCTCTCTCTCTCTCTCTCTCTCTCTCTCTCTCTCTCTCTCTCTCTCTCTCTCTCTCTCTCTCTCTCTCTCTCTCTCTCTCTCTCTCTCTCTCTCTCTCTCTCTCTCTCTCTCTCTCTCTCACACACACACACACACACACACACACACACACACAGATATTGAAGACTGGTGAAACTGCATAGTTGGCTAACCCCCTTTCCTTGTCGATGGTGAATCATCGACATTTGAGCCCCCTCCCCCAACTTTTTAGCTATTTTGATTAGTCTCTCTGATCAATGGCCGCTTGATGCCAGTTCTATCACAAAATGATCGACATCTGCCAATCTTCTTCACCCTTTTCTTCTTCTTCTTCATCTTTTTTTCTTTTTTTGTCTACTCCTTAGTTTCTTCTATGATCAGTAGCTATATTCTCTTCTGTTAATTAGCTATGTGGCCCACTAGTCTCCATTTGTCTTCCTTTAGTCATCCTGGATAGATATGAGGGCTTAGATTTGATCATATTTGTTGAGTATGAATTATCTGTTCATTTGGAGTGTCTCCAAGTTCAAGAAGGCCAGTGTTTCGACAAGTTCCCATTGGATGAACACGTGAAATGGCATAGAGATTCAAGACTCAAAGGAAGAGCTTATCACAAAGTTGGCTTACAAGGTCGTTACTGCAATTTGGCGACAATGTGATGCAGTTACTATGTCTTAGAGGAGTGCTGCAGGTAGATCCATCATAGTTGCTACTCTAAGGTTTGGCTTTGATACCACTGGTTGTTTTAGGATCAGGAACTATCCGATATGATATGATCTAATCAGATTGATAAATAGGGTTGAGAGAGAATCACATGTTCACACATGGACATAGAAATTTTAGTGGTTTGATCGGTGTGATCTACATCTACAGGAAGAAGGAGAAAACACTTTTACTAGTATATACATGGCTTTTTACATTTGAGAGAGATGATTACACTTGTTTCTTCGGATCCTACTTATAGGAGCTCAGAGGATCTTGATTGACTGGATTTTCATCATGAAATAAGGTCCAAAATCAAATCTTGATTTTTTCTGGAAATCTAAAATCTGGTCTAAGATATTCAGTCTCCAAAATTGGTGCACGAAAATCTCATAATCTTGAGAAATCTGACTAATTGGTGAGGTGAATAAGGTAGCACAAACTGGCATTATATGGGTATGGACCCATCACTCGATCCTGTTAATTGGAACCTTGAAGAGAATTTTGTATAGTGGACTGCAAATACTAATAAGCCTAAACCTACCCACAGAAGTAGCATTGTTCTCTTTGGGAATAAGGAGATAAATGACTTATTTATCTCTTTGGAAGCATACATATAGTGAATGAGTCATTTACAAATTTGAAAAGGTATCACCAATACTTGTGAAGATCTTTGAAAGAAAGAATTAGACTTCTCATCTAGGCCTCATGCTTTTTTATGGATTTAAAGAGACTGTAGCATCTTTACACTCATCCATGGTGTTTGGAGTAGTGAGGCAAGCAACTTTATTGGGAGACACTTTATCCTCCATAAGAAAAATAGAAAAGAAAGGGCAGCCTTCACACTGCCTTTTAGAGAAAGTAAAGGAAGTAACTTTTAAATTCATTAAGAATGCCAGTTTGATTTGATCTAAATTCTTCATTCTTAATCTTAATGCCACTGATGGCTTTCCTTATTTTGAAGAGATTTGCTAAAATATGAAACAACTTTCTATTTCTATCACCCCATTTAAGCTAATAATTTCTAGATTTTTGTTTCCAAGCTAGTGCTTACCATCTCAGTGCTGACTTAAAGTCACATAAGGTTTTAACTTCTTCTTATTAATTGAAAGGCTAATAGTTGTGAATAATCTACAATCATAGCTATGTTTAACCTGTAAATCAATATGCTTAAATCTCTATTTCATTCCTTGGAGAATATTTAACTGATTAAATTTTTCTACAAAGCACGTAGCCATCGAACTGTTGTGCCAGATCTTTCACAGATCTGGCAACTAGGATCTCTGGATTTGAGAAATACGCAATAGCACACACACATAACAAGAGACGAGAGGACTTACGTAGTTCAGCCATCTCGGCCTACATCCACAGAAAAAGAGAAAAAACACTATCTGATCAGATTACAAAGGAGGAGGATGATCAAAATCAGATCCTCTCTCAACTCTACTCACACAAACACTATATCTCTTCTCTCTCATCTCTCATCTCTCACCTCTCTCATATCGTATTTATTGTAGTTACAACTATTAGATCGTCAAAGCTGGTGGCTATTACAGTCATCTTTTACGGCATCATCGGCCGTCATTGTTGAACCTCTTGAGTCAGTGTGGTGCCGACCTTTTAGATGTTGGCTATCTTTATCACATGGGCATGGACCATAGTGGGTCCACCCCAACACAAACCAGTAAAAGACTTACTTCGAGCTTCATCGACAACTCTGTCAAAAATGGCATATTTTTGTCATGCAATATTATACATGAAAGGCATGGGAGCTTGGAATCTTTTGTGGAACAAAGTAAGAAAGTTAGGGCAGCGATTAAATGATACACGAGGAAGGTGAAAAATGTTAGAGAGAGGGAAGTTAGCAAGCCAACAAGGATCACACAGGCCTCGATACAACCTTTTCATGACCTTTTTTGCACCATAAGTGGCAATTGGTCCACGTGAAGGGATTTCTAACAAAACCAGGGTCAACCAGACCGAGCCCTTCAATCAACATGTCAAGATCAAGATTCAGGGGATAGGAGAAGCCAAAAGATTCTTCCGCACTGCATGCTTCCCCAATTCAAGTCACCGATGATCAATAGAGGTGCATTAGACTGCTTGTTCTCACAGATATTCGTAAAGATTTCTTCTGATATGTGGTAGAGGACTTGCATAAATGAAAATGGTGCTAGCACATGGTATTCGATAATTATGAAATGCATCTATGGAGATGAACTAAGTTGATTGAGAAGCTAGTCTAATGGTTGCATTACAGTGTCATTCCAAAGCAGAATCATTCCTCTGAAGAGACCATATTGTTCCAAATGGTAATCTTTTTCCACAAACCTTTAGGCAAGAAAGGGTCCTTACAATCAGAAATTCTAGTCTGATATAAAAAGAACATCAGGCGAAACAGAACCATTAATGGATTAATATCTCTCTCCAAAAGATCTTGGTCCTCTAGCATTCCAAAAAACAATCTTCATTGCAAATAAAAGAGTGAGATTGATACGTACCACATGGATGTCAGAATTGACCCATAACTTTATCAGGAGCAGCAGCACGCCCCTTATCTTCGCCTTTGTTGTCTCAAGGAAGATGTACACCAGCTGAACGGCCCTCTCCATTACCAGCATTGCTTCCTCAATTACATTTGGAATATGCCTTCTCCTGAATCAGGAAAAGGAGCCCAAACAAGGTTTTCACTAGATACGTCTTCAAGAGACTGAGAACTTGCATGACAAAAGTGGGTCCCAGAAATACATGGTCTTGTTTAGTTTAGTGAATCTTCTTTCTTTCAAACAAAAAGAAAGATATGTAGACATTTTAGCACAGCCTGACCGTATAGTTCATATTACAATATTTGATAGAACTCTCCATAAAGAATTGATAAAAAAGATAAAATAAAATGGTCCAAGGATTCACACATGAGCTTAAAATACACATGAATCCCTGGTTATTGGTGATTCTTTGATTATTTACACGGTTCATGGCCATGGCCTAGGCTTTTTTCTACCCAATGGTGATCCTATCCACCAGTATTCTAGAGTGTACAGCTCTCGACCAAGAGAAGGTAACGATTTTATGATAATATGAAATTTTTGGGGCATCAAGTGATAAGATGGTATCAAGCAGATCAATGGATAAGATTATCAATGCTGGAGCCACATGCATGTAAAATCCACCGTGAAATTTCTCTCCCTTTTCCTTTTAATTTTCAACCACCGTTAAATTAATCAAGCAAAATCTACCAAATAAAGAGTGTCGTCTTCATAAAATCACTTTGCTACACAGTAAATAATGACCCCACTTACCGCCAAAAAAACACTAACTTGCCTGGGCCTACATGCACAACGTGTGGCTCGATTTAATCCCTTAATCTGATAATTAATAATCACTCCGCCCTATCCAGTGTGATTGATTTTGTTGATCTGGTGATGCTAAGGCCTCTATAAACAAAGCTTTGATTGGACCCACCAGATAAAATGTGAACCCTTGATTCATATTGGACTAGATTGTTTGGCACGAGATCAGAGCCAGGTGGTGGCCCATTGATGATTAAGATTTAATTCAACCCATGTTATAAGTTGCCTCCGTATAGAAAATTAATGCACCGTCGTTGACTGAGCCTGAACCAATCATATGCACAGTTCCCGCCCCGCACCCTAACCCTAAAAAATCGGCCACTTCTCTTTTCTCATCATCTTCCTTGCCGCCTCGTGGCTTCTTCTGTAGGCAGCTCTCTTTTTCGCCTCCTGGTGTTCCAAATTTCTTCCTAGATCATGGGTATGATTCCCAGTTTCTGATTTGTTTCTTTCTTGTGATCGGAATATCTTGTTTTATAGCCTTGGCTTTTCTGATACTGGGTTTTTTTTTTTTTTTTTTCTGTTGATTGGTTTTTACAGCAGCCAAGGAGGCCAAGATTGAGAAAGACTGTGGTAGTGGTACTAGACTTCTCTCCCACAACGGAAACTTTTTGGTACGTAATAAGGTGAGCAGCAGATCGATTTAAGTGCCAGATTAAGTAGCCTATGAGAAATTAAGTCCTTCAAATGAATTGCGTCCCTGGATTATCTGTTGCCTCTAAGAAAGATTTTTATTCTGCACATAACCGTTCAGATTGTTTGTTTTTATTGAGTCTAGATCCATTGGCATGTGCTTGGAGTCTGACTCGGAGATGATGGTTTTTCGGCACTGAAATACGATAAAACAAACATTAAATAAATAGGAATTAGTTGCCTATTTTTAGTCCGATTTTTGTCTTTTCTTTTAAAAAAAAATTGTTTCTTAACTTGTTCTTTTGATAATTTGGTCCAGTATTCAGCTTTTGTATGTTTGTGATCTGATTCATTTTGCTATATGATAGCTAGTATGGTTGGTTTATCAATTTTATAGTGCTCTCAATGAACGGCCTGGATCTTTTGATGTGTGGGTTTGCCATGACCTTGACAGAGGAAGTCTCGGAATGTAAGTGCTCCTTGATACTATTTTATGTGGTCATTTGCAGCTACCAGTGGCGTGCGTGGGTTTGCGTTCCAATTTGATTGGCACAGCTAAAATGCAAAACATGTGAGTCTTCGTCTTGTGTTTCCAACCTCTATTTTGTTTCTCATTCAATGAGTTTTTTCATTGATATATTTAATAGCATTCTCAGATCTGGTTTACTTCCGCAACTTTTAGGTGGAGTGCTTCATCTTTCTCAGCCCTAGCGCTCACTCATCACGACAAGGTTGCTGGACATGCTAAGGTATCTCTCATTTTATTTTCTCATTAATACGATCATACAGTGCATTTATCATTGGTGTGGCGATTGTAGCCGTTTATTCCAGGAAAGAGGGAAATGAGGGTTTGTAGAGAGAGAGAGAGAGAGAGAGATTTCATGACAGGTACTTGTGCTTGTTCATTGCCCGATAATCATGCTATCTGGATAATTCTATCATCAGGTAAAAAAGAGTTTGTAATTGTTCAATGTGCACCATTGCTCTCTGACCATCCATATACCATGAAGCACATGCAATTTGTAGAGAGTGTAGAGTTGGGTTTGTAGAGAGAGAGAGAGAGAGAGAGTTTGCATGACTGGTGCTTGTTCATTGCTAGATAATCATGCCATCCGGATAATTCTATCATCAGGTAAAAAATAGTTTGTAATTGTTGAATGTGCACCATTGCTCTCTGACCATCCATATACCATGAAGCACATGCAATTTGTAGAGGGTGTAGAGTTGGGTTTGGAGAGAGAGAGAGTTTGCATGACTGGTACTTGTGCCTGTTAATTGCCCGATAGTCATTCTGTCTGGATAATTCTATCATCAGGTAAAAAGGAGTCCTAGAATTTCACAACAACGGAAAGATTTGGAACTGAAGATCCACAAATTGTTGAAGATCAAGCAAGGACCAGGGGTTCCTTTCTCTGCCATGACACCAAAATTTCCCTCGTAAATCTATTGAAAAAGCCCCAAAATTCCATCCTGCAGATGATGTTAAGATTTGAAATCGAAGACCCACGACTGGCTGAAGATAAAAGCCAAGACTGGGGTTTCCATTCTCCGCCATGACACTAAATTTTCCCTTTCCAAATCCGTTGAGAAAACCCAAAAATTGTTCCCTACAAATGTTCCAAAACCCTAGCTCAACAAAGAAAGGCCTAAGCCACCAAGAGCCTGAAAAATGCTTGATAGATAAATCTTGATTATTCAAGCGATGACCTTGAAATGAATGTCTACCAAATAAAACTACCTATCCAACTATTTAAGTATCAAAATTGCTTCTAATTGAATGAGGCATCTTGTAGTAAATGTGCACCATAAGATGAAAAACTGCACTTATAAGATATATATATATATATATATATATATATATATTGTAATTGAATGAGGCATCTTGTAGTAAATGTGCACCATAAGATGAAAAACTGCACTTATAAGAGATATATATATATATAGAGAGAGAGAGAGAGGAGGAATTATGCCTTTGCATCATTCTGTGCATAATCAAGCCGTTCATTGCGGTTGCATCATTCTATGCATAATCTAGCCGTTCATTGCGGTTGCTACGGGCAGATCATTTTTTCTGCTTACATGGCAATAAAAGTATAAATTATTCGATTATTAAATAAATAACATGGTAACAAATAATGAACTTTTCTTCTCCAATAGAAGCAACTGCAATTAGAAGAAAGTTCAGATTTTTCTTGAAAAAAATAAAATAAGAGTAACGACTAGGGATTCCACTGTCGACAATGGAGAATCGATTCCTTTCTGCCCTCAAAGTCCTCTCTCTTTCTTTGAAAAAGCTGCAACAGATAGATGAGAGTTGTACTCTTTTCCAACTGATTATCTGGTTAGGTTTAAGCATACACAAAACACGTGTAATCTCTTCTTCAAAACCCAACTCTCAATCTTGACAATCCTTAAATCCCTTCCTAAGTTTCATGCTTATCTAAAGGGACATTGCAAATTTTCTGTTGAAGGAGGGTATTCTATGAAATACTGTAGGAAGATTTATGAAAGAGTTAGTTTGGGTCTTTGAAGGAGTTGCAAGGATTCAGTGTAAAGGTGTTGCTCTTTGAAAGGGTCAGATCTGCCGATTGGCATAGATCTGACTACCATGATCTTTAGACTATAGGATCACACAATCAAACACACACGGAGAGACGCATTTATGTGGTTTGGCCAAACAGCCTACGTCCACGGAGAGGAATTTTATACCATCTGATTAGATTACATATCTCTCACATCTCTCTTAGATATGTATCTCCTATTTATAGGAGTTACAAGGCATTTGATCATCAAAGTTTTTGGTTGTTATAGTCAGCACCGTCAATGTTGATCTTCCCAAGTCGGTGTGGTGCCGACTTTTCTAGATGTCGGCTACTATCTCACATGGGCATGAACCATAGCAGGTCCACCCAACAATCTCCCCCTCTATGCACGTGGGAGGAGAATGTACTAAACACTGCTACTTTGTTCAGCTCCCCCAAATTTCAATCACAGCTTTGATCTAGTCTCTGCACTTTTTAGCTGCTTTGCTCCCCCCTGCCCAACACTCCATAGAGTGCAAATCACTCATTGAGTAAACCGCAAGCACCTAGAAGCCTTGTCGTTTAGATGCCTGCCACTTGAAGCTTGCTAGTTCTTTTTGCACCCGTCCTAATCGGTCGCCCTCATAGGCCACTCACAAACATAACTTGAAGTGGTTACGTCTACTTAGAATGGTCAAAAGGTATGCTTATCGAGTCCACTCGAAATTACACTTTTCGCCAAGTCATCTCACCACTATTCATTGAGCCATCCTACCACAGTCATCGAGTCATCTTACTACTGTTCTCGAGTTAGCCCACTTGCAGTAGTCACTGTGTCCACTTTCTGCACTTGTTCACCAAGTCAACTCCTAGCTGTTACCAGACCACTCACCAGTTGTCACCAAGTCAACTCACTATTTTCAATTTTCCTGAACAGGGGTGTCATTATCAATTTCTTGGAGTGCATCTTTATTGCTACTATTATAACTCGTTCATTGCTGCAACTAGTCACTATTGCTACTATGCCATTGTTGCAATGCATACTGTTTCAACTCTGCATTGTTGTAACTCTATCACTGTTGCAATGCGCTACTGTTGCAACTTTCTATTGTTGCAACTCGAACTGTTGCAACTCTGCTATTGCAACTAGAACTGTTGTAATTCGTCTTGCTGAAACTCGGACTGTTGTAACCCATCTCTGTTGCACTGTTACAACTCAGTATTGTAGTAGAGACTATAGCGATCACTGTAGCTAATAGTAATGATGACACTTTTACTGTAGCACAATGATATCACCTTTCACTGTAGCAGAATGATGATTATATTGTTATTTTTTACTATAGCAGAACTATATTTTCAATAGCCCTCTCTCTTGCCTCGGTCGTCACCTATGTAGCTCCGTCACCGACAAGTATTGCAACAGTCCACTCCCCTTCTACTCTGATACCAATTTGAAAGGGTCGGATCTATTGATTGGCATAGATCTAACCACTAGGTTGGGGGGTTTTAGCCCCGCTCAGGATAATGCACCTACACAAGCACAAGCACAAGAATGTCGGTTTAATGTGGTTTGGCCAAACGGCCTACGTTCACAGGAGAGGATTTTTATATCATCTGATCATATTACATAACTCTCACATCTCTCTCAGATCTATATCTCCTATTTATAGGAGTTACAAGGCATTTGAACATCAAAGTTTTTAGTTGTTACAGTAATCTTTTACGGCGCCGTGGCTGTCAATGTTGATCTTCCCGAGTTGGTGTGGTGCTGACCTTCTCGATGTTGGCTACTATCTCACATGGGTATGGACCATAACGGGTCTACCCCAACACTCTTGTGGTCGACCATTTCAGGAATGAGAAACGATGATGGCCTCCAGTTCTATTTTCGCAGTTTGTATTTTACTTTTATTTCTATTGGGTGCTTGGTAAGTTTGTCTCATTGGCTATTTGAAGATACATCCAAGCCAGATCCAGTGCCCTGCAATTCATGTTGTTGTAGGATTCATGTGGAAGATCAGATTTAGTTGTTTGCCAAAGGGTAAATTGTCACTATTGGGTGCTTGGAAAATGTCTCTTTATCGGGTCTTTAACTTAAACCAAGTAGAGTGCTTGGGGAATGTAATCTATCCTACAATTCTCAAGAGGGGGGCGGTTCAAGTCCACAAAGATCTTTTACTGTTTCTCCAAAAATGAAGTTTGATTAGGTTTCTTTTAGTGATTGTAATCCTGTTTTTTGTCCAAATTCAGAAGTTTAGTTTCTCATGCAGATCATTTGAAATGAGCCAAAGGTTAATAGTGTTGTTGCATCATGAGTGTAGCAGTAGCAGTACAAAATTTCAATTGCAAAGAACTTTGTTTAGTAACATTTCATCCTGAGGTCTTTAGGACTGCATTGTTATCTCCACTACCAGTCGTTGGTTGCAGTCCTATTTTTAGTCCATTTTTGGGGAAGTGGTCTGCATTCACATGATCCCGAATGAGATAAAAATTGCTAAGCTTTAGCTTTATTGGCTGTAATAATAGCAGCAGCAATTTCAGTTTAGATAAGTTTGTTTAGAATTTCTAATGAGGATTAGAATAAAAAGTGACAAAGTGGCGCCATTGATTTACTCTTCTACCTTTAGTAAGCAATTGCCCTTAGTCATTGCTCCCTTCTTTAGCTTATCAGCAAGGTCGTTCACCTCTCTAGGAGTGTGGAAGACCTAAAAGTATGAGACAGAACAATCTCCATAATTTCATCGATGATATTCTTCCTACTTTTAAAAATAAAATAAAAAGTGGCTCTGTACACTCACACACTCACTATGAGATCTGAGCTTAAGTAGAATATATTTAGCATATGGGAAAGGTTTTGAATTCTTCATTCATTTTTATTAGTTTGCTAAAGTTGATAGATTCATTGAAGATAATTCTCTGAGAAAAAAGAGAAGTTGACTTAAAATTAATTTTTCTAATGTTTTGTTCAGGACTAGCAAAATACTAGTTGGGGTGTATGTTAAGTGTTCAATTTTGGCCAAAATACCCATACTTTAGCATTTAATTAGATCATCTAATCAAACAATTCTACAATTTTTAGATAAATTTTGAATTTAGCTTCAATTGACTATCCAACCGTTGATTTGTCAAATTTAATAGTTAGATGACCATAAGAGCTGATCAAATGTGTAATATATAGTTTAGATGATTCTAATCTAGTCTTATGTTTTATAGATCAACCAGATTAAAGGCTTGGATAGCTCGAATCAAATTTAATACTGCCAGATAAACCCACAATTGATTAAGGAATTGTTTTTATTAAAAAAAGGCAAAACCAAAAGAAGAATGGAAATCCTTAAGTAAAATAAGAAAGGGTTGATTTCTTGCTAAATGAATGAAGAACTTATGAAAAATAAGAAAACTAAAGTAAAAAGGGCAAACCCGTAATAAGAAGATTTAGGAATGTAAAGAGGAGGAACAAACAAGGAAAGGTAAGAACAAAATTAGGAGGAGAAGCTTTAAGAAGAGGGGATGAGCTCTCTATAAGGGGATCACCAAGCTGAAGAGAGGACACTACAGGGGGAACTCGAAGAAAAGCTTTCGGGCTCTGCTTCTACTGTAGGACACCACAACCCAAAACATCCATCTCCTCATCACCGGCCGGCACCTTTCTCACTCTCTCAAATTGTCTACAGCACAAGCTCCCTCTCTTTCCCCACTTCTCTCTCTCTAGTTTTACCAAGCTCACACTATCCCCATCACCCGCAACTGTCTTTGTTCACCATTTGTTCGCCGTAGAAGAAAATTGACCTGATCCATCTCCTCTCTCTCTCTCTCTCTCTCTCTCTCTCTCTCTCTCTCCATATTGTTGTCTTGTTCACTTCTACGTACTGCTGTTTTAGCCTTTGGTTCCTTTTGCTTTCTCCCTTGTTTCCTCATCTCTGTTCCAATCCTCTGTTTCTGACTGCAATTTCCCTATTTCCTTTGCAAATTTCTCCTGAAACACCTCTTGTTTATAGCCATTGATCTTCAATTATTTCACTCCTCTTCGTTACATTCTATCGTTTTGGGCAAAACCCAATTTGGGATTTTTCTTGCAATCTCTCCTGGCCGTCATCTTCCTTGTATTTTTCTACGTTCCTTCTTCTTTCCTCCGCTACGAGTTGAAGAAAGGAAATTTTTGAAAGAAAATTATATTTCTACTCCTTAGAAATAAATTTTAATACCAACTATGTCCCTGTTCTAATTCCCTCCATATCTTGAGTTTTTTTTTTTTTTTTTCTTAATTCAATTTTTCCTTATCTAGATTCATGCTATTTTCAGTTAATTCCAGGAACTGTGTAATGAAGACCTTATTTGATTAAGGCTTAACCTAGTTAATGATTTAGCCTTAATAAATAGGATCACTTCAATTCATGATCAGTTTCTAATTGGATTTTCAATTAATCTTTAGATTTTGATTTTAGGACAATTCCTAACTTATTCATCAGTCTTGATCTTCAATCTGAAATCCAAAAATTGATGTAGGTCGTCCAAAACCTAAAATTCTTCCTTCATCCAGATCATTAAAATTTTGGAGAATCTATTTAATCCAACCATCATATCTTCAATCAAAAGTATCAGTGAGAGATTGGTAAAGGGCGATCAAAGTTGTTAACATCAAATTTGAGAAAATTTATCATAATCAAGCTAGGAAAGTAGATTTTATTTGTTTTTTAGTTAATTTTTTGTCTTTTTGAAATTGAATTTTTGTGATTTTCATTAGTTAAATAGATTTGAATTTTGAATTCATTGTTATTTAATTTGTGTTGTTTCTTTTAATCTTTGGATAATTAAATTTTATTTAAACTCCATCTTTTTAAGTCCTCGTGGGATCTACCCTGTACTCGCATAAGCTACACTATGATAGCTTGTGCACTTGAGGTAAAACAATCAACAATATAAAAACACATACGTAAAAGATTGGTGGGACAATCTATTTGAATGAAAATGTGAGCCCATATATTTGGCATCGAACAAGCACTTTTGCACAAAAAGTTGGAACCTAATACACATATAGGTGGCATAAATAATCAATTTCACTTGAAAGAAGTCTAGCACTTGGCACTATGGCCTTGAAAGAAATCATCAAGGAAGCATCCAACACTATTAGCAGTGAAAGCTCTCAAAACTGCTTTGAGAATATGTTTGATACCACTGGAACCAGACTATCACAAATCATCTCCACAAGGTATTCAACACTGGTGGCACCTAATGATCTCGTCCTCTCTTTCTATGTTGCCAAACACACATTTTGAAACCCAACAAACTAAAACATTCTATGCCCCTTTCTCATGGTGTTGCTTGCATAGCGATGTCGAACACAATTACAAAAATGAACATGACGGTGCCAAGCAGTCCTCTAATAGGCATAGAACAATTATAGGAGTATTTTTCTACCAATGTCGCAATTTGGATAGCTACCATTTCGGTGTTCCAGCCTCATGGGCTGCTCAAAATAACTACAAAGAACCCAAAATTATAAATCGAGATTCTCCATTCATTCTAGACATTAATATTCATTTAGAATATTCTCTCTCAACAAATCTAATTTATTCTATCTCTACTCACAAGGTGAGATACCAAGTTTCATACTGTTTTAATGTGTTCAGGAGAGATATGAGCTTAGATCTAGCCAATCTATAATTCTATGGGTTTCAACCATTACCCATTCTAGAATATGCTCACACAATTGAGAATTGGCTTTGGTCCTTAGAGAATCTAGCTAATTACGCATTTTGTTATATGTTCTCCAAGACTCTAGCTTGGATCTTACAGGTCCTTGCCCATTTATGATGATGCTTATGGGCCGAACCATCATGAACCTCAAACTACTCTAGTCTTAACCACGATGCTATTACTTAAGAGATTGACTAGCTAGTCTAAAACAATTCAAGTCAAAGTCGACTACTGGCTAAACATTAACCCTGGTTTATGTCAACATATATTTGGGTTAGGAGTGAGTCATGGTCTTCAAGTTTCTTGGTGTGAGTATGTACTAGTCAACACCATGCAAGTTTATGGCCTTACTATCTTGGGTACCTTGTGACATACTGTCATTTGAATTTTTCCATTGCTAGTCACACTTTGCCAGTGATCTTCTTTTACTTCATGTCTCCTATAAAATCATCAATGACTCGTTCAAGCTTGGGCTTATGACATGTAATTAAAGACTATGATTAATAATTAAAGGTTTTGTCTTTTATTAATGGCATGTATTTAACAGCCAAAAGGTACGGAGATATGTACGTACTTTTGATTGATAAATATAAACCCATAAGTGAAAATATTTTATATTGTTTTCTTTATTCTTGTGCTTATTGTAAATGTACATAATGACAAATTTTAGCTCCTACATGTTTTACTAGCATGCCCTGGTGGGACATATAATCCTTTTATTTTGTCATCATATTTGCTCCCTTGTTTTATATTATTTTCTTCATGCTGGTAAGTAAACGAGGGAGGGAGGAAGAGAGGTGGTTGTGCCTTCATGCTCAAATATCATGATAGAAGTAAAGTAGTTCTACCCAAAATAGAAATATGATGAACCATAGCTTAGAAGCACGCTTATAACAACTTCTTGAAAATAGTTGAAGCCTCCGAATAAGTGCAACCGATATATGGTAGCTCTATCTTCTATATTCAATCAAGCCAGACTCAATTTGTACCTCAATTGATTTACACAATTAGAACTGGTTCATACTTTAATCTTCAAGATGAATGCTGTAAATAATGCTAATAAAGATAACGCTATCATGTTGACTAAGCCCCTTTTGAAGAGACTGAAATTCTCAAACCTCAGGCGTTACTCCCTTCTTTAGCTTATCAGCAAGGTCGTTCACCTCTCTAAGAGTGTGGAAGACCAAGAAAGTACGAGACAGAACGATCTCCATGATTTCATCGATGATATTTTTCTTACTGGTTTTCTAATTATATGAGCATTGAAACAAGTTTACCGCCCACTTGCTTCTCTCTCTCTCTCTCTCTCGCTTCTTACTTTTTTATTTCGATAATTTGGTCGGATGTTTCTTTTTATTGTTTCCCACTGAATTTTATTTATGATCAGGGTGATATTTGGAAAATAGAATGCGTGCAACTTAACATTTTTTTGTTCTTGTTCCTAAGAATATAGATGGTTGGATAATCTTAGCATCCAGTTATCAGTATTCTTTCATGTCAATGATTTGATTGGTTTTTCTATACGAAAGTACCCTGTGTTCTATTTGTGGTTCATTCATTTTGTAGTTTGATATGGAGATAAAAGGATTGGTTTAACAACAGTTAGGGCCTTTCAGGCAAAGGGGCTCCAGAAGTAGTGGCGTCCTAATGTACCATTTGATCCTCTTTAGATAGTTGTTTTCTTTTCTTTTTCTGGCAATTCAACTTTGTTTCTGGTGCTGTATGATTGTTACCTCCGAGTGCTTATATATGTCCACTCTCACTTGTTTTTAAGTTGGCAAACTTGTACACTTCTCCTTGGCTGTCACATCTCAAAACAAGCTATCAATAGACAACTGTGATCAAAATCTGCATAGCCACAGGAGCTGTAATAGTCTATACTTTTGTTACTCCGTTACTCATCGGATGATATTTTTCTTCTTCAATTTTTCTTTCCAAAGAGCTAATATTATAGATAGAGCTAAAGTTATATTATTAGTCAAGTACTCATATGCCATTGCAATTCATGGAAATATAACTATTTAAAATGGATAGTGGTTCATTAAACAAGCCTCCAATTCAACAGCATGATTGACTAATTTCTAAGCTGGCTTGTTTCTCTCTCTGGAAATATATGACTCAACATCTTTATTTTGTCCTCGTTGCTATTTTGTTTGTTGTGACAATTCTGTTTCTTCATGATCCTCTGTCATTTACCCTTGATTAGTTGGTCTTCCAAATTAATGACTCCTATGTTATTAGGGATTTGTGCACCACATGTTAGTCCCCTTTCAAATAGGAAGATTGAAATTATCAACAATTTTTAGTCCTTCCTATGGTGCAACCCATTCTAAGGATATAGACGGTTGGGTAACCTTAGCTTCCAGTTATCAATTTTTTGCATGTAGATTATTTGATTGGTTAATTTTGCTATATGAAAGTATGCCCTATGTGTTCTCCTTATGGTTCATCCATTTTGTAGTCCTCTAGATCAATGACCTGGATTTCCTGATTTGTGGGCTTAACATAACCATGACAGAACGGAAGTTTCTGAACGTATATGCTCCTTATATTTTTTTATTTTTATTTTGCTATCATCTGCAGCCAAGGGCGAACATTCCGGAGAAGGGTTTCACTATGTGAGTCTTTATCTCTTGTTTCCAACCTCTATTATTATTATTTATTTATTTTGGGATTGGCATTCCAACCTCTACTATGTTTCTCGTTCTATTTCCCATTAATAGATAGTAGTGTTTAGAAGTCTGGTTTAACTTTCTGACTTTCGGAACCCTCTTGGTTTTAGGGACTCGTGTAGAAAGAAAGAGTTGGCTTCTCACTTTGTTGAGGTATCTTTCGCTTTATTTTCCTGCCAAGATGGATATCGCATGTTTTGTTGTTGATGTGGGAGTTTGCAGATTTTGATTTGAGGAAGAGTTAATGAGGGTTTAGGAAGAAGAGAGAGTTGGCGGGGTGGAGATGGAGGAGGGGAGAATAGGGAGAGATCCCAGGTGAAAAAAATCAAGAGACAGAGGAAGAGGGGGGGGGGGGGGGGGTGGGGTTTGTTGTTGGATGTGGGAGGTCAATATGAAAGTGAATTAGGATGCGACCACAGGTCCTCTTGGTGGTTGTTGTTCATCTCGTATATCTCACGTTAGACGTCCAATGGATACAACTTTTAGATGTCTAATAGATTAAAAAGCAAATGGCTTGGAAAATTAAAGTTTTTAAACTTTCCATTTCTAAGCATATGTTTTAGATGGTAGAACCATTCAAACGACATTTTTTTATTATAAACTAGCATCTAAAGATGGTGCAACGATATAAACAAGTCAGATTATGCAAGAGTGGACTCCACGAAATGTGATCACCTCATATTGCTTCCTATTTAGCATGAGGCTCGGACTAGCACTAATCTGTGCTTTTGTGTGCTATTGGATAGGTTTTGCTATATGAAAATATGTCATGCAAATGCTATTTATGGTTCATACATTTTGTTGTCCTCTAGATGAACGGCCTATATCTTGTGATTTGTGAGTTTAACGTGACCATGATAGAACGAATTTCTGAATGTAAATGCTCCTTGTATATACTACTAACTTTCTGCTATCATCTGCAGATAGCGGCAGAGCTTCTGGCGGACGCTTTTTCTACGTGAGTCTTTATTGCTTGTTTCCAAACTCTAATATGTTTCTCATTCTATTGGTTTTCCATCAATAGATTTACTGGTGTGCTGAGATCTGGTTTACCTTTGTAACTTTTAGGGAGGCTATTGGTTTTGCGAAGCGATGGGCAGAGTCTGAATTTCTTCCTGGCACAACCGCAGCGTCCATTCACCTGGACAATGTTGCCCACCATGCTAAGGTATCTGTCACTTTATTTTCTTGGCAAGATATCATGTGGTATGTTTTGCTAATGGTGCCGGGGATTGCGGCCTTTGATTTGAGGAATGAACAAATGAGTGTTTGGGAAAGGGGCGGGAGGGGAAAGGAAGAGAGGCACCTTATGTCAACGGGAAAGTGGCTTAGGGCACCACCTAGGAAGTAGATGAGGGAGGGAGGGAGGGAGAGAGGACTTGAGTGTGACCGCATGCATGGTAAGTTGACTTATGGTGCCTCCTTTTGCTTGTTCGAAGCCGTTCATCTCATTTCCTACCAAGTTAGATGTTCAATAGCCCGATAATCACCGCATTTGTTCAATTCTAGTCTCATCCATGAAAGATGTGTTTCTAATTGTTGCGTGGGCAATTGCTTACATATAACCAATGAATGCAAATACAGTTTCTCAGCTGATAGTTTTATCAAAACAGCAGAATAAATTTTCCCTGTTGGACGTGCATTTGATGTGGAAGAAATGAGATATATGGATTGGATTAACAGCAGGTAGGGCCTTTCAGGCAAAGTTGCAGCACAAAGTGGTCGCCTCCTAATGTAGCATTTGATCCTCTTTAAATATAATTGTTTCCTTTTCCTTTTTTGCTTTTCCCTTTTCCCTTTTGCCATTAGATATTTGTTTCTAGTGCTGTATGATGATTACCTCATAGGTCTGATGTCCACTCTCACTTGATTTTACATCAGCAAACTTGCTTCTGCATAACACTTCTCCTTAGCTGTTATCTCTCAAAAAAGCCAGCAATGGCCAATTCTTGGGGTTCAAAACCTGTAGAGGGTCCACTACTCATCAAACAAGCAGTTGGAGATATAGTGTTATACATTTAACTCTGATTGGCTTTTTCCTTTGAGCCTCAGAGTAGTGATAGTCTATGCTAGCCTTTATTACTCTATAACCTATCAAATGATATTTTGAGAATGCCTGGGTTCTGAACAGAGGAAAGAGGGAGCGTCGTCTGGTGGAGTTAGAGAATGCCTGGGGTGCTCTATTCGATGAAGCAGACGACGTCCTTCTAGAAATTGGATGAACAGAGGGGAGAGGAAGGGAAACCCACAGCCGGCTGGGTGCAGGCTGAGAGGAAGACGACGTCCAGGCTTGGCCGTCGAGTTCTAGGTCATGCGATGCCAACTTGAGCAGATGGGTCCAGTGCAGTGGAAGAAATGAGCGTGGCAGACGAGGGAAAGAGAGCTATGGAGAATTGAGACTAATGGTGCTTAAGAGGGAAACAAAAACAATGAACAGAAGAATAGGAAACAATGAAATAAAGAGGCAAGCAAAGTAAAGGAAAAAAAAAAAAAAAGACTCCCCCGAACTCTCACAGTCTTCCTCTTTATACAACTTTTCCCCCTTCCTAATTCTCCTCCCCCTCTTTTCTTATCCTCTACTAGTTGGTTTCCTCTTAGGAACTTTCTCTTACTTGCAAATCTCATCCATAATCTCATCTTCTTTTTAAATTTCTTCTTCTTTTAGGAACCCTTCATCCCTTGCATTATTGATCTTCAAGATGATCTGCACCGTTGAAATTCAATTTGATCCATCCATGCCTCTTTTGATCAGTCTGCATCGTTGAATATCTATCTGAGCCATCCAACTCTCCATTAGTTGATCTGCAAGAGGAAAGACTAGATTAGGATCATCTAAACCATACATTAAGCATCCACTTAGCTCAAATGATCTTCTGACCGTTAATTTTGATAATTTACTGTTGGATGGTCAATTTGAGCTAAAATTCATATATTATAAAAAAAATCATCAAATTGATGAGTTAGATTGTCTAATTAAATGTAAATAGGAGTCTTTTGGCCAAAATTAAACACTTAACATACCCCCTAACCAGCATTTTGATATTCCCAAGAAAAACATGCAGAAAACTATTTTACAAAAATTGGTACAATGTGCCACTTTCGTAGGTACTCGCGATTGTATTTAGCACATGCAACAAGCCCTTGAACCCCTAAGTTACTCATAGTGGATGATTAGGCTTGTGAGGGTTTGTAGTGAATATACCTACAAAATTTAATAAGGTTGAGTTCCCTATTTTATCTCAGAGAATCCTCATTCATTACCAATCTACTTTCACAACTTAATGGAGAGGATTTGACAATTTTACACACCATACACATATTAAATACATTTTAGTTAAGTTATTTTTTAGAGTGCATATGTGTGTGTACAGCCACATAAATCTTAACTTCTAACTGGATATGCTTAAATTCCATTGGAAAATACATCTTGACCTCAAATCCTCACAAGTATACGCTCATAATTGAAACTCTCAGATAAGTGTTTTAAACATATTTCTCTTATTATGTGACCGATTCCAACAAGCTAATGATTCACATAAATCTTTTGAATACTCATGAGACAAAGGAAAGCGATCCCTAAGAGTAGATATTATCGCCAAGAATATTAGGGGTCTTTTGTGTTTATTTCTTCTTTTTATCTCCTCTTTAAGGCTATGTTCTACCTAAGATTAATAGGTCTTAAATTAGGATGAAATGTAGGCTTAGGACAGGTTTAGAAAAGAAGGGTATAAGGGTTTCAAATATTCAAAATTGAGTAGAGGTCTTCCATGACTATCTATTAGGACAACTTTTCTTTTTGGGTTGTACTTGAAGTGAATATTTCTTTCATATTTTTCTCTTTCTCTTTCAAAATTTTTTTTTGGCTCTTTGGAAGAAAGACTATTCATTTTTCTTACTTCTTAGATTTTCTATGCTATTTTTGAACTTTTTCTACTAACTCTACTCATTTTGAAGATGGGTATTGGTTATTTAATTTACTAGCTTGTTTCAGGTTAAGGTAAATGTGGTTAAGAAAGAAAAGGCTTAACTAGGCTCAAAGGGTCTAACTAATGGTATAATGTTTGGGTAGGCTTTATGTCTTTGGTCTAAGCAGGGATGACCTATATAATTTCTTAAGTTTTCTAAAGCTTATCAAATTCAATAAATTTTCTAGAATTAAAGCTATTACTCTTATTTATTCTTGATGTTTAATCAAAACAAGGATAACAGGATCACACTAAGTTATGTACATTGAAGAAATTATGGAATTACTTATAACTCTTTGAAAGAATATAGTCTTTAAATTTCATTGGGTTATAAGTCTTCATTGTTTTTTCTTAGGATCTCTGAGTCATACCTCTATATTAGTCTTGATTATGTGCTGTGTGTAAATGGTTTTTGAGAATTAAATTTAATAAAATGCTTCAACACATGAATGATATGCAAAACTAATCATATGCATTCCCATTAAGAGGTAAAAACTGTGGAATTACTAAGTTCTGAACATCTAGTTCTCATCACAGTAAGGGAACTCTACCTTAAAAACCTTTTTTTTTTCTTCCAAATATAATTTTTTTTCAACTTCTTTTTTCTTGTTTAAAGAAAACTCAAGAAAATTCAAAATCTCTATGTGCATCCACACCCCCCGACCTGAATGAAACATTGGCCTCAATGTTTGGAAAACATAGGATTCTATATGATAGTGGAAGGATGTAGAAGATGGAGATTTGAAAAACATCTGGGTTGCCTCTCAGGAAGCGCTAAGTTTTACGTCTTCAGCTAGACATAATGATGAGTGCAATGATGGTATGCTGCAAGGTTCCTGGAGTGATAATCTAAGGTGTGTTATGATACTGAGGTGTCTTTAAAAGTGTCTCTTCAATTTCATGGTTAGGTAGTTGTAGGAAAGGTTTTAACCTTTGACCATTAACCTTTTGGATTTGTCCATCCTATTCAATCTCGATGGTCCCATGAGGATAGATTGTGCATACTATATAAGGTCTGGTCCATCTAGATCTAAGTTTTCCTTAGAATAGATGCAATCTAGATTAAACAGTAAGACCTTTTGACTAGGTGTGAAAGATTTCCTTAAGATATGTCTATCATGTATAGCCTTCATTCGGTCTTTGTACAATCGTGCAAAGTCATATGCATCTTTCCTCAATTCTTCCAACTCATTGAGTTGGAGTTTTCTGTGGGTCCCAGCAGAAAATTGAGCTTTTTGATAGCCCATATGCCTTGTGCTTTAACTCTACTGGTAAGTGGCAGGCCTTTCCATAGACTAGGCAGCAGGGTGACATTTCTATAGGAATTTTATATGCTGTACGATAAGCTCATAAAGCATCATTTAGTCTTAGAGATCAGTCTTTCCTATTTAGATTAACTGTCTTTTCTAAAATCCACTTTATTTCCCTATTAGATACCTCTACTTGACCATTTGTCTGAGGGTGGTATGGGGTAGCTATCATATGGTTGACACCATACTTTTTCATTAAATTCTCAAATACTTTATTACAAAAGTGTTTTCCCCATCACTTATTATGGCTCTAGGAGTACCAAACTGTGCAAAAAATATTTTCTTTTAAATTTTTACCACAACCTTGTGTCATTGGTTTTGCATGGTATAGCATCCACCCACTTGGACAGGTAGTCCACTCCCACTATAATGTATAGATTTCCAAAAGAATTAGAAAAAGGTCCCATAAAATCTATGCCCCAAATATCAAAAGGTTCTATAATAAGGATTGGGTTTAAGGGCATCATATGTCTCCTTCCTAAACTTCCTAACCTTTGACACCTTACACATGCTTTGCAATAAGCATGCGCATCCTTAAATATGGTAGGCCAATAAAATCCACATTGCAAAATTTTTGCAGTGGTCTTTCTAGAACTGAAATGGCCCCCACTTGCATGATTATGACAAAAGGAGATGATTTGATTATGTTCAATATCTGGTATGCATCTCCTAATTACTTGGTCAGGATAGTACTTGAATAAGCACGGATCATCCCAAGTAAAATATCTAACCTCGGTTAAAAATATCTTTTTATCTAATTTAGTGCAATGATTAGGCATTTATCCTGTAATAAGATAATTAACAATATCTCCATACCAAGGTAACTGAGAAACATGCAATAATTGTTCATCTTGGAATGACTTAGTTATAGGCTCATGATCACTAGTGTGCTCTACCACTAATCTGGATAAGTGATCTACATTTTATGAACCTTTCTTGTCCCTAATTTCTAAGTCAAACTCTTGTAGTAGTAGTATCCAACGGATTAACCTAGGTTTTGCATCCTTTTTAAAAAGGATGTACTTTAAGGCCGCGTGATCCAAGTATACTATAACTTTAGACCCTAACAGGTAAGATCTAAACTTGTTTAAAGCAAACACTACAGCTAACAACTCTTTCTCAGTGGTGGAATAGTTGAGTTGTGTATCATTTAGTGTTTTACTAGCTTAATATATCACATTGGAAAGTTTATCACTACGCTACCCCAAAACTGCTCCAATGGCATAATCTGACGCATCGCACATTATCTCGAATGTTGTGTTCCAATCTAGTGGTCGGATAATAGGTGTAGAAGTCAACTCAGCCTTAAGTGCTTTCTTACAGTCTTCATCAAAGTCAAAAGTGGCCTCCTTTGTAAGTAAATTACATAAGGGCTTGGCAATTTTGCTAAAATTTTTGATGAATCATTTGTAAAAGCCAGTATGTCCTAAAAAGGAGTGAATTTTTTTCACCATCCTTGGTGGAGGAAGGTTGGCTATTAAATCCACTTTTGCCTTATCGACTTCTATCCCATTAGGTGATATTATGTGGCCTAATACTATCCCACTCCATACCATAAAATGACACTTCTCCCAATTTAAGTGGTGCAGGCACTCATCAAATGATGACCCAAATACTGAAAAGTCATCATAAACACCTCAAGGAATCTTTTTACCGTGTTTGAGAAGATGCTCAACATACACCTTTGAAATGTAGCTGGAGTGTTACAAAGCTCAAAAGGCATACGCCTGTGGGCGAAGGTTCCAAAAAGGGAGGTGAATGTGGTCTTCTCCCGATCCTTTGGTGCTATAGGAATCTAGTTGTAACTGAAATATCCATTCGAAAAATAGTAATAGCTATGTCCAGCCAACCCCTCTAGCATTTGGTCAATGAAAGGTAGAGGAAAATGATCTTTCCTCATGACCACGTTCAACTTTTGATAGTCAATACAAACTCTCTACCCAGTGGTCATGCGGGTGGGGACTAACTCGTTATCCCCATTTTTGACTACCGTGACCTCGAATTTCTTAGGTACAACCTAAACGGGGCTTACCCAAGTACTATTAGAGATAAGGTATATGACGCCAATATCTAAGAGCTTTAGGACTTCATCTCTAACCACGTTCTTCATGTGGGAGTTCAGCCATCTTTAGGTTTTCGTAGAAGGTTTTGCATTTTCTTCTAGATATATCCTGTGTATGCACATGGCTAGACTAATCCCTTTTTATGTCTGCTATTGTCTACCCTAGAGTAGTTTTATGTTCCTTAAGAACATTTAAAAGCTTACCCTCCTATTCTTTATCTAAGTTTGATGCTATTATTACAGGTAAGGTTTCATCTGGGCCTAGGTATGAATATTTCAAATTGTTAGGCAAGGGTTTTAGGTCCAAAGATGGTGGTTGCTCTATTGAAGGTATGGGGATAGATTTACACGGTGGGAGTGGTTCCACATAAAGACCCCACTTGGAGGTATCCATGATTGGTGCAACCTCTAAAAGATTTTTGACCACCTCAATAGACTTGTCTATATCAAATTCTCCATTAAAATGCATCAGACAAGCCTCTCATGGGCCAGAGATGGTCAATGGTGGATGAATCTAATTAATTAGACTCTCTATCAAGTTGACATCACAGGGATCATCAAGGTCTAAATGTTGTTGATTAGCATTAAAAACATTAACCTTAACCTTCATGTTGCCAAATGACAGCTTCATTACACCATTCCTACAGTTAATAATGGCTTTGGATGTTGCCAAGAATGGACGTCCAAGGATGACTGGGATTTCTATCGAGATCAGATACAGGTTGGGTGTTTAGTACAATGAAATCAACAGGATAATAAAACTTATTCACCTGTATCAAAACATCTTCAACCAAATCTTGAGGTATCTCGACAAATTTGTCTGCTAATTGCAGCGTAGTAGTGGTTGGTTTTAACTCACCGAGTTTTTGTTGCTCATAGACAGAGTATGGTATCAAATTAACACTAGCCCCTAAGTCACGAAATGCCATATCTATAATATGATCTCTAATGATATAAGTGATTGTAGGACATCTTGGGTCTCTAAACTTCAATGGGGTCTTGTGTTGAATCAAAGAGCTCACTTGCTCAGTGAGGAAGACTTTCTTTTGCACATTAAGCTTTCGCTTTGTTGTGCAGAGCTCTTTTAAGAATTTGGCATAGGCAAGGATGTCTTTAATTGCATTGAGCAATGACATATTGATTTGTAAATGTTTAAATAACTCCATTAACTCATCGAAGTTTGATCCCTTCCTAGCTTTATTCAGTAATTGGGGAAAATGGGCTTTAGGTATATAGGGTGCCTCCATTATAGGTTCTATAGGGTTTTTCTATCTTTTCTCTTTTTTCTGGGTTTTAGTTGCCTCTTTTTTCCTTTGCAGTCTCCTTATCGATTTGACAACCGCTCCTAAGGGTGGTTATGGATTTGGCATGCTCATGAGTGTTAGGGTTTTGAGAACTTGATCCTATCTCAAATTGACCATTAGGGTTAGGGATGGGTTGACTATGAAACTTACCCTTTCCTCCATTATGTAATTTAGCAGACAATTGGCTTACTTGCATCTCTAACTTGGCTATGGTTTGAGAGTTGACATTGGCTGAATGTCTACTCTCATTTTGCAACTGGTGTAAGGCCTTTTTAGTGTAATCAGTACCTTTTATAATTTGTTCTAGCATGGTATGGATATTTTCCTCTGAAGATAGTTTCTTTTGTTGTTGAGGTTGTTGAAAGCCAGGTGGCTGATGGGGAACTGTAGTTCTAAGAGGAAAGTTTTGGACAGGAGGATTTACAGATGGTCCCCCTTGGTGGTTATTCTTTGACCAAGACAAATTGGGATGCCTAGCCCATCTAGGGTTGTAGGTCTTAGAATATAGGTTGTCGTTAAGTTGGTGATATGCATTAAATGAATTTGCTTGGTCTACAAGATATTCAGGAAATACTTTATTGGATGGACAAGCCGAAGTTAAATGGGCTGGACTAGAACAAGTAGCGCATACTTCTTGTGGAGGTTTTTGGGATAAGGTAGCAGCCATGAAATATTGAAGCATAGTTTCAAGCTTGTCCATTCTTTCACCTATTTTGTTAGCGACAGAGTAGAGCTTGTGGGATAGATTAGTATGCACTCCCATCTCATAAAACCACCTTTCTTAGTTGGCTGGTTAGTTCTTTCTCTCCTTTTTGAATAATTCCATTGCTGAGAATTATCAGCCATAGTTTGAAAGAATTTTCGTGCCTCACTTTCATCTTTTAAGGTGAGGGTCCCTCCAATCGCTGCATCTATCATTTGTCTATTCCGAGGTGTCAATGCCTCATAGAAGTATTGAACTTGCTGCCATTTCTTAGATCCATGATGAGGGCATTTTTGCAGTAGTTCATTCCACTGTTCCCAACATTCATAGTATTGTTCATCATCTCTTTGTTGAAAATTGATAATTTCACGACGTAGGGCATTTGTTTTGTGAATAGGGAGGAACTTATCCAATGTATGGTACCTCTAAGGAATTAAGCCATGACTTAGCTTTGTCCTTAAATGAGAACGGGAATTACCTAAGCCTAATCGAATCATCCAAAAAAAATTAGAACCTAAATGTGGCACAAATATTAAGAAACTCCTTGATATGTAGGTTGGGGTCTTCTCAGTCTTGACCATAAAAAGTAGGGAGTAATTGAATGACTCCCGGCTTGAACTCAAAGTGGTCCGCATTTGTGGGAGGTAAATCTATGCAAGATGGGTATTGAGTTGGAACGACACATGGAAATCTCTAATGGTTTTGCGCTCAATCTCTACTGGTGGTTCAGCCATGGGGATAGGAACTAGGTTTCTTTCCCCTTGGTGTTGGATGCGTTGAATCTCTGGGTCTAAAGGTAGTAGCTTTGGGTCTAAAGGGCTGTTAGAACGTTCTCTCAAAAGTGACACTCTGCATCAGAACCTAGGTGCAGTGGAGAGTAGGCATGGTTTCCTGCAATGTTTGTAATGCACGAGGTAAAGAGACAAACTCAGGAGAATAAGATTCATGTTGCCATATGGAATATAGGCACATTGATAGGTAAAAGTATGGAGTTGGTGGATATGATGAAATGTAGAAGAGCCAACATACCTTGTTTTTAAGAAACCAAGTAGAAAGAGGCCAAAACTAGAGAAATTGATGGGTATAAGCTTTGGTACATATGAAAGTACAACAATAGAAATGGTGTGGAGATAGTGGTGGATAAAGAATTAAAGGAGACTTTAAAAGATTCTACTAATCAAACTTATTTTAGGAGAGAAGATCATAAATGTTATATGTGCATATGCCCCATAGGTAGGGTTAGAAGATAGAATCAAGATACAGTTTTGGGAAGATATGGAGCGAGTAATGCAAGAAATTCCCAATATGGAGAGAATATTTATAGGAGTAGACTTAAAGAAGGGGAGCCTTGGCGTAATAGTAGTTATCGTACTCATGTGACCTTGAGGTCATGGGTTCAAGGCATGGAATCACCCTCTTGTAAAATGCAAAGTAAGGCTGCCTACTATAGGCCCTTGTGGTCCGCCCCTTCCCCAGACTCCGCATAGGCGGGAGCTTCGTGCATTAGGGCTGCCCCTTTTTCACTTAAATGGTCATGTAGGAAAACCAAAAGAAGGATATGATATGGTATATGGAGGGTATGGTGTTGGTGAAAGAAATGAAATTGGAGAAGCTTTCATCGATTTTGCTTTGGCATATAACCTAGTTCTAGCAAACACATACTTTAAGAAGAGAGGCAAACACTAAAATAACCTTTAAAAGTGGATCATATAAAAGCAAAGTAGACTTTTTCTACTTTTGAATATCAAATGATCAATGTGCAAAGATTGCAGAGTGATATTTGGTAAGAGTTTAACCTCACAACATAAGTTAATGGTTGTGAATATTTGCATCAAGAGATGGAAGAGAAGAATGAACTTAATAAGTGCCAAAAACTAAGTGGTGGAACTTAAAAGGAAAGAAGATAACATCATTCACAAACAAGTTAATAGTAGAAGGAAAGTAGAATAATGAAATAGAAGTAAACACCATGTAGACTTATATGGCTAAGTCCATTAAGAAAGTGGCAAAAGAAATTTTAGGAGTATTTAAAGGTAAAAGGCAACTTGTAAACGAAACTTGTGGCTGTTAAAGAGATATGAGTGTCTTAAAGCATGATAGAGGACTAGAAGTGACGAAAACTTTGAGCAATATAAGAATGATAAAAAGGTTGCCAATAGAGTAGTAAGTGAGGCTAAATTCAAAGCATATGATGATCTCTATAACATATTAGGATTAAAAGAAGGTGAGAAAGATGTATTCAAACTTGTAAAAATAAGGTATTTGAAGAGTAAGGACTTGGACCACATTAAATGCATTAAAGGTGATGACCATAGGTTAGTACTCAAAGATGATGAGATCATTCAAACATGGGAAAATTACTTTAAAAAATTGCTAATCACAGTTTTCATGAGATTATAGATATTGAAAGAATTGTAAATCCAAATAAGTTGGATTGTATAGATACGATAGTAGGATTAGGATACTTGAAGTACAAGAGACCTTGAAAAAGATAAAATCATGAAAGTCCCTAGGGCTTGGTGGTATACCAATAGATGTATGGAAGTATGTGGGAGATACTGCAGTAGTTTAGTTGACAAAGTTGTTTAACAAGATTGTAAAATTTTAAAAAATTCCAAATGAATGGCGGAAAAGCTTTATTGTACCAATTTATAAGAATAAATGAGACGTACAGTTGCACTAATTATCATGGGATTAAACTTATGAGCCATACCATGAAACTTTGGAAAAGAGTAATTGAGAACAGGCTATGACATGAGACGAGTGTATCGAAAAACCAGTTTGGTTTCATCCTTAGGAGGTCTCCCATGGAAGCTATTTCCCTACTTAGACAATTGATAAAGAAATATAGGAAGAGGGAGCTCCACATGATCTTTATTGACTTACAAAAAGCTTATAATAGGGTCTCATAAGAGTTGATATGGTGGGTGTTGGGCGAGAAGCGGGTTTCACAGGGACATATAGAAGTCATTAAGGATATATATGAGAGAGCGGTAACAAATGTTAGGATCCCTAATAGAGAGACCAACATTTCCCTATCATTACAAGATTGCACCAAGGATCGGCATTGAACTTATACATTTTAATGTTGGCTATGGATGAGTTAACAAAACATTTGCATGAGGAAATTCCATTGAATATGTTATTTGCTGATGATATAATACTGATTGATAAGAGAAGTGCCTAAATACAAAGGTAGAGTTATGGAGAGATGCTATAGAGTCTAAAGGATTTAATATTAGTTGAAATGAGACAAATTATATGGAATGCAGTTTTAGTAAGGAGAAGAGTGTCAGTGAAGCTCCTATAAAGATTGATAACCAAGAACTCCTATGAAAAAGGTCACTTTCAATACTTGGGATAGATAATTCATGAGAGCGAAGAGATTAAGAGGCATGTTACCCAGAAATTCTAAGTGGGTTGGAACAAATGAAAACGTTCCTTTGGAGTTTTGTGTGATTGGCGGGCGTCACTCAAATTGAAAGAAAAATTCTTTAGGATGGCTATAGGCTGGTCATGCTCTAGGATTAGAGTGTTGGGCATTAAAGGAACAATATACATAGGATGAGTGCTCTCGTAATGAGGATGTTGAGATGAATGAGATGAAAACATTAGAGGAAACATAGGAGTAGCACTAATAAGTAACAAGAAGAGGGAGGGTAGACTTATATGGTTTGGACATGTCCAATGGAGATTGATAATGGCTCCGATTAGATGGAATGAGTTGATGCAAGTTGAAGGCTCTAAAAAGGGCAAGGGGAAGGCCCAAAGGACCTTGGATGGAAGTGGTGAGAAAAGATTTTAAAACATTGGGATTAAATGAAGCCATGGTCCTTAATGGAGTGAGTCGATGCAAGTCAAAGGCTCTAAAAGGGCAAGGGGAAGGCCCAAAGGACCATGGATAGAAGTGATGAGAAAAGATTTAAAACCATTGGGACTTAATGAAGCCATGGTACTTAATAGAGGGAATGGAGGAACAAGATTTGTGTGGCCGACCCCTAATTGGGATAAGGCCTAGATGTTGATGATGATGTGAAGAATAATAACGCCCTTCATGCCATTTTCAAGAATGAGATTTTAATGGAAGAACCGGTAAAATGCCTTCGCTACTCCCACCAATAACATGGAGAAGCAAAAGAAAAGGCCCCACAAAAATAAATAAAATTCTTTGCTCAAAAGTATGAATGAAATGAGAGATGAAAGTAGAGAAATGTCATGTCAGATGACACGTCAGAAAAGTGAAAACTCTATCTAACTGTGTTTGCAATTTATGTGCCATTGTTAAGATATGCTAATGATTGATCTTTTAGAATTGGTTAGCAATCTAGGGTATAAACTTTAAAATTGAATAATATAGGATTTTTTGTGCAAAAAAACGTGTTTTTATTTTTACAAAATTACAATTTGAAAATCAGTAGTCTCTCTCTATTGCACCTGCTGTCAAGGGGAGTAAAAAGTAGAAATAAATACGAAGCCTCAAGCATTTAATTATATCATCTAACCAAACAATTCTACAATTTTTAGATAAATTTTGAATTTTAGCTTCAATTGACCATCCTACTGTTGATTTGTCAAATTTAATAGTTAGACGATCATTAGAGCTAATTAGATGTGTAATGTACAATTTAGATGATTCTAATCTAGTCTTATGTTTTGTAGATTAACTAGATTAAAGGCTTGGATAGCTCGAATCAAATTTAATACTGCCAGATAAACCCACAATTGATTAAGGAATTGTTTCTATTAAAAAAAGGAAAAACCAAAAGAAGAATGGAAATCCTTAAGCAAAAGAAGAAAGGGTTGATTTCTTGCTAAATGAATGAAGAACTTATGAAAAACAAGAAAACTAAAGTAGAAAGGGCAAACCCGTAATAAGAAGATTTAGGAATGTAAAGAGGAGGAACAAACAAGGAAAGGTAAGAATAAAATTAGCAGGAGAAGCTTTAAGAAGAGGGGACGAGCTCTCTATAAGGGGATCGCCAAGCTGAAGAGAGGACACTACAGGGGTAACCCGAAGAAAAGCTTTCAAGCTCTTCTTCTATTGTAGGACACCACAACCCAAAACATCCATCTCCTCTTCACTAGCCGGTACCTTTCTCACTCTCTCAAATTGTCTATAGCACAAGCTCCATCTCTTTCCTCACTTCTCTCTCTCTAGTTTTACCAAGCTCACACTAACCCCCATCACCTGCAACTATCTTTGTTCACCATATGTTCGCCGGAGAAGATAATTGACCTGACCCATCTCTCTCTCTCTCTCTCTCTCTCTCTCTCTCTCTCTCTCTCTCTCTCTCTCTCTCTCTCTCTCTCTCTCTCTCTCTCACACACACACACACACACACACACAGATTATGTTCTCTCTCTGCATTGGGAGACTTGAAGAGAAGTTCAGATTCCATCATCCCTATATTCCACAGTCGAAGCACTCCATATTGTTGTCTTGTTCACTTCTACATATAGCTATTTTAGCCTTTGGTTCTTTTTGCTTTCTCCCTTGTTTCCTCTTCTCCGTTCCAATCCTCTGTTTCTGATTGCAATTTCTCCTTGTTTCCTTTGCAAATTTCTCCTGAAACACCTCTTGTTTATAGCCATTGATCTTCAATTGTTTCACTCCTCTTCGTTACTTTCTATCGTTTTGGGCAAAACCCAATTTGGGATTTTCCCTGCAATCTCCCTTGGCCGTCATCTTCCTTGTATTTTTCTACTTTCCTTCTTCTTTCCTCCGCTACGGGTTGAAGAAAGGAAATTTTTTAAAGAAAATTATATTTCTACTCCTAAGAAATAAATTTTAATACCAATTATGTCCCCATTCTAACTCCCTCCATATACTTAGTTTTGTATTTTCCTTAATTTAGTTTTGCCTTATCCAGATTCATGCTATCCAAGTTTTATGCTATTTTCAGTTAATTCCAGAAACTGTGTAATGAAGACCTTATTTGATTAAGGCTTAACCTAGTTAATGATTTAGCCTTAATAAATAGGATCACTTCAATTCATGATCAGTTTCTAATAAGATTTTCAATTAATCTTTAGATTTTGATTTTAGGACAATTCCTAACTTATTCATCAGTCCTGATCTTCAATCTAAAATCCAAAAATTGATGTAGGTCGTCCAAAACCTAAAATCCTTCCTTCGTCCAGATCATTAAAATTTTGGAGAATCTATTTAATCCAAATGTCAGATCTTCAATCAAAAGTATCAGTGAGAGAATGATAAAGGCCGATCAAAGTTGTTGACATCAAATTTGAGAAAATTTATCATAATCAAGCTAGGAAAGTAGATTTTATTTGTTTTTTAGTTAATTTTTTGTCTTTTTGTGATTTTCATTAGTTAAATAGATTTGAATTCATTGTTATTTAATTTTTGTTGTTTCTTTTAATCTTTAGATAATTAAATTTTATTTAAACTCCATCTTTTTAAGTCCCCGTGTGATCTACCCTGTACTCGCATAAGCTACACTATGATTGCCCGTGCACTTGAGGTAAAACAATCAACAATATAAAAACACATATGCAAAAGATTGGTGGGACAATCTATTTGAATGAAAAAGTGAGCCCATATATTTGGCATCAAACAAGCACTTTTGCACAAAAAGTTGGAACTAGATACACATAAAGGTGGCATCGATCATCAATTTCACTTGAAAGAAGAAGTCTAGCACCTGGCACTACGGCCTTGAAAGAAAGCATCCAACGCTATTGGCATTGAAAGCTCTCAAAACTGCTTCAAGAATATGCTTGATACCACTAGAACCAAACTATCACAAATCATCTCCACCAGGTATTCAACACTGCTGGCACCTAATGATCTCGTCCTCTCTTTCTATGTTGCCAAACGATCTCGTTTCTACACAATTTGAAACCCAACAAACTAAAACATTCTATGCCTCTTTCTCATGGTGTTGTTTGCATAACGATGTCAAACACAATTACAAAATTGAACATGACAGTGCCAAGCAGTCCTCTAATTGGCATAGAACAATTATAGGAGTATTTTTTTACCAATGTCACAATTTGGATAGCTACCATTTCGGTGTTCCAGCCTCATGGGATGCTCAAAATAACTACCAAGAACCCAAAATTATAAATAGAGATTCTCCATTCATTCTAGACATTAATGTTCATTTAGAATATTCTCTATGAACAAATCTAATTTATTCTATCTCTACTCACAAGGTGAGATACCATGTTTGGTACTGTTTTAATGTGTTTAGGAGAGATATGAGCTTAGATCTACATAATCTATAATTCTATGGTTTCAACCATTACCCATTCTAGAATATGCTCACACAATTGAGAATTGGCTTTGGTCCTTAGAGAATCTAGCTAATTACGCATTTATTATATGTTCTCCAAGACTCTAGCTTGGATCTTACAGATCCTTGTCCATTTATGGTGATGCTTATGATCTTAACCATCATGAGCCTCAAACCACTCTAGTCTTAACCATGACGCTATTACTTAAGAGATTGACTAGCCAATCGGAAACAATTCAAGTGTAAGTCGGCTACTGGATAAACATTAACCTTGGTTTATGTCAACATATATTTGGGTTAGGCATGAGTCATGGTCTTCAAGTTTCTTGGTGTGAGTATGTACTAGTCAACACCATGCAAGTTTATGGCCTTACTATCTTGGGTACCTTGTGACATTTTGTCATTTGAATCTTTCCATGGCTAGTCCCACTTTGCCTATAAAATCATCAATGACTCATTCAAGCTTGGGCTTATGACATGTAATTAAAGAATATGATTAATAATTAAAGGTTTTGTATTTTATTAATGACATGTATTTAACAGCCAAAAGGTACGGAGATATATACTTACTTTTGATTGATAAATATAAACCCATCAATGAAAATATTTTATATTGTTTTCTTTATTCTTGTGCTTATTGTAAACGTATATAATGATAAATTTTAGCTCCTACATGTTTTACTAGCATGCCTTGGTGGGACATATAATCCTTTTATTTTGACATCATATTTGCTCCCTTGTTTTAATTTATTTTCTTCATGCTGGTAAGTAAACGAGGGAGGGAGGAAGAGAGGTGACTGTGCCCTAGGGCTCAAATATCATGATCGAAGTAAAGTAGTTCTACACAAAATAGAAATATGATGAACCTTAGCTTAGAAGCACGCTTATAACAGCTTCTTGAAGATAGTTGAAGCCTCCGAATAAGTGCAACTGATATATGGTAGCTCTATCTTCTATATTCGATCAAGCCAGAATCAATTTGTACCTCAATTGATTTACACAATTAGAACTAGTTCATACTTTAATCTTCAAGATGAATACTGTAAATAATGCTAATAAAGATAACGCTATCATGTTGACTAAGCCCCTTTTGAAGAGACTGAAATTCTCAAACCTCAAGCGTTACTCCCTTCTTTAGCTTATCAGCAAGGTCGTTCGCCTCTCTAAGAGTGTGGAAGACCAAGAAAGTGCGAGACAGAACGATCTCCATGATTTCATTGATGATATTTTTCTTACTGTTTTTCTAATTATATGAGCATTGAAACAAGTTTACTTCCCACTTGCTTCTCTCTCTCTTCTTACTTTTTTATTTTGATAATTTGGTCGGATGTTTCTTTTTATTGTTTCCCACTGAATTTTATTTATGATCAGGGTGATATTTGGAAAATAGAATGCGTGCAACTTAACATTTTTTGTTCTTGTTCCTAAGAATATAGATGGTTGGATAATCTTAGCATCCAGTTATCAGTTTTCTTTCATGTCAATGATTTGATTGGTTTTGCTATACGAAAGTACCCTGTGTTCTATTTGTGGTTCATTCATTTTGTAGTTTGATATGGAGATAAAACGAGATAAAAGGATTGGTTTAACAACAGTTAGGGCCTTTCAGGCAAAGGGGCTCCAGAAGTGGTGGCGTCCTAATGTACCATTTGATCCTCTTTAGATAGTTGTTTTATTTTCTTTTTCTGGCAATTCAATTTTGTTTCTGGTGCTGTATGATTCTTAGTTCCGAGTGCTTATATATGCCCACTCTCACTTGTTTTTAAGTTGGCAAACTTGTACACTTCTCCTTGGCTGTTACATCTCAAAACAAGCTATCAATAGACAACCGTGATCAAAATCTCCATAGCCACAAGAGTTGTAATAGTCTATACTTTTGTTACTCCGTTACTCATCGGATGATTTTTTTCTTCTTCAATTTTTCTTTCCAAAGAGCTAATATTATAGATAGAGCTAAAGTTATATTATTAGTCAAGTACTCGTATGCCATTGCAATTCATGGAAATATAACTATTTAAAATGGATAGTGGTTCATTAAACAAGCCTCCAATTCAACAGCATGATTGACTAATTTCTAAGCTGGCTAGTTTCTCTCTCTGGAAATATATGACTCAACATCTTTATTTGGTCCTCGTTGCTATTTTGTTTGTTGTGACAATTCTGTTTCTTCATGATCCTCTGTCATTTGCCCTTGATCAGTTGGTCTTCCAAATTAATGACTCCTATGTTATTAGGGATTTGTGCACCACATGTTAGTCCCCTTTCAAATAGGATGATTGAAATTATCAACAATTTTTAGTCCTTCCCATTCTAAGGATATAGACGGTTGGGTAACCTTAGCTTCCAGTTATCAATTTTTTGCATGTAGATTATTTGATTGGTTAATTTTGCTATATGAAAGTATGCCCTATGTGTTCTCCTTATGGTTCATCCATTTTGTAGTCCTCTAGATCAATGACCTGGATTTCCTGATTCGTGGGCTTAACATAACCATGACAGAACGGAAGTTTCTGAACGTATATGCTCCTTATATTTTTTTATTTTTATTTTGCTATCATCTGCAGCCAAGGGCGAACATTCCGGAGAAGGGTTTCACTATGTGAGTCTTTATCTCTTGTTTCCAACCTCTATTATTATTATTATTATTTATTTATTTTGGGATTGGCATTCCAACCTCTACTATGTTTCTCGTTCTATTTCCCATTAATAGATAGTAGTGTTTAGAAGTCTGGTTTAACTTTCTGACTTTCAGAACCCTCTTGGTTTTAGGGACTCGTGTAGAAAGAAAGAGTTGGCTTCTCACTTTGCTAAGGTATCTTTCGCTTTATTTTCCTGCCAAGATGGATATCGCATGTTTTGTTGTTGATGTGGGAGTTTGCAGATTTTGATTTGAGGAAGAGTTAATGAGGGTTTAGGAAGAAGAGAGAGTTGGCGGGGTGGAGATGGAGGAGGGGAGAATAGGGAGAGATCCCAGGTGAAAAAAATCAAGAGACAGAGGAAGAGGGGGGTCGGGGGGTGTTTGTTGTTGGATGTGGGAGGTCAATATGAAAGTGAATTAGGATGCGACCACAGGTCCTCTTGGTGGTTGTTGTTCATCTCGTATATCTCACGTTAGACGTCCAATGGATACAACTTTTAGATGTCTAGTAGATTAAAAAGCAAATGGCTTGGAAAATTAAAGTTTTTAAACTTTCCATTTCTAAGCATATGTTTTACATGGTAGAACCATTCAAACGACATTTTTTTTATTATAAACTAGCATCTAAAGATGGTGCAACGATATAAACAAGTCAGATTATGCAAGAGTGGACTCCACGAAATGTGATCACCTCATATTGCTTCCTATTTAGCATGAGGCTCGGACTAGCACTAATCTGTGCTTTTGTGTGCTATTGGATAGGTTTTGCTATATGAAAATATGTCATGCAAATGCTATTTATGGTTCATACATTTTGTTGTCCTCTAGATGAACGGCCTATATCTTGTGATTTGTGAGTTTAACGTGACCATGATAGAACGAATTTCTGAATGTAAATGCTCCTTGTATATACTACTAACTTTCTGCTATCATCTGCAGATAGGGGCAGAGCTTCTGGCGGACGCTTTTACTACGTGAGTCTTTATTGCTTGTTTCCAAACTCTAATATGTTTCTCATTCTATTGGTTTTCCATCAATAGATTTACTGGTGTGCTGAGATCTGGTTTACCTTTGTAACTTTTAGGGAGCCTATTGGTTTTGCGAAGCCATTCGCAGAGTCTGAATTTCTTGATAGCACAACCGCAGAGCTCATTGTTGAGGTATCTGTCACTTTATTTTCTTGGCAAGATAGCATGCTGTATGTTTTGCTAATTGTGCCGGGGATTGTGGCCTTTGATTTGTGGAATGAACAAATGAGTGTTTGGGAAAGGGGCGGGAGGGGAGAGGAAGAGAGGTACCTTATGTCGACGGGAAAGTGGCTTAGGGCACCACCTAGTAAGTAGATGAGGGAGGGAGGGAGAGAGGACTTGGGTGTGACCACATGCATGGTAAGTTGACTTATGGTGCCTCCTTTGCTTGTTCCAAGCCGTTCATCTCATTTCCTGCCACGTTAGATGTTCAATAGCCCGACAATCACCACATTTGTTCAATTCTAGTCTCATCCATGAAAGATGTGTTTCTAATTGTTGCATGGGCAATTGCTTACATATAACCAATGAATGCAAATACAGTTTCTCAGCTGATAGTTTTATCAAAACAGCAGAATAATTTTTCCCTGTTGGACATGCATTTAGTGTGGAAGAAATGAGATATATGGATTGGATTAACGGCAGGTAGGGCCTTTCAGGCAAAGTTGCAGCACAAAGTGGTCGCCTCCTAATGTAGCATTTGATTCTCTTTAAATATAATTGTTTCCTTTTCCTTTTTTTCTTTTCCCTTTTGCAATTAGATATTTGTTTCTAGTGCTGTATGATGATTACTTCATAGGGCTGATATCCACTCTCACTTGATTTTACATCAGCAAACTTGCTTCTGCATAACACTTCTCCTTGGCTGTTATCTCTCAAAAAAGCCAGCAATGGCCAATTCTTGGGGTTCAAAACTTGTAGAGGGTCCACTACTCATCAAACAAGCAGTTGGAGATATAGTGTTATACATTTAACCCTGATTGGCTTTTTCCCTTTGAGCCTCAGAGTAGTGATAGTCTAGGCTAGCTTTTATTACTCTATAACGTATCAAATGATTTTTTTTAGAAGAGTTAACATTATAGATGGAGTTAAAATTTACACTAGTCTATGATTCATGTGCCATTATCATCTATAAAAGTATAACTAATTAAAAAGTATGGTGGTTCGTTAACCCAAATTTTATACTCCTCCGATTCAATAGCACAATTGGCTAATTTATCCACCTACGTATTTCTCTCTCCATATATATATAATTCAGTATAGTCGGTGGTCGTTGCTCTAGTGGCTGTGACAATTCTATTTCTCCATGATCCTCAAGCATTTGACTAGTTAGGCATCCAAATTAATGACTTTTGTGTTATTAGTGATTTGAACACCATTTGAAAGTTCCCTTTCAAATTAGAGAGATCGAAATTAATAACAATTTTTACTCCTTCCAATGGTGCAACCTGTATCCATATTGATGGTTGGATAATTTTAGCATCAAATCATCAATTTTTTGCATGTCGATGATTTTGATTGGTTCTGCCATGTGAAAGTATGCCGTGTATTGAACTTGAGGTCCATTCCTTTTGTAGTCCTCTGGATGAGATGCCTAGACATTGGGATTTGTGGATTTAACATTTGTTGATATTTTTTGCAAGTGCACAGGCTATTGTGCTATAGCTAATGCAAGTATAAGTCGATCCCACAGGGACGCGAGTTAAGAATTTGGAGTTTTTAATAAAATTTAATTATTTAAAAATTAAAATTAATTGACAAAAATTAATAGAAAGAGAAATTAGACTTAAGATGTATTTAATCAATGAAAATACAGAGGTCAAATTCCAGAAAACAGAAATTTAACTAAAAAATTAAGAAAATTCCTCTTCCCTAGACTTCTTATCCTCAAATTCTATACATCTAGTCTCCTAAATCATGATCATCCTTTATCAACATGTTTCTAGCACTTTTGATTTATTATCCACAAGAGGGATTAAGTAAATTCTAAAAATTCTGAGAGATCTAGGCTAAATAATAAATTTAAGATTTGAGGACTTAGATCTAATTTTAGATTCTCATATTAAAGATCAAGAATATTAAAAGTGCTTTAAATTTTCCTATAACACAGATCTAAAAGTTAATTGAAGATTGGAATTTAAATTGATGAGCAATTGAAGATCTCCTAAAATTAAAGTAGAACCATTGATTCAGTTAACCATGGATAGATAAAATAATTCTTGGACTAATCAGAGAATAAGCAAAACATAGATAACAAAATGGGAATAAAATAGAATGCAGATAAGGACAAAAAATATAAATGGAAATTTCCTACTAAGGGCATCGCCGTGGCAAGCCGGTGCTACGTGGGGCGGTGGAGCAGATGGGAGCAAGCAATTTGGAGAGATGGGACATCGCACGGTCTTGGAAGTCACTTGGTGCGGTGGAAAACAGAGGTGTTTTCCTATATGATACGTGGAGGAGATCTGGGTGTCATCCACGGTTGTGCTTGGCGGTATTGACGACTCCTTGGAGCAGAGAAAACCAGAGGAGGGCAGCCGGTGGAATAGAGGGTGGAAGCCCGGTCTGGACAGAGGACGTTGGTGACTGAACAGAGGAAAAGAGGGAGCGTCGTTTGGTGGAGTTAGAGAATGCCTGGGGTGCTCTGCTCGATGAAGCAGATGACACCCTTCTAGAAATTGGATGAACAAAGGGGAGAGGGAGGGAAACCCACGGCCGGCTAGGTGCGGGCTGAGGAAGACGACGTCCAGGCTTGGCCATCGAGTTCTAGGTCATGCGATGCCAGTGTAGTGGAAGAAAGGAGCGTGGCAGATGAGGGAAAGAGAGCAATGGAGAATTGAGACTGCTGGTGCTTAAAGGGGGTAACAAAGACAGCGAACAGAAGAACAGAAAACAATGAAATAAAGAGGCAAGCAAAGGAAAAAAAATAAAATAAGACTCCCCCAAACTCTCAGTGTTCCTCTTTATACAACTTTTTTCCCTTCATAATTCTCCGCCCCCTCTTTCTTATCCTCTAGTAGTTGGTTTCCTCTTAAGAATTTTCTCTTTATTGCAAATCTCATTCATAATCTCCTCTTATTTTTAAAATTCTTCTTCTTTTAGGAACCCTTCATCTTTTGCCTGAAACTCAATATGATCCATTCATACCTCTTTTGATCAATTTGCATCGTTGGATATTGATCTGAGCCATCCAACCCTCCTTTAGTTGATCTGCAAGACCAAAGACTAGATTAGAGTCATCTAAACCGAACATTAAACATCTACTTAGCTCAAATGATCATTTGATGGTAAATTTTGACAATTTACTGTTGGATGGTCAATTTGAGCTAAAATTTATAGATTATCAAAAAATCATCAAATGAATGAGTTAGATAGTCTAATTAAATACTAAATTAAGGGCCTTTTGGCCAAAATTAAACACTTAACAACATGACCATGATAGAGTGGAAGTTTTTTAATGTAAATGCTCTTTATAATATTTTTCTCTAGACATTTGTAGCTATAAGACGATTGGGCGCTATATGTAGGTGGACTAAGCTATATTATAGAGTTCCTCTTCATTTATTTTAGATAATTTGCTTTAATGTTGAAGCACTGTTACCTTAGAGAGCTGACCTTCGGGCTCATCATGTCTCGTGTTTTTTGTTTTTCTTTCTTTTTCAATTTTTTAAAATTATGAAATTGTTAGATAAATACTGACGCACGCCCTCAGGCAGACTGGCACTCGTAACCCGCCCGACTGAGATGACACTTGCTCCACTGCGTCACACACATACAGACTTGCTTTTGTAGTGGTAGCCTTGCTTTTTATATAAGGCCTCTTGTTGGCTGTTACACTTTCAGACAAGTCACCAAATGGTCGTTGAGTCGGGGCGTGTCATTATTTTTCATCATCTGTTTCTGTTGGAAATTAAACCCTAATTTGGCATTTGTCAATGACAATTTAGCTTTTCTTTTTTCATTTTTTTTATGCTAAAAAATTTAGCTAGTTACCGTATTGATACATAGATTTTCCTTTCAAGATTAATGGAGAAGGAATCCCCATAACTGTGGGGAAGCGAAATGAAGTGAGTTCCTCATATATCATGGGTGCTGTTATTGCGGAAGCTCTAATCAAGTAAGTGCAAAGACTAATATGGGTCATGGTCAGATATTTGTGTTTTGTTTGCAAGTATTTAGCGAATGGTGTTAGTGGCTGCTTGATCTTTTATTATGGATTTTACTTGGGATGCAGGAAGGAAATTGAAGGAAAGCCAGAAAGAATCTTTTGTACCTATCAGAATGTGAGGTCCATTGAGAGCGGGTAAGATAAAAACATTTGGCACTTGTTACTATTCCTCTATCTTTCTGTTATTATTGCTAGAGGCACCATTTCAAACACACGCACACACACACATCACATCGTATGGAATGATGAAATGAGAGAACGGGAGACTCCAATTTAAGCTCCTTTTCTAGAAGATCAATATCATTCATCTTATCACACTAATATAGGATTTCATTTTACAAATTTTTAGAATTAAGGGTTGTGATTTTTCACTGAAAGTTACGTAGGCTATGATCGTCCAATCGGCATGGTTTTTCAGAGGTAGCCTATCTGAGAGTTGAACAAAGTTGCTTGGGCTATGATCATCCAATGAGCATGGTTTTATGGAGGTAGCCTATCTAAGGGTAGAACAAGATATACCACATAGATCTTCAAGAAAACATGCCTAGATTGGAGTCTTACTTAGAACTGCTAAAGAGGAGTCTCAGTTAATCATTCCTCTTCCTCTCGCATCATCGGAATGTGATAATTGCACACGCATTGTTTCCCTTGATGATTCATTCGTATCTCCCCATGTTCATGGGCTTCAGTTTGCAATGGCTGATAACACGGGTCCTAGTCTCTTGTTTAACAGTCTCCTGTATTTTAGGGACTGGTTTATGGACTGTGGTGCTACACTTCACGTTGCTGGAACTCGAGACTTGTTGAGGAACTACACCGAAGTGAATAATCGTGAGCAATATGTGTACATGGCAAACAAATCTCCAGCAAGGATTGTTGGTAGTGGCGAAGTAGATCTTAATTTCGTCGGGGGTATGCCTGTGACTCTGGTGGACGCGTATCATGTACCAGATTTAGCAGTAAACCTGGTGTCTCTGTCTTTGCTTACTAGTCGTGGATACAGATTGGAGTTTCAGTTTGATGGACTTCTGATTCATACTGGGGATGGTGAGTTTGTTGGACGGGGTCATGACGTCGGCGGCTTGTATAAGCTGGACATTATCAAGAAGAGGCTCTTAGCTTAGAGAGCTCCCGGTACAGTACGCAAGTTCTCTCTATTCCAAACCTTCTCTGAGTAATTCATTCAGAAAGAGAAAGGTAACAGAAGAAGAAGAGATTGTCTTCTATATATGTCCGAATTTTTGTTCTTCTATATGCTTTTTTCTCTGAGCATTTGTTTTCTAACTGCAACAATATAAGCACCTCTGTTAGCCCAAGTTAGTAAATGCAGCTGATCAAGAAACACGGAAATGGAAAAGAATGTTGGGGATTTTAGTCCCCGCCCAAGATCATATACACAAAAAACGCAGAGTTTAACGTAGTTCGGCCAATAAGCTTACGTCCACGGGAGAGGAATGATTTCACTATAAAAACAGAGGTTTTACACAAAGGAATACACAGGGATTTACAGAGGAATGGGCTGTATTCTTGCCCTCTTCGTATCCCTATTTATAGAGATTTTTGGGGGCTTTTTTCAACACATTTACACCAAAGTCAGTGGACGGTGGCCGACGGCGGCGCCCGCCACTGTTGAAGTCAGCGGCAGCTGACTGCGGCGCCTGCCATGGTTGAAGTCAACAGTCGGTGGCCGACTGCTGCGCCCGCCACCGTTGAATACGGCGGCCGTCTGAAAATGGGGCTGGACCAACAAAGAAGCGGCGCCAATGTTACTACCTTTGTTTGAAATGGATTGAGTAAGCATCCATTTAGTTTCTACGATAGGTAGATATTGCTGCTTGTAACTGACAGAAAGGCAATGGTCACTTTAAACAGGAAGGTTGTGAGTCTTTGAATCTTCAAAATCATAGCTCATTTATAGCATACCCCGGGGATGAACAATTGACGAGTTCCGAGCAATAAGTAGTTTCCTCAGCTGTTTTCATGCGGCTTCGATTTCTTTGTGATTAGGCTTACTTTAGGCTAGAAGGGGAGCCTTGGCTCAACTGGTGAGTTGTCACCATGTAATCTAGAGGTTATGGGTTCAGAGTTTGAAAACAGCCACTTGCAAAATGCAAAATAAGATTGTATAGCATATAAGCCTTTTGTAGTCCACCTCTCTTTAGAAACCCTGCATATATGAGAACTTTATGCACCAGGCTATCCTAATTTAGGCTCATAATTGTGGGGAGGTGGAGGCGATGGCTGTGTAGTGTAGTTTAAAGCTGATAATGTTGCGTAATGTTTTGAAAACTTAGAATATCAATCGTTTACATTCTTAAGTACTAATATTTTCATCATTTTGAGAAAATATCAGTACTTAAGGATAAAAGTCACACGTTGGCTTTCTTGGAGGTGTTTGAGAAGATGAACGGATGGAATGTAGATAGATCTGAGCTCCATATGTATTTTTATTGAACTTACAACTTCCTACAATTAAAAGAAGTAAACGTGGGCCCATAATTTTGATGGTCCGCTATTTATTATATGAAAGGCATCACGCATATGCAATGGTACCCTTTTTTTTTTCTTTAAACAATTTTTAATATAATTATTCCTACTTTTTATAAATTATTCTATACTAATATTTTGGATGGCTATAACCTTATAACTTTATGTGGGTCTATTTTTCTAAAGATTTAAGGGGTTCATAATATTGCCCTTGACTCGTAAAAGAAGAGTACATGGGAGCGAGTGTATTATCATACCCAAAAAATATATAAATAATAAGGGACAATTATATGATTTTCCTAAAATCCCTTAAAATAAATGAATAAATAAAATTCAGCTACCAATTTCCTTAAAAGAAAACATTCAGTAACCAACATCACTGTGTTTGGTATTCTAAAATTGTCCGCGTAGTCAGTTTTTCATTTTACGGAGGTTAAGTTCATTTGCGTAGATTATCATCTCGTCTATGAAAGATGCCAAATTCATAATTTTGGACTAGTAAGCAAGAATGACGTGAACCTCACATATGGATCAAATTTCACCTCTAGCTACACCTGGTGGGCCAACTGTGGATCTGTTATGCATGCTCTATCAGAAAAAAAAAACACAAAAACAAAAAGAAGTATGGGCTATGGTAGCCTAGTAACCCGAAGAGTCCGTTGAAAGAGAGCAAATGAAATTTTGGCAAGAGCAAAACAAGCTGTCCAATCAAACCTCTGCTCCTCAAATGAGGCTGGATGTGGCATGTGAAGGTGATTCACAACAGCGATAACGTAGAAACATCCTCAAATTCATTAATGCACAGTTTCAAAATTCTTTCGGCTCCATCGAATCTCCTCCATCAGTCTTGTGCTCTAGGCCTCCTTGTACAAATATTATTTTTCGTTGGAACAGCTTCGGTACAATCACTTAAGAAGGGAAGTTTTCACGACAGTCACCCTATTTCAAAAGGGGAATTTTAGCCTAATGGTAAAATTATACTTGTGTGACTTTGAAGTCACAAGTTTGAAGTGTCAAAATAACCTCTTACAAAATGAAAGATAAGACTGCATATTATAGACCCTTATGGTTCGCCATGTTATAGACACCTATGGAGTAGACTTAAATGGCTATGTAGAAAATGAAAAGAAAGGATATAATAGGATACATAAAGGATATGGTATAGGAGAAGTTGAAGATAATTTTATTTTTGTCATTTTTTTCTACTTGCAAATGAATATGCACTTGTATATTAGTTTATAAGTAAGAAGAGAAGATAATAGAAATCATCTCCAGCCTCTTTAAAGTATGGTAACCCTAACAAGACTTTAATAAAAAAACTAACATTCTCTCAAGCTAGGGTGTTCCCCATAAGCAACATGCTGCATCGGATCTTATGTGAAAACACTAATTTTTCTAAAATTAATTGAAATTTTTACTAAAATCGAGGTAGAATATTATATTTAATATAATATTAATTTTGGAAAAAGAATTAGGTCTTAAAATATAGATATTTGAAATCATTCATGAAAAATTGGTCAGAATGACTATAATAAGCATGTTGAAATCTGAGCTTGGGTGAAAATTTTCTATTTTTCTTAAATTTATGAATTTACATTTACCTATAGGGGTAAAATGATCATTTTATTTTTGTGTGCGATTCACAAAAGTTAGGTGAGCTAGTAGACAGCCAGCTCAGAGAATATCAATGATGAAAGAATAAAATAATGAAGAATCTACTTTGAATTTAATAAGAAAAGTGAAAAAATAATAATAATTAAAATAATTAAAAAATAAGCCTATAAATACCCCACAACATTCCCACAAAATTGCATTGAAATTCTCTCCTCAGTCTCTCTCTCTTTCCTCCTCTCCTTCTCCCTCTTTCCTGAACCCCAAAATTTCCCAGTCTTCATAAGCCCGATGATTTCACAATTATCTAAGATTTATTCACCAGTGAAATCATTGAAAAACAGTAACTCCAACGACTTTATATTTTCTAGTGTTGATTTCTCTTTTTTGCCCTTATTCTTCGATTCTGGACACTTCGTGTAGGTACCCCTCATCCCCTCTAGCTATTTCAGTAATTTTTCAGGTATAAAGATCACCGAACTGGATTTTTCAGTGAATCCAGTACCGGTGAACCAGGTGAAAAACACCTATAAAACATAAAATTTTGGAGATTTTGAGCCTTTGGATGGATTCAAAGAGTCCCAACACCTTAAGGTACGAGATCTAAGCCCTTAATGTGGTCAAATCTAAGAGGATCGGAGAAAGGGTGATCCAACAACATCCCGCCTATCCTAGGTCACCCTCCTTGTACACCAGCTATCACTAGTGGAATGCAACAGAGATGGGCCACTAATCATCCTCGTCAATCCGCAAGGGCCAAATTGAATCTGGGGCCCTTGTTTTGATCTGAAACTTAAAATCTTAATTTAGAGCTCATTTTAACTCCAAATCAAGATCAGAAAGAAGATCTAGATTCCTGATGAAGCGTAAAATCTAATGAAAACATAAAATTTATATTTTATTCCCTATAAAATTCTGTAAATTATAAAAAGTGGTACTAATTTTCAAGATCAGTCAAATCTGACATGATCATACCTTGGATTTTTCATCCATCAGTGGTCTAGGGATGAGAGAACATAGAATCAAGAGTTAAATATGATTGATCTGGGATAAATTAAGAAATTAAACCTTAATAGAAGAGAAATCATAAAAATGATCATGGATGTACTTGATCTAAGTAATCAAGTATGATCAGACCATTAAAATCAGTTTGAATGATGATCTAAAGTTAAGATCATATGGATTGATGAACCTGATGTGGCTATTTGGGATAGATTGAGATATGTGCCCTTAATTTTGATAAAATGACTTAAGATCTTCTTGATCGATTAGATCAAGAAAGATCAGTTCATTTGATGAGGTGAATCAATGATCTAGTGATGATATCACATTAAGATAATGTGATAAATCTGAATAAAAATGAAAGGTTAAAATCCAAACTGAATAGAAATCAAAATATGATCATTTGATCAAAATGAATAAATATGATGTATTAAAATGAGCATGTGAATTATTCTAAATATTTTTTTTTATTTACTTAGTAGATTTAATTATTAGATCTATTTATTTACGCTTTAATTGTTTATATTATGTAAATTACATGAAAAATATAATTAAATAAAAATAAATATTGAAGAACATTTACAATGAATATGAACATGGACTTAATGATAGTAAGGGCTATAGTTAGTAGGATAATATAAGAAATATCATTTTCTTGGCCCAAATTAAGAGAATAATAAACCTCATAAATGATATTTTAAATGTTTATGGATTTAATTAAAATCAAACAGCAAGAGTACTTAAGGTTTAATGCTCATAGGAACCTTATGAAGGTTGAGCTAAGGACGCCCCAATAAAAGCTGAATATGGTGGTTAAGGGGGTTCTCTAATAGAGCCTCGCTCTTCTCTCACCTTCTGGCTATGTTTGTAAGGTCTAAACGCCTTCTTACATGAGGATTGAACTAACCACTCTGTGGGCAGCTTTTAACTGGTAAGTCTTGGTCAATTCTGAAATAAGGAGGAGCTGTATAGTGTTAGGAAAGAAATGAACTATCTTCAACCAGTAAGACATTAACTAGTTGAATAATAATAAGATCATAAAATGATAGTAAAATGTCTAATCCTAATAAAAATGATAATTAAGATAATCAAAGATCAAACAATTTCTATAGGAAGATCTTGAATGATCAAGAATAATAAGAAACATAATATTGTGTCAGTATGTATGTTTTTGAATTAGTATGAATGTTAGATTTAAATATAGATCAATAGATTAGACCTTGATCAATATGATCAAAGGAAAAAGATTCAAATCATCCTATGTAAGGATGATTAAAAGAACAACTATGAAGTATAAATGAGTTGAGAAATGACTGTATATATATATATATATATGATTTGACAGATACATGAAGGATATGATGATCAAGATCAATGAGAAGATGGATTATTGACAGTAAAGATAGGTGGATCTTAAGAATATATTCAATATAGAAGATACATGTATTTTACACATAATCTTATCCTTATAACTATAGATTGATTATAATTTCGTTAGAATTGTTTATGAATCAACAAATGATGTTGAAATGAATACAAAGTGATTGATTAAGTAATTATGAAATTACTTAAGTCAACAAATGATGTAGAAATAAATACAAAGGGATTGATTTAGTAATTATGAAATTACTTAATGGGTAGAATAAGAAGATTTGAATTATATAAGTTGGACCCTCAAATCTTAAGGAAAGAAGTTATAGGCACGTCTTATAATAACTAAATACACAGTCTGTAAGTATGAAATATTATTTTCCATACAAGCATTGAGGCTTGTGGTTTTGTTTTAAGACAGGTATATGCTTGGGGATGCTAATGCTAGGAGAGTTATGAGGGTTTGGTCACCCACTCTCCGAAACTGATTATGATGATGATACCGTACCCAAAGAGAGGCAAAATGTCAGGTGGGGCAATTATGGTAAGGCCACAACTGTGATAGTCATAGTTTCCCCCATACGAACATGGATCTGTATTTTCCACCGTAGCATCAGTGGAGTATTAAGTAGTTATTCGGGCCCCTGTACGGATTGAGATTGCAAGCATAGTAGTCCTTTGATTATTTTGCATTATGATGCAATTGTGATATGGCATGATGAGATGCCTTATGTTATAGCATGATAAGATGCCGGTAAAAATTATTACCAATGTTATATTGGAGGATGATTCCCAATACGATATGATTATATATCAACACCTAGTGTTAATATTGAAATCAATTTGGAAATGAGATATTGTTGATGATATTGACTATATTCATGATTTTAAGTAGTTTTATCTATATGTAATATATACATATAGATCATATGATGAGTGAAAGATAAAATGGTTATCTAGTTGTATAAATTAATTTATATCATGGATATAATGAACTATTGATTTTGAGATATATTGAATATATTTCTTAAATCCCCACTAAGCATAGCTTGCTAAGATATTGTAAATGTTTGAATGTTTACAATATCTCAAATACAGTTAAGGAAGATTGAAAGCTTAAGACTTGAGGATAATCATCACCGAATTACTACTCAGGTTATTTACCTTGAGGAAGATTGTATTGATTGTATTGTAATTTGGATTATAATATTTAGACAAGGTATGTAATGACTACCGGGCTATGTATGTGAACCTTTGGATTGATCCTGATTTTAATAAAAGTATTTCTATTGTAATTTAATAGAAATTTTATTTTTGACAAAAATATATGTATGATAAGTAATTTGAGGTGGCACTCGGGTTTTTGACAAATCAATTTCAAAGAAAATATGTTTTTGATGTTTGAATTTTAAAAAATTTCAAAATCAGGGGCCTACCTTTGCAAATATTTATGAAAATGTGTTTTAAAACCCCCGGTCGTCACATCCTGGGTGCAGTGAAAAAAGGGCAAGGGATGCTAAGGTGTTCCCCAAAAAGCAACGCATTACATTGGATCTCGAGTGTAGTGAAAAATGGGCAAGAGCTGTTAGAGTGTCGATCTCCTCGGAAGCGGCACACTATATCAAAACCCAAGTGCACTAAAAAGTGGGCATGATAGAGGTCTAGATGTGCATGAGTAAATAGGCTATCCAAAGAGCATAATATCTGTATCGTCACATAGAATATAGGGACATTGACAGGTAAGAGTCTGAAGTTAGTAGATACGATGAAACGTATGAGAGTCAATATTGCTTGTATCTAAAAAACCAAGTGAAAAGGGGCTAAAACTAGAGAAATTGATGGGTATAAACTATGGTACATAGAAAAGAATAATAACATGAATAACATAGAAATAATAGTGGATAAAGAATTAAAGGATAATGTTGTGGATGTTAAAAGAATAAGTAATAAAATTATAATAACAAAACTTATTCTAGGAAAGTATATTATAAATGTTAGAAGTGCATATGAACCAGATAATCAAGAGATAGTTTTGGGTAGATATAGAGGGAGTCATGTTAAAAATTCCTAACACTGAGGGTATAGTTATAAGAGCAGACTTAAATGACCATGTAGGAAAAGAAAAGGAAGGATATAATAGGATACATGGATGGTATGGTATAGGAGAACGAAATGAGATGGGGGAAACTATCCTCGATTTTGCTTTGGCATATAACCTAACCATTGCAAATACATTATTTAAGAAGATGGATGAACACTTAATAGCCTTTAAAAGTAAACTTCATAAAAGTCAAATAGACTTTTTGCTACTTAGGAATACCGAAAGATCAATCTGTAAGGATTGTAAGGTGATACCTGGTGAGATTTTAACTTCACAACATAGATTAATGATTATGTATATCTACATTAAAAGGTGAAATAAAAGAAATAAACTTAATAGCTATCCAAAAACTAAGGGATGGAACTTAAAATGAGAAAAAATAACCTCATTCACAAATAAGTTCGTGGTAGAAGGAAACTGAAACTATGAAATAGAAGCAAACACCACGTGAACTAATATGGCTGAGTCAATTAAGAAAGTGGCAAAAAGATGTCTTAAGAGCATCTAAAGGTAAAAGACAATTAGTAAATAAACATGGTGGTGGAGTGAAACAGTGCAAAAAGTTATTAAAGAAAAATGAGTGTGTTTTAAACCATGGCAAAAGACTAGAAATAATAAAAAATTTGAACGATATAAGAATGCTAAAAAGATTGCCAAGAGAATAGTAAGTTAGGCTAAAGTTAAGGCATATTACGACCTCTATAGTAGACCAGGATTAAATGAAGGTGAGAAATATGTATTTAAACTTGCAAAAATAAGAGAACAGAAGGGTAAGGACTTAGACCGTATTAGGTGCATTAAAAATAATGATCAAAGGGTACTAGTCAAAGATGATGGGATCAAATCAAGGTAGGAAACTTACTTTCAAAAATTGTTAAATGACAATGGTTATGAAAATATATGAAGTGAAACTAATGCATGCCTAAATAACATTGGACATTATAGATATGAACATCAAATTAGAATACCTGAAGTAAAAGAGGCCTTGAAAAAGATGAAATCAGGGAATGCTATGTGGCCCAATGCTATACCAATAGAGATTTAGAAGTATATGGGAGATAGTAGAGTAGTTTGGTTGGCCAAGTTGTTTAATAAGATTATAAAATCAAAGAAAATACTTGACGAATGGAGGAAAAGCTCTATTATACCAATTTATAAGAATAAAGGAGACATACAAAGATGCACTAATTATCAGGGGATCAAACTTATGATCACAATATGAAACTTTTTGAAACAGTAATTGAGAGGGGTTTTGCTGCTGTATATAGACATAATTAAAGATATGTATGAGGGAGCAATAATAAATGTTAAGACCACTAGTGGCGAGATCAGTGATTTTCCAGTCACTGTAAGATTGCACCAAGGATTGGCATTGAGCCCATACCTTTTCATGTTGGTTATGGATGAGTTAACAAAACATTTGCATGAAGAGATTCTATGGTGCATGCATTTTGTAAATGATATAGTTTTAATTGATGAGATAAGGGAGAGCGTAAACACAAAGCTAAAGTTTTGGAGAGAAGCATTAGAATCTAAATAATTTAAAATTAGTCAAACTAAGATAGAATATATGGAATGCAATTTTAGCAAGGAGAGGAGTAGGAGTGGAACACTAGTTAAGATCAATAACTAAGAAGTCCCCGTGCTACAATTTTTATATTTGGAGATTCAAATATGTTCAATTTGGGTGGTGGATCATATAAATCCATATAATTATTTGGGGATCAAATATGTGCTTCCACACTATTCAATTTGGAGAAAATGAAACCCTCTATTCTTCTTGTTTAATAAATTATCCAATATTTTCAATTATTCAAGTAATTGGAACACATATGGTTGAGTTGATAAAAGAGGATGTGAATGGGTAATCCACCATTGTAAATGAAAACGCTTTAAGATGTGATGAGTGTTCAATTTTGTATAAAAAAATATCCAATTAGTAGTCCACGTACTATAAAATATAAGGTATTATCCTATGATTTTTTCAAAACTCATAACATATGCATGTTTGACCTAATGATTCAAAAGTTTGATATTTTGTAGGTGTAAGAGCTAGTCCATAGTATGTGAATAATCATAGTTTTTTAGGATTTAATTAGAATTTTTACTCTTAGTAGGTAGCAAGATGATAATCCAACGACCAAAATCAATTAAGATGAGAATTGAAGATCGAGATCAAATAAAGATAGCCAAAGCATAAATTTCATCAAATCAAAGCTTAATCAAGGTTTAAGGTCATCCTAATGCGAGCAAGAAAGTGATTGGAAGAGCCAAAGGTGACTAAAATGGGTCCTATGCAAATTCCATACAATTCCACCATCTTTGCTTGTGAGTCATGTAAGCCACCTAAGTCATTTAAACGTGCTAAAAGGTAATAAGCCATTCAAGCCTTAAAGCCAAGGGAATTAGCCACTCAAGTCATCAAGCAATGAACTATTACAGTGAGCCATCAAGCTAAATAAGCCATGCCACATAGAGTTACACTATTGGAGGAAGTTTTCAAGCATTTATCCTAGGTTAAAAATGTGAAATACAAGGGATATTTAGAAGGAATTTGGATGATAATCAATACGAAAGGATATCATACAAGGTGGACCAATAGGAGAAGAGTCCATTCTTATCTTTGTCTCTCTTCCAATGTTTCTATTTCACTCCACTTATTACTTAAGCATTCCATGTGAAACACAAAGGTGGAGGCATCTCCTAAAAAGGGGGAGCCTCCCATCAGTGCCCTAAATTCCATGCCTATCTCATAAGGTCCCCATCCCTCTTAAACTCCTCCTTATCATCTCATCATCTCCATTCAATTCCTATCTTCCCAACTCCCCACTCAAATATCCCACATGCCCTACTTTCCTCTCAAGGTTCGCATGTCTTATTACTTAGGGAAGTTCAAGATTTCTACAAGGAGGGAGATGAACCTCTAAAAAGGTGGCACCTCCCACTATGGTTGTTTCTATCTCCTTACAAATCACCACCTTCTAATTCCATCTTATAATCTCCATCGCTATATCTTTCCAAATCCCATCTCATCCAAATTCCATCCTTGATCATCCACCATTCAAAGACCTTCTAAATTAATCCCATTCACTATACGAATTCGACATCAAATGCAAGGAAGTGTTTATTGATTTTTCCCCTTCCAAATCTCCAAAGGTTGGCACTCCACTTTCTAATTCTCTTTCCTATCTTTCTTATATTCTTTCTCCACCTTTGGATTACATCTTATCAAGGTTAGAAGGAGCTACCTTCTCTAAATAAAACTCCTTAGGGTTCCATGACAAAGACATTTTTGAGAGGGGGAGACGGCCACCTCTTAAAAGGGTGGCACCTCCCACCTTTCTCCCTTAGAAGCATTCAACGACTTTCTCCATTGTGTAGCAGCCTCTCTTCCAAGCTTCCATGCCTCCTTTTTGGGTGTTCTCCTCCTCGTTTGCAAGTTGTCTTCAAGGTTAGTTTTATTTCTTGTAGTTCTTTGCTTATTCCTTCCATTATTGCTTTACTTTGTTCTGTGATTTCGTGCAATATTTTCCTTGATTATTTGCCTCTTAATTCCAACTTAAGATCCTTATATTCAAGGACTACAACTCTCTTTTAGTGACAGCCAAGAGATTATAATCCTTGTGATCAAGTCCTTGTTCCTTAAGTTTCCTTGCTCCATTCCATCTCTCTTTTTCCTCTCTTTCTCCTTAATTCTCTTTGGGTTCACTTGCATACATCTTTGGGACATTGGATTAGATGAAATTGAAGTCGGTACTTGTAATTGAATTATAAGAGTGATGCACAAATTTCTTTTACGCGCTCAATGTATCATGCACCTTCTTTTGTACAATATTTCAATTTAATAAAGTTCTTGTTATTGCGCAATTATCCTTGTTGTTCATACTGAATTTAATCAATTGCATATCATGTTTTTTGTTAAAGTCCATGCATTCTTCACTTAAAGTTTTTGTGAGCATCATTCAAGGTTAGTTTTGCACTTAGATTTCACAACTCTTATGATCCATGTGAAGAACCCCATGGTTCTTGGGCATGGTCTTGAGGTATGTTCCATAGAAACATTATTTGATTCTTGATTAATTATTGTTGACATCCCATGCGCACTTTTCATACCCCATTCATGCATCAATTTCCACCTTAAATTTCATTAATACAAATCTTAGAATCATGCTCACCATGCCAACTATATAGCATTGGTTCCTTGCACAAAAATCCTTTAAGCTTCCATGCATTCCATTCTTAATTTCATTCCTTTAATTACACATGTGTCATGTTGGGTTATGTTGCATGTATTAATTTCTTAGATTAGATCATGTTTAGGGTTATTTAATCATTGCTAAGTTTAAGTGCATGTTAGCCTAGTTTTAGTAAGTTTTCACATTGCTTTTGTAGGATGTTTTATTTAGAAAGTTTCTAATTTCATGCATGTTCGCATTTTCTTGTTATTTCAATTCTTATATTAAGATGAAATCTATTTCTTTTGGTTAGGTTACATAGTCTAAGTAAGATCCCCCAACATATAAAACCATGAGATTCCTCGTGGGATTGACTTCTCTCGCATGCAAACACTGCTTTGATTCATGCCCTTGTGAGTAATTCTAAAGCTACATCAAGATGATAGAAAATAAATAAAAACATCTTCAAAGAAGAGGGTTTTGTTTGTTTCCCATGGATGGAAGGATCCTTATTCATTGAACTACTCTCCAAGTTCAGCATGTCACCATGCCTCACTCTCACTCTCTCTCTCTCTCTCTCTCTCTCTAGTGATTCGGTTAGTTTTCTTATGAAAAGTGATGGAAGTGGTACTTATGATAACACTATTGACAACTGAAAGGTGAAAACAAGAAGAAGTCAAATTGATGTCATGATAGTTAAGGTTGGCCTTACATTGTTTTCTTTTCTTTAAATGCCTTGAGAATTAAGAGGCCATTAACCAGATAATGGGGAATCCTTTTTCTCCTTTATGTATTATATATTTAATAGCTTTACTATATAGGCCAGTGTCAAGTCATCGTCACTTAACCTTGAGGTCTAAGGTTCAAGACACAGAAATAGCTTCTCGCAATACAAGATAAGGTTGCATACTATTGAACCCTTGTGGTCCACCCCTTTCCCAAAACCCTCATATGGGGAAGCCTTATTTACTGATCTACCCCTTTTATTATATCAGCCAAGTATCCTCATGGGTTGATTGAACTTGTTATGAGGCTCGAGTGTGGACATGAACGATGGGCCTCATATGTAGTACAAGCATAGTGGTTTTGGTATGAAAACAAGATAATTAGTTCGATACTAATGATAGTTTGGTGCCGCTTGAAACCAAGATGGGTTTAAGTAAAAGTGGCAGCAAAGGAAGTGGAGTTGGAATATGAGTGGCATCGGATGGTTCAGTGAAAACAGCCACCTAGAAATAATGAAAAATGATAAAAATAAGCTAATCATCCCTCTTTATAAAGCGAAGGAATATTACAACCCTTAATTGGAGAAGCTCTATTTGAAATCAAGGTTTCGACTTGCACGTGCTGGTGAAAACACATATATGAAAGATCACTAGGGCAATATGTTTGAATAAAAAAAAGTTGGTCCAGAGATCTAGCATCGGACAAGCACTTTTGGTCAAAAAGTTGGAAGTGGACACATGCAAAGGTAGCACCGATCATTAGTTTCACTTAAAAGAGAAGTTTGGCACGTGGCTAGGTAAGGTAATCTCAAAGGCCTCAAAAGAGAAGTCCAACACTATGGCATTGGACGACCTTCAAGATCTTTAAGGAAGCATCCAATATCACCGGCACTAGAAGCTCTGAAAACTGCTTTAAGAATATGTCTAACACCATTAGATTTGGACAATCTCGAATCATTTCAAGAAGATGTCCAATGCCACTAGCACAGATAATCTTGTTTTCTCTTCATGTGGTGCCGAATAGTTTTCATTTCTACACAATTTGAAACCCAACAAGTGAAAGCATTTTGTGCCTCTTTCCCATCATGTCATTTGCATAATAGTATGAGACACAATTATGAAAATGATCCTTCATAAGTGCAAAATAGTCCTCTAATTGGCACGAAAGAGTTATAGGAATATTTTTGACCAATGCCATGATTATGATAGCTTCTATTTCAGTGCCACAACCTCTTTGGCTACTCAAAATAACCACTAGGGCATTCAAAACTATAAATAAGGGTTCTCCCTTCATTTTAGGCACCCAAAATTGGTTCTCATTCAAAATACTCTTTAAAAAGGTGTAGTTTACTCTCTCTCTCTCTCTCTCTCTCTCTCTCTCTCTCTCTCTCTCTCTCTCTCTCTCTCTCTCTCTCTCTCTCTATGAGAGATATGAGCATAGATCTAGCCAATCTACACTTCCAATGTTGCTAGCCATTACCCATTTTGAAATGTGCTCCCTAAAATTGAGACTTGTCTTTGGTCCTTTGGGGATCCAATTATTGCCCATTTTGGTATAAGCTCCCCAAACTATGACTTAGGCCTTTTAGGTCCTTGTCCATTTATAGTGATACCTATGGCTAAGCATAATGAGCCTCGAACTACTCTGATCTTAACTATAATGATGTTACCTAAGGGATTGACCAGCCAAGGTTAGACAATTCAAGTCTAAGTCAACTATTGGCTAAACACTAAGCCTTTGTTTATGTCGACATATTGTCCACATAACCTAACTTAGGTATGAGTCATTGTCCTCGATTTTCTTATTTTCAGTATGTGCTAGTAAACACTATAAAAGTTTATGGCTTTTCATCTTGAACCTTATGACATATTGTGATTTGGACGTCTCCATTGCTAGCCATGCTTTGCCTATTATTCTCTTTTACTCCCTGTCTCCTGTAAAATCTATTAATGTCTCACTGTAGTCTTAGGGTCATTACATGTAATCAAATAATGTGATTGACAATCAAAGTTTTTTTTACTTTTATTTATAACATGTAACTAATAAGCAAAAGGGTTGAAAATATTTACTCACTTTTATTTGATTAATAAAAACCCAACAACAGGAACAATTTTATACTATTTCTATATACTTTGCTTATTGCAAAAGTACAAATGAGGAGTTTTAGCTTGTACACATTTTTCTACCATTTCCCAAGGGGACATATTTTTTCTTGTTATTTTGAAATTATATTTCCCCCTTGTTTCCCATGCAAATTTACTCAATAACATCCAAAACCAGAATTGAGACCATTGGTGGCTTTCTCGTGAAAAACATTTGTCAGCATCCCCTACTAATGTGATCGACATTTGTACTGCTCATGTCATTGGCAAGGCTTTGAGCTCCCTTCTTCAATGTGGCAACTCCACCTCCCTCATTAAGGGTGTAGCATTTAATAGTGCTATAAAAAGTGCTGGCAATGGCACTAGCTTCCTTGCTCAGGATCATGGCTCCTCTTCTGCTATCAAGAGTACATCATTTAATGGCATTGCAAAATGTGCTAGCAACAGTATGAGCTCCTCTTCACAGGGTAATGGTCTAAGATTCTTAACTAAGATGTGCCATCTTCAAGGTAGGTTCTAAGAAATGTGGTCGCTAGATGGCACCCAACCTGATCAGTTTAGCAATCTAACTAGACGCATCATGTGAGCACTTTTGGGCACTACTTTTTTGTGGAGGCCACATCGGCATAATCCTGACTTATTCCTATAATTGGTCCCACTTCAGATAAAAAAGGTTCATAGATTTGACCATTCTAGCATCTAAATAGTATAATTCAAAACAAATGGATTATGAACTTTGGCGAACAACGATAATACTTTAATTATCGTATCGAGATGTTTTTATCCGTCACCCATCCAGACATCCACTCTCCCAGTGTGGTGCCAAACGCTCACCTCAAGCCTCTCTACTTTGCATTCCTCTTCCTCTTGCATCACTAGCCCGTTAGTTCTGTAATGTTGATTTTGGCCGTTAGATATCCAAAGTTAAATTAATCAGATGATTGGCAAAGATTGACTATGTGGGCCCCATCATTCGAAGTTCCTATGCATTGACGGATGTCCTATCGCTTTTCTGTATAGTCAGCCTGTGACATCAGACCAATCATGTTCCTTGCCATGCCCTAGAATTTTCCCCACAGTGAAACCTACAAATTGAATCGTGAGTGCTAGAACTTCCCCTAGTCTACCTCTCTTTACTGCTCAGGTATCTTTCGGCGCCTCCTCCCGTTCTCCGAGTTTCCTCTTAGAATCATGGGTGGATTATCACTTTCAGTGATTCTTTTTCTTTCTATTGCAAGGTTTTGGTTCCAGCTTTTCTGAATTTGATTTCGTTTGTTTGATCGGTTTCTGCAGATAGGAATTCCGTGGATGTGTTCCAAGGTCCTTCCACTGAATGAGAAAGGATGGGGGGTTTTGGATGCTTGGTCGTATTATTGATGAAGCATTATTTCTCTATTTGAGTAATAGGTTTTGAAAGGCATAGTGGTCCAAAGACATCTAGTATGAAGATCGATCACCTGGTAAATTAAATCCATCCGTCCATGTAGGATTACATGTCTACTTGCATAAATCATAGGTTACTTAGAATTTTTATAATTTGATGCTTGCATATCTCTATGGATCTTGTGGTCTTACTCTCAAATAATCTTCTTCTCATTTTTTAAAATACTGAAATAATACATATGCTAGCTGTTGACTTGCATAAAATCATACATAAATTGATTTTGTCGAATTTGGTGGTTGCATATCATATTTTGTGATTTGGCACTCAAGTAATCCTTTTCTCCTTTAATTGAATTCTATTTGATTGGTTTTACTGTATGATAATAGCTTGCCATTTCTTGAATTTCTTTTTTTGACGCAAGAACAATCCATAAACAGTGCTCTCCTTGTCAAGGACTAATTGAGAATAGTAAAAAATACTCATGGGGAAAACTGGCTGTGTCACGCAGTCGTACCTATCTTTCCGTTCTCTAGAGAATAAGAAACCAATCATGGCGAGCAAGACCAAGTACTATTTTTTATTAGACCATGCAATCTACCTCCACCGACAACAAAATCCACTAATTATAATTGTTTAATTATGTAAAAAAAAATTTTGCATGCTGGTCAAATTTCTCTGGCAGCAAGATTTTTCATTCAACTAGTAGGAACACCCAACGTGTTCCATCAATCATGGATTGGAAAAGAGAAGAAATAGATCCTTCCCCTTCTAGCCAAAAGTCATATTTATCTTATTTTTTCTTAAAAAACCCTATATTATTTGCATTTTAACCTTTAAACCCTGAATTATAAATTAATTTAAAAAAACCTTCAATTTAGCATATCTTAACAATTGCACTTAAATTGCAGAGGTTGTTAGATTGAAGTTCGTTATCTAATGGGTTATATCCAAGAACAAAAATTTTCCTATGTCTCTCTACCATCCATGGCAGGTGTTGTAGACCTCCCTCCCTTTCGAAATTGAAGATGAAATTTGAAACCCTAAATGGAATCCCTACTGATACAACAACATCAACAACGAGATCTACTCATTGAAATTGATATCTCATCCCAAGAATTCTCCCATTGCCATACCTCTAACGTCCCATCTCTCCATGAACCAATTCTCATCGACCATGAGTGATGTTGTAATCGAAGAAGGGAAAGTTTCAGGTTCATATTTGTAGTTAGAAGATTCATGTTTGGGTTATCCATTTCCTATAATGACTTCTATAATTATTTCAAGAAGGGGAGCCTTGGCGCAACGGTAAAAGTTGTCATCATGTGACCTTGAGGTCACGAGTTCAAGGCATGGAATCAACCTCTTGCAAAAATGCAAGGTAAGGCTGCCTACTTTAGGCCATTGTGGCCCGCCCCTTCCATGGACCCCGCATAGGCGGGAGCTTTGTTCACCGGGGCTGCCCTTTTTTACTTCAAGAAGAAAAAGATCAAGTAAGTCTTGTCTTCGATTTGTTTGATTGATGCGCACAAGAAAGTGATAGTCATGGTAAGAATCAAGATTTTGTGAGTAATCCGTTTTCGAATAGTGGGAATTTGGGTTTTAGTGTTTTTTATTGATAATGATGATGGTATGGGTGAGAATTGTGTGGGGTTAGCAATAGGGTTAAGTTTGAATATGGGAATGATGATGGTTTTTTTGTGTGTAGGAAGAATTTTGTTTTTAAGAATGGTGAATCTTCACATGAATCATTCGGGAATTTTGTGATTCTTGTTGGGTCTCCGGGGAGGATAAGGGGGCAGTTACTAGGATTTATTTGAATTCTGATGGCAAAGTGTTGATGGGTTGGATCAGAATGGGGACAAGGTTCTAGGTTTATCACTGTGTTGAGATTGCTTGCATTTGAAGGATTGAAGGCATGTGGTTTTATGACCTCGTTGCCGGTACCACGCTCAGAAAAAGAGGAGGGCTGTGTTAGCTGCCAGCTGGCGTAAAAACCTTTGCCAAATCCAAAGACATGAATCTAACATTAACATTCTCTTAGGCTAGGGTGTTCCCCATAAACGATGCATTGCATTGGATCCTAGGTGAAGTGGGAAATGAATAAGGGCTACCAAGGCGTTCCCTCATGAGCAATGTCTTGTATTGGAACGTTCTTTCAAAAGCGACATTCTGCAGTGTAGTGGAGAGTAGGCATGGTTTCCTGCAATGTTTGAGACGCACGCAGGTAAAGAGGCTAACTGAGGAGAATAAGATTTGTTTTGCCATATGGAATATAGGCACATTGATAGGTAAAAGTATGGAGTTGGTGGATACAATGAAACGTAGGAGAGCCAACATACCTTGTTTTTAAGAAACCAAGTAGAAAGAGGCCAAAACGAGAGACATTGATGGGCATAAGCTTTGGTACATAGGAAAGTACAACAATAGAAATGGTGTGGGGATAGTGGTGGATAAAGAATTAAAGGGGACTTTAAACGATTCTACTAATAAAACTTATTTTAGGAGAGAATATCATAAATGTTATAAGTGCATATGCCTCACAGGTAGGGTTAGAAGATATAATCAAGATACAGTTTTGGGAAGATATGGAGCGAGTAATGCAAGAAATTCCCAATACGGAGGGAATATTTATAGGAGTAGATTTAAATATCATGTACGAAAACTAAAAGAAGGATATGATATGGTATATGGAAGGTATGGTGTTGGTGAAAGAAATGAGATTGGAGAAGTTATCATTGATTTTGCTTTGGCATATAATCTAGTTCTAGCAAATACATACATTAAGAAGAGAGGCGAATACTTTATAACCTTTAAAAGTGGATCATATAAGAGCAAAGTAGACTTTTTCTACTTTTGAATATCGAATGATCAATGTGCAAAGATTGCAAAGTGATATTTGGTAAGAGTTTAACCTCACAACATAGGCCAATGGTTATGAATATTTGCATCAAGAGATGGAAGAAAAGAATGAACTTAATAAATGCCAAAAACTAAGTGGTGGAACTTAAAAGGAAAGAAGATAACATCATTCACAAACAAGTGAATAGTAGACGGAAAGTGGAATAATGAAATAGATGTAAACACCATGTGGACTAATATGGCTAAGTCCATTAAGAAAGTGGCAAAAGAAATTGTATGAGTATCTAAAGGTAAAAGGCAACTAATAAAGGAAACTTGGTGGCTATTAAAGAGATATGGGTGTCTTAAAGCATAACAGAGAACTAGAAGTGATGAAAACTTTGAGCCATGTCATTATCATCATCATCATCATCAAGACCTTATCCCAATTAGGGGTCGGTTACATGAATCTTATTCCTCTATTCCACTCTATTAAATACCATGGTTTCATTTAGTCCTAAAGTTTTTAAATCTTTCCTCACCACTTCTATCCATGTTCTTTTAAGCCTTCCCCTTGCCCTTTTAGAACCTCCTACTTCTATTGCGTCACTCCTTCTAACTGGTACCGTTGTTGGTTGGGTTGCTGTAGTTTTAAAAAGCTAAAGATGAGTTTCATTTCTTCCTTACAAACTAATATACAAATGCATATTCATTTGCAAGCATAAAAGAAATAACAAATATCATCTTCAGCTAAACCCTTGCCGGCTGGCAACCTGACGCAAGGGTGGCCATATTTTAAGAAGCTGGAGATGATTTTCATTTCTTCCTCACAAACTAATATACAAATGCATATTCATTTGTAAGAAAGAAATAATAGAATCATCTTCAACTTCCCTCTTGCCGGCTGACACCTGACGCAAGACCCTCCTTTTTCATCCGGGCTTGGGACCGGCATTGGCGGAGTTAAAACTTTGAGCTATATAAGAATGCTAAAAAAGTTGCTAATAGAGTAGTAAGTGAGGCTAAATTCAAAGCGTATGATGATCTCTATAACATATTAGGATTAAGAGAAGGTGAGAAAGATGTATTCAAACTTGTAAAAATAAGGTATTGGAAGAGTAAGGACTTGGACCACGTTAAATGCATTAAAGATGATGACCATAGGTTAGTACTCAAAGATGATGAGATCATTCAAACATGGGAAAGTTACTTTAAAAAATTACTAAATCATAGTTGTCCTAAGAATATAGAGATTGAAAGAATTATAAATCCAAATAAGTTGGATTGTATAAATACGATGGTAGGATTAGGATACTTGAAGTAAAAAAGACCTTGAAAAAGATAAAATCATGAAAGTCCTTGGGGCTTGGTGGTATACCAATAGAGGTATGGAAGTATGTGGGAGATACTATAGTAGTTTGATTGACAAAGTTGTTTAACAAAATTGTAAAATTTTAAAAAAATGCCAAATGAATGGCGAAAAAGCTTTATTGTACTAATTTATAAGAATAAAGGAGACATACAGTTGCACTAATTATCATGGGATTAAACTTATGAGCCATACCATGAAACTTTGGAAAAGAGTGATTGAAAAGAGGCTATGACATGAGATGAGTGTATCAGAAAACCAATTTGGTTTCATGCTTAGGAGGTCTCCCATGGAAGCTATTTCCCTACTTAGACAATTGATAAAGAAATATAGGAGGAAGAAGCTCCACATGGTCTTTATTGACTTAAAAAAAGCTTATAATAGGGTCCCATGAGAGTTGATATGGTGGGTGTTGGGTGAGAAGGGGGTTTCACAGGGACATATAGAAGTCATTAAGGATATATATGAGAGAGCAGTAACAAATGTTAGGATCCCTAACAGAGAGACAAACATTTCCCTATCATTATAAGATTACATCAAGGATCGGCATTGAGCTTATACCTTTTAATGTTGGCTATGGATGAGTTAGCAAAACATCTGCACGAGGAAATTCCATGGAATATTTTATTTGCTGATGATATAATATTGATTGATAAGACAAGGGCCTAAATACAAAGGTAGAGTTATGGAGAGATGCTATAGAGTATAAAGGATTTAATATTAGCTGAAATGAGACAAATTATATGGAGTGCAATTTTAGTAAGGAGAAGAGTGTTAGTGAAGCTCCAGTAAAGATTGATAACCACGAACTCTTATGAAAAAGGTCACTTTCAATACTTAGGATAGATAATTCATGAGAGCGAAGAGGTTAAGAGGCATGTTACCTAGAAATTCCAAGTGGGTTGGAACAAATGAAGATGTTCCTTTGGAGTTTTGTGTGATTGGGGGCCCCACTCAAACTGAAAGAAAATTTTTATAGGATGGCTATAGGCTGGTCATGCTCTAGGATTAGAGTGTTAGGCATTAAAGGAACAATATACATAGGATGAGTGCCCTCGAAATGAGGATGTTGAGATGAATGAGATGAAAACATTAGGGGAAACTTAGGAGTAGCACCAATAGGTAACAAGAAGAGGGAGGGTAGACTTATATGGTTTGGACATGTCCAATGGAGATTGAGAATGACACTTATTAGATGGAATGAGTTGATGCAAGTTGAAGGCTCTAAAAGGGCAAGGGGAAGGCCCAAAGGACCGTGGATGGAAGTGGTGAGAAAAATTTTAAAAACATTGGGACTAAATGAAATCATGGTACTTAATCGAGTGAGTCAAAGCAAGTCAAAGGTTCTAAAAGGGCAAGGGGAAGGCCCAAATTTACTGTAAAACTAAATTCCAATACATGATCAACCTATATTTAAAAAAAATATTTTTGTAAAAATAATGTAGTATAAAATCTTTTTCTTCTAAATTCATTTTGAAAATCTCGAGCATCATCAGCCTTTAGGAAAGCAAAATAGCATAATCTTTTTATAAAATAAAAATAAAAATACAGACATCCCAGACGTAGCTAGTTGCAGCTCATAGTCTAAATATAAGAATTACATATGTGTCCAGAAAAGATAACCCATATACTTACATTGTTTATGTAGGCTGTTGAATCTTTGTTTTAATCCAAGATTTACATCTACCTCGAATTACTGTCTCAAGCCAAAATTCTTCATAGTCTTAATATATTGTAAACAAATTTATAATATCTCAGCAAGCTTGCACTTGTGTAGGTAGTTTCACATCTACTATAACAATTATGAACTTAAGGGTTAACTAATTCTTATTGTAGGAGGTGTTGACATTAATTTGATGGCATATGTTTCAAGGGGTTTCATATAAAAGAGGATCAGATGAAATCCTACCTCACTCTTCATCCTTACACAGCCTCTCCGTTGTTGCCCAGGTGGGTCTCCCCCTTGCTTAGTGTCTCCATGGTTTCTATCCGACGATTATTTCTTCCCTTTGGTCCAGTGTCTCTATCCCATGAGTGACCTACGCCTTTTTTTATTGATCAGTGATTGTTCCTCCAATGCAGCCTGCTAGTCCTCTCCCCTACTGCCCCTCCTTATTTGACATCTCTGCATTGTTTGGCCTTCCATTGTAAGTTCGGGAAGGAGACACAGGTGTAAAGAGCAGGTGACATTTGATTGGCTAGGAAAAAGTTTTTAATTGCCTTTTCCTTTCAACTTTTTTCCTTTTTTACTTTTTTCTAGCTAATCAAATATCACCTACTCCTTACACCTTCACCAAATAGCTGAAATTACCATTGCTCTCTCTCTCTCTCTCTGGCACAAAAGACTAGTGAAACTGCATAGTCGGCTGACCCCCTTTCCTCGTAGATGGAGAATCACTGACATTTATCCCCCCTCCCCCAACATTTTAGTTGTTTTGATTAATCTCTCTAATCAATGGCCGTTTGATGCCAGTTCTATCACAAAATGATCGGCAGCTACCAATATTCTTCACCCTTTTTTTTGTTTACTCCTTAGTTTCTTCTATGATCAGTAGTTGTATTCTCTTCTGTCGATTAGCTATGTGGCCCACTGGTCTCCACCTGTCTTTCTTTAATCATCCTGGATGGATATGAGGGCTTAGATTTGATCATATTTGTTGAGTATGAATTATATGTTCATTTGGAGTGTCTCCAAGTTCAAGAAGGCTAGTGTTTCGACAAGTTCCTATTGGATCAACACATGAAATGGCATAGAGATTCATGACTCAAAGGAAGAGTTGATCACAAAGTCGACATATGGAGTCGTTACTACAATTTGGTGACAATGTGATGCAGATACTATGTCTTAGAGGAGTGCGGCAAGTAGATCCAGCTTAGTTGCTACTCTAAGGTTTGGCTCTGATACCACTGGTTGCTTTAGGATTAGGAACTATTTGATATGATATGATCTAATCAAATTGATAATCAGGGTTGAGAGAGAATCACACGATCACACATGGACATAGAAATTTTAGTGGTTTGATCAGTGTCATCTACATCTACAGGAAGAAGGAGAAAACACTTTTACTAGTATATACAAGGCTTTTTACATTTGAGAGAGATGATTACACTTGTTTCTTCGTATCCTACATATAGGAGCTCAGAGTATCTTAATTGACCATATTTTCATCATGAAATCAGGTCCAAAATCAAATCTTGATTTTTTCTGGAAATCCAAATCTGGTCTAAGATATTCAGTCTCCAAAATTGGTGCACAAAAATCTCATAATCTTGAGAAATCCGACTAATTGGCGAGGTGAATCAAGTAGCACAAACTGGCATATATGGGTATGGACCCATCACTCGATCCTATTAACTAGAACCTTGATGAGAATTTTGTATAGTGGATTGCAAATACTGATAAGCCTAAATGTACCAACAGAAGTAGCATTGTTCTCTTTGGGAATAAGGAGATAAATGACTTATTTATCTCATTGGAAACATACATATAGTGAATGAGTCATTTACAAATTTGAAAAGGTATCACCAATACTTGCAAAGACCTTTGAAAGAAAGAAGCAGACTTCTCATCTAGGCCAAATGCTTTTTATGGATTTAAAGAGACTGTAGCATCTTTACACTCATCCATGGTGTTTGGAGTAGTGAGGCAAGCAACTTTATTGGGAGACACTTTATTCTCCATAAGAAAAATAGAAAAGAAAGGGTGCCCTTCACACTGCCTTGTAGAGAAAGTAAAGAAAGTAACTTTTAAAATCATTAAGAATGCCATTTGGATTTGCTCTAAATTCTCCATTCTTAAGCTTAATGTAGGCATGGCTTTCCTTATTTTGAAGAGATTTGCTAAAATATGAAACAACTTTCTATTTCTATCACCACATTTAAGCTAATAATTTCTAGTTTTTTGTTTCCAAGCTAGTGCTTAACATCTCAGTGCTGACTTAAAGTGACATAAGGTTTTAACTTCTTATTCATTGAAAGGCTAATGGCTGTGAATAATCTTCAATCATCACTATGTTTAACCTGTAAATCAATATGCTTAAATCTCTGTTTCACTCCTTAGAGAATATTTAATTGATTGAATTCTTTTACAAAACACATAGCCATCGAACTATTGTGCTAGATCTTTCACAGATCTGTCAACAAGGATCTCTGGATTTGAGAATTATGCAATAGCACACACACATAATAAGCGAAGAGAGGATTTACGTGGTTCAGCCATCTTGGCCTACGTCCATGGGAGCGGAGAAAAAACACTATTTGATCATATTACAGAGGAGGAGGATCAAAATTAGATCATCTCTCAACTTTACTCATACAAACACTACATCTCTTCTCTTTCATCTATCACCTCTCCAAATCGTATTAATAGCAGTTACAACTGTTAGATCATCAAAGCTAATGGCTATTATAGTCATCTTTTACGGCATTGTTAGCCATCATTGTTGAACTTCCCGAGTCAGTGTGGTGCCAACCTTCTAGATGTCGGCTATCTGTATCACATGGGTATGACCATAGTGGGTCCACCCCAACAATCTCCCCTTCATGCCCATGGGAGGAGAATGTACTAAACATTACTACTTTGTTTTTGTTCCCGCAAATTTTTCTTACAGCTTCGATCCAGCTCACTCTCTAATAGTCATTTACGCTTTTCAGCAGCTCCATTAACCCTTTGCACATATCTGTGACTTCCATTAGAAGGGTTGCTACCCCCTGCTCAATACTCTCTACCGAGTCTAAGTGCTAATTAGTCATCGAGTGTACCATAAGCATTTAGAAGCTTACCCTCATAGGCTGCCCTTGTTAAGTGCTTATAAATATCACTCGAAGTAGTCACGTTCACTTGGAATGGTCACTAGGTCCGCTCGAAATGGTCATCGAGTCTACTTGGAATCGTAGCCACCTTTTACTAAGTCATCTCACCACTATTCACCAAGCCATCCCACCACTATTCACCAAGTCATCCAACTATTATTCCCGAGTCAGCCCACTCGCAGTAATCATTATGTCCACTTTCTGCACTTGTTCACCTAGTCAACTCCTAGCTATTACTAAACCACTCACCAACTGTCACTAAGTCAACTCACCATTTTTAATTTTTCTAAACAATGGTGTCATTATCAATTTCTTGGGGTGCTTCTTTATTACCATTATTGCAACTCATCACTGTTGTAACTTGTCTACTGTTGCAACTTTGCTACTATGACAATTCGTACTGTTTCAAATCAAACTGCAGTAACACGTGCACAGTTGTAACTTGCACTGTTACAACTTAGTCTCGTGTAGCACCAACATTTGTTCTTGTAGCAATTCTGTAGCTGACATCATCATGAGGCAATTGTAATTGACATCATTACAGTTTCTATAGTATACTGTAATGACACTATTCATATTATAGCGATCATTGTATCAGTATTGTGCAAGTATTTGTAACACCGACATAATGATTTTTTTTTTAAATGTCTCTTTTAGTGCTTTCAATGCTGTCGTCTCTCTTTACTGTTCGGATTGCTGACCACACACTTTCCTTATTCTTTTTCAGCACATGCTTCTTTACAGCGTGTTTTTCCTTTTCTTTCTTTATTCAAGAGTGTTGCGTCTTTTTTACAGGCTCCAGTCTGGTTGTGCCTCATCTCTAGTGTCTCCCCACTTTGGGTGGCTATCTCCTTCCACTATCAGCGATTGCGCGATCAACGATTTTGATTCTGTTGCTACAGCCTACCGATCTCCTTCCTCTGATTGGCAACTAGTTCCTTCTTCTCTTGATTTGCTTTGGCACTCGTTGATTGCATCTCAAACTAGTTGGCACAACAGCCCAGCCACCGGTCCTCTTTCCATCTTTGCTCCACCAGCGCATGACCACTCCATTCCTTCATACCATCATGAAATATAGGCCCAAAGTCATGGCATCCATCAGAATCCTCAGGATTGTCATCCTCTGTGAACATAGCATCACAGCCAATTCTTTAGCATTGCAACAACTTCACAACTTTCTCCATTGTCACAACCAGCGATCAATTCATCTCCAATCGACTACTCCTTCAACCACGATGGCCACTCCTTCACATGGGTGTAGCAGCTTGGCAGCCATCTTGCACTCGTTGCTGGTTTGGTCACCTTTGCATACATGTTTCACTTCTCAAAAACCTTCTTCTCACCGTTATAGTAATATGTAGATCTGTCACACTGCTCAATAGTGGGAGTGCAAGAATATGATATTCATTACTTTCTTCAAAGGACATCTACCGTTACGGTCTGCTTTCATTGTCTCTGGTCAGATTGTCTCCTGTCTGGCTTCTTCTCCTTTTTAGACTCTGATCGATACATGTAGGTTCTGATCTCAAATTGGCAGCAGCTTCTCCTCCATAGATCTCCAACCTTTACTCCCTTCTTTGCAGTAGCAGTGCTATCTAGCTTTCATTATCTCATATCGAGAGATCACCAGCAATCGCTCTGCCACACAGTCTTTATTAGAGACAGATCTGAATTCACGAACCTATCTAGCTCCCTTTGTAGACCTAAGATCAACCTTGCTCTGATAGATGATCCGTTTAGAACCTCGCTCTGATACCACTTTGTCATGCTAGATATTTCACGAATTTGGAAACCAGGATCTCTGGATCTGAGAATTACGCAATAGCACACACATAATAAGAGACGAGAAGATTTACGTGGTTCGGCCGTCTCGGCCTACGTCCACAGGAGAGGAGAAAAAACACTATCTGATCAGATTACAAAGGAGGAGGAGGATCAAAACTAGATCCTCTCTCAACTCTACTCATACAAATACTACATCTCTTCTCTCTCATCTCTCACCTCTCTCAAATCGTATTTATAGTAGTTACAATTGTTAGATCATCAAAGCTAGCGGCTATTACAGTCATCTTTTACGGTACCATCGGCCGTCATTGTTGAACTTCTCGACTCGGTGTGGTGCCGACCTTCTAGATGTTAACTATTTTTATCACATGGGCATGGACCATAGTGGGTCCACCCCAACACGAACATGTAAAAGACTTACTTTGAGCTTCATTGACAACTCTGTCAAAAAATGGCATATTTTTGTCATGCAATAGTATACATGAAAGGCATGGGAGCTTGGAATCTTTTGTGGAACAAAGTAAGAAAGTTAGGGCAGTGATCAGATGATACAGGAGGAAGGTGAAAAATGTTAGACAGAGGGAAGTTAGCAAGCCAACAAGGATCATACAGGCCTTGATACAACCTTTCCATGACCTTTTTCGCACCATAAGTGGCAATTGTTCCACGTGAAGGAATTTTTAACAAAACCTGGGTCAACCAGACCGAGCCCTTCAATCAACATGTCAAGATCAAGATTCAGGGGATAGGAGAAGCCAAAAGATTCTTCTGCATTGCATGCTTACACAATTCAAGTCTCCGATGATCAATAGAGGTGCATTAGACTGCTTGTTCTCACAGATATTCCTAAAGCTTTCTTCCGATATGTGGTAGAGGACATGCATAAATGAAAATGGTGCTAGCACATGGTATTCGATAATTATGAAATGCATCTACGGAGATGAACTAAAGTTGATTGAGAAGCTAGTCTAATGGTTGCATTACAGTGTCATTCCAAAGCAGAATCATTCCTCTGAAGAGACCATATTGTTCCAAATGGTAATCTTTTTCCACAAACCTTTAAGCAAGAAAGGGTCCTTACAATCCGAAATTCTAGTCTGATATAAAAACAACATCAAGCGAAACAGAAACATTAATGGATTAATATCTCTTTCCAAACGATCTTGGATCTCTAGCATTCCAAAAGACAATCTTCATTGCAAATAAAAGAGTGAGATTGATTCGTACCCCATGGATCTCTGAATTGACCCATAACTTTATCAGGAGCAGCAGCACACCCTTTATCTTTGCCTTTGTTGTCTCGAGGACAATGTACACCAGCTGAATGGCCTTCTCCTGCATTAGCTTTCTTCATTACCAGCATTGCTTCCTCAATTACATTTGGAATATGCTCTCTCTTGAATCAGGAACAGGAGCCCAAACAAGGTTTTCACTAGATATGTCTTCAAGAGACTAAGAACTTGCATGACATAAGCGGGTCACAGAAATACATGGTCCTGTTTAGTTTAGTGAATCTGCTTCCTTTGAAACAAAAAGATGATGTAGACATTTTAGCACAATTTGACCTTATAGTTCATATTATAATATTTGATAGAACTCTCCATAAATAATTAATCAAAAATAAAAAAATAAAAAATGGTCCAAGGATTCACACATGAGCTTAAAATACACATGTGTGGCTCGATTTAATCCCTTAATCTGATAATTAATAATCACCCCACCCTACCCAGTGTGATTGATTTTGTTGATCTAGTGATGCTAAGGCCTCTATACACAAATTTTTGATAGGACCCACCAAATAAAATGTGAACCCCTTATTCATATTGGACTAGATTGTTTGGCACGAGATCAGAGCCAGGTGTTGGCCATTCAACCCACGTTATAAGTTGTCTCTGGATAGAAAATTAATGCATAGTTGTTGACTGAGCCCGAACCAATCGTATGCACAGTTCCCACCCTGCATCCTAACCCTAAAAGTTCGGCTACTTCTCTTTTCTCCTCATCTTCCTACAACCCAAGAGAAAAGCCCTCATTTCAGCTCCTTCTGTCTGTGGCTTCTTTTGTAGCCAGCTCTCTTTTTCGCCTCCTGGTGTCCCAAATTTCCTCCTAGGTCATGCATAGGATTCTCAGTTTCTGATTTGTTTCTTTCTTGTGATCAGAATATCTTGTTTTATAGCCTTAGCTTTTCTGATATTGTTTTTTTTTATTTTTTTTTATTGGTTTTTGCAGCCAAGATTGAGAAAGACTGGTACTAGACTTCCCTACGACAACAGAATCTCTTTGGTTGGTAATAAGGTTAGCAACAGATCGCTTTAGGACCAGATTAAGTAGCCTATGCGAAATTAAGTCCTTCAAATGAATTGTGTCCCTAGATTATCTGTTGCCTCTAAGAAAGATTTTTATTCTGCACATAACCGTTCAGATTGTTTGTTTTTATTGAGTCTAGATCCATTGGCATGTGCTTGGATTCTGACTCGGAGATGACAGTTTTTCAGTAGTGAAATACGATAAAACAAACATTAAATAAATAGTAATTAGTTGCCTATTTTTAGTCTTCTTTTTTTTTTTTAATTGTTTCTTAACTTGTTCTTTTGATAATTTGGTCCTGTAATCAGCTTTTGTATGTTTGTGATCTGATTCATTTTGCTATATGATAGCTAGTATTGGTTTATCAATTTTATAGTGCTCTCAATGAACGTCCTGATCTTTTGATGTGTGGGTTTGCCATGACCTTGACAAAGGAAGTCTGAGAATGTAGCATTTCATCATATTTGGGGTTTTGTTGCATTGAACTAACTCTACTGATCGTTAGATATTGTGTTGAATTTGATTTGAACATATGTTAAGTGCCTGATTGTTGGAAGAAGATGAAGCAGAGGAAGTAGTTGGGAACAACCGTCAAGTGTGACATCAAACTCATGCCCTTTTCTTATATTTCCATTAACTCAATACTACTTACAAAGAAGTACTGAACTACATTTTTGCGACAACCTCTAGAATTAAGAAAACAAATGTTAGGACCACTACCAGAGAGATCGTTGATTTTCCTATCACTATAAGATTGTAGTAAGGATCGGCATTGGGCCCATACCTTTTCATGTTGGTTATAGATGAGTTAAGAAAACATCTGCACAAGGAGATTATATGGTGCGTGTTATTTGCAGATGATATGGTTTTGATTGATAAGGCAAGTGAGGGCGTAAATATAAAGCTAAAGTCACAGAGAGAAGCATTAAAATCTAAAGGATTTAAAATTAGCCAGACTAATACAAAGTATATGGAACACAATTTTAACAAGGAGAGGAGTGGGAGTAGAGCTCTAGTAAAGATTGATAACCAAAAAGTCCTTATATAGACTACTTTTGGCATTTAGAATCAATGATTCATGAGAGTGGAGAAATTGAGAGGGAGGTCACTCAGAGAATCCTAGTTGGTTGAAACAAATGGAGATGTGTATCTAGAGTTTTGTGTAATTGGTAGGTGCTACTCAAACTGAAAAAAAAATTCTATAGGATGCTATAAAGCTGGCTTTGCTTTATGGATTAGACTATTGGGCAGTTAAGGAGCATCATGTACATAGTAAATGTAGCCCAAATGAAGATTTTGAGATGCATGAGTGGTAAGACGAAAGGATAAAATTAGAAATGCAAATATTAGGGGAGGCTTTAGAGTAGCATTGATAGGTAACAAGATGAGGGAGATTAGACTTAGATGGTTTGGACATGTCCAAAGGTGACCGAAAATGGCACCGGTTGGGAGTGAGGCAATGCAATTTGAAGGTCCTAAAAGGGGAAAGGGAAGGCCCAAAAGAACATAGATAAAAGTGGTCAGAAAAGATTTAAAAACTTTGGGACTAAATGAAGACATGATACTTAATAGAGGGGAATAGAGGAACAAGATTCATGTAGCCTACTCCTAATCAGGATAAGGTCTTGATGATGATGATGATGATGATGAATCTGATCTTCATCAACAAACAACTGGATTAGAGGAAACCATTTGATGTTCATGTAAGCATTACAACCCACTTCTAGAGTGATGCAACAACTAAACTAGACTTTAGACATTATAGGCCACGTATACTAAGATGTGGTCCCAGATTGTTGGATTCCTAACAGCATACCTTGCTCCTTGCAAGATTAAATGTGAACCAAAAGACCCCTAACAGCATTCACTTGGAGTTTTTTTTTTGCACGTAATATTTGCTTATTTCTTTTGTATTTTGATTTAACTCTCAAGGAAAGAGTTTTTGATATGGGAACATGACTTCATGAATGATAGGATCCATCTTCTCACGGTGGTGCTTTCCTTTTGGTTTTCCCTCAGGGATGCATGCTTATAGTTGAACCACCTAAATCAGGTTGGGAGGTTTGGTCTGTGTATGTGATTATCTTTTGAAGGGGAGCCTTGGTGCAATGGTAGAGTTGTCATTGTGTGACCTAGAGGTCACATGTTCGAGGCATGGAAACAACTTGCAAAAATGCAAGGTAAGACTGCGTACTATAGACCCCCTTTGTGGCCTGCCACTTTCCTAGACCCCGCTTTGTGTACCGGGCTGCCCTTTATGTGATTATTTTTACTGTGTGTGATCAATTTTTATCATGTTCCTATTGGAAAACCTGAACTTGGTATTTGTCATAAAAATTTAGCTAATTATTATTATGATAGATATCTATTTGTCTTTCAAGATTATTGGAAAAGTGTTCATGTATTGTAGGGGATGCAAATGGAATGCTTTTAGGGTGTCATGATCACGAAGATGAAGAGAACAGGTAAATAAAATCTGTGGATACTTTGTTACTATTGTTTGTATCTTTTTTTCTTTTTTTTTCACATTCCGACATTTCAATTCTTTTTCAGTAATCATCATTGATTGTTACTTCCGAGTGCTTATATATGTCCACTCTCACTTGTTTTTAAGTTGGCAAACTTGTACACTTCTCCTTGGCTGTCACATCTCAAAACAAGCTATCAATAGACAACTGTGATCAAAATCTGCATAGCCACAAGAGCTGTAATAGTCTATACTTTTGTTACTCAGTTACTTATCGGATGATTATTTTATTTTATTTTTTCAATTTTTCTTTCCGAAGAGCTAATATTATAGATAGAGCTAAAGTTATATTATTTGTCAAGTACTCATATGCCATTGCAATTCATGGAAATATAACTGTTTAAAATGGATAGTGGTTCATTAAACAAGCCTCCAATTCAACAGTATGATTGACTAATTTCATTTATTTTAGATATTTTGCTTAAATGTTGAACCACTGTTACCTTAGAGAGCTGATCTTCGGGCTCATCATGTCTCGTATTTCTTCTTTTTCTTTCTTTTTAAAAAATTTTAAATTATGAAATTGTTAGATAAATACTCACACACGCCCTTGGGCATACTGGCACTCATAACCTGCCCGACTGAGATGACACTTGCTCTGCTGCGTCACACACATATAGACTTGCTTTTGTATTGGTAGCCTTGCTTTTTATTTAAGACCTCTTGTTGGCTGTTACACTTTCAGACAAGTCACCAAATGGTCATTGAGTCAGGGCGTGTCATTATTTTTAATCATCTGTTTCTGTTGGAAATTAAACCCTAATTTGGCATTTGTCAATGACAATTTAGCTTTTCTATTTTCTTTTTCTTTTTTTATGCTAAAAAATGTAGCTAGTTACCATATTGATACATAGATTTTCCTTTCAAGATTAATGGGGGAATCCCCATAACTGTGGGGAAGCGAAATGGAGCGAGTTCCTCATATATCATGGCTGCTGGTAGTGCGGAAGCTCTAATCAAGTAAGTGCAAAGACTAATATGGGTCATGGTCAGATATTTGTGTTTTATTTGCAAGTATTTAGCGAATGGTGTTAGTGGCTGCTTGATCTTTTATTATGGATTTTACTTGGGATACAGGGAGGCAATTGAAAGAAAGCCAGAAAGAATCTTTTGTACCTATCAGAATGTGAGGTTCATTGAGAGCGGGTAAGATAAAAACATTTGGCACTTGTTACTATTCCTCTATCTTTCTGTTACTATTGCTAGAGGCACCATTTCAAACACACGCACACACACACACATATATATCCACTTTTTATTTTAATCACATCGTATGGAATGATGAAATGAGAGAACGAGAGACTCCAATTTAAGCTCTTTTTCTAGAAGATCAATATCATTCATCTTATCACGCTAATATAGGATTTCATTTTACAAATTTTTAGAATTAAGGGTTGTGATTTTTCACTGAAAGTTACGTAGGCTATGATCGTCCAATGGGCATGGTGTTTCAGAGGTAGCCTATCTGAGAGTTGAACAAAGTTACTTCGGCTATGATCATCCAATGGGCATGGTTTTGTGGAGATAGCCTATCTAAGGGTAGAACAAGATATACCGCATAGATCTTCAAGAAAATATGCCTAGATTGGAGTCTTACTTAGAACTGCTAAAGAGAGTCTCAGTTAATCATTCCTCTCCCTCTCGCATCATCGGAATGTGATAATTGCACACGCATTGTTTCCCTTGATGATTCATTCGTATCTCCCCATGTTCATGGGCTTCAGTTTGCGATGGCTGATAACACGGGTTCCTAGTCCTCTTGTTTAACAGTCTCGTGTATTTTAGGGACTGGCATTTGGACACTGGCGCTGCATGTCACGTAACTGGAAGTCGAGACTTGTTGAGGAACTACACCGAAGTGCAGGACCATGAGCGATGTGTTTCCATGGCAAACAACACTCAAGCAAGCATTGTTGGTAGTGGCGAAGTGGATCTTAATTTCGTCGGAGGTATGCCTGTGACTCTGGTGGACGCGTGTCATGTACCAGATGCAGCACTAAACCTGGTGTCTGGGCATTTGCTTACCAGCCGTGGATACATATTGGTGTGTTGGGGTGCTGAATGTGAGATTCTTACTGGGGATCGTGAGTTTGTTGGACGGGGTCATGTCGTTGACGGTTTGTATAAGATGGACATTATCAAGAAGAGGCTCTTAGCTTAGAGAGCTCCCGTCCCGGTACAGCACCCAAGTTCTCTCTATTCCAAACATTCTCTGAGTAATTCATTCAGAAAGAGAAAGGTAACAGAAGAAGAAGAGATTGTCCTCTATATATGTCCGAATTTTTGTTCTTCTATATGCTTTTTTCTCTGAGCTTTTGTTTTCTAACTGCAACAATATAAGCACCTCTGTTAGCCCAAGTTTCTAATTGCAGCTGATCAAGAAACAAGGAAATGGAAAAGAAGCGGTGCCAATGTTACTACCTTTGTTTGAAATGGATTGAATAAGCATCCATTTAGTTTCTACGATAGGTAGATATTGCTGCTTTTACTGACAGAAAGGCAATGGTCGATCACTCTAAACAGGAAGGTTGTGAGTCTTTGAATCTTCAAAGTCATAGCTCATTTATAGCATACCCCAGGGATGAACAATTGACGAGTTCCAAGCAATAAGTAGTTTCCTCAGTTGTTTTCATGCGGCTTCGATTTCTTTGTGGTTAGGCTTACTTTAGGCTAGAGGGGGAGCCGTGGCACAACTGTTGAGTTGTCACCATGTAATCTAGAGGTTATGGGTTCAAAGTTTGAAAACAGTCTCTTGCAAAATTCAAAATAAGATTGTATAGCATATAAGCCTTTTGTAGTCCACCTCTCCTTAGAAACCCTGCATATATGAGAACTTTATGCACCAGGCTGTCCTAATTTAGGCTCATAATTGTGGGGAGGTGGAAACGTTGGGCGATGGCTGTGTAGCGTAGTTTAAAGCTGATAATGTTGCGTAATGTTTTGAAAACTTAGAATATCAATCGTTTACATTCTTAAGTACTAATATTTTCATCATTTTGAGAAAATATCAATACTTAAGGATAAAAGTCACACGTTGGCTTTCTTGGAGGTGTTTGAGAAGATGAACGGATGGAATGTAGATAGATCTGAGCTCCATATGTATTTTTATTGAACTTACAACTTCCTACAATAAAAAAAAGTAAACGTGGGCCCATAATTTTGATGGTCCGCTATTTATTATATGAAAGGCATCACGCATATGCAATGGTACCCTCTCTTTTTTCTTTAAACAATTTTTAATATAATTATTCCTACTTTTTATAAATTATTCTGTATTAATATTTTGGATGGCTATAACCTTATAACTTTATGCGGGTCTATTTTTCTGAAGATTTAAGGGGTTCGTAATATTGCCCTTGATTCGTAAAAGAAGAGTACATTGGAGCGAGTGTATTATCATACAAAAATAATAATATAAATAATAAGGGTTAATTATATGATTTTCCTAAAATCCCTAAAAATAAATGAATAAATAAAATTCAGCTACCAATTTCCTTAAAAATAAAACATTCAGTAACCAACATCACTGTGTTTGGGATTCTAAAATTGTCCGCGTAGTCAGTTTTTCATTTTACGGAGGTTAAGTTCACTTGCGTAGATTATCATCTCGTCTATCAAAGATGCCAAATTCATTATTTTGGACAAGTAACCAAGGATGACGTGAACCTCGCGTATGGATCAAATTTCACCTCTAGCTACACTTGGTGGGCCAACGGTGGATCTGTTATGCATGCTCCATCAGAAGAAAAAAACAAAACAAAAAGAAGTATGGGTTATGGTAGCCTGGTAACCCGAAGAGTCCGTTGAAAGAGATCAAATGAAATTTTGGCAAGCGCAAAACAAGCTGTCCAATCAAACCTCTGCTCCTCAAATGAGGCCGGATGTGACATGTGAAGGTGAATCACAACAGCGATAATGTAGAAACATCCTCAAATTCATTAATGCACAGTTTCAAAATTCTTTCTGCTCCATCAAATCTCCTCTATCAGTCTTGTGCTCTAGGCCTCCTTGTACAAATATTATTTTTCGTTGGAACAACTTCGGCACAATCACTCTATTAAGAAGGGAAGTTTTCACGACAGTCACCCTATTTCGGAAGGGGAATTTTGGCCTAATGGTAAAATTATCCTTGTGTGACCTTGAGGTCACAAGTTCAAAGTGTCAAAATAATCTTTTGCAAAATACAAGATAAGACTGCATATTGTAGACCCTTATGGTTCGCCATGTTATAGATACTTATGGAGCAGACTTAAATGGCCATGTAGAAAAAGAAAAGAAAAGATATAATAGGATACATAAAGGGTATGGTATATGAGAAGGTGAAAATAATTTTATTTTTGTTATTTTTTTTCTACTTGCAAATGAATATGCATTTATATATTAGTTTGTAAATAAGAAGAGAAGATAATAGAAATCATTTCTAGTTTCTTTAAAGTAGGGTAACCCTAACAAGACTTTAATAAAAAACTAACATTTTCTCAAGCTAGGGTGTTTCCCATAAGCAACATGCTGCATCGGATCTTGTGTGAAAACACTAATTTATTTGAAATTAATTGAAATTTTTACGAAAATTGAGGTAGAATATTATATTTAATATAATATTAATTTTAGAAAAAGGATTAGGTCTTAAAATATAGATATTTGAAATCATTTATGAAATACCTGTCAGAATGACTATAAGCACGCTGAAATCTGAGCTTGGGTGAAAATTTTCTATTTTTCTTAATTTTGTGAATTTATATTTACCCATAGGGGTAAAATGGTCATTTTACTTTTGTGTAGGGTCCACAAAGTTAGGTGAGCTAGTGGATAGCCAGCTCAGAGATTATCAATGATGAAAGAATAAAATGATGAGGAATCTACTTTGAATTTAATAAGAAAAGTGAAAAAATTATTTAAAATTAAAAAAATTAAAAAAAATTAAAAAAATAAGCCTATAAATACCCCTAACATTCCCACGAAATTGCATTGAAATTCTCTCCCCCAGTCTCTCACTCTTTCCTCGTCTCCTTCTCCTTCTCCCTCTTTCTTTTCTTTTCTATCTCCTCTTCCCTTTACAGCCGCAGAGCCCGTTTGCAGACCCATCTGAGGAGAATATTCTCCCAAATCTGTTGGGCGCGTCTACAAATGTGTTGTCCCCGACGGACCCAGGGTTTCACCCTCAGTACTATTTTTCAATTAGACGTCTGATTCATACCGTTGGAAATCAGATCTAAACTATTCATCCTGTTTGAAATTTCCCAATCTTTAAAAGCCTGATGATTTCACAATTATCCAAGATATATTCACTAGTGAAATCACCGAAAAACAGTAACTCCAACTACTTTATATTTTTCGACATTGATTTCTCTTTTCTGCCCTTATTCTTCAATTCTGGAACTACGGGTAGGTACCTCTCATCCCCCTCTAACTATTTCATTAATTTTTCAGGTATAAAGATCACCGAACTGGATTTTCGGTGAATCAAGTACTAGTGAACCAGGTGAAAAACACCTATAAAACATAAAATTTTGGAGATTTTGCAACCTTGGATAGATTCAGAGGGTCCCAAAACCCTAGGGTATGAGATCTGGGCCCTTAACGTGGTCAAATCTAAGAGGATCGGGGAAAGGGTGATCCGACGGTCCAGATCGGAACATCCCGCCTATCCCAGGTCACCCTCCCTGTGAACCAGTTATCACTGGTGGAATGCGGTGGAGACGGGCCACTAATCATCCTCATCAATCCGTAAGGGCCAGATTGAATCTAGGGCCCTTGTTTTGATTTGAAACTTGAAATATTAATTCAGAGCTCATTTTAACTCCAAATCAAGATCAGAAAGAAGCTCTGGATTTTTGGTGAAGCATAGAATCTAATGAAAATATAAAATTTAGATTTTATTCACTATAAAATTTTGTAAATTATAAAAAGTGGTACTAATTTCCAAGATCAGTCAAATCTGACATGATCAGACCTTGGATTTCTGATCCATCAGTGGTCTAGAGATGAGGGAACATGGAATCAAGAGTTAGATATGATTGATCTAGGCTGAATTAAGAAATTAAACCTTAATGGAAGAGAAATCTTAAAAATGATCATGAATGTACTTGATCTAAGTAATCAAGAATGATTAGACCATTAAAATTAGTTTGAATGATGATCTAAAGTTAAGATCATATGGATTGATAAACCTGATATGGCTATTTGGGATAGATTGGGATCTATGTCCTTAATTTTGATAAAATGACTTAAGATCTTTTTGATCAATTAGATCAAGAAAGATCAGTTCATTTAATGAGGTGAATTAATGATCTAGTAATGATATCACATTAAGATAATGTGATAGATCTAAATAAAAATGAAAGGTCAAGATCCAAACTGAATAGAAATCAAAATATGATTATTTGATCAAAATGAATAAATATGATGTATTAAAATGAACATGTGAATTATTCTAAATGTTTTTTATTTACTTAGTAGATTTAATTATTAGATCTATTTATTTATGCTTTAATTGTTCATGTTATGTAAATTACATGAAAAATATAATTAAATAAAAATAAATATTGATGAACATTTACAATGAATATGGACATGGACTTAATGATAGTAATGGCTATAGTTAGTAGAATAATATAAGGAATATCATTTTCTTACCCCAAATTAGGAGAATAATACCATAAGTGGCATTTTAAATGTTTATGGATTTAATTAAAATCAAATAGCATGAGTACTTAGGGTTTAATGCTCATAGGAACCTTGTGAAGGTTGAGCTAAGGACGCTCCAGTAAATGCTAAATATGGTGGTTAAGGGGGTTCTCTAATAGAGTCTCACTCTTCTCTCACCTTCTGGCTACGTTTATGACGTCTAAACACCTCCTTACATGAGGATTGAATTAACTACTCTGTGAGCAGTTTTTAACTGGTAAGCCTTAGTCAATTCTGAAATACGGAGGAGCTGCCTAGTGTTAGGAAAGAAATAAACTATCTTCAACCAGTAAGACATTAACTAGTTGAATAATAATAAGATCATAAAAGGATAGTAAAATGTATAATCCTAATAAAATGGTAATTAAGATAATCAAAGATCAAACAAGATCTATAAGAAGATCTTGAATGATCAAGAATAATAAGAAACATAATATTGTGTTAGTATGTATGTTTTTGAATTAGTATGAATGTAAGATTTAAATATAGATCAATATATTAGACCTTGATCAATATGATCCAAGGAAAAAGATTCAAATCATCCTATGTAAGGATGATCAAAAGAACAACTAGGAAGTATAAATAAGTTGAGGAATGACTGCACACACACACACACACACACACACACACACACATATATATATGATTTGATAGATACATGAAGGATATGATGATCAAGATCAATGAGAAGATGGATGATTGAAAGTAAAGGTAGGTGGATGTTAAGAATATATTCAATATAGAAGATACATGTATTTTACACATGATCTTATCTTGATAACTATAGATTGATTATAATTTTGTTAGAATTGTTTATGAATACAAAGTGATTGATTAAGTAATTATGAAATTACTTAAGCCAACAAATGATGTAGAAATGAATACAAAGGAATTGATTTAGTAATTATGAAATTACTTAATGGGTAGAATGCGAAGATTTGAACTATATAAGTTGGACCCCCAAATATTAAGGAAAGAAGTTATAAGCATGTCTTATAATAACTAAACACATAGTCTGTAAGTATGAAATATTATTTTTCATACAAGCATGGAGGCTTGTGGTTTTGTTTTAAGACAGGTTTATGCTCGGGGATGCTAATGCTAGGAGAGTTATGAGGGTTTGGCCACCTGCTTTCCGAAACTGATTATGATGATGATACCATGCCCAAAGAGAGGCAAAATGTCAGGTGGGGCAATTATGAGAAGGCTGCAACTGTGATAGTCATGGTTTCCCCCATAGGAACATGGATCTGTATTTTCCACCATAGCATTAGTGAAGTATTAAGCAGTTATTCGGGCACTGTACGAATTAAGACTGCAAGCATAGTAGTCCTTTGATTATTTTGCATTATGATGCAATTGAGATATGGCATGATGAGATGCCTTATGTTATGACATGATGAAATGTCGGTAAAAATTATTACCAATGTTATATTGGAGGATGATTCCCAATACGATATGATTATATATTAACACCTAGTGTTAATATTGAAATTAGTTTAGAAATGAGATATTATTGATAATATTGACTATATTCACCATTTTAAGTAGTTTTATCTATATGTAATATATATATCATATGATGAGTGAAGGATAACATGGTTATCCAGTTGCATAAATTAATTTATATCATGGATATAATGCACTGCTGATTTTGAGATATATTGAATATATACCCTACCAAGCATAGCTTGCTAAGATATTGTAAATGTTTGAATGTTTACAATATCTCAAATACAGTTAAGGAAGATTGAAAGCTCAAGACTTGAGGATAATCATCACCGAACTACTACTCGGGGTATTTACTTTGAGAAAAATTGTATTGATTGTTTTGTAATTTGGATTGTAATATTTGGACAAGGTATGTAATGACTACCGGGGCTATGTATGTGAACCATTGGATTGATCCTGATTTTAATAAAAGTATTTCTATTGTTATTTAATAGAAATTTTATTTTTGACAAAAATATATGTATGATAAGTAATTTGAGGTGGCACTCGGGTTTTTGACAAATCAATTTCAAAGAAAATATGATTCCGCTGTTTGAATTTTAAAAATTTTCAAAAGCAGGGCCCTACCTTTGCAAATATTTATGAAAATATGTTTAAAAACCCCCGGTCATCACATCCTGGGTGCAGTGAAAAAAGGGCAAGGGCTGCTAAGGTGTTCCCCCAAAAGCAACGCACTACATTGGATCTCGGGTGTAGTGAAAAATGGGCAAGGGCTGTTAGAGTGTCGATCCCCTCGGAAGCGACACGCTATATCAAAACCCAAGTGCACTAAAAAGTGGGCATGGGTTTATGCCATAAAGGTCTAGAAGTGCATGAGTAAATAGGCTATCCCAAGAGCATAATATCTGTATAGCCACATAGAATATAGGCACATTGACAGGTAAGAGTCTGGAGTTAGTAGATACGATGAAACGTATGAGAGTCAATATCGCTTGTATCTAAAAAACCAAGTGAAAAGGGGCTAAAACTAGAGAATTTGATGGGTATAAACTATGGTACATAGAAAAGAATAATAACATGAATATCATACAAATACTAGTAAATAAATAATTAAAGGATAAAGTTGTGGATGTTAAAAGAATCGATAATAAAATTATAATAACAAAACTTATTCTAGGAAAGTATATTATAAATGTTATAAGTGCATACAGACCAGATAATCAAGAGACAGTTTTGGGTAGATATAGAGGGAGTCATGTTAAAAATTCCTAACACTGAGGGTATAGTTATAAGAGCATACTTAAATGGCCATGTAGGAAAAGAAAATGAAGGATATAATAGGATACATGGATGGTATGGTATAGGAGAACGAAATGAGATTGAGGAAACTATCATCGATTTTGCTTTGGCATATACCCTGACCATTGCAAATACATTATTTAAGAAGATGGATGAACACTTAATAGCCTTTAAAAGTAAACTTTATAAAAGTCAAATAGACTTTTTGCTACTTAGGAATACCGAAAGATCAATCCGTAAGGATTGTAAGGTGATACCTTGTGAGATTTTAACTTCACAACATAGATTAATGATTATGCATATCTGCATTAAAAGATGAAAGAAAAGAAATAAACTTAATAGATATCCAAAAACTAAGGGATGGAACTTAAAATGAGAAAAAATAACCTCATTCACAAATAAGTTGATGGTAGAAGGAGATTGAAACTATGAAATAGAAGTAAACACCACGTGAACTAATATGATTGGAAATTAAGAAAGTGGCAAAAAGATGTCTTTTGAGTATTTAAAGGTAAAAAACAATTAGTAAATAAACATGGTGGTGGACTGAAACAGTGCAAAAATTTATTAAAGAAAAATGAGTGTGTTTTAAAGCATGACAAAAGATTGGAAATAATGAAAATTATAAATGGTATAAGAATGCTAAAAAAATTGCTAAGAGAATAGTGAGTTAGGCTAAAGTTAAGGCATATTACAACCTCTATAGTAGACTAGGATTAAAAGAAGGTAAGAAATATGTATTTAAACTTGCAAAAATAAGAGAACAGAAGGGTAAGGACTTAGACCGTGTTAGGTGCATTAAAAATAATGATCAAAGGGTACCAGTCAAAGATGATGGGATCAAATCAAGGGGGGAAACTTACTTTCAAAAATTGTTAAATGACAATGGATATGAGAATATATAAAGTGAAACTAATGCATGCCTAAATAACATTGGACATTATAGATATGAAGGTTGGATTAGAATACCTGAAGTAAAAAAGGCCTTGAAAAAGATGAAATCAGAAAACACTATGTGGCCCAATGCTATACCAATAGAGATTTGGAAGTATATGGGAGATACTGGAGTAGTTTGGTTGGCCAAGTTGTTTAATAAGATTATAAAATCAAAGAAAATACTTGATGAATGGAGAAAAAGCTCTATTGTACCAATTTATAAGAATAAAGGAGACATACAAAGCTGCACTAATTATTAGGGGATCAAACTTATGATCACACTGTGAAACTTTTTGAAACAGTAATTGAGAGGGGTTTTGCTGCTGTATATAGCCATAATTAAAGATATATATGAGGGAGCAATAATAAATGTTAAGACCACTAGTGGCGAGATCAGTGATTTTCCAGTTACTGTAAGATTGCACCAAGGATTGGCATTGAACCCATACCTTTTCATGTTGGTTATGGATGAGTTAACAAAACATTTGCATGAAGAGATTCTATGGTGCATGCTATTTTGTAGATGATATAGTTTTAATTGATGAGACAAGGGAGAGCATAAATACAAAGCTAGAGTTTTGGAGAGAAGCATTACAATCTAAATAATTTAAAAATAGTCAAACTAAGACATAATATATGGAATGCAATTTTAGCAAGGAGAGAAGTAAGAGTGGAACACTAGTTAAGATCAATAACTAAGAAGTCCCCGTGCGACAATTTTTATATTTGGAGTTTCAAATATGTTCAATTTGGGTGGTGGATCATATAAATCCATATAATTATTTGGGGATCAAATATGTGCTTCCACACTATTCAATTTGGAGGAAGTTTTCAAGCATTTATCCTAGGTTAAAAATGTGAAATACAAGGGATATTTAGAAGGAATTTGGATGATAATCAATAAGGAAAGATATCATGCGAGGTGGACCAATAGGAGAAGAGTCCATTCCCATCTTTCTCTCTCTTCCAATGTTTCTATTTCACTCCACTTATTACTTAAGCATTCCATGTGAAACACAAAGGTGGAGGCATCTCCTAAAAAGGTGGCGCCTCCCATCGGTGCCCTAAATTCCATGCCTATCTCATAAGGTCCCCATCCCTCTTAAACTCCTCCTTATCATCTCATCATCTCCATTCAATTCCTATCTTCCCAACTCCCTACTCAAATATCCCACATGCCCTACTTTCCTCTCAAGGTTCACATGTCTTATTACTTAGGGAAGTTCAAGATTTCTACAAGGAGGGAGATGAACCTCTAAAAAGGTGGCACCTCCCACTATGGTTGTTTCTATCTCCTTACCAATCACCACCTTCTAATTCCATCTCTATATCTTTCCAAATCCCATCTCAGCCAAATTCCATCCCTGATCATCCACCATTCAAAGCCCTTCTAAATTAATCCCATTCACTATACGAATTCAACATCAAATGCAAGGAAGTGTTTAATGATTTTTCCCCTTCCAAATCTCCAAAGGTTTGCACTCTACTTTCTAATTCTCTTTCCTATCTTTCTTATATTCTTTCTCCACCTTTGGATTACATCTTATCAAGGTTAGAAGGAGCTACCTTCTCTAAATAAAACTCCTTAGGGTTCCATACAAAGACATTTTTGAGAGGGGGAGATGCCCACCTCTTAAAAGGGTGGCACCTCCCACCTTTCTCCCTTAGAAGCATTCAACGACTTTCTCCATGGTGTAGCAGCCTCTCTTCCAAGCTTCCATGCCTCCTTTTTGGGTGTTCTCCTCCTTGTTTGCAAGTTGTCTTCAAGGTTAGTTTTATTTCTTATAGTTCTTTGCTTATTCCTTCCATTATTGCTTTGCTTTGTTCTGTGATTTCATGCAATGTTTTCCTTGATTATTTGCCTCTTAATTCCAACTTAAGATCCTTGTATTCAAGGACTACAACTCTCTTTCAGTGACAGCCAATAGATTATAATCCTTGTGATCAAGTTCTTGTTCATTAAATTTCCTTGCTCCATTCCATCTCTCTTTTTCCTCTCTTTCTCCTTAATTCTCTTTGAGTTCACTTGCATACATCTTTGGGACATTGGATTAGATGAAATTGAAGTCGGTACTTGTAATTGAATTATAAGAGTGATGCAGAAATTTCTTTTCCATGCTCAATGTATCATGCACCTTCTTTTGTACAATATTTCAATTTAATAAAGTTCTTGTTATTGCGCAATTATCCTTGTTGGTCATACTGAATTTAATCAATTGCATATCATGTTTTTTGTTAAAGCCCATGCATTCTTCACTTAAAGTTTTTGTGAGCATCATTCAAGGTTAGTTTTGCACTTAGATTTCACAACTCTTATGATCCATGTGAAGAACCCCATGGTTCTTGGGCATGGTCTTGGGGTATGTTCCATAGAAACATTATTTGATTCTTGATTAATTATTGTGGAGATCCCATGCGCACTTTTCATACCCCATTCATGCATCAATTTCCACCTTAAATTTCATTAATACAAATCTTCGAATCATGCTCACCATGCCAACTTTATAGCATTGGTTCCTTGCACAAAAATCCTTTAAGCTTCCATGCATTCCATTCTTAATTTCATTCCTTTAATTACACATGTGTCATGTTGGGTTATGTTGCATGTATTAATTTCTTAGATTAGATCATGTTTAGGGTTATTTAATCATTGCTAAGTTTAAGTGCATGTTAGCCTAGTTTTAGTAAGTTTTCACATTGCTTTTGTAGGATGTTTTATTTAGAAAGTTTCTAATTTCATGCATGTTCGCATTTTCTTGTTATTTCAATTCTTATATTAAGATGAAATCTATTTCTTTTGGTTAGGTTACATAGTCTAAGTAAGATCCCCCCAACATATAAAACCATGAGATTCCTCGTGGGATTGACTTCTCTCGCATGCAAACACTGCTTTGATTCATGCCCTTGTGAGTATTTCTAAAGCTACACCAAGATGATAGAAAATAAATAAAAACATCTTGAAAGAAGAGGGTTTTGTTTGTTTCCCATGGATGGAAGGATCCTTATTCATTGAACTACTCTCCAAGTTCGGCATGTCACCATGCCTCACTCACTCTCTCTCTCTCTCTCTCTCTCTCTCTCTCTCTCTCTCTCTCTCTCTCTCTCTCTCTCTCTCTCTCTCTCTCTCTCTCTCTCTCTCTCTCTCTCTCTCTCTCTCTCTCATCCAGTGATTTGGTTAGTTCTCCTCTGAAAAGTGATGGAAGTGGTACTTATGATAACACTATTGACAATTGAAAGGTGAAAACAAGAAGAGGTCAAATTGATGTCATGATAGTTAAGGTTGTCCTTACATTGTTTTCTTTTCATTAAATGCCTTGAGAATTAAGAGGCCATTAACCGGATAATGGGGGATCCTTTTTCTCCTTTGTGTCTTATATATTTAATAGCTTCACTATATCGGCCAGTGTAAAGTCATCGTCACTTAACCTTGAGGTCTCGGGTTCAAGGCACATAAATAGCTTCTCGCAATACAAGGTAAGGTTGCATACTATTGAACCCTTGTGGTCCACTCCTTTCCCAAAACCCTCATATGGGGAAGCTTTATGTACCGATCTACCCCTTTTATTATATCAGCCGAGTATCCTCATGGGTTGATTGAACTTGTGATGAGGCTCGAGTGTGGACATGAAGGATGGGCCTCATATGTAGTACAAATATAGTGGTTTTGGTAGGAAAACAAGATAATCAATTTGCTACTAATGATAGTTTGGTGCCACTTGAAACCAAGATGGATTTAAGTAAAAGTGGCAGCAAAGGAAGTGGAGTTGGAATATGAGTGGCATCGGACTGTTCAGTGAAAACATCCACCTAGAAATAATGAAAAATGAAAAAAAGAAGCTAATCATCCCTCTTTATAAAGCGAGGGAATATTACAACCCTTAATTGGAGAAGCTCTATTTGAAATCAAGGTTTCGACTTGCACTTGCTGGTGAAAACACATATATGAAAGATCACTAGGGCAATATGTTTGAATAAAAAAAAGTTGGTCCAGAGATCTAGCATCGGACAAGCACTTTTGGTCAAAAAGTTGGAAGTGGACACATGCAAAGGTAGCACCGATTATTAGTTTCTCTTGAAAGAGAAGTTTGGCACGTGCCTTGGTAAGGTAATCTCAAAGGCCTCAAAAGAGAAGTCCAACACTATGGCATTGGACGACCTTCAAGATCTTTAAGGAAGCATCCAATACCACCGGCACTAGAAGCTTCGAAAACTGCTTTAAGAATATGTCTAACACCATTAGATTTGGACAATCTCGAATCATTTCAAGAAGATGTCCGATGCCACTAGCACAGATAATATTGTTTTCTCTTCATGTGGTGCCGAATAGTTTTCATTTCTACACAATTTGAAACCCAACAAGTGAAAGCATTTTGTGCCTCTTTCCCATAATGTCATTTGCATAATAGTATGAGGCACAATTATGAAAATGATCCTTGATAAGTGCTAAATAGTCCTCTAATTGGCACCAAATAGTTATAGGAATATTTTTGACCAATGCCATGACTATGATGGCTTCTATTTCAGTGCCATTGCCCCTTTGGCTACTCAAAATAACCACTAGGGCATTCAAAACTATAAATAGGGGTTCTCCCTTCATTTTAGGCACACAAAATTGGTTCTCATTCAAAATACTCTTTAAAAAAGTGTAGTTTACTCTCTCTCTCTCTCTCTCTCTCTCTCTCTCTCTCTCTCTCTCTCTCTCTCTCTCTCTCTCTCTCTACTTACAATGTGAAAAAACTATGTTTTCTTACTTTTTCAAGGTGTTTATGAGAGATATGAGCATAGATCTAGCCAATCTACACTTCCAATGTTGCTAGCCATTACCCATTTTGAAATGTGCTCCCTAAAATTGAGACTTGTCTTTGGTTCTTTGGGGATCCAGCTATTGCCCATTTTGGTATAAGCTCCCCAAACTATGACTTAGGCCTTTTAGGTCCTTGTCCATTTATAGTGATACCTATGGCTAAGCATAATGAGCCTCGAACTACTCTGATCTTAACTATAATGATGTTACCTAAGGGATTGACCAGCCAAGGTTAGACAATTCAAGTCTTAAGTCAACTATTGGCTAAACACTAAGCCTTTGTTTATGTCGACATATTGTCCACATAACCTACCTTAGGTATGAGTCATTGTCCTCGATTTTCTTATTTTCAGTATGTGCTAGTAAACACTATAAAAGTTTATGGCTTTTCGTCTTGAACCTTATGACATATTGTGATTTGGACGTCTCTATTGCTAGCCATGCTTTGCCTATTATTCTCTTTTACTCCATGTCTCCTGTAAAATCTATTAATGTCTCACTGTAGTCTTAGGGTCATTACATGTAATCAAATAATGTGATTGACAATCAAAGGTTTTTTTACTTTTATTTATAACATGTAACTAATAAGCAAAAGGGTTGAAAATATTTACTCACTTTTATTTGATTAATAAAAACCCAACAACAGGAACAATTTTATACTATTTCTATATACTTTGCTTATTGCAAAAGTACAAATGAGTATTTTTAGCTTGTACACATTTTTCTACCATTTCCCAAGGGGACATATTTTTTCTTGTTATTTTGAAATTATATTTCCCCCTTGTTTCCCATGCAAATTTACTCAATAACATCCAAAACCAGAATTGAGACCATTGGTGGCTTTCTCGTGAAAAACATTTGTCAGCATCCCCTACTAACGTGATCGACATTTGTACTGCTCATGTCATTGGCAAGGCTTTGAGCTCCCTTCTTCAATGTGGCAACTCCACCTCCCTCATTAAGGGTGTAGCATTTAATAGTGCTATAAAAAGTGCTGGCAATGGCACTAGCTTCCTTGCTCAGGATCATGGCTCCTCTTCTGCTATCAAGAGTACATCATTTAATGGCATTGCAAAATGTGCTAGCAACAGTATGAGCTCCCCTTCACAGAGTAATAGTTTAAGATTCTTAACTAAGATTTGCCATTTTAAAGGTAGGTTCCAAGAAATGTGGTCCTTAAATGAAACCCAACCCCATCAGTTTAGCAATCTAACTAGACGCATCATGTGAGCGCTTTTGGGCACTATTTTTTTTGTGTAGCCCACATTGGCATAATCCTAACTCATTCCTATAATTGGTCCCACTTCAGATAAAAAAAGGTTCATAGATTTGACCATTCTTGCATCTAAATAGTATAATTCAAAACAAATGGATTGTGAACTTTGGTGAACAACGATAATACTGTAATTATCGTATCTAGATGTTTTTTATCCGTCCTCCATCCAGACATCCACTCTCATAGTGTGGTGCCAAACGCTCACTTCAAGCCTCTGCTTCGCATTCCTCTTCCTCTTGCATCACTAACTCGTTAGTTGTGTAATATTGATTTTGGCCGTTAGATATCCAAAGTTAAATTAATCAAATGACCGGCAAAGATCGACGCTGTGGGCACCATCCTTCGAAGTTCCTATGCGTTGATGGGTGTCATATCGGCTTCCTGTTTAGTCAGCCCACGACATCAAACCAATCATGTTCCTTGCCATGCCCTAGAATTTTCCCTGCAGTGAAACCTACAAAGTGAATCGTGAGCCCTAGAACATCCCCCAGTCTGCCTCTCTTTGCTACTCAGGTATCTTTCAGCGCCTCCTCCCGTTCTCTAAGTTTCCTCTTAGAATCATGGGTGGATTATCACTTTCGGTGATTCTTTTTCTTTCTATTGCAAGGTTTTGGTTCCAACTTTTCTGAATTTGATTTCATTTGTTTGATCGGTTTGTGCAGACTGGAATACCGTGGATGTGTTCCAAGGTGTTTGATCATACTGAATCTCGCTTTCCTTTAGTTGAATGAGAAAGGATGGGGGGTTTTGGATGCTTGGTCGTATTATTGATGAAGCATTATTTCTCTATTTGAGTAATAGGTTTTGAAAGGCATAGTGGTCCTAAGACGTCTAGTACGAAGATTGATCACCTGGTAAATTAAATCCATCCATCCATATAGGATTACATGTCTACTTGCATAAATCATAGGTTACTTTGAATTTTTATAATTTGATGCTTGCATATCTCTATGGATCTTGTGGTCTTACTCTCAAATAATCTTCTTCTCGTTTTTAAAAATACTGAAATAATACATGTGCCAGCTGTTGACTTGCATAAAATCATACATAAATTGATTTCGTCGAATTTGGTGGTTGCATATTATATTTTGTGATTTATCACTCATGTAATCCTTTTCTCCTTTAATTGAATTCTATTTGATTGGTTTTAATGTATGATAATAGCTTGCCATTTCTTGAATCTCTTTTTTTGACGCAAGAACAATCAATAAACAGTGCTCTCCTTGTCAAGGACTGATTGAGAATAGTAAAAAATACTCATGGGGAAAACTGGCTGTGTCACGCAGTCGTACCTATCTTTCCGTTCTCTAGAGAACAAGAAACCAATCATGGCGAGCAAAACCAGGTACTATTTTTTATTAGACCATGTAATCTGCCTCCACCGACAACAAAATCCACTAATTATAATTGTTTAATTATGTCAAAAAAAAATTGCATGCTGGTCAAATTTCTCTGGCAGCAAGATTTTTCATTCAACTGGTAGGAACACCCAACGCATTCCATCAATCATGGATTGGAAAAGAGAAGAAACAGATCCTTCCCCTTCTAGCCAAAAGTCATCTTTATCTTATTTTTTCTTAAAAAACCCTATATTCTTTGCATTTTAACCTTTAAACCATGAATTATAAATTAATTTAAAAAAACCTTCAATTTAGCATATCTTAACAATTGCACTTAAATTGCAAAGGTTGTTAGATTGAAGTTTGTTATCTAACGGGTTATATCCAGAACAAATAATTTCCCTTGTCTCTCTACCATCCATGGCAGGTGTTGTAGACCTCCCTCCCTCCCGAAATTGAAGATGAAATTTGAAACCCTAAATGGAATCCCCACTGATACAACAACATCAACAACGAGATCTACTCATTGAAATTGATATCTCATCCCAAGAATTCTCCCATTGCCATACCTCTAACGACCCATCTCGCCATGAACCAATTCTCATCAACCATGAGTGATGTTGTAATCGTAGAAGGGAAAGTTTCAGGTTCATATTTGTAGTTAGAAGATTCATGTTTGGGTTATCCATTTCCTATAATTACTTCAAGAAGAAAAAGATCAAGTAAGTATTGTATTCGATTTGTTTGATTGATGCACACAAGAAAGTGATAGTCATGGTAAGAATCAAAGATTTTGTGAGTAATGCGTTTTCGAATAGTGGGAATTTGGGTTTCAGTGTTTTTTATTGATGATGATGATGGTATGAGTGAGAATTGTGTGGGGTTAGCGATAGGGTTAAGTTTGAATATGGGAACATTCTCTCAAAAGCGACATTTTGCATCAGAACCTTGGTGTAGTGGAGAGTAGGCATGGTTTCCTGCAATGTTTGAGATGCATGCAGGTAAAGAGACTAACTCAGGAGAATAAGATTTGTTTTGCCATATGGAATATAGGCACATTGATAGGTAAAAGTATGGAGTTGGTGGATACAATGAAATGTAGGAGAGCCAACATACCTTGTTTTTAAGAAACCAAGTAGAAAGAGGCCAAAACTAGAGACATTGATGGGCATAAGCTTAGGTACATATGAAAGTACAACAATAGAAATGGTGTGGGGATAGTGGTGGATAAAGAATTAAAAGGGACTTTAAAAGATTCTACTAATAAAACTTATTTTAGGAGAGAATATCATAAATGTTATAAGTGCATATGCCTCACGGGTAGGGTTAGAAGATATAATCAAGATACAGATTTGGGAAGATATGGAGCGAGTAATGCAAGAAATTCCCAATACGGAGGGAATATTTATAGGAGTAGATTTAAATGGTCATGTAGGAAAACTAAAAGAAGGATATGATATGGTATATAGAGGGTATGGTGTTGGTGAAAGAAATGAGATTGGAGAAGTTATGATTGATTTTGCTTTGACATATAATCTAGTTCTAGCAAATACATACTTTAAGAAGAGAGGAGGACACTTTATAACCTTTAAAAGTGGATCATATAAAAGCAAAGTAGACTTTTTCTACTTTTGAATATCGAATGATCAATGTGCAAAGATTGCAAAGTGATATCTGGTAAGAGTTTAACCTCACAACATAGGCTAATGGTTATGAATATTTGCATCAAGAGATGGAAGAAAAGAATGAACTTAATAAATGCCAAAAACTAAGTGGTGGAACTTAAAAGGAAAGAAGATAACATCATTCACAAACAAGTGAATAGTAGAAGGAAAGTGGAATATTGAAATAGATGTAAACACCATGTGGACTAATATGGCTAAGTCCATTAAGAAAGTGGCAAAAGAAATTGTATGAGTATCTAAAGGTAAAAGGCAACTAATAAAGGAAACTTGGTAGCTATTAAAGAGATATGGGTGTCTTAAAGCATGACAGAGAACTAGAAGTGATGAAAACTTTGAGCAATATAAGAATGCTAAAAAAGTTGCCAATAGAGTAGTAAGTGAGGCTAAATTCAAAGTGTATGATGATCTCTATAACATATTAGGATTAAGAGAAGGTGAGAAAGATGTATTCAAACTTGTAAAAATAAGGTATTGGAAGAGTAAGGACTTGGACCACGTTAAATGCATTAAAGATGATGACCATAGGTTAGTACTCAAAGATGATGAGATCATTCAAACATGGGAAAGTTACTTTAAAAAATTGCTAAATCATAGTTGTCCTAAGAATATAGAGATTGAAAGAATTGTAAATCCAAATAAGTTGGATTGTATAAATACGATGGTAGGATTAGGATACTTGAAGTAAAAGAGACCTTGAAAAAGATAAAATCATGAAAGTCCTTGGGGCTTGGTGGTATACCAATAGAGGTATGGAAGTATGTGGGAGATACTATAGTAGTTTGATTAACAAAGATGTTTAACAAAATTGTAAAATTTTAAAAAATGCCAAATGAATGGCGAAAAAGCTTTATTGTACCAATTTATAAGAATAAAGGAGACATACGGTTGCACTAATTATCATGGGATTAAACTTATGAGCCATACTATGAAACTTTGGAAAAGAGTGATTGAGAAGAGGCTATGACATGAGATGAGTGTATCAGAAAACCATTTTGGTTTCATGCTTAGGAGCTCTCCCATGGAAGCGATTTCCCTACTTAGATAATTGATAAAGAAATATAGGAAGAAGAAGCTCCACATGGTCTTTATTGACTTAAAAAAAGCTTATAATAGGGTCCCATGAGAGTTGATATGGTGGGTGTTGGGCGAGAAGGCGGTTTCACAGGGACATATAGAAGTCATTAAGGATATATATGAGAGAGTAGTAACAAATGTTAGGATCCTTAACAGAGAGACCAACATTTCCCTATCATTATAAGATTACATCAAGGATCGGCATTGAGCTTATACCTTTTAATGTTGGCTATGGATGAGTTAACAAAACATCTGCATGAGGAAATTCCATGGAATATGTTATTTGCTGATGATATAATATTGATTGATAAGACAAGGGCCTAAATACAAAGGTAGAGTTATGGAGAGATGCTATAGAGTTTAAAGGATTTAATATTAGCTGAAATGAGACAAATTATATGGAGTGCAATTTTAGTAAGGAGAAGAGTGTTAGTGAAGCTCCTGTAAAGATTTGCAAGAACTCCTATGAAAATGGTCACTTTCAATACTTGGGATAGATAATTCATGAGAGCGGAGAGATTAAGAGGCATGTTACCTAGAAATTCCAAGTGGGTTGGAACAAGTGAAGATGTTCCTTTGGAGTTTTGTGTGATTGGGGGCCCCACTCAAACTGAAAGAAAATTTCTATAGGATGGCTATAGGCTGGTCATGCTCTAGGATTAGAGTGTTAGGCATTAAAGGAACAATATACATAGGATTAGTGCCCTCGAAATGAGGATGTTGAGATGAGAACATTAGGGGAAACTTAAGAGTGAAGCTGGAACCAAAACCTTGCAATAGAAAGAAAAAGAATCACCGAAAGTGATAATCCACCCATGATTCTAAGAGGAAACTCGGAGAACGGGAGGAGGCGCCGAAAGATACCTGAGTAGCGAAGAGAGGCAAACTGGGGGAAGTTCTAGGGCTCACAATTCACTTTGTAGGTTTCATTGCAGGGAAAATTCTAGGGCATGGCAAGGAACATGATTGGTCTGATGTCGCGGGCTGACTAAACAGGAAGCCGATATGACACCCGTCAACGCATAGGAACTTCGAATGATGGTGCCCACAGTGTCGATCTTTGTCGGTCATTTGATTAATTTAACTTTGGATATCTAATGGCCAAAATCAATATTACACAACTAACGGGCTAGTGATGCAAGAGGAAGAGGAATGTGAAGCAGAGGCTTGAAGTGAGCGTTTGGCACCACACTATGAGAGTGGATGTCTGGATGGGGGACGGATAAAAAACATCTAGATACGATAATTACAGTATTATCGTTGTTCGCTAAAGTTTACAATCCATTTGTTTTGAATTATACTATTTAGATGCTAGAATGGTCAAATCTATGAACCTTTTTTATCCGAAGTGGGACCAATTATAGGAATGAGTCAGGATTAAGCCAATGTGGGCTCCACAAAAAAAAAAATAGTGTCCAAAAGAGCTCACATGATGCGTCTAGTTAGATTGCTAAACTGATGGGGATGGGTTTCATTTAGGGACCACATTTCTTGGAACCTACCTTTAAAATGGCAAATCTTAGTTAAGAATCTTAGACTATTACTCTGTGAAGGGGAGCTCATACTGTTGCTAGCACATTTTGCAATGCCATTAAATGATGTACTCTTAATAGCAGAAGAGGAGCCATGATCCTAAGGAAGGAAGCTAGTGCCATTGCCAGCACTTTTTATAGCACTATTAAATGCTACACCCTTAATGAGGGAGGTGGAGTTGCCACATTGAAGAAGGGAGCTCAAAGCCTTGCCATTGACATGAGCAGTACGAATGCCGATCACATTAGTAGGGGATGTTGACAAATGTTTTTCATGAGAGAGCCACCAATGTTCTTATTTCTGGTTTTGGATGTTATTGAGTAAATTTGCATGGGAAACAAGCGGGAAATATAATTTCAAAATAACAAGAAAAAACATGTCCCCTTGGGGAATGGCAGAAAAATGTGTACAAACTAAAAATACTCATTTGTACTTTTGCAATAAGCAAAGTATAAAGAAATAGTATAAAATTGTTCATGTTGTTGGGTTTTTATTAATCAAATAAAAGTGAGTAAATATTTTCAACCCTTTTGGTTATTAGTTACATGTTATTAATAAAAGTAAAAAAACCTTTGATTGTCAATCACATTATTTGATTACATGTAATGACCCTAAGATTATAGTGAGACATTAATAGATTTTACAGGAGACATGGAGTAAAAGAGAATAATAGGCAAATCATGGCTAGCAATGGAGACGTCCAAATCACAATATGTCATAAGGTTCAAGATGAAAAGCCATAAACTTTTATAGTGTTTACTAGCACATACTGAAAATAAGAAAATCGAGGACAATGACTCATACCTAAGGTAGGTTATGTGGACAATATGTCGACATAAACAAAGGCTTAGTGTTTAGCCAATAGTTGACTTAAGACTTGAATTGTCTAACCTTGGCTGGTCAATCCCTTAGGTAACAGCATTATAGTTAAGATCAGAGTAGTTCGAGGCTCATTATGCTTAGCCAGAGGTATCACTATAAATGGACAAGGACCTAAAAGGCCTAAGTCATAGTTTGGGGAGCTTATACCAAAATGGGCAATAGCTGGATCCCCAAAGAACCAAAGACAAGTCTCAATTTTAGGGAGCACATTTCAAAATGGGTAATGCCTAGCACCATTGGAAGTGTTGATTGGCTAGATCTATGCTCATATCTCTCATAAACACCTTGAAAAAGTAAGAAAACATATTTTTTTCATAGAGAGAGAGAGAGAGAGAGAGAGAGAGAGAGAGAGAGAGAGAGAGAATAAACTACACTTTTTTAAAGAGTATTTTGAATGAGAACCAATTTTGGGTGCCTGAAATGAAAGGAAAACCCCTATTTATAGATTTGAATGCCCTAGTGGTTATTTTGAGTAGCCAAAGGGGTTGTGGCACTGAAATAGAAGCTATCATAATCATGGCATTGGTCAAAATTATTCTTATAACTATTTGGTGCCAAGTAGAGGACTATTTAGCACTTATCAAGGATCATTTTCATAATTGTGTCTCATACCGTTATGCAAATGACACTATGGGAAAGAGGCACAAAATGCTTTCACTTGTTGGGTTTCAAATTGTGCAGAAATGAAAACTATTCGACACCACATGAAGAGAAAACAAGATTATCTCTGCTAGTGGCATCGGACGTCTTCTTGAAATGATTCGAGATTGTCCAAATCTAATGGTGTTAGACATATTCTTAAAGCAGTTTTCGGAGCTTCTAGTGCCAGTGGTATTGGATGCTTCCTTAAAGATCTTGAAGGTCGTCCAATGCCATAGTGTTGGACTTCTCTTTTGAGGCCTTTGAGATTACCTTGCCAAGCCACGTGCCAAACTTCCCTTTTAAGTGAAACTAATGATCGGTGCTACCTTTGCATGTGTCCACTTCCAACTTTTTGACCAAAAGTGCTTATCTGATGCTAGATCTCTGGACCAACTTTTTTTTATTCAAACATATTGCCCTAGTGATCTTTCATATATGTGTTTTCACCTGCAAGTGCAAGTCGAAACCTTGATTTCAAATAGAGCTTCTCCAATTAAGGGTTGTAATATTCCCTCGCTTTATAAAGAGGGATGATTAGCTTATTTTTATCAATTTTCATTATTTCTAGGAGGATGTTTTCACTAAACCGTCTGATGCCATTCATATTCCAACTCCACTTGACTTTTACTTAAACCCATCTTGGTTTCAAGCGGCACCAAACTATCATTAGTAGAGAACTAATTATCTTATTTTCATACCAAAACCACTATATTTGTACTACATATGAGGCCCATCCTTCATGTCCACACTCGAGCCTCATAACAAGTTCAATCAACCCATGAGGATACTTGGCTGATATAATAAAAGGGGTAGATAGGCACATAAAGCTTCCCCATATGAGGGTTTTGGGAAAGGGTGGACCATAAGGGTTCAATAGTATGCAACCTTACCTTGTATTGCGAGAAGCTATTTCTGTGCCTTGAAACCGAGACCTCAAGGTTAAGTGATGATGACTTTACACTGGCCGATATGGTGAAGCTATTAAATATATAAGACATACAGGAGAAAAGGGATCCCCCATTATCCGGTTAATGGCCTCTTAATTCTTAAGGCATTTAGAGAAAAGAAAACAATGTAAGGACAACCTTAACTCTCATGACATCAATTTGACCTCTTCTTGTTTTCACAATTAAGTTGTCAATAGTGTTATCATAAGTACCACTTCCATCACTTTTCATAGGAGAACTAACCAAATCACTGGATGAGAGAGAGAGAGTGAGGCATGGTGATATGCCAAACTTGGAGAGTAGTTCAATGAATAAGGATCCTTCCATCCATGGGAAACAAACAAAACCCTCTTCTTTCAAGATGTTTTTATTTATTTTCTATCATCTTGGTGTAGCTTTAGAATTACTCATAAGGGCATGAATCAAAGCAGTATTTGCATGCAAGAGAAGTTAATCCCACGAGGAATCTCATGGTTTTATATGTTGGGTGGATCTTACTTAGACTATGTAACCTAACCAAAAGAGATAGATTTCATCTTAATATAAGAATTGAAATAACAAGAAAATGCGAACATGCATGAAATTAGAAACTTTCTAAATAAAACATCCTAAAAAAGCAACGTGAAAACTTACTAAAACTAGGCTAACATTCACTTAAATTTAGCAATGATTAAATAACCCTAAACATGATCTAATCTAAGAAATTAATACATGCAACATAACCCAACATGACACATGTGTAATTAAAGGAATGAAATTAAGAATGGAATGGCATGGTGAGCATGCTTCTAAGATTTGTATTAATGAAATTTAAGGTGGAAATTGATGCATGAGTGGGGTATGAAAAGTGTGCATGGGATCTCAACAATAATTAATCAAGAATCAAATAATGTTTCTATGGAACATACCTCAAGACCATGCCCAAGAACCATGGGGTTCTTCACATGGATCATAAGAGTGATGCATGTGAAATATAAGTGCAAAACTAACCTTGAATGATGCTCACAAAAACTTTAAGTGAAGTTGCATGGACTTTAACAAAAAACATCATATGCAATTGATTAAATTCAGTATGAACAACAAGGATAATTGTGCAATAACAATAACTTTATTAAATTGAAATATTGTACAAAAGAAGGTGCATAATACATTGAGCGTGGAAAAGAAATTTGTGCATCACTCTTAAGAAACCAAGTAGAAAGAGGCCAAAACTAGAGACATTGATGGGCATAAGCTTTGGTACATAGGAAAGTACAACAATAGAAATGGTGTGGGGATAGTGGTAGATAAAGAATTAAAGGGGACTTTAAAAGATTCTACTAATAAAACTTATTTTAGGAGAGAATATCATAAATGTTATAAGTGCATATGCCTCACAGGTAGGGTTAGAAGATATAATCAAGATACAGTTTAGGGAAGATATAGAGCGAGTAATGCAAAAAATTCCCAATACGGAGGGAATATTTATAGGAGTAGATTTAAATAGTCATGTAAGAAAACTAAAAGAAGGATATGATATGGTATATGGAGGGTATGGTGTTGGTGAAAGAAATGAGATTGGAGAAGTTATGATTGATTTTGCTTTGACATATAATCTAGTTCTAGCAAATACATACTTTAAGAAGAGAGGCGAACACTTTATAACCTTTAAAAGTGGATCATATAAAAGCAAAGTAGACTTTTTCTATTTTTGAATATCAACAGCAGAATCTCTTTGGTTGGTAATAAGGTTAGTAGCATATCGATTTAAGTACCAGATTAAGTAGCCTATGAGAAATTAAGTCCTTCAAATGAATTGTGTCCCTGAAGAAAGATTTTTATTATGCACATAACCGTTCAGACTGTTTGTTTTTATTGAGTTTAGATCCATTGGCATGTGCTTGGATTCTGACTCGGAGATGATGGTTTTTCAGCAGTGAAATACGATAAAACAAACATTAAATAAATAGTAATTAGTTGCCTGATTTTTGTCTTTTCTTTTAAAAAAAATTGTTTCTTAACTTGTTCTTTTGATAATTTGGTCAAGTAATCAGCTTTTGTATGTTTGTGATCTGATTCATTTTGCTATATGATGGCTAGTATTGGTTTATCAAATTTATAGTGCTCTCAATGAATGGCCTGATCTTTTGATGTGTGGGTTTGCCATGACCTTGACAAAGGAAGTCTCAGAATGTAGCATTTCATCATATTTGGGGTTTTGTTGCATTGAACTAACTCTACTGATCGTTAGATATTGTATTGAATTTGATTTGAACATATGTTAAGTGCCTGATTGTTGGAAGAAGATGAAGGAGAGGAAGCAGTTGGGATCAACCGTCGAGTGTGACGTCAAACTCATGCCCTTTTCTTATATTTCCATTAACTCAATACTACTTACAAAGAAGTACTGAACTACATTTTTGCAACAACCTCTAGAATTAAGAAAACAAATGTTAGGACCACTACTAGAGAGATCGTTGATTTTCCTATCACTATAAGATTGTAGTAAGGATCGGCATTGGGCCCATACCTTTTCATGTTGGTTATGGATGAGTTAAGAAAACATCTGCACAAGGAGATTATATGGTGCGTGTTATTTGTAGATGATATGGTTTTGATTGATAAGACAAGCGAGGGCGTAAACACAAAGCTAAAGTCATAGAAAGAAGCATTAAAATCTAAAAGATTTAAAATCAGCTACACTAATACAAAGTATATGGAACACAATTTTAGCAAGGAGAGGAGTGGGAGTAGAGCTCTTGTAAAGATTGATAACCAAAAAGTCCTTATATAGACCACTTCGGTATTTAGAATTGATGATTCATGAGAGTGGAGAGATTGAGAGGGAGGTCACCTAGAGAATCCTAGCTGGTTTGAACAAATGGAGAAGTGTATCTAGAGTTTTGTGTAATTGGTAGGTGCTACTCAAACTGAAAGAAAAATTCTATAGGATGCTATAAAGCTGGCTTTGCTTGATGGATCAGACTATTGGGTAGTTAAGCAGCATCATGTACATAGTAAACGTAGCCCAATTGAAGATTTTGAGATAGATGAGTGGTAAGACAAGAAAGGATAAAATTAAAAATGCAAACATTAGGGGAGACTTTGGAGTAGCATTAATAGGTAACAAGATGAGGGAGATTAGACTTAGATGGTTTGGACATGTCCAACGGAATCTGAAAATAGCACTGGTTGGGAGTGAGGCAATGCAATTTGAAGGTTCTAAAAGGGGAAAGGGAAGGCCCAAAAGAACGTAGATAGAAGTGGTAAGAAAAGATTTAAAAACTTTGGAACTAAATGAAGACATGATACTTAATAAAGGGGAATAGAGGAACAAGATTCATGTAGCCTACTCCTAATCAGGATAAGGTCTTGATGATGATGATGATGAACCTGATCTTCATCAACAAACAACTGGATTAAAGGAAACCATTTGATGTCCATGTAAGCATTACAACCCACTTCTAAAGTGATGCAACAACTAAACTAGACTTTAGACATTATAGGCCACGTATACTAAGATGTGGTCCCATGATTGTTGGATTCCTAACGGCATACCTTGCTCCTTGCAAGATTAAATGTGAACCAAAAGACCCCTAACAGCATTCACCTGGAGTTTTTTCTTTTTTGCACGTAATATTAGCTTATTTCTTTTGTATTTTGATTTTACTCTCAAGGAAAGAGTTTTTGATTTGGGAAAATGACTTCATGAATGATAGGATCCATCTTCTCACGGTGGTGTTTTCCTTTTAGTTTTCCCTCAGGGATGCATGCTTATAGTTGAACCACCTAAATCTGGTTGGGAGGTTTGGTCTGTGTATGTGATTATCTTTTGAAGGGGAGCCTTGGTGCAATGGTAGAGTTGTCATTGTGTGATGTAGAGGTCACAGGTTCGAGGCATGGAAACAGCTTCTTGCAAAAATGCAAGGTAAGACTGCGTATTATTGACCCCCTTTGTGGTCTGCCACTTTCCCAGACCCCGCTTTGTGTACCGGGCTGCCCTTTATGTGATTATTTTTTACTGTGTGTGATCAATTTTTATCATGTTCCTGTTGGAAAACCTGAACTTGGTATTTGTCATAAAAATTTAGCTACTTATTATTATGATAGATATCTATTCGTCTTTCAAGATTATTGGAAAAGTGTTCATGTATTGTAGGGGATGCAGAATGGAATGCTTTTAGGGTGTCATCATCACGACGATGAAGAGAACAGGTAAATAAAATCTGTGGATACTTTGTTACTATTGTTTGTATCTTTTTTTCTTTCTTTTTTCACATTCCGACAATTTCAATTCTTTTTCAGTAATCATCATTGGGATTTGATAGTTCAATGCATTATTTTCCACTATGACTCACAGATGGAGCCAGTCAATCCTTGTCTTGCTAAATCTGTTGTAGTCTGGTTTTCTCTTGGTTTGAATGGGCCAATTTATGGGGCCTAGATATCACTCTGATCTTGGTATGCAGCTTAACTGTTTCTCACACTTGCAGTGCGTGGATGTTGGAGACTGGTGCTACAAGGCACGTGACTAGATTTGGGTACCTGCTCAATAACTATGCCGAGGTGCCGGAAGGTTCTCAGGTATACTGGGGAATGCCTCTACTGCAAATGTGGTTGGTCGTGGGGATGTAAAGCTTAGTTTCGCCCAAGGAAGGAGTTTGACTCTGAAGAATGTGTTGCATGCACCAGATGTAAAGAGAAACGTGGTGTCCGGGTCTCTTCTTGCCGAGAATGGATTCAAGCTGGTTTTTCAGTCAGATGAGGTCACTATTACTAAAAATGGTAGCCTTGTTGGAAAGGGTTCTGTGACAAATGGTAGTTTTAAGCTGAGCCTTCTGAATGGAGTCTCAGCTTAAACCCGTGTCTGGAATTCATGCCTGTTCAAGACCTATGTTGAGGTAGTGCAGATTTGAAAAAATTCCTGGCCTGAGGATCTCTTCCAATCAAGAAAAATTTTCTGACATTAGTTAAGAAAGGTAGTTCTGTTGGAAAACGGTTGTGGAACAAGGCTGGTTTAGTCTGAGCATTATGAATGAAAATGTTTGTCAGGCACCAAAATGAGAAAATAAAAATAAAAAAATTTGATGAAAACAGAAGAAGACTGCTTTATGCATAGAGCTGCTATTACTACATTCTGTAATGAATATATTCAGTAAAATGATACATGAGAAGAAGAATTATAATGCGGAGAGTGGTGGCCTTTTCAGAATTGATCCTGCTTCTTCCAATTTTATTAATTTTCTCAAAGGCCTAAATCAAGTGGTTAAGATAACCGCGAATTACATATCTCGGATTACCCCTTCTCTACATCCAATTTGATGGACGGCTTAATCTTTAGAAACAATGTACCCGTTAATGTCTGAAAGGGCCGGCAACTTCTTCGTATGCCGATGCTCAAGGCCCCGTCTTCCTTTTGGCGTAACAGGGTGTGAGTGCCTCTTTAAGCCCATCTTTCTATATGCAATTGCTGAGAAAAAGGAAAAAAATGTTTCTTTAACATCAGTGACCTCGTTTAGGGATGGCAAAGGGTAGGGTCAAGCAGGATACTCAGCCCTAATTGACCCGTAAGGGTTAGATTAGGGCTAGGATTTTTGGCATTATGGTCAGGTTGGGCAAAAAATTATGACCCTAATTCTTGTAAGAGTTGGGTTTGGGTAAAAAACTATGACTCTAATTGATCTGAACTGTTTTATATGTATTTATATATTATCATCAAAACTGTTCATAAAGAAGAACAGCAGAGCTAACCCACTCTACAATGCTTCATGCTTTATTCACCTTTACAAATTTAGAGAATCATGTGCTCCTTTATGCACGCTGATAAAAGATGAAGCACCTGTACGTACAACCCTTGTGCCCTCTCATCTCTATTTTTCACGAGGTAACCAAGTGATGCAGCAACATCTCTCCAAAAGATCTTGGTCCTCTAGCATTCCAAAAGACAATCTTCATTGCAAATAAAAGAGTGAGATTGATACTTACCGCATGGATCTCAGAATTGACCCATAACTTTATCAGGAGTAGCAGCACGCCCCTTATCTGCGCCTTTGTTGTCTCGAGGACGATGTACACCAGCTGAACGGCCCTCTCCTGCATTAGCTTTCTTCGTTACCAGCATTGCTTCCTCAATTACATTTGGAATATGCTTTCTCTTGAATCAGGAACAGGAGCCCAAACAAGGTTTTCACTAGATATGTCTTCAGAAGACTGAGAACTTGCACGACACAAGTGGGTCTCAGAAATACATAGTCCTGTCTAGTTTAGTGAATCTTTTTCCTTTGAAATATAAAGAAAGATGATGCGGATATTTTAGCACAATCTGACTGTATAGTTCATATTATAATATTTGATAAAACTCTTCATAAAAAATTGATCAAAAAAATAAAATAAAATGGTCCAAGGATTCACACATGAGCTTAAAATACACATGAATCCCTGGTTCTTGGTGATTCTTTGATTATTTACACTGTTCATGGTCATGGCCTAGGCTTTTTGCCACCCAAGGGTGATCCTATCCACCAGTATTCTAAAGTGTACAGCTCTCGACCAAGAGAAGGTAACGATTTTATGATAATATGAAAATTTTGGGGCATGAAGTGATAAGATGGTATCAAGCAGATCAATGGATAAGATTATCCACATGCATGTAAAATCCACCGTGAAATTTCTCTCCCTTTTCTTTTTAATTTGCAACCACCTTTAAATTAATCAAGCAAAATCTACCAAATAAAGAGTGTCGTCTTCATAAAATCACTTAGCTACACAGTAAATAATGACCCCACTTATCGCCAAAAAAACACTAACTTGCTAGGGCCTACATGCACAATGTGTGGCTCGATTTAATCCCTTAATCTGATAATTAATAATCACTCCACCTTATTTGGTGTGATTGATTTGGTTGATCTGGTGATGCTAATGCCTCTATACACAAAGCTTTGGTAGGACCCACCAAATAAAATGTGAACCCTTGATTCATATTGGACTAGATTGTTTGGCACGAGATCAGAGCCAGGTGGTGGCCCATTGATGATTAAGATTTAATTCAACCCACGTTACAAGTTGTCCCCGTGTAGAAAATTAATGCACACGTATGCACAGTTCCCGCCCGGCACCCTAACCCTAAAAGTGCGGGGACTTCTCTTTTCTCCATCTTCCTTGCCGCCTCCTCACCGCTCTGAACCCAAGAAATTTCAGCGCCTCTGTGGCTTCTTCTGTAGCCGCTCTCTTTTTCGCCTCCTGGTGTCCCAAATTTCCTCCTAGATCATGGGTATGATTCCCAGTTTCTGATTTGTTTCTTTCCTGTGATCGGAATATCTTGTTTTATAGCCTTAGCTTTTCTGATACTGTTTTTTTTGTTTGATTGGTTTTTACAGCAGCCAATGAGGCCGATATTGAGAAAGACTGTGGTACTATACTTCCCTGCCGCAACAAATTCTCTTGGGTAGGTAATAAGGTTAGCAGCAGATCGATTTAAGTACCAGATTAAGTAGCCTATGAGAAATTAAGTCCTTCAAATGAATTGCGTCCCTGGATTATCTGTTGCCTCTAAGACAGATTTTTATTCTGCACATAACCGTTCAGATTGTTTGTTTTTATTGAGTCTAGATCTATTGGCATGTGCTTGGATTCTGACTCGGAGATGATGGTTTTTCGGGAGTGAACTAGGGTAAAACAAACATTGAATAAATAGTAATTAGTTGCCTATTTTTAGTCTGATTTTCGTCTTTTTTATTTTATTTTATTTTAAATTGTTTCTTAACTTGTTCTTTTGATAATTTGGTCCTGTAATCAGCTTTTGTATGTTTGTGATCTGATTCATTTTGCTATATGATAGCCAGTATGGTTGGTTTATCAATTTTATAGTGCTCTCATTAATACTATCATACAGTGCATTTATTATTGGTGTGGCGAGAGAGAGAGAGAGAGAGAGAGAGAGAGAGAGAGAGAGAGAGAGAGAGAGAGAGAGAGAGAGGAATTATGCGTTTGCATCATTCTGTGCATAATCAAGCCGTTCATTGCGGTTGCATCATTCTATGCATAATCTAGCTAGCCATACATTGCGGTTGCTATAGGCAGATCATTTTTTCTGGTTACGTGGCAATAAAAGTATAAATTATTCCATTATTAAATAAATAACATGGTAAGAAATAATAAACTTTTCTTCTCCAATTGAAGCAACTGCAATTAGAAGAAAGTTCAGATTTTTCTTGAAAAAAAATAAAATAAGAGTAACGACTAGGGATTCCACCGTCGACAATGGAGAATCGATTCCTTTCTGCCCTCAAAGTCCTCTCACTTTCTTTGAAAAGCTGCAACAGATAGATGAGAGTTGTACTCTTTTCCAACTGATTATCTGGTTAGGTTTAAGCATACACAAAACACATGCAATCTCTTCTTCAAAACTCAACTCTCAATCTTGACAATCCTTAAATAACTTCCTAAGTTTCAGGCTTATCCGAGGGGACATTGCAAATTTGCTGTTGAAGGAGGGTATTCTATGAAATACTGTAGGAAGATTTCTGAAAAAGTTAGTTTGGGTCTTTGAAGGAGTTGTAGGGATTTAGTGTAAAGGTGTTGCTCTTTGAAAGGGTCGGATCTGTCGATTGGCATAGATATCGTTTCTACACAATTTGAAACCCAACAAACTAAAACACTCTATGCCTCTTTCTCATGGTGTTGCTTGCATAACGATGTCGAACACAATTACAAAAATGAACATGATGGTGCTAAGCAGTCCTCTAATTGGCGTAGAACAATTATAGGAGTATTTTTTACCAATGTCACAATTTGGATAGCTACCATTTCGGTATTCCAATCTCATGGGCTGCTCAAAATAACTACCGAGAACCCAAATTTATAAATGGAGATTCTCCATTCATTCTAGACATTAATGTTCATTTAGAATATTCTCTCTGAACAAATCTAATTTATTCTATCTCTACTCACAAGGTGAGATACCATGCTTTGTACTATTTTAATGTGTTGAGGAGAGATATGAGCTTAGATCTAGTCAATCTATAATTCTATGGGTTTCAACCATTACCCATTCTAGAATATGCTCACACAATTGAGAATTGGCTTTGGTCCTTAGAGAATCTAGCTAATTACGCATTTTGTTATGTGTTCTCCAAGACTCTAGAGTGGATCTTACAAATCCTTGTCCATTTATGGTGATGCTTATGGGCCTAACCATCATGAGCCTCAAACCACTCGTCTTAACTATGACACTGTTACTTAAGAGATTGACCGGCCAGTCTGAAACAATTCAAGTCTAAGTTGACTACTGGCTAAACATTAACCTTGGTTTATGTCAACATATATTTGGGTTAGGCATGAGTCATGGTCTTCAAGTTTCTTGGTGTGAGTATGTACTAGTCAACACCATGCAAGTTTATGGCCTTACTATCTTGGGTACCTTGTGACATATTGTCATTTGAATCTTTCCATGCCTAGTCACACTTTGCTTGTGATCTTCTTTTACTTCATGTCTCCTAGAAAATCATTAATGACTCATTCAAGCATGGGCTTATGACATGTAATTGAAGAATATGATTAATAATTAAAGGTTTTGTCTTTTATTAATGCCATGTAATTAACAGCCAAAAGGTACGGAGATATGTACTTACTTTTGTTTGATAAATATAAACCCATTAGTGAAAATATTTTATATTGTTTTCTTTATTCTTGTGCTTATTGTAAATGTACATAATGACAAATTTTAGCTCGTACATGTTTTACTAGCATGCCCTGGTGGGACATATAATCCTGTTATTTTGACATCATATTTGCTCCCTTGTTTTATATTAGTTTCTTCATGCTTTACTTATTGTATATGTACATAATGACAAATTTTACCTTGCACATGTTTTCCTAACATGCCCTGGTGGGACACGTAATCCTTTCATTTTGAAATCATATTTGCACTTGTTTGCCTTGCATATTTACTCAATGGCATCCAAGACCAAATCTAATTAGCATTGCTGGCTTCCCTGTAGGAAACATATTTGTCAACATCCCTATTGATGTGAAAGTGGATGATAATTTTCTTACCGTTTTTCTAATTACATGAGCATTGAAACAAGTTTACTGCCCACTTGCTTCTCTCTCTCTCTCTCTCTCTCTCTCTCTCTCTCTCTCTCTCTCTCTCTCTCTCTCTCTCTTCTAACTTTTTTATTTCGATAATTTGGTCGGATGTTTCTTTTTATTGTTTCCCACTGAATTTATGTATGATCAGGGTGATATTTGGAAAATAGAATGCGTGCAACTTAAAATTTTTTGTTCTTGTTCCTAAGAATATAGATGGTTGGATAATCTTAGCACCCAGTTGTCAGTTTTCTTTCATGCCAATGAGTTGATTGTTTTTGCCATACGAAAGTACCGTGTTCTATTTGTGGTTCATTCATTTTGTAGTTTGATATGGAGATAAAACGAGATAAAAGGATTGGTTTAACAACGGTTAGGGCCTTTCAGGCAAAGGGGCTCCAGAAGTAGTGGCGTCCTAATGTACCATTTGATCCTCTTTAGATAGTTGTTTTATTTTCTTTTTCTGGCAATTCAATTTTGTTTCTGGTGCTGTATGATTGTTAGTTCCGAGTGCTTATATATGTCCACTCTCACTTGTTTTTAAGTTGGCAAATATATATGTCCACTCTCACTTGTTTTTAAGTTGGCAAACTTGTACACTTCTCCTTGGCTGTCACATCTCAAAACAAGCTATCAATAGACAACTGTGATCAAAATCTGCATAGCCACAAGAGTTGTAATAGTCTATACTTTTGTTACTCCGTTACTCATTGGATGATTTTTTTTTTCTTTCAATTTTTCTTTCCAAAGAGCTAATATATTATAGATAGAGCTAAAGTTATATTATTAGTCAAGTACTCATATGCCATTGCAATTCATGGAAATATAACTATTTGAAATGGATAGTGGTTCATTAAACAAGCCTCTAATTCAACAGCATGATTGACTAATTTCTAAGCCGACTTGTTTCTTTCTCTGGAAATATATGACTCAACATCTTTATTTAGTCCTCGTTGCTATTTTGTTTGTTGTGACAATTCTGTTTCTTCATGATCCTCTGTCATTTGCCCTTGATCAGTTGGGCTTCCAAACTAATGACTTCTATGTTATTAGGGATTTGTGCACCACATGTTAGTCCCCTTTCAAATAGGAAGATTGAAATTATCAACAATTTTTAGTCCTTCCTATGGCGCAACCCATTCTAGGGATGTAGATGGTTAGGTAACCTTAGCTTCCAGCTATCAATTTTTTGCATGTAGATTATTTGATTGGTTAATTTTGCTATATGAAAGCATGTCCTGCGTGTTCTCCTTATGGTTCATCCATTTTGTAGTCCTCTAGATGAATGACCTGGATTTCCTGATTTGTGGGTTTAACATAACCATGACAGAACGGAAGTTTCTGAATGTATATGCTCCTTATATATATATTTTTTTGCTATCATCTGCAGCCAATGGTGAACATTTCGGAGAAGGCTTCCATTGTGTGAGTCTTTATCTCTTGTTTCCAACCTCTATTATTATTATTTTATATATTTTGGGATTGGCATTACAATCTCTACTATGTTTCTCGTTCTATTTCCCATTAATAGATAGTAGTGTTTAGAAGTCTGGTTTAACTTTCTGACTTTCAGAACCCTCTTGGTTTTAGGGACTCGTGTGCACAGAAAGAGGTGGCTTCTCACATTGCTAAGGTATCTTTCTCTTTATTTTCCTGCCAAGATGGATATCACATGTTTTGTTGTTGATAAAAAACAAGAGGGGGGGAAACGTCAATGTGAAAGTGAATTAGGATGCGGCCACAGGTCCTCTTGGTGTTTGTTGTTCATCTCGTATATCTCACGTTAGACGTCCAATGGATACAACTTCTAGATGTCTAGTAGATTAAAAAGCACATGGCTTGGAATATTAAAGTTTTTAAACATTCCATTTCTAAGCATATGTTTTAGACGGTAGAACCATTCAAACGACATGTTTTTTGATAAACTAGCATCTAAAGATGGAGCAATGATGTAAACAAGTCAGATTATGGAAGAGTGGACTCCATGAAATGTGATCACCTCATATTGCTGCCTATTTAGCATGAGGCTACAATGTTGCCCGCCATGCTAAGGTATCTGTCACTTTATTTTCTTGGCAAGATAGCATGTGGTATGTTTTGCTAATGGTACCGGGGATTGCGGCCTTTGATTTGAGGAATGAACAAATGAGTGTTTGGGAAAGGGGCGGGAGGGGAGAGGAAGAGAGGTACCTTATGTGAACGGGAAAGTGGCTTAGGGCACCACCTAGTAAGTAGATGGAGGGAGAGAGGACTTGGGTGTGACCACATGCATGGTAAGTTGACTTATGGTGCCTCCTTTTGCTTGTTCCAAGCCATTCATCTCATTTCCTACCACGTTAGATGTTCAATAGCCCGACAATCACCGCATTTGTTCAATTCTAGTCTCATCCATGAAAGATGTGTTTCTAATTGTTGCGTGGGCAATTGCTTACATATAACCAATGAATGCAAATACAGTTTCTCAGCTGATAGTTTTATCAAAACAGCAGAATAATTTTTCCCTGTTGGACATGCATTTAGTGTGGAAGAAATGAGATATATGGATTGGATTAACAGCAGGTAGGGCCTTTCAGGCAAAGTTGCGCCACAAAGTGGTCGCCTCCTAATGTAGCATTTGATCCTCTTTAAATATAATCGTTTCCTTTTCCTTTTTTTCTTTTCCCTTTTGCAATTAGATATTTGTTTCTAGTGCTGTATGATGATTACTTCATAGGGCTGATGTCCACTCTCACTTGATTTTACATTAGCAAACTTGCTTCTGCATAACACTTCTCCTTGGCTGTTATCTCTCAAAAAAGCCAGCATTGGCCAATTCTTGGGGTTCAAAACCTGTAGAGGGTCCACTATTCATCAAACATGCAGTTGGAGATATAGTGTTATACATTTAACTCTGATTGGCTTTTTTCCCTTTGAGCCTCAGAGTAGTGATAGTCTATGCCAGCTTTTATTACTCTATAACCTATCACATGATTTTTTTAGAAGAGTTAGTATTATAAATGGAGTTAAAATTTACACTAGTCTATGATTCATGTGCCATTTTCATCTATAAAAGTATAACTAATTAAAAAGTATGGTGGTTCGTTAACCCAAATTTTATAGTCCTCAGATTCAATAGCACAATTGGCTAATTTATCCACCTACTTATTTCTCTCTCCATATATCTATATATATGTATGTATGTATATATGTATAATTCAGTATAGTCGGTGGTCATTGCTCCATGATCCTCAAGCATTTGACTAGTTGGGCATCCAAATTAATGACTTTTGTGTTATTAGTGATTTGAACACCATTTGAAAGTTCCCTTTCAAATTAGAGAGATCGAAATTAGTAACAATTTTTTGTCCTTCCAATGGTGCAACCTATAACCATATTGATGGTTGGATAATTTTAGCATCAAATCATCAATTTATTGCATGTCGATGATTTTGACTAGTTTTGCCATGTGAAAGTATGCCATATATTGAACTTGTGGTCCATCCCTTTTGTAGTCCTTTGGATGAGATGCCTGGATATTGTGATTTGTGGATTTAAAATGTGTTGATGTTTTTCGCAAGTGCACGGACTATTGTGGTATAGTTAATGCAATGCGGGTCGATCCTACAGGGGCGCACTTTAAGAATTTGGAGTTTTTAATAAAATTTAATTATCTAAAAATTAACAGAAAGAGAAATTAGACTTAAGATATATTTAATCAATGAAATTATAGAGGTCAAATTCTAGAAAACAGAAATTTAACTATAAAATTAAGAAAATTCCACTTCCCTATACTGCTTATCCTCAAATTCTACAGATCTGGTCTCCTAAATCTTGATCATCCTTTATCAACATATTTTTGGAAATTTTGATTTATTATCCAACTAAGGGATTAGGCAGATTCTAAAAATTCTGAGAGATCTAGGCTAAATAAGAAATTTAAGATTTGATGGCTTAGATCTAATTTTAGATACTCATATTAAAGATCAGGAACATTAAAAGTGCTTTAAATTTTCCTATAACATAGATCTAAAATTTAATTGAAGATTGGAATTTAAACGAATGAGCAATTGAAGATCTCCTAAAATTAAAGCAGATCCATTGATTCAATTAACCATGGATAGATAAAATATTTCCTACACTAATTAGAGAATAAGCAAAACACAGATAACAGAATGGGAATAAAATAGAATGCATAGAAGGACAAAAAATGTAAATAGAAATTTTCTACTAAGGGCGAAAAGGAAAATTTCCCTGAAAGTTCCTTAAACTTCCTGTAAAAAAAAAAAAAAAACCAAGTAACTAGAGTTGGAGAAGATGGGCATCGCCATGGCCGACTGGTGCTGTGCTGGGCAATGGAGTAGATGGGAGTAAGCAGTTGGAGAGAAGGGGCATCACACGGTCTTGGAAGTCACCTGGTGCGGTGGAAAAGAGAGGTGTTTTCTGGTCTGGTATGTGGAGGAGATTTGGGTGTCATCCACGGCTGTGATGGGCGGTATTGACGACTCCTTGGAGCAGAGAAAACCATAGGAGGGTAGGTGTGGATTGCCGGTGGAATAGAGGGTGGAAGTTCGGTCTGGACAGGGGACGCTGGTGACTGAACAGAGGAAAGAGGAAGCATCGTCTAGTGGCATTGTAGAATGCTTGGGGTGCTCTGCTTGATGAAGCAGATGACGCCCTTCTGGAAATTGGATGAACAGAGGGGAGAGGAAGGGAAGCTCATAGTCGGCTGGGTGCGGGTTGAGAGGAAGACGACGTCCAGGCTTGGCTGTCTAGTTCTAGGTCATGCAATGTCGGCTTGAGCAGATGGGTCTAGTGCAGTGGAAGAAAGGAGCATGGCAGAAAAGGGAAAGAGAGCTATGGAGAATAGAGACTAATGGTGCTTAAGAGGGAAACAAAAACAATGAACAAAAGAATAGGAATCAATGAAATAAAAAGGCTAGCAAAGTGAAGAAAAAAGAAAAAAAAAGACTCCCCCCAACTTTCACGGTGTTCCTCTTTATACAACTTTTTCCCCTTCCTAATTCTCCTCCCCCTCTTTCCTTATCCTCTAGCAGTTGGTTTCCTCTTAGGAATTTTCTCTTACTTGCAAATCTCATCCATAATCTCCTCTTCTTTTTAGAATTCTTCTTCTTTTAGGAACCCTGCATCTCTTGCCTTATTGATCTTCAAGATGATTAGCACCGTTGAAATTCAATTTGATCCATCCATTCCTCTTTTGATCAATCTGCACCGTTGAATATCTATCTGAGCCATCCAACTCTCCTTTAGTTGATCTGCAAGACCAAAGACTAGATTAGAGTCATGTAAACTGTACATTAAGCATCCATTTAGATCAAATAATCATCTGACCATTAATTTTGATAATTTACTGTTGGATGGTCAATTTGAGCTAAAATTCATAAATTATCAAAAAATCATCAAATTGAGGAGTTAGATGGCCTAATGAAATGCTAAATCAGGAGTTTTTTGACCAAAATTAAACACTTAACATACCCTCCAACTAGCATTTTGATAGTCCCAAGCAAAATATGCAGAAAACTATTTTACAAAAACTTGTACAATGTGCCACTTTCGTAGGTACTCACGATTGCATTTAGCAAATGCAACAAGCCCTTGAACCCTTGAGTTACTCATAGTGGATAGTTAGGTCAGTGAGGGTTTGCAGTGAATATACCCACAAAATTCAATAAGGTTGAGTTCCTTATTTTATCTTAGAGAATTAGCATTCATTAGCAATCTACTTTCACAGCTTAATGGAGAGGATTTGACAATTTTACACATCATACACATATTAAGTACATTTTAGTTATGTTATTTCTCAGAGTGCATATGTGTGTGTACAGCTACATAAATCTTGACTTCTAATGGGATATGCTTAAATTCCATTGAAAATATGTCTTGACCTCAAATCCTCACAGGTATACACTCAGAATTGAAACTCTTAGATAAGGGTTTTAAACATATTTCTCTCATTACGTGATCCATTTCAACAAGCTAATGGTTCACATAAATCTTTTGAATGCTAATGAGACAAAGGAAAGTGATCCCAAAGAGGAGATGCTATCACCAAGAATGTTAGGGGTCTTTTACATTTATTCCTTCTTTTTATCTCCTCTTTGAGGCTATGTTCTACCTAAGCTTAATAGGTCTTTAATTAGGATGAAGCATAGGCTTAGGATAGGTTTAGAAAAGAAGGGAATAAGGGTTTCAGAGGTTCAAAATTGAGTATAGGTCTTCCATGACTATCTATTAGGACAACTTTTCTTTTTGGGTTGTGCTTGAAGTGAATATTTCTTTCATAATTTTGTCTTTCTCTCTCTTTCTCTTTCAAATTTTTTTTTTTTTTTGGTTCTTTGGAAGAAAGACTATTCATTTTTCTCACTTCTTTGATTTTTTGTCCTATTTTTGAACTTTTTCTACTATACTCATTTTGAAGATGGGCAGTGGTTATTTAATTTACTAGCTTGTTTCGTGTTAAGGTAAATGGGGTTAAGAAAGAAAAGGCTTAATAATAGGCTCAAAGGGGCTAACTAATGGTATAATGTTTGGGTAGGCTTTATGTCTTTGGGTTGGGCAAGGATGACCTATATCATTTTTGAAGTTTCCTAAAACTTATCAAATTCAATAAATTTTTTGGAATTAAAGCCATTACTCCTATTTATTCTTGATGTTTAATCAAAACAAGGATAACATGATCGTGCTAAGTTATGTACACTAAAGAAATAGTGAAATTACTTATAACTCTCTAAAAGAAGATAGTCTTTAAATCTCACTTGGTTATAGGTCTCCACTGTTTTCTCTTAGGGTCTCTGAGTCATACCCCTATATTCAAAACTAATCATATGCATTCCCATTAAGAGGTGAAAATAGTGGAATTACTAAGTTCTGAACATCCAGTTCTCATCATAGTAAGGGAACTCTTACCTTAAAAACTTTTTTTTTTTCAACTTTTTTTTCTTTTTTAAAGAAAACTCAAGAAAATTCAAAATTTTTATATGCACCTACACCCCCCGACCTGAATGAAACATTGGCCTCAATGTTTGGAAAACATAGGATTCTATATGATAGTGGAAGGATGTAGAAGATGGAGATTTGAAAAACATTTGGGTTGCCTCTCAGGAAGCGCCAAGTTTTACGTCTTCGGCTAGACATAACGATGAGTGCAATGATGGTATGCTGCAAGGCTCCTGGAGTGACAATCTAAGGTGGGTCATGATACTGAGGTGTCTCTAAAAGTGTCTCTTCAATTTCATTGTCGGGTAGTTCTAGGAAAGGTTTTAACCTTTGACCATTAACCTTTTGGATTTGTCCATCCTTTTTAATCTCGATGGCCCTATGAGGATAGATTGTGCATACTATATAAGGTCTGGTCCATCTAGATCTAAGTTTTCCTAGGAATAGATGGAATCTAGAGTTATACAGTAAGACCTTTTGACCAGGTGTGAAGGATTTCCTTAAGATATGTCTATTATGTACATCCTTCATTCGGTCTTTGTACAATTGTGCAGAGTCATATGCATCTTTCCTCAATTCTTCTAACTCATTGAGTTGGAGTTTTCTGGTGGTCCTACCAGAATCTAAGTCTAAATTGAGCCTTTTGATAGCCCAATATGCCTTGTGCTCTAACTCTACTAGTAAGTGGCAGGCCTTTTCGTAGACCAAGTGGTAAGGTGACATTCCTATAGGGGTTTTATATGCTGTACGATAAGCCTATAAAGCATCATTTAGTCTCAAAGACTAGTCTCTCCTATTTGGATTGACCGTCTTTTCTAAAATCCGCTTTATTTCCCTATTGGATACCTCTACTTAACCATTGTTCTGAGGGTTGTATGGGGTAGTTATCTTATGGTTGACATTATACTTTTTCATTAAATTCTCAAACACTTTATTACAAAAGTGTTTTCCCCATCACTTATTATGGCTCTAGGAGTACCAAACCGTGCAAAAAAAATTTCTTTTAAAATTTTTACCACAACCTTGTGGTCATTGGTTTTACATGGTATAGCCTCCACCTACTTGGACACGTAGTCCACTCCTATTAGATTGTATAGATTTTCAAAAGAATTAGGAAAAGGTCTCATAAAATCTATGCCCCAAACATCAAAAGGTTCTATAATAAGGATTGGGTTTAATGGCATTATATGTCTCCTTTCTAACCTTTGGCACCTTACACATGCTTTGCAATAAGCATGTGCATCCTTAAATATGGTAGGCCAATAAAATCCACACTTCAAATTTTTTGCAGAGGTCTTTCTAAAACTGAAATAGCCCCCACATGCATGATTATGACAAAAGGAGATGATTTGATTGTGTTCACTATCTGGTATGCATCTCCTAATTACTTGGTCAGGATAATACTTGAATAAGCATGGATCATCCCCAGTAAAATATCTAACCTCAGTTAAAAATCTCTTTTTATCTTATTTAGTCTAATGATTCGGCATTTGTCTTGTAACAAGATAATTAACAATATCTTCATACTAAAGTAATCGAGAAACATGCAATAACTATTCATCTGGGAATGACTCAGTTATAGGCCCATGATCGCTAGTGTACTCCACCACTAATCTAGATAAGTGATCTACTACGGCATTTTTTGAACCTTTCTTGTCCATAATTTCTAAGTCAAACTCTTGTAGCAGTAGTATTTAACGGATCAACCTAGGTTTTGCATCCCTTTTAGAAAGGAGTATACTATAACTTTATACCTTAACATGTAAGATCTAAACTTATCTAAAGCAAAAACTACAGCTAACAACTCTTTCTCAGTGATGGAATAGTTGAGATGCGCATCATATAGTGTTTTACTAGTGTAATATATTACATTGGAAAGTTTATCAATGCGTTGCCCCAAAATAGCTCCAATGTCATAATCCGACGCATCACACATTATCTTGATTGGTGCCATCCAATCTAGTGGTCGAATAAAAGGTGCAGAAGTCAACTCGGCTTTAATTTGCTCAAATGCTTTCTTACAGTCTTCATCAAAGTCAAAAGTGGCCTCCTTTGTACGTAAATTACATAAGGGCTTGGCAAATTTTGTAAAATCTTTGATCAATCGTTTGTAAAAGCCAGCATGTCCTAAAAAGGAGAGAATTTTTTCACTGTCCTTGGTGGAGGAAGGTTGGCTATTAAATCCACTTTTGCCTTGTTGACTTCTATCCCATTGGGTGATATTATGTGACCTAATACTATCCCACTCTGTACCATAAAATGACACTTCTCCCAATTTAAGACAAGATTCTTTTCCTGACACCTTGCAAGAACTAACTTCAAGTGATGTAGGCACTCAGCAAATGATGACCCAAATACTGAGAAGTCATCCATAAATACCTCAAGGAATCTTTCTACCGTGTCTCAGAAAATGCTTAACATACACCTTTGAAATGTAGCTAAAGCGTTACAAAGCTCAAAAGGCATACGTCTATAGGCGAAGGTTCCAAAAGGGCAGGTGAAGGTGGTCTTCACCTAATCCTTTAGTGTTATAAGAATTTGGTTGTAACCGGAATATCCATCCAGAAAACTATAATAGCTATGTTCGGCCAACCTCTCTAGCATTTGGTCAAAAAAAGGTAGAGGAAAATGATCTTTCCTCGTTACCGTATTCAACTTTCGATAGTCAATACAAACGATCCACCCAGTGGTCATGCGGGTGGGGACTAACTCGTTATCCTCATTTTTGACTACCATGACCCCAAATTTTTTAGGTACAACTTGAACGGGGCTTACCCAAGTATTATTAAAAATAGAGTATATGTCGCCAACATCTAAGAGCTTTAGGACTTCATCTTTAACCACGTCCTTCATGTGGGGGTTCAGTCGTCTTTAGGTTTCCCTAAAAGGTTTTGTATTTTCTTCTAGATGTATCCTGTGCATGCACATGGCTGGACTAGTTCCTTTTTGTCTACTATTGTCCACCCTAGAGTAGTTTTATGTTCCTTAAGAACATCTAAAAGCTTACCCTCTTGTTCTTTCTCTAAGTTTGATGCTATTATTATAGGCAAGGGTTTTAGGTCCAAAGATGGTGGTTGCTCTATTGAAGGTATGGGGATAGAATTAGATGGTGAGAGTGCTTCCACATAAAGACCCCACTTGGAGGTATCCATGATTGGTGCAACATCTAAAAGATTGTTCACCTCCTCAATAGACTTGTCTATATCAAATTCTCCATCAAAATGCATTAGACAAACCTCTAATAGGCCAGAGATGGTCAATGGTGGATGAATCTCATTAATTAGACTTTCTATCAAGTTGACATCACAGGGATCATGGAGGTCTAAATGTTGTTGATCGGCATTAAAATCATTAACCTTAACCTTCATGTTGCCGAAGGACAGCTTCATTACATCATTCCTATAGTTAATAATGGTGTTGGACGTTTCGATGAATGGATGTCCAAGGATGACTGGGATCTGACTACCGGGATCATATACAGGTTGGGTGTTTAGTACAATGAAATCAACAGGATAATAAGGCTTATCCACCTGCATCAAAACATCTTCAACCAAACCACGAGGTCTCTTGACAAATCTGTCTGCTAATTGCAGCGTGGTAGTGGTTGGTTTTAACTCACCGAGTTTTAGTTGCTCATAGACAGAGTATGGAACAAATTAACACTAACCCCTAAGTCAAGAAGTGCCCTATCTATAACTTGATCTCCAATGATACAAGTTATTGTAGGACATCCTGTGTCTCTGAACTTCAGTGGGGTCTTGTATGATGACCCAAGTTTTTTAAACTCATTTTCATAAATATTTTGCAAAGGTAGGGCCTTGATTTTGAAAATTTTTAAAATACAAGAGTAGTGCTTGTTCATTGCTTGATAATCATGCTATCGGGATAATTCTATCATCAGGTAAAAAAGAGTTTGTAATTGTTGAATGTGCACAATTGCTCTCTGACCATCCATATATCATGATGCACATGCAATTTGTAGAGAGTGTAGAGTTGGGTTTGTAGAGAGAGAGAAAGAGAGTTTGCATGACTAGTACTTGTGCTTGTTCATTGCCAGATAATCATGCTATCTGGATAATTCTATTATCAGGTAAAAAAGAGCTTATAATTGTTGAATGTGCACGAGAGAGAGAGAGAGAGAGAGAGAGAGAGAGAGAGAGAGAGAGAGAGAGAGAGAGAGAGAGAGAGAGAGAGAGAGAGAGAGTTTACATGACTAGTACTTGTGCTTGTTCATTGCTCAATAATCATGCCATCCCAATAATTCTATCATCAGGTAAAAAAGAGTTTGTAATTGTTGAATGTGCACCATTGCTCTATGACCATCCATGTACCATGAAGCACATGCAATTTGTGGAGGGTGTAGAGTTGGATTTGGAGAGAGAGAGGTCTAGAATTGTCGAAAAGGATTTCTAGAATTTCACAACAACAAAAAGATTTGGAACTGAAGATCCACAAATTGTTGAAGATCATGCAAGGACTAGGGGATCCTTTCTCTGCCATGATACCAAAATTTCCCTATTGATAAAACTCCAAAATTCCATCCTGCAGATGATGTTAAGATTTGAAATGGAAGACCCACGACTGGCTAAAGATAAAAACCAAGACTGGGGTTTCCATTCTCCACCATGACACTAAATTTTCCCTTCCCAAATCCATTGAGAAAACCCAAAAAAATTTCCCTACAAATGTTCCAAAACCCTAGCTCAACAAAGAAAGGCCTAAGCCACCAAGAGCCTGAAAAATGCTTGATAGATAAATCTTGATTATTCAAGCGATGACCTTGATTCCTCTCTGCCCTCAAAGTCCTTTCTCTTTCTTTGAAAAAGCTGCAATAGATAGATGAGAGTTGTACTCTTTTCCACCTGACTATCTGGTTAAGTTTAAGCATACACAAAACACATGCAATCTCTTCTTCAAAACCCAACTCTCAATCTTTACAATCCTTAAATCCCATCCTAAGTTTCAGGCTTATCTGAGGGGACATTGCAAATTTGCTGTTGAAGTAGGGTATTCTATGAAATACTGTAGGAAGATTTAAAAAAAAGCTAGTTTGGGTCTTTGAAGGAGTTTCAGGGATTCAGTGTAAAGGTGTTGCTCTTTGAAAGGGTTGAATTTGCCGATTGGCACAGTTCTGACCACCAAGATCTTTAGACTATAGGATCACATGATCAAACACACACAGAGAGATGTATTTACGTGGTTCGTCCAAACGGCATCCACGGGAGAGGATTTTTATACCATATGATCAAATTACATATCTCTCACATCTTCCTCAGATCTATATCTCCTATTTATAAGAGTTATAAAGAATTTGATCATCAAAGTTTTCGGCTGTTATAGTTGATGCTGTCAATGTTGATCTTCCCGAGTCGGTGTGGTGCCAACTTTCTAGATGTTGGCTACTATCTCACATGGGCATGGACCATAACGGGTCCACCCCAACAATCTCCCCCTCCATGCACATGGGAGGAGAATGCACTAAACACTGCTACTTTGTTCAGCTCTCCCAAATTTCAATCATAGCTTTGATCCGGTCTGCACTTTTCAGCAGCTTTGCTCCCCCTGCCCAACACTTCATAAAGTACAAATCACTCATCGAGTAAACCACAAGCACCTAGAAGCCCGCCAGTGCCTCTTGCACTCGTCCTCATCGGTCGCCCTCGTAGGCTACTCATAAACATAACTCGAAGTGGTCACGTCCACTCGGAATGGTCAAAAGGTCCACTCACTAAGTCCACTTGGAATTACACTTTTCACTGAGTCATCTCACCACTATCACAGAGCCATCCTACCATAGTCAATGAGTCATCCTATTACTGTTCTCGAGTTAGCCCAATCACAATAGTCACTGTGTCCACTTTCTGCACTTGTTCACCGAGTCAACTCTTAGCTATTACCATACCACTCACCAGTTCTAACCTAGTCAACTTGCCATTTTCAGTTTTCCTGAACAGGGGTTTCATTATTAATTTCTTGAGGTGCATCTTTATTGCTACTATTGCAACTCGTTCACTGTTGCAACTCGTCACTGTTGCTACTGTTGCAACTTTGCACTTTTGCAACTCGAACTATTGTAACTCCTACCTGTTGAAACTCGGACTGTTGTAACCCATCTATGTTACAACTCAATATTGCAGTAGACACTGTAGCCGACAGTAATGACGACACTTTTATTGTAGCAGAATAATGTCGCCTTTCACTGTAGTAGAATGATGATTTTTTTTTTTTTTTTACTATAGCAGAATTGTATTTTCAATAGCGCTCTCTCGCCTTGGTCGTCATTGCTGCGACTCCGTCACCGACAAGTATTGCAGTAGCCCACTCCCCTTCTCCTGCTCTGATACTAGTTTGAAAGGGTCGGATCTGTCGATTGGCGCATATCTAACCACCAGGTTGGGGGGTTTTAGCCTCGCTCAGGATAATGCACCTATACAAATACATGCACAAGAACGACGGTTTAACGTGGTTTGGCTAAACGGCCTACGTCCACGAGAGAGGATTTTTATACCATCTGATCAGATTACATATCTGTCACATCTCTCTCAGATCTATATCTCCTATTTATAAGAGTTACAAGGCATTTGATCATCAAAGTTTTTGGCTATTACAGTCGTCTTTTACTGTGCCATGGCTGTCAATGTTGATCTTCCCGAGTTCGTGTGGTGCCGACCTTCTAGATGTCGACTACTATCTCACATGGGCATGGACCATAATGGGTCCACCCCAACACTCTTGTGGTCGACCATTTCATGAATGAGAAATGATGATGGTCTCCAGTTCTATTTTTGCAGTTTGTATTTTACTTTTATTTCTATTGGGTCCATATCAAATCCAGTGCCTTGCAATTCATGTTGTTGTAGGATTCATGTGCAAGATAAGATTTAGTTGTTTGCCAGAGGGTAAATTGTCAGTATTGGGTGCTTGGAAAATGTCTCTCTATTGGGTCTTTAACTCAAACCAGGTAGAGTGCTTGGGGAATGTAGTCTATCCAACAATTCTCAAGAGGGTGGCGGTTCAAGTCCACCAAGATACAGTTTCTCCATAAATGAAGTTTGATTAGTTTCTTTTAGTGATTGCAATCCTATTTTTTGTCCAAATTTAGAAGTTTAGTTTCTCATGCAGATCGTCTGAAATGAGCCGAAGGTTAATAGAGTTGTTGCATCACGAGTGTAGCAGTAGCAGTAAAAATTTCAGCTGCAAAGAACTTTGTTTAGTAACATTTGATCATGAGGTCTTTAGGACTACATTTTTATCTCCACTACCAGTGGTTGGTTGTAGTCATGGTTTTAGTCCATTTTTGGGGAAGTGGTCTGCATTCACATGATCCCAAATGAGATAAAAAGTTCTAAGCTTTAGCTTTATTGACTGTAATAATAGCAGTAACAATTTCAGCTTAGAGAAGTTTGTTTAGAATTTCTAATGAGGATTAGAATAAAAAGTGACAAAGTGGCGCCATTGAATTACTCTTCTTCCTTTAGTAAGCAATTGCCCTTAGTCATTACTCCCTTCTTTAGCTTATTAGCAAGGTCGTTCACCTCTCTAGGAGTGTGGAAGACCAGAAAGTACGAGACAGAACAATCTTCATATTTTCATCAATGATATTCTTCTTACTTTTTTTTTTGAAAATAAAAAGTGGCTCTATACACTCACACACTCACTCTGAGATTTGAGCTTAAGTGGAATATATTTAACATATGGGAAAGGTTTTGAATTATTCATTCATTTTTATTAGTTTGCTAAAGTTGATAGTTTTATTGAAGATAATTTTCTGAGAAAAAGTAAAGTTGACTTAAAAATAATTTTTAAAATTTAGTTTTTCTCATATTTTGCTCAGGAATAGCAAGATGTTGGTTGGGGTATACGTTAAGTGTTTAATTTTGGTCAAACTACCCCTAGTTTAGCATTTAATTAGATCATGTAACCAAACAATTCTACAATTTTTAGATAAATTTTGAATTTTAAATTCAATTGACTATCCAATCGTTGATTTGTCAAATTTAATAGTTAGATGATCATTAGAGCTAATCAGATGTGTAATGTACAGTTTAGATGATTCTAATCTAGTCTTATGTTTTGTAGATTAACTAGATTAAAGGCTTGGATAGCTCGGATCAAATTTTATACTGCCAGATAAACCCACAATTGATTAAGGAATTGTTTCTATTGAAAAAAGGCAGAACCAAAAGAAGAATGGAAATCTTTAAGCAAAAGAAGAAAGAGTTGCTTTCTTGCTAAATGAATGAAGAACTTATGAAAAACAAGAAAACCAAAGTAGAAAGGGCAAACCCGTAATAAGAAGATTTAGGAATGTAAAGAGGAGGAACAAACAAGGAAAGGTAAGAACAAAATTAGGAGGAGAAGCTTTAAGAAGAGGGGATGAGCTCTCTATAAGGGGACCACCAAGTTGAAGAGAGGACACTACAGGGGGAAGTCGAAGAAAAGCTTTCGGGCTCTTCTTCTATTGTAGGACACCACAACCCAAAACATCCATCTCCTCTTCATCAGCCAGCACCTTTCTCACTCTCTCAGATTGTCTACAGCACAAGCTCCATCTCTTTCCCCACTTCTCTCTCTCTAGCTTTACATAGCTCACACTACCCCCCATCGCCCACAGCTGTCTTTGTTCACCATCTGTTTGCCGTAGAAGAAAATTGACCAGACCCATCTCCTCTCTCTCTCTCTCTCTGAATTGGGAGACTCATCAGTGAAAATATTTTACTTTGGTTTGATAAATATAAACCCATCAATGAAAATATTTTATATTGTTTTCTTTATTCTTGTTCTTATTGTAAATGTACATAATGACAAATTTTAGCTCGTAGATGTTTTACTAACATGCCCTGGTGGGACATATAATCCTTTTATTTTGACATCATATTTGCTCCCTTGTTTTATATTATTTTCTTCATGCTTTACTTATTATATATGTACATAATGACAAATTTTACCTTGCACATGTTTTCCTAACATGCCCTGGTGGGACACATAATCCTTTCATTTTGAAATCATATTTGCACTTGTTTGCCTTGCATATTTACTCAATGGCATCCAAGACCAAATCTAATTAACATTGCTGGCTTCCCTGTAGGAAACATATTTGTCAACATCCCTATTGATGTGAAAGTGGATTAGGGTGCAACCACAAGTCCTGTCCTTGCTGGTTGCTCATCTCGTATATCTCACGTTAGACGCCCAATAGATACAGCTTTTAGATGTCTAGTAGATCAAAATGCATATGGCTTGGAGTACTCTACCATCCTAAATGCTATGTTTTATTTCTTGAAGTTTCTAAACTTTCCATTTCTAAGCATATGTTTTAGATGGTAGAACCATCCAAACCACATGTTTTGTGGACTCCAAGAAATGTGGTCACCTCATTTTGGAGCCTATTTAGTACGAGGCTCAGATTAGTACTAATCTGTGCTTTTGTGTGTGCTATTGGATGGGTTTTGCTATATGAAAATATGTCATGTGAATGCTATTTATGTTCCATCCATTTTGTTGTCCCTGGATGAGCAGCTTGGATCTTGTGATTTATCAGTTTAACGTGGCTATGGTAAAACGAAAGTTCCGAATGTAAATGCCCCTCATATATTCTACTAAATTTTCTGGGATCGTCTGCAGCTAGAGATGAACAAGCTTCTGGGGGACATGCATCTATGGGAAGATTTACCTGCCTGAGTCTTTATCGCTCGTTTCCAACCTCTACTATGTTTCTCATTCTATTGGGTTGTCATCAATAGATTTACTGGTGTGCTGAGACCTGGTTTACCTTTGTAACTTTTAGGGACCTTAATTATTTTTCGAAGCCACGGTTAAGCGTAGGGTCAATGTCCATTGACCCGGACAATGTTGCTCGTTATGCTAAGGTATCTGTCTCTTTATTTTCTTGGCAGACAGCATATGGTATGTTTTGTTATTGGTGCCGGTGATTGCGGCCTTTGATTTGAGGAATGAATAAATGAGTGTTTGGGAAAGGGGCTGGAGGGGAGAGAGAGAGGTACCTTATGTCAATAGGAAAGTGACTTAGTGCACGACCAGCTGGTAAGTAAACGAGGGAGGGAGGAAGAGAGGTGGCCGTGCCTTAGGGCTCAAATATCATGATAGAAGTAAAGTAGTTCTACACAAAATAGAAATATGATGAACCTTAGCTTAGAAGCACGCTTATAACAGTTTCTTGAAGATAGTTGAAGCCTCCAAATAAGTGCAACTGATATATGGTAGCTCCATCTTCTATATTCAATCAAGCCAGACTCAATTTGTACCTCAATTGATTTACACAATTATAACTGGTTCATACTTTATTCTTCAAGATGAATGCTGTAAATAATGCTAATAAAGATAACGCTATCATGTTGACTAAGCCCCTTTTGAAGAGACTGAAATTCTCAAACCTCAGCAAGGTCGTTCGCCTCTCTAAGAATGTGGAAGACCAAGAAAGTACGAGACAGAACGATCTCCATGATTTCATCGATGATATTTTTCTTACTGGTTTTCTAATTATATGAGCATTGAAACAAGTTTACCGCCCACTTGCTTCTCTCTCTCTCTCTCTCTCTCTCTCTCTCTCTCTCTCTCTCTCTCTCTCTCGCTACTTACTTTTTTATTTCGATAATTTGGTCGGATGTTTCTTTTTTTTTGTTTCCCACTGAATTTTATGTATGATCAAGGTGATATTTGGAAAAATCGAATGCGTGCAACTTAACATTTTTTTGTTGTTGTTCCTAAGAATATAGATGGTTGGATAATCTTAGCATCCAGTTATCAGTTTTCTTTCATGTAAATGATTTGATTGGTTTTTCTATACAAAAGTACCCTGTGTTCTATTTGTGGTTCATTCATTTTGTAGTTTGATATGGAGATAAAACGAGATAAAAGGATTGGTTTAACAACAGTTAGGGCCTTTCAGGCAAAGGGGCTCCAGAAGTAGTGGCGTCCTAATGTACCATTTGATCCTCTTTAGATAGTTGTTTTATTTTCTTTTTCTGGCAATTCAATTTTGTTTCTGGTGCTGTATGATTGTTAGTTCCGAGTGCTTATATATGTCCACTCTCACTTGTTTTTAAGTTGGCAAACTTGTACACTTCTCCTTGGCTGTCACATCTCAAAACAAGCTATCAATAGACAACTGTGATAAAAATCTGCATAGCCACAAGAGTTGTAATAGTCTATACTTTTGTTACTCCGTTACTCATCGGATGAATTTTTTTTTTTTTTCCAAAGAGCTAATATTATAGATGGAGCTAAAGTTATATTATTAGTCAAGTACTCATATGCCATTGCAATTCATGGAAATATAACTATTTAAAATGGATAGTGGTTCATTAAACAAGCCTCCAATTCAACAGCATGATTGACTAATTTCTAAGCTGGCTTGTTTCCCTCTCTGGAAATATATGACTCAACATCTTTATTTAGTCCTCGCTGCTATTTTGTTTGTTGTGACAATTCTGTTTCTTCATGATCCTCTGTCATTTGCCCTTGATCAGTTGGGCTTCCAAATTAATGACTTCTATGTTATTAGGGATCTGTGCACCGCATGTTAGTCCCCTTTCAAATAGGGAGATTGAAATTATCAACAATTTTTAGTCCTTCCTATGGTGCAACCCATTCTAAGGATATAGCCAGTTGGGTAATCTTAGCTTCCAGTTATCAATTTTTTGCTGTAGATTATTTGATTGGTTAATTTTGATATATGAAAGTATGTCCTGTGTGTTCTCCTTATGGTTCATCCATTTTGTAGTCCTCTAGATGAATGACCTGGATTTCCTGATTTGTGGGTTTAACATAACCATGACAGAACGGAAGTTTCTGAATGTATATGCTCCTTATAACGGAAGTTTCTGAATGTATATGCTCCTTATAATATATATATATATATATATATATATATATATTTGCTATCATATGCAGCTAGGAATATTAAAGTTTTTTAAACTTTCCATTTCTAAGCATATGTTTTAGACGGTAGAACCATTCAAACGACATGTTTTTTAATAAACTAGCATCTAAAGATGGAGCAATAATATAAACAAGTCAGATTATGCAAGAGTGGACTCCACGAAATGTGATCACCTCATATTGCTGCCTATTTAGCATGAGGCTACAATGGTGCCCGCCATGCTAAGGTATTTGTCACTTTATTTTCTTGGCAAGATAGCATGTGGTATGTTTTGCTAATGGTACCGGGGATTGCGGCCTTTGATTTGAGGAATGAACAAATGAGTGTTTGGGAAAGGGGCGGGAGGGGAGAGGAAGAGAGGTACCTTATGTGAACGGGAAAGTGGCTTAGGGCACCACCTAGTAAGTAGATGGAGGGAGAGAGGACTTGGGTGTGACCACATGCATGGTAAGTTGACTTATGGTGCCTCCTTTTGCTTGTTCCAAGCCATTCATCTCATTTCCTACCACGTTAGATGTTCAATAGCCCGACAATCACCGCATTTGTTCAATTCTAGTCTTTAGCTTCTCACAATACAAGGTAAGGTTGCATACTATTGAACCCTTGTGGTCCACCCCTTTCCCAAAACCCTCATATGGGGAAGCTTTATGTACCGATCTACCCCTTTTATTATATCAGCCGAGTATCCTCATGGGTTGATTGAACTTGTGATGAGGCTCGAGTGTGGACATGAACGATGGGCCTCATATGTAGTACAAACATAGTGGTTTTGGTATGAAAACAAGATAATTGGTTCTCTACTAATGATAGTTTGGTGCCGCTTGAAACCAAGATGGGTTTAAGTAAAAGTGGTAGCAAAGGAAGTGGAGTTGGAAAATGAGTGGCATCGGACGGTTCCGTGAAAACATCCTCCTACAAATAATGAAAATTGATAAAAATAAGCTAATCATCCCTCTTTATAAAGCGAGGGAATATTACAACCCTTAATTGGAGAAGCTCTATTTGAAATCAAGGTTTCGACTTGCACTTGCAGGTGAAAACACATATATGAAAGATCACTAGGGCAATATGTTTGAATAAAAAAAAGTTGGTCCAGAGATCTAGCATCAGATAAGCACTTTTGGTCAAAAAGTTGGAAGTGGACACATGCAAAGGTAGCACCGATCATTAGTTTCACTTAAAAGGGAAGTTTGGCACGTGGCTTGGCAAGGTAATCTCAAAGGCCTCAAAAGAGAAGTCCAACACTATGGCATTGGACGACCTTCAAGATCTTTAAGGAAGCATCCAATACCACTGGCACTAGAAGCTCCGAAAACTGCTTTAAGAATATGTCTAACACCATTAGATTTGGACAATCTCGAATCATTTCAAGAAGACGTCCAATGCCACTAGCAGAGATAATCTTGTTTTCTCTTCATGTGGTGTCGAATAGTTTTCATTTCTACACAATTTGAAACCCAACAAGTGAAAGCATTTTGTGCCTCTTTCCCATAGTGTCATTTGCATAACGGTATGAGACACAATTATGAAAATGATCCTTAATAAGTGCTAAATAGTCCTCTAATTGGCACCAAATAGTTATAGGAATAATTTTGACCAGTGCCATGATTATGATAGCTTCTATTTCAGTGCCACAACCCCTTTGGCTACTCAAAATAACCACTAGGGGATTCAAATCTATAAATAGGGGTTTTCCCTTCATTTCAGGCTCCCAAAATTGGTTCTCATTCAAAATACTCTTTAAAAAAGTGTAGTTTATTCTCTCTCTCTCTCTCTCTCTATGAAAAAAATATGTTTTCTTACTTTTTCAAGGTGTTTATGAGAGAGATGAGCATAGATCTAGCCAATCTACACTTCCAATGGTGCTAGGCATTACCCATTTTGAAATGTGCTCCCTAAAATTGAGACTTGTCTTTGGTCCTTTGGAGATCCAACTATTGCCCATTTTGGTATAAGCTCCCCAAACTATGGCTTAGGCCTTTTAGGTCCTTGTCCATTTATAGTGATACTTATGGCTAAGCATAATGAGCCTCAAACTACTCTGATCTTAACTATAATGCTGTTACCTAAGGTATGAGTCATTGTCCTCGATTTTCTTATTTTCAATATGTGCTAGTAAACACTATAAAAGTTTATGGCTTTTCGTCTTGAACCTTATGACATATTGTGATTTGGATGTCTTCATTGCTAGTCATGCTTTGCCTATTATTCTCTTTTACTCCATGTCTCCTATAAAATCTATTAATGTCTCACTATAGCCTTATGGTCATTACATGCAATCAAATAATGTGATTGACAATCAAAGGTTTTTTTATTTTTATTAATAACATGTAACTAATAACCAAAAGGGTTGAAAATATTTACTCACTTTTATTTGATTAATAAAAACCCAACAACAGCAACAATTTTATACTATTTCTTTATACTTTGCTTATTGCAAAAGTACAAATGAGTATTTTTAGCTTGTACACATTTTTCCGCCATTCCCTAAGGGGACATATTTTTCTTGTTATTTTGAAATTATATTCCCCCCTTGTTTCCCATGCAAATTTACTCAATAACATCCAAAACCAGAATTAAGGACATTGGTGGCTTTCTCATGGAAAACATTTGTTAGCATCCCCTACTAATGTGATCGGCATTCGTACTGCTCATGTCAATGGCAAGGCTTTGAGCTCCCTTCTTCAATGTGGCAACTCCACCTCCCTCATTAAAGGTGTAGCATTTAATAGTGCTATAAAAAGTGCTGGCAATGGCACTAGCTTCCTTCCTCAGGATCATGGCTCCTCTTCTGCTATCAAGAGTACATCATTTAATGGCATTGCAAAATGTGCTAGCAACAGTATGAGCTCCTCTTCACAGGGTAATGGGAAAATGACTTCATGAATGATAGGATCCATCTTCTCACGGTGGTGCTTTCCTTTTGGTTTTCCTTTAGGGATGCATGCTTATAGTTGAACCACCTAAATCTGGTTGGGAGGTTTGGTCTGTGTATGTGATTATCTTTTGAAGGGGAGCCTTGGTGCAATTGTAGAGTTGTCATTGTGTCACGTAGAGGTCACAGGTTCGAGGCATGGAAACAGCTTCTTGCAAAAATGTAAGGTAAGACTGTGTACTATAGTCCCCCTTTGTGGTCTGCCACTTTCCCAGACCCGCTTTGTGTACCGGGCTGCCCTTTATGTGATTATTTTTTACTGTGTGTGATCAATTTTTATCATGTTCCTGTTGGAAAACCTGAACTTGGTATTTGTCATAAAAATTTAGCTACTTATTATTATGATAGATATCTATTCGTCTTTCAAGATTATTGGAAAAGTGTTCATGTATTGTAGGGGATGCGGAATGGAATGCTTTTAGGGTGTCATCATCACGACGATGAAGAGAACAGGTAAATAAAATCTGTGGATACTTTGTTACTATTGTTTGTATCTTTTTTTCTTTCTTTTTTCACATTCCGACAATTTCAATTCTTTTTCAGTAATCATCATTGGGATTTGATAGTTCAATGCATTATTTTCCACTATGACTCACAGATGGAGCCAGTCAATCCTTGTCTTGCTAAATCTGTTGTAGACTGGTTTTCTCTTGGTATGAATGGGCCAATTTATGGGGCCTAGATGTCACTCTATTCTTGGTATGCAGCTTAACTGTTTCTCCCATTTGCAGTGCGTGGATGTTGGAGACTGGTGCTACAAGGCACGTGACTGGATTTCGGTGCCTGCTCAATAACTATGCCGAGGTGCCGGAAGGTTCTCAGCTATACTTGGGGAATGCCTCTACTGCAAATGTGGTTGGTCGTGGGGATGTAAAGCTTAATTTCGCCCAGGGAAGGAGTTTGACTCTGAAGAATGTGTTGCATGCACCAGATGTAAAGAGAAACGTGGTGTCCGGGTCTCTTCTTGCCGAGAATGGATTCAAGCTGGTTTTTCAGTCAGATGAGGTCACTATTACTAAAAATGGTAGCCTTGTTGGAAAGGGTTCTGTGACAAATGGTAGTTTTAAGCTGAGGCTTCTGAATGGAGTCTCGACTTAAACCCGTGGCTGGAATTCATGCCTCTTCAAGACCTATGTCTGGGTATTGCAGATTTAAAAAAATTCCTGGCCTGAGGATCTCTTCCTATCAAGAAAAGTTTGCTGACATTAGTTAAGAAAGGTAATTCTGTTGGAAAAAGGTTATGTGGAACAGGGCTGGTTTAGTCTGAGCATTATGAATGAAAATGTTTATCAGGCACCAAAATGAGAAAATTTTTTTTTGTTGAAAACAGAAGAAGACTGCTTTATGCATAGAGAGCTGCTATTACTACATTCTGTAATGAATATATTCAGTAAAATATTACATGAGAAGAAGAATTATAATGCGGCCAGTGGTTGCCTTTTCAGAATTGATTCTGCTTCATCCAATTTTATTAATTTTCTCAACGGCCTAAATCAAGTGGTTAAGATAACCGCGAATTACATATCTCGGATTACCCCTTCTCTACATCCAATTTGATGAACGGCTTAATCTTTAGAAACAATGTACCCGTGCATGTCTGAAAGGGCCGGCAACTTCTTCGTATGCCGATGCTCAAGGCCCTGTCTTCCTTTCGGCGTAACCGGGTGTGAGTGCCTCTTTAAGCCCATCTTTCTATATGCAATTGCTGAGAAAAAGGTCAAAAATGTTTCTTTAACATCAGTGACCTCGTTTAGGGATGGCAAAGGGTAGGGTCAAGCAGGATACTCAGCCCTAATTGACCCGTGAGGGTCTAGGATTTTTGGCATTATGGTCAGGTTGGGCAAAAAATTATGACCCTAATTCTTGTAAGAGTTGGGTTTGGGTAAAAAACTGTGACTCTAATGGATCTGAACTGTTTTATATGTATTTATATATTAGCATCAAAACTGTTCATAAAGGAGAACAGCAGAGCTAACCCACTCTACAATGCCTCATGCTTTATTCACCTTTACAAATTTGGAGAATCATACGCTCCTTTATGCACGCTAATAAAAGATGAAGCACCTATAAGTACAACCCTTGCGCCCTCTCATCTCTATTTTTCACGAGGTAACCAAGTGATGCAGCAACATCTCTCCAAAAGATCTTGGTCCTCTAGCATTCCAAAAGACAATCTTCGTTGCAAATAAAAGAGTGAGATTAGTACGTACCGCATGGATCTCAGAATTGACCCATAACTTTATCAGGAGCAGCAGCACGCCTCTTATCTGCGCCTCTGTTGTCTCGAGGATGATGTACACCAGCTGAACGGCCCTCTCCTGCATTAGCTTTCTTCATTACCAGCATTGCTTCCTCAATTACATTTGGAATATGCTTTCTCTTGAATCAGGAACAGGAGCCCAAACAAGGTTTTCACTAGATATGTCTTCAAGAGACTGAGAACTTGCAGGACACAAGTGGGTCCCAGAAATACATGGTCCTGTCTAGTTTAGTGAATCTTTTTCCTTTGAAACATAAAGAGAGATGATGTGGATATTTTAGCACAATCTGACCGTATAATTCATATTACAATATTTGATAGAACTCTTCATAAAAAATTGATCAAAAAAATAAAATAAAATGGTCCAAGGATTCACACATGAGCTTAAAATACACATGAATCCCTGGTTCTTGGTGATTCTTTGATTATTTACACTGTTCATGGTCATGGCCTAGGCTTTTTGCCACCCAAGGGTGATCCTATCCACCAGTATTCTAAAGTGTACAGCTCTCGACCAAGAGAAGGTAACGATTTTATGATAATATGAAAATTTTGGGGCATGAAGTGATAAGATGGTATCAAGCAGATCAATGGATAAGATTATCCACATGCATGTAAAATCCACCGTGAAATTTCTCTCCCTTTTCTTTTTAATTTGCAACCACCTTTAAATTAATCAAGCAAAATCTACCAAATAAAGAGTGTCGTCTTCATAAAATCACTTAGCTACACAGTAAATAATGACCCCACTTATCGCCAAAAAAACACTAATTTGCTAGGGCCTACATGCACAATGTGTGGCTCGATTTAATCCCTTAATCTGATAATTAATAATCACTCCACTCTCTCCAGTTTGATTGATTTTGTTGATCTGGTGATGCTTAGGCCTCTATACACAAAGCTTTGATAGGACCCACCAAATAAAATGTGAACCCTTGATTCATATTGGACTAGATTGTTTGGCACGAGATCAGAGCCAGGTGGTGGCCCATTAATGATTAAGATTTAATTCAACCCACGTTATAATTTGCCTCCGTATAGAAAATTAATGCACCGTCGTTGACAAGCCCCAACCAGTCATCAATACGTTTCCCTCCCCACACCCTAACCCTAAAAGTTCTGCCACTTCGCTTTTCTCCTCATCTTCCTCGCTGCCTCCTCGAGACGCAGAACCCAAGAAAAAAGCCCTCATTTCAGCTCTCTGTCCGTGGCTTCTTCTGTAGCTCTCTTTTTCGCCTCCTGGTGTACCAAATTTCCTCCTAGATCATGGGTAGGCTTCCCAGTTTCTGATTTGTTTCTTTCCTGGGATCGGAATATCTTGTTTTATAGCCTTAGCTTTTCTGATACTGTTTATTATTATTATTATTATTATTGGTTTTTGCAGCAGCCAAGGAGGCCAAGATTGAGAAAGACTGTGGTTCTAGACTTCCCTACCACACCAGAATCTCTTTGGTTGGTAATAAGGTTAGCAGCAGATCGATTTAAGTACCAGATTAAGTAGCCTATGAGAAATTAAGTCCTTCAAACGAATTGCGTCCCTGGATTATCTATTGCCTGAAAGATTTTTATTCTGCACATAAACGTTCAGATTGTTTGTTTTTATTGAGTCTAGATCCATTGGCATGTGCTTGGATTCTGACTCGGAGATGATGGTTTTTCGGCAGTGAAATACGATAAAACAAACATTAAATAAATAGTAATTAGTTGCCCATTTTTAGTCTGATTTTTGTGTTTTCTTTTCTTTTTTTAAATTGTTTCTTAACTTGTTCTTTTGAGAATTTGGTCCAGTAATCAGCTTTTGTATTTTTGTGATCTGATTCATTTTGCTATATGATAGCTAGTATGGTTGGTTTATCAATTTTATAGTGCTCTCAATGAGCGGCCTGATCTTTTGATGTGTGGGTTTGCCATGACCTTGACAGAGGAAGTCTCGGAATGTAGCATTTCATCATATTTGAGGTTTTGTTACATTGAACTAACTCTTCTGATCGTTAGATATTGTGTTGAATTTGATTTGAACATATGTTAAGTGCCTGATTGTTGGAAGAAGATGAAGCAGAGGAAGTAGTTGGGATCAACCGTCGAGTGTGACATCAAACTCATGCCCTTTTCTTATATTTCCATTAACTTCAATACTACTTACAAAGAAGTACTCAACTACATTTTTGCGACAACCTCTATAATTAAGAAACGAATGTTAGGACCACTACTAGAGAAATTGTTGATTTTCCTATCACTATAAGATTGCAATAAGGATTGGCATTGGGCCTGTACCTTTTCACGTTGGTTATGGATGAGTTAAGAAAAAATCTGCACAAGGAGATTACATGGTGTGTGTGTTATTTGCAGATGATATGGTTTTGATTGATAAGACAAGTGAGGGCATAAACACAAGGCTAAAGTTACAGACAGAAGCATTAGAATCTAAATGATTTAAAATCAGCTAAACTAATACAAAGTATATGGAACACAATTTTAGCAAGGAGAGGATTGAGAGTAGAGCTCCAGTAAAGATTGATAACCGAAAAGTCCTTATATAGACCACTTTGGTATTTAGAATCGATGATTCATGAGACTGAAGAGATTGAGAGGGAGGTCGCACAAAAAATCCTAAAGGGTTGGAACAAATGGAGATGTGCATTTAGAGTTTTGTGTGATTGGTAGGTGCTACTCAAACTGAAAGAAAAATTCTATAGAATACTATAAGGTCGGCCTTGCTCTATGAATTAGACTATTTGGTAGTTAAGGAGCATCATGTACATAGTAAACGTAGCCCCTATGAAGATTTTGAGATTTATGAGTGGTAAGACAAGAACGGATAAAATTAGAAATGCAAACATTAGGGGATACTTTGGAATAGCGCTAATAGGTAACAAGATGAGGGTGATTAGACTTAGATGGTTTGGATATGTCCAAAGGAGACAAAAAATGGCACTGGTTGGGAGTGAGGCAATGCAATTTGAAGGTTCTAAAAGGGGAAAGGGAAGGCCCAAAAGAACGTAGATAGAAGTGGTGAGAAAAGATTTAAAAACTTTGGAACTAAATGAAGACATGATACTTAATAGAGGGGAACAGAGGAACAAGATTCATGTAGCCTACCCCTAAGCAGCATAAGGTCTTGATGATGATGATGATGATGATGAACCTGATCTTCATCAACAAACAACTGGATTAAAGGAAACCATTTGATGTCCATGTAAGCATTACAACCCACTTCTAGAGTGATGTAACAACTAAACTAGACTTTAGACATTATAGGCCACGTATACTAATATGTGGTCCCATGATTGTTGGATTCCTAACAGCATACCTTGCTCCTTGCAAGATTAAATGTGAACCAAAAGACCCCTAACAGCATTCACTTGGAGGTTTTTTTTTTTTTTTTTTGGCATGCAATATTTGCTTATTTCTTTTGTATTTTGATTTTACTCTCAAGGAAAGAGTTTTTGATTTGGGAACATGACTTCATGAATGATAGGATCCATCTTCTCACGGTGGTGCTTTCCTTTTGCTTATAGTTGAACCACCTAAATCTGGTTTGGAGGTTTGGCCTGTGTATGTGATTATCTTTTGAAGGGGAGCCTTGGTGCAATGGTAGAGTTGTCATTGTGTGACCTAAAGGTCATAGGTTCGAGACATGGAAACAGCCTCTTGCAAAAATGCAAGGTAAGACTGCTTACTATAGATCCCCTTTGTGGTCTGCCACTTTCCCAGACCCCGCTTTGTGAACCGGGCTGCCCTTTATGTGATTATTTTTACTGTGTGTGATCAAATTTTATCATGTTCCTCTTGGAAAACCTAAACTTGGTATTTGTCATAAAAATTTAGCTACTTATTATTATGATAGATATCTATTCGTCTTTCAAGATTATTGGAAAAGTGTTCATGTATTGTAGGGGATGCAGAATGGAATGCTTTTAGGGTGGCATCAATCCGACGATGAAGAGAACAGGTAAATAGAATCTGTGGATACTTTGTTACTATTGTTTGTATCCTTCTTTTTTTATTCACATTCCGACAATTTCAATTCTTTTTCAGTAATCATCATTGGGATTTGATAGTTCAATGCATTATTTTCCACTATGACTCACAGATGGAGCCAGTCAATCCTTGTCTTGCTAAATCTGTTGTAGACTGGTTTTCTCTTGGTATGAATGGGCCAATTTATGGGGCCTAGATGTCACTCTATTCTTGGTATGCAGCTTAACTGTTTCTCCCATTTGCAGTGCGTGGATGTTGGAGACTGGTGCTACAAGGCACGTGACTGGATTTCGGTGCCTGCTCAATAACTATGCCGAGGTGCCGGAAGGTTCTCAGCTATACTTGGGGAATGCCTCTACTGCAAATGTGGTTGGTCGTGGGGATGTAAAGCTTAATTTCGTCCAGGGAAGGAGTTTGACTCTGAAGAATGTGTTGCATGCACCAGATGTAAAGAGAAACGTGGTGTCCGGGTCTCTTCTTGCCGAGAATGGATTCAAGCTGGTTTTTCAGTCAGATGAGGTCACTATTACTAAAAATGGTAGCCTTGTTGGAAAGGGTTCTGTGACAAATGGTAGTTTTAAGCTGAGGCTTCTGAATGGAGTCTCGACTTAAACCCGTGGCTGGAATTCATGCCTCTTCAAGACCTATGTCTGGGTATTGCAGATTTAAAAAAATTCCTGGCCTGAGGATCTCTTCCTATCAAGAAAAGTTTGCTGACATTAGTTAAGAAAGGTAATTCTGTTGGAAAAAGGTTATGTGGAACAGGGCTGGTTTAGTCTGAGCATTATGAATGAAAATGTTTATCAGGCACCAAAATGAGAAAAATTTTTTTTGTTGAAAACAGAAGAAGACTGCTTTATGCATAGAGAGCTGCTATTACTACATTCTGTAATGAATATATTCAGTAAAATAATACATGAGAAGAAGAATTATAATGCGGCCAGTGGTTGCCTTTTCAGAATTCATTCTTCTTCTTCCATTTTTTTTAATTTTCTCAACGGCCTAAATCAAGTGGTTAAGATAACCGAATTACATATCTCGGATTACCCCTTCTCTACATCCAATTTGATGAACGGCTTAATCTTTAGAAACAATGTACCCGTGCATGTCTGAAAGGGCCGGCAACTTCTTCGTATGCCGATGCTCAAGGCCCTGTCTTCCTTTTGGCGTAACAGGGTGTGAGTGCCTCTTTAAGCCCATCTTTCTATATGCAATTGCTGAGAAAAAGGAAAAAAAATGTTTCTTTAACATCGCTGACCTCGTTTAGGGATGGCAAATGGTAGGGTCAATCAGGATACTCAGCCCTAATTGACCCGTAAGGGGCTAGGATTTTTGGCATTATGGTCAGGCTGGGCAAAAAATTATGACCCTAATTCTTGTAAGAGTTGGGTTTGGGTAAAAAACTATGACTCTAATTGATCAACTGTTTTATATGTATTTATATATTAGCATCAAAACTGTTCATAAAGAAGAACACCAGAGCTAACCCACTCTACAATGCTTCATGCTCTATTCACCTTTACAAATTTAGAGAATAATATGCTCCTTTATGCACGCTAATAAAAGATGAAGCACCTATAGGTACAACCCTTATGCCCTCTCATCTCTATTTTTCGCGAGGTAACCAAATGATGCAGCAACATGTCGCCCATATAACCTTTTAGGTTTTCAATACATTTTTTTTTCCGACCGTCACTTGCTTCATTAGCTATTTAAGTGCTACTGAGATATCTTTCGTTAAGACAACTGATTTGATATCACTGATGGAAGCAAGCACTTAGATTTTCTAGTATTGATAATTCAACACCTTTTAGATCCATTTTGGGCTGAGCTCCCATCTTCTCTGAAACCCACCAGTATTCAGTGATCATGATCCCGACACTATTGTTCTTTAATGTAAAATGGACGATAAAGAGGCAGCTCCGGTGCACGAAGCTCCTGCATAGGCAGGGTCTGGAGAAGGGGTGGACCATAATGGTCAATAGTACGCAGTCTTACCTTGTATTTTGCAAGGAGCTATTTCCATGCCTTGAACCTATGGCCTCAGGTTACACTATGACAGCTCTACCGTTACACTAAGGCTCCCCTTCAAATGAAAGGCACCATCTCACTTCTGATAGGTGGAGTTGTTAGTATTTTCAGTGAGCATAAAGGCGCTACATTGAGATGAAAATCAACAACTACACTGAATGGTATGCCTTTCTTTATGCTGTAAACTTGGTACAAATCTGGGATTATCTTCTCTTGAGGTGTAAGTGTTAAAACTATCTTTTGTTGATGAAAACCTTCATCATACCAACATCATTCACGTTAAATCACCAAGAATAATAGATAAGATGCAGAAGCGTACCCGGATCCATGAGAATAGATGTGATTCCTGAATCTTGCGGTTCTTGATCTTCCAAATTGATGCGTATGAGTTTTCTTGAGAAGGGGATCTCCTTTTTCCGATGATGGATGTCAGAAAAGAATCATATGTACAATTTGGGGATCACAACCATTTATAACTGCATACACTTTCTTTATTTCTAATTTATTAGCCCATCATAAATTAGAAACAAGATATTAGGTATCTAAACATAATAAAGCCCATTCTTTGTGAGATGACTTAGGCCCATTTAATTTTAATCCTTATTAGATCACTTTTAATATAGACCAGACCTATATGATAGCATATGATATACAATTATGTGTGTGTGTGTGTCACTTTATAATTTGTATATCACAATATAACCTTATGAGCTCAAAATCTTTGCTATCATGTTCAGAAAACATCTCCGAACAATCTCATCCATTAATTATGTTAATATAGGATCAAGGCGATCTTCGTTACATATATCGTAACTAAATTCATCCATGGTCACGTATATTAACATAACCAAATGACATAGATCAAGTATGGATGTGTAGCATGAAAATTACATGCAATGTGATCTAAGCATGCCTATTTTGAATTGGTCCATCTTTATTCCTTGTGAGATCATATTAAAATCAAATTAGAGTGAAAAATAAAACTGAATACTTTATTTCTACAAAAAATATCCATAAGCACAAGATGTATTTAAAACATAAAATCATATAAATACAAACTCCCACTAATCCAGTATATCATCGAATGATACAATACCTATATGAGTAGTATGCCCGTGAAAGGCCTTAGGTGGTAGCCCCTTAGTAAGCGAATTCGCAATCATGGAGTTTTTGCCAATATGCTCTATAGACACTTGACCACTCTAAACTCTTTCCTTAACAACTAGGAACTTGATGTATATATGCTTTGACTTCATCGAGCTCCTGTTGTTGTTGGAATATAAAACTGCTGACTTATTGTCACAAAATAACTTAAGTGGTCTTTCAATTCTATATACAATTCGCAGCCCTATAACAAAATTCTATAGCCATATTCCATGATTGGATGCCTCATAACATGTTATAAACTCAACTGCCATGGTAGAAGAAGCAATGAGATCCTACTTAGCACTCTTTCAAGAGATAGCTCCTCCAGCAAGTAGATAAATATAGCCTGAAGTGGATCTGTGATTGTCTTGGCATCTAACAAAGTCAAAATCGTAATACCCAATGATCTCTAACTTATTCGACCTCCTGTATGTGAGCATGCAATGTTTTGTTCTTTGAAGATACTGCATGACCCATTTGGCTGCTTTCCAATAATCCATGCTCGGATTGCTCAAATATCTACTTAACATCCCAACAATGTATGCAATATCTGGACGCGTACAAACTTAAGCATACATTAGACTTCCCACTACTGAAGCATAGGAAATCTTCTGCATTTCCTTAGTTTCAAAATCATTCTTAGGGCATTGGTTGAGACTGAACTTGTCTCCCTTAGCAATAGCGGTATCTCCTAGTTTGCAATCTTACATACCAAATCTTTTAAGTATCTTCTCAATATAGCCCTTTTGTGATAATCCAAGAATACCCCGAAAGCAATCCAGATGTATCTGAATCCCCAATACAAAAGATGCATCTCCAAGATCTTTCATCTCAAATTTCTTTGATAGAAATCTTATTGTTTCATGCAACAAGGCTATATCCTTGCTGGCAAGCAGTATGTCATCAACATATAAAGCCAGGAAAATGTTTTTACTCACACTGAACTTATGGTATATACAATCATCAATCAAAATCGAACGAGATAATAGCTTGATGAAATTTGTAATACCATTGAGGGGAAGCTTGCTTAAGCCCTAGATGGATTTCTTTAATTTGCAAACCATATTCTTTGCATCTCCCGACACAAAGTTTTTTGGCTGCACTATATAAATCATCTTATCAATATTACCATTGAGAAACACAGTCTTTACATCCATCTGATGCAACTCAAGGTTAAAATGTGCCACTAATGTCATTATTGTCCTGAAAGAGTCTTTCGATGAAACTGGAGAGAAAGTCTTATTATAATCAATGACTTCCTTTTGAGTGAAGCCCTTTGCAACAAGACGAGCCTTATATCTCTCCACATCACCCTTCGAATCCCTCTTGGTTTTAAATATCCATTTGCAACCAATGGGCTTGGCACCTTTAGACAATGGGATGAGTTCTTAAATGTCACTATCTTTCATGGACTTAATCTCTTCATTCATGGCATCAATCCATTTTTTAGAATTAGCATGGCTTGATGAAAGTTGATAGAATCATCTTCCACCAATCCAATGTCATCCTCATGTTCTTGGAGAAATATGATATAATCATTAGAAACTGCACTTCTCATTTATCTAGTGGATCTCCTTAATGGCATTTGTCTTAAGGTTGTTGAGTTTGTTCTTCAGGATTAACTTGTTGACTTTGATTAGGGAGATTTTCAACATTGTCTTGTGGTTCTGGTATTGCTTCTTGAACAACATTAGGAATAGAAGTCTGATTATTGTCAATAACAATCATAGGAAGAAAAATGGATTCCTCTTCAAAGATAAAATCTTTAACCTTATCTCTCCTCCCAAACTCAATATCCTCAAAAAACTGGGCATTTCTCGACTCAAAGAAGGACCTGGTTATGGGATCATAAAATTTGTACCTCTGAGACCGTTCAGAGTACCCAACAAAAAAGCTGCTGACTGTTCTTGAGTCCAGTTTCTTTTCATTTGGCCTATAAGGCCTTGCATCAGCTCGACAACCCCAAATGTGTAAATGCTTCATACTGGGCTTCTTGCCCGTCCATAATTCATAAGAAGTTTTAGCCACTACCTTAGTTGGAACTCTGTTAAAAATGTAAGTTACAGTTTTGAGTGCCTCTCCCCAGAGTGAATCTGGTAAGATAGTATGACTAATCATACTCTTCACTATGTCCTTTAATGTTCTGTTTCGTCTCTCAGCAACACCATTCATGCTAGGAGTTCCCAGCATAGTGTACTGTGGGATGATACCGCACTCTAGGAATTTGAAAAATGGCCCTAGAAGTTGTTCACTTGATCTGTCATATCTGTCGTAGTATTCACCACCACAATCAAATTTGACGACCTTAATGCTTTTTCCAAGTTAGTTCTCAACTTCAGCCTTAAATGCCTCAAACACGCCTCGTGATTGAGACTGAGATATAGGTAGCCATAATGTGAGAAATTATATATGAACATAATAAAATATTGTTGACCATTCAATGAAGCTGTAGGGAATAGGCTACAAATATCCGTATGTAATAGTTCTAAGACATCTGAAGATCTGTTGGCACCTAATCTCCTTATTTTTGTCTGTTTATCCTTAATGCACTCATCATAGACTTGAAAGTCTAACAAAGCAAGGGGATCAAGAATTCCATATAACACAAGTATTTCAGTTCTTTGTTGAGATATGTGCCCTAAATGCTTGTATCATAGTGAAGCATAATTCTCATTGGTTAATTTGAGTTTTATACAACGTGAACTTACATCAAGGTTTCATTAAAAGAGACAATAGTATCAAGTAAATAAAGGTTACCATAAAAAGACAAAAAATCGACACCCACAATATTTGAATTTAGAAAAAGACTAAACTAATTATTTTCAAATGAATAAGAATAACCAAATTTGTCCAAAATGAAAATAGAAACCAAATTCTATCTAAAAGATGGTACAACATATGTCTCTTTCAAATCCAAATAATATTCAATCTTTAATAATAACCTAAAAGTGCCTATCACCTCAAGCTCCACTTATTTTCCATCACCCACATAGATGAATCTTACAGTATCATTTGGCTTTCGGCAACTTAAGCAACCATTCATAGACACACTTATGTAAGTACTTGCACCAGAATCTATTCACTAAGTGTGTCTAGATACTGAAGCTAAATTAACCTCAGAACAAACCAAAGTGAGAAGCGGTACCTTTCTTTGCACGCCAAGCATGATATTTAGTACAGTCCTTCTTCATGTGTCCAGGATTTTTACAAAAGTAATAGCCAAATTTCTCATTTTGTTTCTTTTGAGGTGGACCACTTGCAGTTTTTTTATCCTTATTCCTTTTATTGTTCTTGTCCTTAGAGGTACTTGCCAAGTGAGCACTTTCAGTCATTTCTTGATTTAGCCTTTCCTCTTCTTGCACACAATGAGAAATGAGCTCATTAAGAGACCATTTGTCCTTTTGGCAGTTATAACTGACCTTAAATTGACTGAATTGTGTATGAAGAGAAATCAAAACTAAATGCACGAACAAATCCTCAGATAGCTGTAACTCTAGTGCCTTTAGTTTCGAAGTAAGATGAGACATCTCCATGATATACTCCATTATGTTTCCTTTTCTTCTATACTTCATTGAAATCAAGTTTAACAGAATCGTACTTGTCTCAGCCTTATCATTTTTAGCAAAAGGCTTTTCAATTTCCTCAAGGAACTCCTTGGCAGCAGTTACCTTTTCGAACATAGCACCCTTGAAGATTTTTAGAATTCCATGCTTCATGATCAGAGGACTCATGCAATTTGAATGATCCTACTTCTGAAAGTCCCGTTTTTCCTCATTAGAACTTTTTCCTGTAAGAGCAATGGGTTGTTCAATCCTTAGCGGCTTACATTTAGTCAAGAACGATCATGACGTTCTCTTTCCATTCCTTAAAGTTTTTCCCATTCAACATAGGAATAGCATTGATGTTGGCAGATATGACAAAAGCAAATGCATTAACTGAAAATAGAACAAAACAACATGTTCACATAAGTTTTATATCATGCTTAAATAAATTCAAATAATGATAAGGCTCATCACAAGATACCTAGTACAATATTAACATTTAGTCTCTAGATAGAAATAGTAACTTGGTGTGGTAATCAATATTGATAATAAATCCTGTCAAACAATAAGCCTTTTTTTGGACCGACTTATTGTTCACATGAAGTACTCAATAATTGTTACATATTTATTACCACAGGTATGCATGTAATTCGGCCAAATATTGACCTTCCTTTGGGCCGGTCAATATCCACATGAATTATATACCACAACCATCTTGATGTTCAAAAAATAAATTGATTTATACAAGAGAGGCTACTTTGGTAGCATGTTGTTTCAAGTAACTTATTTTAAAATATTAGACATTTTATTTTAGGGCATGATCACCCTTTGATCAGTTCGATCTAAGCAATTAAGCACTATTTTATGAATTTATACAAATTGAGTGTAGTTAGACCAAGGTTTTAGTGTTAAAATCATGTCCGCGTCCTCAAAACCATTCAAACAGACTTCGTGGATCTAAAATTGGGTTTATATAACTCCCAGAATTTGAGATTTTCTATTTCAAGTCACTGTTCAATTGCCTGGATCAAAATCCAGGTGGAACAGTGATTTCCGACCTGCATCGTCAACGTTTGATGTGGACACATTGTGTGCGTCCTAGTCGTTGGGATGCTCTTGCGTGCGTCTGGCGTCCTGTGCGAATTATGACAGCACGTCATTCCTCTTCCACGTGCATGGGAAGGAGCGCTTGAGCTCATCGTCTCGCTAGCGCATTTCATGCACGACGTCTTGGGCACATCCTCCAGCAGAGACAATGAGCCCGAGCCATTCATTTTGTTTTGATCATATCTGGGTCCCAGATGACCCAATTTTTGTTCTGTTTTTGCCTTTTCTAGGGTTTTGAGGGTCCCTGAATCCATTTAACAGTTCAAAGTATTCATTTGAGATGTCTTTATGAAGAGTTTTCCATTGTATTGTGGTTTTCCTAGATTGAAGCCCTAATCTCTTGAAAATCTCAGATCTAACATTCAAGAGAGAGAGAGAGAGAGAGAGAGAGAAACGGTGAAAGGAAAGCACTTTGTTGACTTCAAGAACCATTCTCAATAATTACATCACAAAATCAATTGATAACTTGTTTCTCAATGATTCAACATGAGGAAGCTTTGATACCACTTGTTAAAACTAGCTTTTGTTAATGACAACCTTCATCATACCAACATCATTCATGTTAAATCACCAAGAATAATAGACAATATGCGGAAGTATACCTGGATCCATGAGAACAGATGTGATTCTTGAATTTTGCAGTTCTTGATCTTTCAAATTGATGCTTATGAGTTTTCTTAAGGGGATCTCCTTTTCTAATGATGAGATGTTAGAAAAGAATCATACATACAATTTGGAACCATTTATAATTGCATACACTTTTCTTATTTCTAATTTTAGCTCATCATAAATTAGAAACAAGAATTAGGTATCTATACATAATAAAAGCCCATACTTTGTGAGATGACATAGGCTCATTTAACTTTAATCCTTATTAGATCACTGCCAAACATATATGATAGCATATGATACACAATTATATATATGTGCACGTCCAAAATCTAACAGTAAGGTGATCGAAATTAGTTATCACATTACTAAACTCCCTTCTCACAGTTTAGATAGCTTTGCCTCAGTAGGAAATTTGTTGGTTATTGCTTTTTTATGTCTTTTTTATTTTGGCATTAAAGTAAAAGTGACAACTCAAACTTGTGACTAGAAAGGGAGCTACATTAAAGCCAAAGTATAGGCTGGCCCTTCTCCACTTTGTGACCTAGCTTTGTCTCACCTATGACCAAATATATTCACAATGGGATGCCAGGTTGTCTGCAACCAACTACGCTAGACATTTGTTAGCATCTGTTTTGACATGTTGTTGCTTGTAATTTACCTTTCTCAAGTGTGCAATTTACGCTTGGTTATTTCAATTGACATTGTCGTACTCATATTTCATATGTCACTTAGTCAACTCTTCCTCGTTGAGGATGATCAGCCACACTGGGATTGAGACATGGCCCAGACTCATATGGGAGGCAGCTATGGGGAATTTTCTAAGAAAACTTGCACGTGGCTTTGGCTGGGCTTTCCCATCGATGTTTAATAACCTTGCTGATTCTTTAGAAAGTTTCTTTTATTTTTTAGTTTGATTTGACCTTCTTGGTCAAAGTTATACAGGTCTTTGACTCACACCACCAAAAGAAATGGAGGACTTTATTCAGTGTTGGTACTTAGTACCTCTGAAGTCCAAGAACTACTCACGCAACTAGAGCAACGATCTATATTCATCAACAAACCATCCAAATATCAAAGGCTATTAATCATACGACAAAAGTTCCATTTGTCAGTCATTATCATACCCTACCTGATGAATGGTTTAGATGAATGAAGAGCGGATCCCACTAGAATTATACCCCACGTATATTTTCAAGTTAAAATACCTCACAAAAGAGAAAGTGCCATTATCAAAATGAAGCCATGCGAATACAATTTCAGTAACTAAATACTGCATAGCGCGTACTGCACGTTTGAGAAATGTAACAGAACCGTGGTTTGTGATGTTGGCGGCTTTCAGGTCTCGAGCTCTGCTTCCTCTCTGGCCTTCTCCCACTATCCGGCCATGGGAAACGCTAAGATTTCTTCCCAGCCTCTCCTTCTATCAGCAAGATCTCTTGTAGATGAGTACAAAATCCGGTGTTACAGTTGGTTTCTGGGTCAATGGAATATGGTTAGTTGTGTAGGGCTTCTCTTATCTTAAGTATGGCCTGCTCTGTATTGCTAGAGAGTGGATTGAAAGCTACATTCTGGTTCTCATATTCCAATTGTAGTTGTAAGCATGATTTTTGTTTGATAATCCCACTGTTGAAATGCATGTGTCTATGATAGCCTCGAAGACATCCCTGGCAACCTAATCCCATTTCACCCCCATGGGGCTGTCTGCTGCTATATTACTATAAAGTTCCATTTGCTGAATGCAAAGTGCTGCCGTTGCAGAGTGAAAGAAGATGAAAAAAGGGGATGGAAAAAACTAGAACCTTCATGTAAAGAAAAACTTGGCAGTCATGTGGTGACCTTAAGAAATATAATTATGTCTATATGTTTACATGAAAAAATGTTAGGAGGGCTTGTAAATGTAGGGGTGTAATCATCATCATCAAGACCTTGTCCCAATTAGGTGTCGGCCACATGAATCTTGTTTCTTCATTCCCCTCTATTAAGTACCATGGCTTCATTTAGTCCCAAAGTTTTTAAATCTTTTCTCACAACTTCTATTCACTTTTTTGTAGGCTTTTCCCATGCCCTTTTATAACCTTCTACTTACATAGCCTCACTTCTTCTCACCTGGTGCTGTTTTAAGTTTCCTTAGGTCATGTCCAAGTGTAACACCCCAAATTTCTATAATATAAATGTTTAAGAACAATCTCGTCAAGAGGTGGGGGCATAGGAATTTTCCTAAACCAGTTGGTTTTCAAAATTAAAAAATTATTGCTATAACTTAATACATGTTTTCTTATTTATTAACTAAATGCTTGTGCTCAAGAGTAAGTCCACATATTCTACTTGATATCTTAATATTAAATCCTTGAAGAATTATTAGTTTATGTTATCTCAATCATATTTTAGAGTAACTTTTAACATTTCACTATAGGCTAACTGTGCAAACTTTTGACAGTTTAATTGCGTTTATAATTTCTTAATTGTTGCATGTATACAATATTTTAGAAAGAGAATTGTTACGGATCTTTTCTTGTTCCTGACTCATTGCCTACTACACATCATGTCTTTACACCTTACTATTGAGGTTAAACATTTTACTTTGAGAATGCATGCGCAAGGCACTAAGAAATTTTGTTTTGTTTTTAGTTATTTTCTTTTCTTTTATGCTATTGTTGTATGCTATAATTTATGTCTTAAATTTATAAATATACGGCATGTTTTACAACTTTTTTTTTTCTTTATACCCAAAAAGTCATCTTTTTACACCATATGCTTCTATATGAGAGAAACCTAAGAAAGATGGATCTATGCATTTTATGTTAATCCATGTGAAATAGACACACACACACACACACACACACACACACACACACACACACACACACACACACACACACACACACACACATATTTTAAGTAAAGAGAGAGAGAGAGAGAGAGAGAGGGCCATAAATTTTACGCTAAAGGTATTTGTGTGTTCCATGCTAATTAAATTCATGTGTTAAGGCCACATCCGTAAGCCAATGAGAATGCACTTCAATTTAACAAAGGCGGCTTAGATAGTAACAAACCTACCCGAATATAAGTCCTCTAAAAGTGGGTTTTTAAATTCAGTGTCATCAAGTACCCCAAGGCATGGATACAACCTCTTGCAAAATGCAAGGTAAGGCTGCATACTATTGACCCTTGTGGTCTGCCGCTTCCTTGGACCTTGCATACATGGGAGCTTTGTGCACCGGAACTGCCTGTCGTCAAGTAGCTGAATCTGAACAAGAAAATGAGGGGTTAGGATACAAGCAACAAAATTTAAGCCTATGCACTACTCCACTAGAAAATGATGAAAAGGGGCAGGGATCAGTGCCTATGCCAGAAATTTTAAAGTATTAAGGATCTGACAGCAGTAATCTATGCCAATGAAAATTTTAAAGTTTAATAGATAATCAAATTGCTGGACCTTTCCAATGTAGTCTACAAATATCAAGAAGCAATGAGAGATGATAACCAAGCAATTATGAAAACTTACATGGTTATCATTGATATAATAATAATAATAATAATAATAATAATAATAATAATAATAATAATAATAATAATAATAATAGGGATAGATTTTCATGATTCTCTATTGCTTGATGGAATTATTGCAGGAGGTGTCATGTACATGATGTAAATGTGTTCGCATGATGAAATTGGTTGAAGGATTATGACATGTACATGATAAAGTAGTATGGTTGCACGATTAAACATACATATGATGAAGACGTTTCACCATAACGAATGTTACATTGTCACATGGTTTTGTTAGAAGAGTATGCGCAAGATTTAGGCACTCATAAGATATTATATGCTCAAGGTCACAGTGGTTGCGTTATAGAATACTTGTGTGGTTTAGATCATTTTATGTGTGATAAAATTGGTTGGCTTTCTTTTGACTCCAGGAAGGGCTTGCTCTACCTTCAAGAAGGAAAGATATGCTCAAACATGTTACACCAGCGTGAACCATATCTCAGCAATGCACATCTGGGAGGATAGCTATGTTCTCACAGTTCTTGCCTGTGCTTCAAGAGCCTGTCATACCTTCTTGACTGGGGTACAGGGACATGTTAACATCCTCCTTGTTGCAGGCTCATTAATTTCTGATAACATTAGCTAGTATCTAGTCTCAAAGAGATGTAGATTGTATTCTAACATACGGGGGAAGAGTTAGTGATGTCCAAATGGCAAGGCCCTTCTTGTGGTTCACTCGAAAGCCTTCTTGGCCCAGGTTTTTCTTTACTTGCAAGTTGGAGAAGTGAATGGAAAACTATGAGAAATGTTTCAAGATTAAAAGGAAAAAAAACAGAGGTTAATAAGCTCTGCTAGTCCATGAAAATCTAAGCAATCTCATCCTAGTACTTGCAGAATCGTGCTTAGTTAAGGATGGGCTGGAATTGACTTGGCCAAGTTCCATTCTGAACAATGATAATGATGTCCTCTATAATTTGTTGGGGGAGCTCTGGAGGAATCTTCATTTTGCAGGCTGTACAGTACCTGCCATGTTGTTGCATTACTCACTTTTTTCAGGAATCAGGCAGTGATATCCTGTAGAAGGGAGAAAAGTACTTGGTGCATCCAGCGATTGTAACATATTTGAAATCTTGTTAGGGAAAAACAGGATTCTCAAACCATCTGGAGGGTAATAAGAAGTTGGAGAAAGACTGCTATAGCATTGGGAAGATTGTCTAATGAGCTGTTGAAGTTGGAATCTTGTTTCCATTCATTACTTCATTACATATGGTATTTTTTATGGATAACTCCTGTTATAATAGAGGAAGCGGTACTTTTGTTTTCTTGCCAATTGAGTGCAAATAATCAACCAACACTAGCTTACTTGTTTGGTCTTTGAATGACAGAAGGTTAACTGAATAACTATTCTTGTTAATTAGGCCTAACTGCTGCTTTATAGAAAATACTAAGAAGTTGAGTTATCCATGTCTCCATATTATCAAACATTACACTTAATTTGGGTATTTGGTGAATGAGCAGGTGACATTTGATTGGCTGAAAAAAAGTAGAAAACAGAAAAAGTTAGAAGAAATGGCAGTTAGAAACTTTTCCCTTACCAATCAAACATCACCTGTACTTTACACCTGCAATTCCTTGCTGAAATTATCGCTCCCCTATATATATATATATATATATATATATATATATATATATATATATATATATAGGGGAGAGGTAGCAACAACAGATAATTGCCGGTGTAAAGTGCAGCTACCGCCTCATTGGATGATGAAAAGTAAAAAACTATTACATCCTGTCTTTTTGTGCTTTTTACTTTTTGCCATCTAATAGGGTGTTAGCTGCACCTTACACCTGCAATAAATTGCTGCAGCTAACACCCCTCATATATATATATAAAATATGCTCTGTCAGTGAATTGTGTTTGCTAGATGTAGATGTTGGATTCTTTGTTTGGTTGTTCCTGATGGTAAATGGATACTGAAATGTGTTTTGGAGGATGATAGATGGGTCTTTTCCGTGCTGTCTGATTGGGGGCCAGAATTGATTCTTCTGTGTTCAAAGTGAGTCACTTTCAATATGTCCTCCTCTGCAGAGCTACCAAGGATAAGACATTGAATTCATAAGCTATTTTAGGAAACTGCAAGGTGGTATCAAGACAACAGGCAAGTTAAGCAAAGACTATGGTCTATGGATGAAGGTCGAGAAACACTGCCTTTGTTCAGCTAGCCAAATTATTAAGCATGAGGTTGGGACCCTGTCCTGCTCTTATTTCTTTATGGGACCCAGTGAAAGAACAGTATGGAAGGAACTTTGACTTGGAAGCATGACATACTATCTTTACTTCAGGAGTTTCAGCCACCTGGGCATGGATTTTATTTTAGGCTTTCTTAGGTCCTATTTAGTTTGCAGTTCCGACATTGTGGAAGTGTCAGGTGATGCACACTAAAATAATGGTTTATCATTATTTTGTGGATGAGCGTTTGGCCAATGAGGGAGTTTCCTGCAATGTCACTCATTGGTCATGGAAAAAGTAATCTTCTCAGTAGTATCTTGCTGATCTCAGAGAGGAGGAAAGTGAAATTATGGGGGCTTTGTAGGTTTGTTGTGAACTACAGACTGGTTTGTACAAAGCGGGAGTGCAGTAAGACTTTTGAGTTTTTTGCCTATTCATTTGCTCTCTTGGTCTAAACAGGGCTTCGACCTTGTTGTGTCCATGTCCTCTTTCTTTGACTTCCGTTTCTTCTTCATTTTGCTTCGTTAATACTACCTTGGTCTTAATGGGTTAGCAGCTTGCTGTTTGTTTGTCTTTTAGATTGATGAAAGTAGCACTTCTACCCCTTGAGAGAATGTACATGCTACTTTAAAAGCCATTATCATCAATTCTGCTTGAGATACTTCTTTATTTTCAATTCACTAGGTGTTAAATATGAACATACCCATCATGGATCCATGATCATCTGTTTTGAAGAGTACACCTTTTGGACTTTTTGTGGCAGCAAGTGGTAAATGATAGCATAGTCAAGGTGATGGCATCCATGTCTCCAAATACCTATAAACTTAATTTTGATGCTTTTATGGGATCTTGGGGCTGAACAAAAGAGTGGGGTGGTGTAGGGAGAGGCGATGCGGAAGGATAAAACCTAGTAAACTTAACGAGTCAATAACTCAGAGAAATTTTAAGAAGTGGTTTGAAACTTGTAAATGAATGAGTTGTAACAAAACCAGTGGACATGACCTGAAGTTCAACCATTTCATAAGTTTATTCTGGCCATCTATGCATTGACCATTTGTTGCATCCTTGAATACTGCATTTTCCATTGTGATGATTGTATAATGATACTTACATGTTATTCTCTTTTGTGCAGGATTTAATGAAAGCCATGGTAAAAGTTTACTCAAAGATGCCCGTGGAGATGAGCATTTAATCTTCCATTCTGTAAGGTTGTTGAATTAGAAGCATTTCATGTGCCAGAAGACCTTTGAAATGTCGATATACATCTTAGTAATGTCTACAACGTACTTGTTAGATGTAAAGTGCTTTAAACGGTTCTTTGAATTGTGGTTGTGCTGCTTTCTTGTTTCTAGTTGCTGATTTACTGTTCCTGCTCTTCTTGAAGATGGGCTTCTCCATTGAAGTAGAACCACGCAAGGGAAAGAACTTACCATTCGATGGTTGTAAGTGATACCATGAATTCAGAGTTAAATTCCTAGAGCTGATGGAGGTGCTAATTGGTCCATTTGGCTCCCCCATTAAGCCCCGACAGTTGGAGGTTCAGAAGAGCTGGAACTGCGAAGGCTCTTGTGAACCCAGAAAGTTCCAATTCTTTGGGTACTCGTGAGTAATACTCCTGAATAGCAACCAGCTAGGAGCCTCTCCGCTCAAGTTCAGGGTTGTGATTTTTTCTTTTCTAGCATGATAGGTCCAAGGCTTGAAGGGTATTCCATTTTTCAACATGGATGGTCAGCACCAAATGTTTTTGGCCGAGCAGATCCAAATATGATTGAGGTATTTTGGTTTTCCGATATTTTTACTGGTTCCATTCTCTCATCTTCTGGGCTTGTTTTCTTAACATAAGCTGATCTCCTGGCATGAGACATTTTCAATTGTAAGTAGTTCCTGAATATACTTCCTGCCATATGTTGTATGTGGAGCCCCATCTGAGGGTGTGTTTTCTGTTACAGTCTTGAATGTAACACGAGTCTGACATTAGACAAATTTCTTATGATGTTTGAGGAGCATACTGTGTGGCTACATTTGCTTGACTCCCCTCCCTACGCGTCTCTTGACCCTCAATGCTGCCCATTTTTTTTCTAGTGTGGTAATTTTGCAGCCCATCCCTGTTTCTGTTTACTCTTATACGACCAACGGGTTGAAGCACTTGGCCTAGTTGGTGCCTGTCTCGCAACCACGAAGTTGTGGGTCAGAATCTGCTGACCCCTTCTTCCTTTTTCAAAGAGAAGAAACCTCTAAGAACAGTGAAAACCCCTCTAAGAACAGGAGCTAAAGGAGTGGCCAAGGAGAAACAGGTTCAAGTTTGCTTACTAGTAGCAGTGCTCCTTTACTTCTTCAAGAGAAATGAGGTCAGAGGTAAGATGCGGCTATGGTAAAGGTCTCTTTCCATTATTGCTCTAGACAATAGTTGTTGCAGTTAATTCGTTCGTTGTGAAGCGCTTGGAGTATTTCTAGATGGTGAAATAATTTGAGAGGGTATACTTGGACGATTTTAAATCATCAAATAAAAGTAATAGTTCCAGTAACAGTGTGTTCATACGTCCTAAGAAGTAGATGCTGGCCTTGGAGCATTTTTTTTAGACAATGTGAAGCGTTCATCATGTAGGTTGTATATAAATTATGTAACTCACGAGAAATCAATGCATTTAGATGATTCTAGCCGGTTGTTTTGGAAATTTAAAAATTAAATAAAAATGCTCTCGATTTTGAGCCTCAAAAGCATATGCTAAAAGCAATTAATGGTTATGAATTTGATTACCAGCCCATATAAATCATTCTAAACATGATAAATAACTTAGATTTATGAGACATAATCACCACGAGTGAAAAAGGGTCTACTTCTTAGGACCTTAGCTCAAAGAGGAATATACCAAATCTCATACCCAGTGAATACTTTTAGCCAATGTTTCTTTGAATTTAAAATCATGACATGATTTTTATCTTCCATGGACCTAAAACAAGTGGTTACAATGCATTGATTTTTTGTCTATAACCTGATTTTTGTATGGCGAACAGGATAAATAATTTTTCAAAAAAATGCTCTAGAGTCTACTTGGCCATACTTCCCCTTGGCACCAATTCCTACAAGGACTCTAGTAACTTGTACAATTATATTTGTCGACGCTGTTATTATTGTTTTCGCTTGTCCTGCCAATTTTTTAATTAGAGGTACTGCTTAGACTGGTTGACTCCTAATTGGGATAAGATTTTGATGATTCCTAATTGGAATAAGATTTTGATGATTCCTAATTGGAATAAGATTTTGATGATTCCTAATTGGAATAAGATTTTGATGATAATGATGAGTACTACTTAGACTCGTAGTTCTAGCTTCACGGTGAACTTTAACAGCCAACAAGAAAAATCAAAGAAAAAGAGGGGGTTTTCCTCGTTATTATCCCCAAAAATATGAGTGGTGGCTTTTCTCAACTCTTATTGCCACATATAACATCAATAATAATTGCAGGATCTTGGGCATGCAAAGATGGGCCAAAAGAAGATATGACAGGGGCCCATACTGAAAGCAACATTTTGCCAAAAGCATACAAATACCCAAGGAGACCTTTCAAACCAATGAGAGAAAGCCACAATATGACCAATCCACCAATCGTCGGCAACCTTTTGAACCAATGAGACAGGTTCATAAAAGTTGTCATCATGTGATCTTGAGGTCATAGGTTAAAGGTATGGAATCAGCCTCTTGCAAAATACAAGGTAAGGCTCCCTGCCATAAGCCTTTGTGATCTGCCCCTTCTCCGGACCCTGCATAGGCGAGAGCTTTGTGCACTGAAACTGTCCTTTAGACAGACACATAAGAGAAGACACCAAGGGAAACCTTTCCCAACCTGGCACCAACAAAGCTTTATGCTACTTAAAAAGTGGGTCGTTTAATGGAAACGGTGATTACTAAGACCTCTGGTATATTGAGGAGATTTCTTGGCCAATCAGGGAGATAAGAACCAATTTAAAATTATACTATATCTGTGGCATATTCAATTTTATTGAGGTGAAATCAGTGTGATCTGATCCTTCGTGCAAGGGCCTCAAATCTTGCAGATGCCATAAAAGAGGAAGCACCTGATCATTGCAAATCTGATCATTTGATTGGTTAGCCCACAAATCGAAGTTTAGAAACTGTCGATTCTGAATATCAAGGTATCAGACGGTTCATATGGCGTGTGAGTGTGTTTTTTTCTTTTAATAAAAAAATATAGGTAAAGAATTTCAAGACAAATCACTCCCACACATTTCTAAATCTAATCCCTAGTAGAGAAGAAACCAACAACTCAAACTTATGACCCAGCATATTCTAGAGGAGATGCCATGTTGTTCATGACCAACTGTGCTAGACATTTATTGACTGATTCATATAGTGTTTGTGTGTAATGCAAGTGCTAATAATAACAATAAATGCAAGACCAGACGTTTGTTTATCAAAACATTCGACTTCCTAACCACTACTTAGATTGGTGAGACCACAAAGTCTTAAGCGATAATCATCAAAGAGAGAGGAATTCTGGTCTGCGGCCTGCGTAATATCTAACTTAAAAGATGAGCAGCTTAGATCACCAAGGATAAAGAGCATACCCAGTGCATGAAGCTCCCACCTATGCGGGGTTCAAAAAAGGGGGAGCCACAATGGCCTAAAGTAGGAAGTTCAAAAGACATTGATCTTCCATGGTTTACAAAAGATTAAAGCTTTGGTGCTAGATTGGATCGCACTTAGAAGTAATTAGATTTTCCTCTCATGAGTAAAATTAAGCAGTGGTTAATGATTTGTTTATGGGATATTTTCCATGTTTAGTGAAATAATATTTCTAATATGCAAAAGGAAAATACAAAAAGAAAAGAAAAGAAAGAATATTGTCCCAACCATAATTCTAAAACCTCGCAAGTAAAACTCATCTGAGTTGCTCAACTTGATAGCAAATCAAATAACTTGTGGAGTCAACTCAACTCTACTTCTGAGTAGAAACAAGTTTTCATGTTTTTAGTATAATCTAGACCACCTTTATTTTTAACTTTGGATGTATGTTTTTTTTTTTTTTTTTTGTATACTTCACGTTGGCTGTCTAGTTAACAAATTACTTAAACCATTATTCTATGGCATTTGTTTGTAAAAAAATATATATATATATATATATATATAGGGTAGAAGAAATGGTGGTTAGGAATTTTTTCTGACCAATCAAATGCCACCTACAATGTCTTGCTAAAATTATCGGTCCCTATATATATATATATATATATATATATATGTATGTATGTATGTCTGTGTGTGTGTGTGTGTGTGTGTGTGTGTGTGTGTGTGTGTGTGTGTGTGTGTATGTATGTATGTATCATCTAAAGAACCCCATTTACCTTCTCAAGTTAGTGCAGAATCAAAACTTGGTAACTATTTCAATATAGGCAAAGGAACATGCCATGCGCGAAGATGAAATATGTTGTAAAAGTGATAAAGAAAATGTAAAATAATTCAACAGTACATGGCATATTATGGTCTTTTTTTCTTTTATTTTTACAAGTAAAGGATTACAAAGCAAATCTCCCATAGCTTCTCACTCACTCACACTCCCAAATCTAAAATATCTAGCAAAAGAGAAAGTGTCATCTTAAACCCATGACCAAGCATATTTCAAGGAAAATGTCGACTTGTCAACAAGTTAATAAATTAACACTCGTCCTAACATACTACAAAGATGTAGGCACCATGATCAGTTGGAAACCTCAGCAACATTTTTCAAATGGTAATAAGCACAGCAAACTTATAAGTAATATATTTTCAACACTTCTCTAAATTAATGTTGTAGGCAAGAAAGTAGAAGTGTGTAACCTTCTTGAGCCACCCATATTGTATTACTTTAATTAAGGTTTGCAATAAAATATATACATTGCTAAATTAATAGAAAATCTTTAATCTCTAATTTATTAATTTACCAAGGTTTATTTGTATCTCAGAAAACATAGCATAATGATCTATCCATAGGTTCTATACAATATATAACACTTGCGTCATTCGGAACTTCCTAGGACTTGGAATCTTATAACAAAAAACAAGGAGAATGGCAATTTGAGTTTCTATTATATATTTGATGTATAAGGGGAGCCTTGGCACAATGGTAGAATTGTCGTTGTGTGATCTTGAGGTCATGGGTTTGTGGCATAGAAACAGTCTCTTGTAAAACAGTAAGATAATGTTGCATACTATAAACTCTTGTGGTTCATTCCTTATTCGGACCCCACATATGCAGAAGCTTCGTGCATTGAGCTATCCTTTATTTAATGTTGAACAAACGTACCCCCGAGCAACCTCAGACCTGATCGCCCAGGAAAGAGGCTCCTTCCCCCGCTGCACGAGATGCCTTTGGCAAATTTGAAGTTGCAACCTTGCTTTGCACAATTTGTGGCAAGAATACGGTGAAGTGGGAATGATCCTCGTTTGGTGTCAAATTTCAATTCTGACTACTTTTAGAAAGCAGCAGAAGCCATATTCAGTTGAAGAAGGAAAGTACACCATTAGGTAGAGACTGCTCTATATACACAGAAGCTAGACTGACTCCACCTTTGGCTAAAGCATGAGCCATTGAGTTTGCCAATCACGAGAAAGAAATTTCTAATCCTCTAACAGTATCATGAATCTCATTAATAAAATGAGCCAACCTCCATGGGTTGCAATAGAACCATTTACTCATGCAATCACATTTGAACTGTTTGATCATCCAAACCCTTAATCTGATGGACCCTCGTACAACAACAGAAAAAAAGACTATCCCAATTTATGAGTGGCCCAAGATAATTTACTTGGAGAACATGATGAATATATACAAATACGGTAGATACTAGCTAGAGTAGGAGCAATAAAGATGTACGGTGTTCCGGTATGAATCTTTCTGATTCAGAAGAAAAGAACTTGCATCATCAATATCTCAGTTTCAATTAAAACATGGGTTTGATTCACACTCCATGTTCTGAGAAATATTTACCATCTGGAAAGATGAAAAAATGGAGTCTTTGTCTAAAGAAATGCGAGCACTTCTCAAGTTTGAGGTAGCTCTTCTATGTACCAAATGCATGTAAAAGTTCATTAATTATTTGTCAGTTTAGATATTCACCATATAAAAAAAAAGGTAGCCAATGCATGAAGCTCTCTCATATGCAGGATTCAGGGAAAGAACAGACCACAAAAGGCCTAAAGGATACAGCTTTACCTTTCATTTTTGTAAGAAACTGTTTATACGCTTCAAACCCATGACCTCCAAGTCACGTCGCGACAACTTGGAAAAGAACAGTTAAAAAAAATATTTAAAAACCAGCAATATATGAAAGATTCTGATCAACTAAAAGTGGATCACTTAGTTTGCAATGGGCATGCCTCGTTGTAATTCAACGAGGTTAATCCGCAAGGAAGTTCCACACCATCATTATGGGTGGTTTTGCGCATCGAATAGCCATGCAGCAGCATCCAAAAATGCTGCCTATCCGCAAAGCACCCTCTGAAATTGCAAGGAGCGAAAGTGGCTTCACTCTTTACTGCCACTACGTAGATCCATGTGAAGTGATTTTAACTGTTCATTTTACGGGTCCCACCATAAGAATGATCACACTAAAAGTAAGACCAATCGAATTCCAAGCTGGTGTAGCCTTTCACCACGTAGCGCATGCTTGTTGGGGCCCAAATGATGGATACTTTGATTATGATCCATGTGATAATCCACTGTCTCATCCAGCATATGGCCCACATGTACACTTTCATCACAGACTGAATTCTTGAATCTTACACGCGTATAGACCCTGTAAAACCTCCTTTGTATATATTCATATAATTCCGTATACGCACCGTCAGGCGACCTGGACGGTCGAGATCTGCTGCTGGGTCCTACTTGTCTGTCTACAAGTGAGATGCCTAGACCACTCCCCATCCATAGACATACACACAGTGCCCTATCTACTAATCCACCTAACAAAAGGATGGATAAAGACGAGAAGCACATATTGGTTCTCCAACTACGTAATCTTAATTCAACATTGACGTTTGTTCAGAGAGGAATGCTAAACAGACCGCCATACAAAGCACGTCCACAGACAACAGAGTCCATTTTCCATTACGTGGCTCCACCTTCGCTCAATCTGACTCGTTCATCTGATTGCTCAGGCTTGAATATCTCTTCAAGAGAAAATTTACGATGATCTGACGATTCTACCTTCTCAAAACCATTGCTATTCAAAGTTCCTGACCTGTCTATTTTTTGCAAGCAAGAGTATAATTTTAGACGTGTGGATTTCCTAGACACCATCAGATGGAGGAGTCCATCATTTGTTGTCAATGGAAGCGCCTGATGTGGAGTTCCAAACAGGATTCCTGTGGTTCAAACATGAAGATAAGATAATGGAGGATGGATTCTGATTTTTTCTTTTCTTGGTCTGGATATGACGAAGACCTACAAAACCTACCCACAATCGCCGAATCCAAATAAACCCTAAATTCCTCTATTCTACTTGAAGTTAGCGAGGGATTAGAATAAGAGGCAATGGAAGGGACGGGTCACGTCTGTCGCTTGTATTATATGAGTTTCCAAATATACACAAACGCCCACCATTATTAGATGCAGTGGGAGAATGTGTACTACGTTGCGCCTTCTTATTGGCTGAGGCCTCCTCTTATGGAATGGAAGCGATCCTGCGCTTTTGCTTTTGCCATAAAGAGAATGCGAAACCTCCGGCCAGCCAACAACAATCCGGCCCTTTTCCCATCCTTTCTAACAAAACGTTGGACGAGGGGGTGGCCGTAACATTTTTGGGGTCTTATTTTACTGGAAGAGGGCATCAGAGACCGGTGTACGTCCAATCTATGCTAGATCTGCTGTGCCCACCGGACCCCCGAGGGGATAAAGCTCTGCACTTCTGTTTTTGGACTATTCATTTCTAAATGCCCTTAAACTTACATGTTAACTTCCATGAAAGCCACTATAATGTGTAGGTACCACGTCTCTAACCCAGACTGCTGGTTCCATGGACCCTCGAAAGGGACCTACGTGTCCTTGGTTACATGTCAAATGGGCATCCTCTGTAGAGTGTGATCATTTTAGCGTGGATTTGCAAAGGTTCTGAGTCGCGTCCTCCTCTTCTATTATATTTCATCAGATAGTGAAACCTCTTCTCTTATTGATGTAGGTTAAGTTTATTCGAACCATATAAATCTCCTTGTCTTTTATTGTGTGTGACTGAATTGATCCTAACAGATTAAGTTTAGCACAACATATGCCATGAACCATGAGTCTTGACACGCAAATTGCACTGAAGGCACTGGGCAGATAACCCTAGCCCTATCCTTAACTTTGAAACCTGAACCCTAACCATGAAAGACTATCTGGCCGTCACGCTTCACATTGACATTCATTCGCGTATCACTGAACGTGATCAACTCTGTTGATCTGGAAAATAGACACAAGTCGGGATAAAAGTCTTCTAGTGCAGTGGCGCAAGGAGTCTCTCACCTGAAATATCAAGGTTAGAGGTTGTGCATGGTGTGTGTCCAATTCTCGGGGAAAAAAGAGAGAAAAAAAAAAAAGGAAGAAGAAGAAGAGGAAATAATGAACACAAGTTAGGTTGCATTATCATTAGTATCAACTTAATCAAAGGATCCTAGCTTCTTGATTTGTTAGGTGAGCATTAGCGCCATGGTAGAGTTATCGTTGTGTAACATTGAGGTCACGGGTTTAAGGCATGAAAATAGCCTCTTGCAAAAAGCAAAGGTTCGTACTATTGACCATTGTAATCCACCCTATCTTTGGACCCTGCATATGCAAGAGCTTCGTGCAGTGGGTTGCTTTTTTTTTAGCTTTCTACTGTGAATAAAATAACACATTGATTCTGTTTAAGCTTATTGGAATGGAATGTGCATCCGATCGACATGAGAACCACAGCCACATGCATCACCTGGTTAATGTCGCCAGATCAATAGTCTCTGCACCCTTTTGGGAATCAACAGTAGGGATTGATTCTGATGACGACGCTACATCTAGTCGATTGCTTTTCCATTTCTTCTCTTTTCTTCCATCTTTTGTGGAGCTTCTTTAATTTGCACTCGGCTAATGTAGTTTTGTACTTAGCTTTGGATTTAATCAATTGGAAAAGTATTATTAAAGTGATTAGTGCGAATGCAGTGCCCCATATGCAAAGTGGATTAACAGAGACCAATCAACTGTTGATGGCGATTTTATTTTTATTTTTTGGAGAAATAAGTCAAAAAGTTTTTTTATTTTTTATTTTTAAATGGGACTAGTCAAATATAGAAAAAAAAAGATCAACAAAGTGACATCAAATATTATTGATGCTAGTTTATAAATTACATGGAGCATCCAAACCTAAATGGGATTGAACTTTTAGAATTTCTTGTTGCTGAGCTTGATTAGTGGGGGCAATTTGAGAATCAAAGGTACAATTAGAGAATATTTTTTGACTTTTACATGAGTATCTTTTGTATAAATTTGGTTTTTCAACTAATAATGTATTGGGAATTAAAGCACTAAAAAGAAACAACTAAATAATAAAGATACGGAGGTATCAATAGTTGTTTGTTCATGTGGGTGGAGTTCATGAGCGTCTCCACTAGTCATATTTGCATTAATTACCTCCTCTTCACCAATTATCCTTCAATCCTCCGCCCACTGGATGGGAAGTTTGTAAGCTAATTTGCACAATCATTGAAAGAAACAACTTCTTTATGTATTTTTTATTTTCTTCCTTTATGGGTAAACTAGAAAAAATCAGTAGATTTAAGAAGAACCAAATGGAGGGAGGAACAGCCAAAGCGTTGATAGGAGGTGATAGAATATCCAACGTGCATGAGTTAGTGCATACAATATGGAAAGTGTTTTTAGTGGCAGACATCATTCTTAATTTCTTACTGCTTTCCATTGTTAATCACAACGTACCTTTTCATATATTTTAATGGCTGATCTCATTTCAGCAAAGCTCAGGCGAGATCTTTCAATATAGAAAAGGAAAAATAATAAAGCTTCAGTAAGACCACCACCTCATAGCGTAGAAGGGGTGTGAAAATCATCTTGCATTGCAGCTTCTTTTGCCCAAACACCTGCAACTTAAATCCCTAAAAAAAAGAAGAAAAAGACAACCCCACTGCACGAAGCTCCTGTTTATGTAGGGTCTGGGGAAGGGGCGCACCACAAGGGTTATAGTACATAGTCTTACCTTGCATTTTGCAAGAGGCTGTTTTTACATCTTGAACCTGTAATCTCAAGGTCACACAAGGACAACTCTACCGTTACGCCATGGCTCCGTGGCAATAGCAATCCATGGATAAGGTCTGAAACATCAGATAATGAGGTGTTGGACAATCATGCATTAAAAATTCCGGACATCCAATAGTTAGAGGAAGGATAATTGCTTAAACTGAAATTGCTACATCAATAATTTGAAGGGGAATTGCAAGCCTTATGATGCACCCCATAGTAATGGGGAGTTTCAGATTTATCTAAATTAATCAAGGATGGTTAGGGATGATCTGAAAAACCTTACTCGCCAACCAAAAATAGGTAAAAAAAAATAAATTAACTACTTGATAGTTACTTATGAATTTTTATTCTCTAATCCTGCTATTTTTAGCTGTAAGAATAGATATGATCAAAATCCCCAAAGTGAATTTCATATATTCCTCAGTTATACCTCCAGGAAAAAATGGAAAAAGCCCAAAGTGTTGGGTTGTAACATGTTTGAATAGAATAGTAGAGAAAGAAATCACTCTTTAGGGATAACTTGATCCTTGGTTTGTAATCTCCTGCTAAAAACAACGCAAAAAGGTTCTTCCATTCGCTTATTTACACCACGCATACACTTTATACAGCTTTAGTTTATCTGATTTTTTTGTTTTTTCATTTTTCATTTTCTTTTAAAAAATCCATATATTAAAAGGATCAAACAAACTACATTGTTCTGGACTAAGAATGTTGTTGGTATCTCTTCCATAAAGAGAATCATTTTCTTATTGTATTTATAGATAGAGAAGTCTATCTATTCATAGACTTGAGGTCACGGGTTCAAGGTGTGGAAACAGTCTCTTGCAAAATGCAATGTATGGCTGTGTACTTTAGGCCTTTGTGGTCCGCTCCTTCCCCAAACCCCACATAGGTGGAAGCTTCGTGCACCAGAGCTGCCCTATTTATACATAGAGAAGTACACGCATAGACCTAATTGGCTACGCATGGAAAGATTATAATAGATTATTACAATATATAGTATATGCATTGGAACCATTGATTTATTTCTGCATTTATACGGACTAGCTTCCATAGCATGAGAAATCCCACAAGAAAATCTCCTTTAAAAAAAGAAAAAGAAAAGAAAGAAGTAATTTCAATCACTTAAGACAGTATGAAATTATTGTATTAAGGTTTCTTTTTATTTTGTAATGTTATCTAACATTATATTTGTTGTCTTAAATTCTATTAGAGAGTACCTGGGATCCTTATTAGGATCTCTAAGAGTGACAAGTGAATCCTTATTATGAAGATGAAAAAAAACAAGAAACATAAACATACATATTTATGTTGTTTTCTCTGAATTTGGATAAGGCTCACACCAATTTCACTATTTCTGTGGCTAGAAAATAGATGCCACAAAGTACATAATATTTCTCTACCTCTACAGAACCCTAGGGTTGTGCAAATATATATATATATATATATATATATATATATATATCTTGGCAAAACAGGAAATCATCTACCAATATTATAAAATAGGAAACCATCTACCTTTTTTTTTCACTCCAATCCCAAGCCCGATGCAGAGGTGCACTGCCCCATGTACCTCAGTCAAGCTAACTTCATAGAATTGTTGTGAGCATGGAGCTTGATTGGCTTGAATATCTTGTGCTCTTATCAAATTATGTTGTGCTTATGGAGGTGGAATATATATGTATTTGCACTGCCTAGGGTTCTATAGAGGGTTGGAGAAAATCTTTTGTGCCTTGTGGGGGCTATTTTCTAACTACTGAGATAGTGAAATTGGTGTGAACACTTGGAAATACCTCAATTTAGAGGAAAACCAACTAAATCTATGTGTTTCTATTTCTATTTTTTTCATATCTTCATAATAGTCTTGGGAGTAGAAACCTTGGTATCAATATTATTGATTCCCTACACCTGAAAATATGCCATGCCAATGAACTAGAGATATTTTTGCCATATATGTTTTGTAGGTTTTTCCTGCATGATTGACTTTTATATATAATAAAGTTTGGGATTGGAAAAGCTTATTATGGATTCATTTTTGGGTTTTTACCCTCTCAATCTTCTCATAGCGAAGAAAAATGATGTCGGAAACTACTCATGTATTCTCTTAGATCTATGCATCCCTAATGAGATAAAGGGTGCCAGACAGGAGAGTCACCTCTTTTTGCTTAACTACTAAGCTACTAGGCTTTTTGACTTATTTGTTTGGTCCTTAGGTCCTAATTTCATGTTTTTTATTTTATTTTATTTTTTATTGGCAAGTGGGGTTTTTATAGATAACCCTAGAGCACAAACAACTTGAAGTTGTGGCATACAATAGGAAAGCCCCTTCTTGCACCACTCAAATAGAGGGCCAAGACCTACTTTCAAGTTTATCATAACAACATCAGCTTTTTCCCCTTTTTTATTAAATGCAAATTACTCTCCCAAACCTAAATCTAAAGGGGAAAGGCGCAAATCGAACCTTCCGCGAAGCATATTCTAGGGAAGATGTCGAGTCATCTAGAATGAATTGTACTAGACATTTGTTGGCAAAAATATCAGCTATTTACCAGCCAACAACCTCCTTCCCATTTATCACACCATTATATTTGACAAAAGGCAGACACACGTAAGAGAGGTTGAATAATAGTGGCCCAGAATAGAAATGTGAAGAGAGAAAAGTGGGCTTTGAAGTTAGAAAATAGAGATGGAAAAGGTTCCTCTCTCTTTGAAATAATGCCTCCTAATTAAACTAAACCAAGCTGCTTTCCCAGTTGGGATGTGTTTAAACTACTGTTTTTTGTCCATTCAAGGATTTCTATACTTTGGTCCTTAGTGACCCAACCATAAAAGAGGAAAGAGGAGATCTTAAATTTCCAAATGAGGAGAGAGAGAAAGAGAGAGAGGATAATGCCTCATGGGCTATGGTCTAGGTTGTTGTATAATTTTAGCCTATATTTTAAGTAGGAAAACATGAGTTGGTAAAAAGTACAAGTGCGACCGACTCTTTTGGATAATCCCAACCATCTGTCTAGTAAAATGTGACACAGATGAGTCATGCATCGAAATCCAGAAATTTATCCAGCCTTTGATTTATGACTTAACAAAACCCTAATTCATCTGCAAAAACCGTACAAATCAATGGTAAAGAATCATCCAGTGCTGATAATTTCTGTTCAGAATCATCCACCATAACATGCCCAACAAGATAAATGGTTTCAATCACTGTAAAAGTGGCCTCCTAAATATGCCACAAGCCCACTCACTCCAATTTATTGTGTCCCCACAGAATTCATAGCTTGAAATTGCAAGAAAATCGTCACAGGGCACCATCAACAAATGTGACACCATTATGGGTAGCTTATACTTCCAGACTCAAAAAAGAGCAGTTCGAGGAAGGTGTGGACCACAAGGGTCTACAGTACTCAATCTTACATCTTGCAAGAGGCTGTTTTCACGGGTTTAAATCCGTAAACTGAAGGTCACACAACGGAAGGAGACAATAAAAGCTTAAAGATAAAGGAAATACCTAAAAAATGGTCCTTCTCTTAGCTTGTTTGGTTGAAAGGCATTGTCAGTTCTCCTGGACCAATAAGATATTTACAACAAGTTCCAACTCTGGGGACTACCACCTACTTTTCTCCCTTGTAATGTTAAATGAGGGTGGAATTAAATAGGAAATTTTCACATTGGTTAACAACTAATCCGTTGGTGTTTTATGATCAGATTGGAAGACTCCATTTTTACCCTCTGTGTTTACTATAAATAACACAGAGCCAAAAAGTCATCACTGGTTTATGTCCTAATCAAGTCACGGGGTCATAATAATCCAGACCTTAATTTAACAAGTTGAAATTGATATCTTCCCACCTTTTGAAACCTCATTGATCTACTCCGTTCATCTAGTCAAATCATCACCTTGATCTGATTGTCAGGATGCTTCATTTTGACAAGGATGTGATAATCACTCATAAACAAAGCCGTTTGTGTTTTAATCAAACTTTTACAGACTAAAACAAGTAGGGCCCCAATGGGATGGTGATTCATACCCGTTCTTCAATTACACCAACTAGATGATGTTAACCCTACAAATTTTTAACGATTTTTAGTGATGTTTTATTGTATTTTTTTATATTTCATTGCCAACAATCGAATTATTATTTTTTTGCCTTAATATAGAAAATATATTGAAAAGAATAACAGCTAGTTGCGAAAACACGTTAAGCATAATCAAATGAAGATAATTACTCACTACTTAACAATTAAATTAAAGCATGATAACCTTCATTTGGATCGTTAGATTATTGATACGATCACACCGTAGATCAGCTCTGACTCTCGTGTCCTTAATTAGGTAATCAAATGAACACGGGTTCTGAATCAATTATCTATAAAGTTAAGGCTCAATAAGCTTCAATCCCGACCGTCCGATAGTAGATCCGATCTGCTACAGTTCATCTCACTTAAATACTCCATTGCTACAGTAAGATTCGTGGGTTGAAGGGCATTTCCGTGGATAACCCGAAAATGAAGGGTGCCTTATTAAGTTCAGGAAAGCGAAAACCGTCCCTTTCCTTTCCCCAATCTCGGGGACAAAAAGCAAGAAAATGGTTGGGGCAGGTGACATCACCGATCTCCCCCGAGATCCAAGTAGCTTTCCGACCGTCCACGTGTCACAATCGCCCTTCTATATATAGAAACCCCCAAGTTAGGCTCGCTTTTATCTACATCCCATTGGTCCAGTGGCGATGTTCTCGAACCTCCACCCACCTTTCCACAACCAAGACGGCCATCTCCTGCACCCGAGACTCCTCCACGTGTCCCCACTTTCCTTTCAAACATCGGGACACCATACGCCCTCCGATTGGCTGCGCAGGACCCACCTCTCCTTCGAGACGGCCACGTGGGACCCAGTTAGAACGTGGACAGGTGTCGCGGCTGGCCAATGAGATCGCCGCGCTGTACGGCATCCCAACGTGACACGTACCGAGAAGCCCACGTGTCTATCCTACTGTTCTTATAAATATCGGAACGTGGAAGGGGAATTTGTGGGATGAGAGAAAATGGACGGGAGAGGAGGAGGATGCTGCATTGCCAGGTACGCCGCAGGGGCTTACGTGGCTTCGAAAGCCGACCGGATTATGCTCAGATTCCGTCCGATTGCACCCAAGCCGGCTATGGGTGAGTCGGTTTCCGGCAACGCTCCCGATACCAGCGCGGACAGTTCTGCCATGGGAGCTTCCGGGAAAACAAAGCGGAGGTGCATGAGTAAAGGGAAGAGATGCAAGAAGAAAAGATCTCTCTCCGACGACAAAACCGACGTGGCTGTCGTTACGCTGCCGCTGTTGCCGGAGACCCCAGATCGGAAAGAATCACCGGCGATTGAGCCATCGCTGTCTCCTTCGGATCTAACGCTCCGTTACGCTCCGATCTGGTTCCGGGAGTACAAAAATATGCCCCCAGGAACGGACTCCGGTGTGCATGTCGTGGCGCCGCAGCCAGTACGCCCGGCGTGGTCGTGTGTGACGGTGGAGTGCGTGACCGACACGTGTATGGTTGAATGTGTGCTGGGGAGTACCGAGGAGGATGTTAGGAGAAGCTTGGATGCCGATACGTGTCCTGGGTTTGTATCGGACGGTTTGGATGGAGTGAGATGGACGAACAGTGCGTATCGGAAGATGGTGGGGCAGATGGAGGGAGAGATGGTGGCGTTGGTGATAAAAGAGAAGTTGCCCGAAAAATTACGGGCGTTTTCTTGTCGCGTAAGGTTGCAGTACACGTGTCAGAAGGAAAGAAACTCTCTGACGGTGCCTTGTGATGTGTGGAGGATTGGTGGTGGGGTCACTGCTTGGAGATTGGACGTTCAAGCTGCACTCAGTTTGGGAAGATGAGCAAGATTTGGAAGAGGAAAATTGAGGGGTAAAAAAAAAAGTGTAAATATTTTTTTATCCATGTTTAATAGTGATAATATGGTATTTTAAATCCTTTTTTTTTTTCTCTCTTTTATTGGGAGGAAAAAAGCTGTTAAAAAAAGTGGGATTGAGGGATTCTCTTTTCTTTTCTGTTTTTCATCTTATATTTTTGGTGAGAGTCCGGAAAGGGTAAGATGCTGCGTCAGAATAGTGTTTATTATCTAGTGGAATCCTAGGGAGTAGATACTCATGTTTCCTCTCAAAACCATGGAGATATGTCGAGATTTACACACTAATTTGGTATATAATTAACCTTCTCTATCAGATTATAGTGCTTGTTTTATTCTACAGATTGCAGATGAGTTCTTTGAGAAGGAGATTTGAGATCTTCTATGCTGTTCTTGTTCACATAGAATGATAGAAAGGCGTGTTGATATTGATATGGAGGAGTGTTATTGCATGTTATTCGGTTTTGCAGTTCTTATTAATATCTGCTCTTCTCGGCAGGGAATAATATATAGGAAGGGGTGTTGTCATTGATTCGGAAGAGTGTGGGAGTATTATTGCATGTTATTCCCAAACTGGGGATGATCCTTTCTTTGTTAGATTGCAGATGGGATGATTTGGAGGTGGGAAGATTTCATCCCTCTAACATCAGTAATAGAAAGGAGTGTTGGTATGAATTTTGATCGGTGTGAAAAACAGTGTTATTGCATGTTGTTCTGAAAATGAAAGAGATTTGCACTGAAACTGAATGATCTTGGACTTCGACAGATTGTAATGAGCTCCTGTCAGGGTTGGGGAGATTGCATTTCTTCAACATCAGTTCTCTACTACTGAGAACAGTAGGAAGGAGCGTTGGTTTGGATTGTTGGGGGCGTGCAAAACAGTTTTTTGCATGTTATTCTCAAATTTATAGAGATTTGACAGAAACCTTAGATTTTGCTGAAAACAAAGTTGGAAGTGATCTGTCCAACAAAGCTCATCCCATATGCTCTTGATCTCTAGGTTAAAGACTGTAAGAAACGGATACTCTCTAGTGCAATCCTGGGTCTTTTTCTGTCTGTCTTGGTGCAACTCTCAGAATTCAGAGATATGCAGATCTGTACAGTTTATGACACAGGCTCCATAGATATAATCTTTATAGTAAAACTTGCTTAGTTAAGATGATTCTGGCCATTCGATCAGATTATATGGCATGCTCTTGCAGACATTGCTATCACGTGGTTTGCACGGCCTAGCTATAGAAATCTGTCCCCAAGAAATAATATTCCGTCTGATGGGATTCCAGTTCTTGACACGATATGCTGCCATCTATCTGAAATTTGTTTTCTGTCTTGATCTATGTGATCCTTCCTGAAATGGACTTCTTCAAAGGTTCAGATTGCTTCCAGGTTATGTACGAGTTGGGACAGTGTTTTTTCTTTCTTTTTATTTTTGGTCTTTTTTTTCTAATAATTTCGAAAACATTGGATAAAGGATGTTGTTTTACAATGGCTGTTTTGGTGGGGACTTTTGATGAACCTTGTCCATTGGCTTGGAAGAAAGTCCAATCCAAGTAGTTAAAAAGAGTAAAGAAAGGGACTGTCTCCTCTCTCTCAGAAAATTTGGAAACTTGATATGAATCACTTTAATTTGAACTTTTTCATTGGCCGGTACAACTGCAATGGCCAAAGAGGAGCTGGAAGTAAAGAATGACTGCCTTTATTACTACAAAGGAAGGCATAAGGTGGTGTCCACAGAAAAACTGGGTTTTTACTTTCATCTCTGGTTCATTTGGGAGAGGGAGAGAGAATGGGTCTTGTCGCACAAAATGAGGTGGATATTTTTTTTTCCCTTCCAGTGAGAAAAAAAGGGAAAGTGGGTTGATCAAACAAGCGGTCGTAGATATCAGTTTTCCTTCCCAATTTGTTGTTTAGTACATACAGAGACGTGGTTGTTCTTCAATAAAATGACGGGCAACGATATCATCTCCATAGTCTGTTCACACTTTCTTTGTTTATACACAGACTTACAGAGAGAGAGAGAGAGAGAATCACTAAAATGACAGGCAGAGATTTCATCTCTATAGTCTGTCTATAGTTTCTTGTTTTGTACACAGACATACAACAGGAGAGAGAGAGAGAGAGAGAGAGAGAGAGAGAGAGAGAGAGAGAGAGAGAGAGAGTTGTGCTTCATCAACAGTAGTCGTCTCAACGATGATAAGCGATTGTAGAAAATCAGTACTTCTCCAACCAGTTTGCTGTTTTGCAGAAAGAGAAGTGGGTGTCTTCATCAAACGAAGAAGTATGAAAATGAGTTCCCCATTATCCAGTCCGTTTGTTGTTATGCAGAGAGAAAGAGAGAGATTGGAGTTGGATTTTGATTGGTGGGCTTTTATTTTCAGAAGCTTAGGTAGAACATGCAAGATGACAGGTGGTGCAATGAAATGAAGTTGCAGATATTGCATGTTCGGCGAACAGGGAAATGTCATTAAAATACTTTGACAATAAGGCTGGCAAGGTTTTCACGTTCTGTACGACCAAGATACCTTTCTTTGCTTCCATGTCATACCTCTATCCTCATGTCTATCTGTCTATCCATATTACGCAACCTCCACATCCAATAGTTCTCCATATTCTACGCACCTTGTCCCTCTTCTTCCTTCCATATGCTTCTATATATATATATATATATATATATATATATATATATATATATATATATATATAAACAAAAATGCCTGTTAGGCCTTTCCATGACACCAACTTTGTGGGCCTCCTCTAAGATGCCACCTGCATGGATGAGATCTTTCAGATTCATCTGATATCTTGAACAATCCGATCAAACCACCATTGAGTCACATTGATCGGATGATCTCTCTGATTCTTCAAACCCCGTTTAGGGTTCGTAAGAGGAACCATCAATGCCATTGAATTACATCGATCCAATGATATCCGATCCATCAAGTCTAGTTTAGGGTTATTAAAATGATCAATCAATATTTATTTTTAGGAGAGTCTTGGTCCAATGATAGAGTTGTAGTCGTGGGATCTTAAAATCACAGGTTTAAGACATAAAAATAGTCTCTTGCAAAATGCAAAGTAAGGGTACTTATTATTGACCCTTGTGGTCCATCCCTCTTTTTCAGACTCTACGTATGTGAGAGCTTCATGCGCATGGGCTGCCCTCTTAATCAGTCCTTCCTTCCACATAGGAACATGTATAATCTAGAAGGCCAAAGGTGTTGTTTTGGTATTGGATGTGCTAGAGAAGTTAAAAGGTAGCTACTGTGACAGGTAAAACGCTAGAAATATCTGCTGATGTAGGCGCATCGCCATAAGCTGGAGCATGAAAAATCTCTCACATTGGACATGTAAATCCTTTGAGTAAATGGATGCCTCCTATATCTTTTGTCTACGTTTAAAGTGTACAAATCGAACGGTTCAAACCATTAGATACCTTCAGATCCTACCCCACTCCCTCTGAGATCCGATGGTTGAATGGTAACAACAACATCAGTAGACAGGCAAGGTTCACTTGTTCCTTTAGGGCTGATGTTATTGCATCTCATTATTCCTTTTCAGTGGGATAAAGGTTGACGCTAAGCCCACAGCCTGGTGACACATGGCTCTGGCACTGCTTCATTAAACAAATGTCTTCTTGGAACAACGTTTTAAAAAGCGGACCAGCGAATGGACAAGGGAGATTGGTGATAGATTCGACCAGAACTAGTCAAATTGGACCACTCAACATTAGCTCCCACCATAAAGAGGAGAATAAAAGAATACATAAAATGGAATATGTTTGAGAAGAAATTTTAGGTGAATATGAATATTTTTAATGAAATAGAATACTTCTTGAAATAAATAATTAAATATTTTTGTAATTTTACTTGATTATAAGGCAATGCTAATCCAATAAGGCGTGCAAGTAGCATAATTAAGATGTATGATTAAGATCTAAACTATTCATCTGGTTGGCTTCACCTTATTTAGGCTTGTGTGAAAAATCACACAAATCTGATGAATGAGAGGAAACCAAGAGGGAGCCTTATTCTGCTACTATGGTTAAAAAAGTCTCAGAATATTATTCCTCTTATCGATTACGGCAGTTCCGTACACAAAGTTTCCACATATGCTAGGTTTAGGGAAGGGGAGGACGACAAGGGTCTATAATGCGCAGCCTTATTACTTTGCAATTTTATAAGAGGCTATTTTTACACAAAACTGCATCTTGGAATGTCGTTACATGTTTAGAAGTTAAAACTATAATCGTTATCATTCTTTAAGCAAGTAATATAGTTGTAAAATTCAGACTGTAATTATTAGAACTACTTAATAAATTGTTAGGATTTTGGGACAATTTCATGTTCCCTTGCTTTTTCAGACATTTCATGCAAATTATTAGCGTTACTTAATGCGTTCTCCATTACTTTTTTCCCTTCGGTTTTGAGGAGTTCATTAGTTTTTGCAATCTAGTCGATAGTCATGAATAATATTTTTACTTCTAACTTTGAGAAAAAATAAAATAAAAATTGTTCTTGTGTTAAGAGGAGTTTTTTAAGCTTACTTGCAATCCTCTCGATCAATATCAATAGATTTTTCCTACTTTGCCCTTGGTAGTTTATTCAAGCTGATGGGTTATGTTGGACTTGGGTTATTCTCATTTGCCAAGTTCACGAGTCAGGTTAATTGTATTACTGTGGACTTAGATTTATTAATCATTCAGTCATTAAAGAAGGTTGACAGTCAAAAGCCATCTAGCGCAGTTGGTGGTAAATAAGAGGCGCCTCTCCATATATACATTAGGCTGTGGGTACAAGGTAGGCAGCCATCCCAATAAGGGTGCAACGTCCGTCCTAATAATGGGTGTAACATACGTATGTGTGTGTATGAGTATAGTAAGGGTGGGTGAGTGTATGAGTGTAGAAAATACTGTAACAAAATAAAGGACAAGGTTGACATTCCCAGCACGATTAAATTACTAAAGTAATAATATGATAATCCTAAAATTAGGGAATATCAAAAGAGAATAACATCCAATCCCCCATATTTGATAGTAGTACTCAATTCTTTAGTTTAAAACAAAATAATTAGCTAGTGGTGGCTGTTATACTTCTCAAGAGAACCATCTTTGTCTAATAGAAAAGTTTCAGTTATGGGAGTGGAGATACCAATTTGTTATCTTTACATATAAGACGGTGGCTCTTTAGAATTCATCCAGCATGCATATTCCAAACACCTTATGATCATGTTTATATTTTAGTTTTTTTTTTTTTTTTACTTAGAATTGTTTGAAGGGGAGCCTTGGTGCAACAGTAAAAATTGTCCTCGTGTGACTTTGAGGTTACCGGTTCAAGGCGAAGAAACACTCTCTTGTAAAAACACAAGGTAAGGCTGCCTACTATCTGCCCTTGTGGTCTGTCCCTTCCCCGGACCCTGCATAGGCGGGAGCTTCATGCACCGGAACTACCCCTTTTTTACTTGGAATCATTTACTTAAATCCACCATTATGAATAATCTATTTTAGAAATAGATAGTCACCTCTCTTTTTTATGGAATAATGGTTCTTTTCACTTCATTAAACACTTTCTTGATGTAACACCCCGGATTTTTAAGACATTTTTTTTATTATAATAATAATGGCATTTTGAATAAGAGCGTTTGGGATCCCATGAGAAAAGTTTTAATTATCATTTTACTAAAACAATTCTTAAAAACTCCGGTTGTTAGTTTTCCTTTCACAAAATGGCATAAATGTAAATTAAACATAAATAAAATAATCCGCGTATAAATTAACGTCAAATAAATTGGCGCCTTTATTTTAAATCAAATAAATGTCCAAAACACAATAATAATATGGCCCAGGGTCTATCCATCATAACATCCCATATAAATTTCCAAACATCTAAATCACATCCAAATATAAAGTATGCAGTCCATATATAAAATTCAAATGATAATCCTCTTTAATGACTCACATCACTGTCTAAAATTATAGGGAAAAGTAGTCTTCAGCAACTCTTATGGTTTATCAACAGCTTTTCCTTTCCTGGTGTCGCGCTCGAGATCTAAGGCATTACAAAACAAAACAATGCCTTAGCAAGCTATCGCTTGTGTAGGTACACAGACAATTAATGTAATAAATGAAAGAAATAATGCACAGCTCTGATGAAAAGTCTAACATTTATGAAAATAGTGATATCATAATGTCATGTTCAAATAAATGCCAATTTATTTCATATGCTAAAACATGCAATCACGGAGTTAAAACATGCCATGAATCAATAAAATGGAGCATACAACAAGAATAAGGGCACCATAAGTAATGGGTCCCACCATCGTACTAATATCACTGATTAGGAGTACTCATAGTCAATTTCTGAATGTCGTCACACCCAGGCATAACATCCATAACCATGCTCATCATACATGCATACATAACAAGAATATGGGCCATCATGCTGCAGTGGCAACCCTCCATGGGTATAAACCACCGCCGCTCTCCGTTGACACCATAACGGGAGACTTAGTGTCTGTCCCCATGGAAAGGCTCAGACTGGTAGTGTGGACTATCCATGTTACCAAACCCCTACCGAATGCCATCTACGAGTAGGTGTCTATCATATTACAAAATCATCACATCATAATCTCGGAAGGTGGGTGGCCGGCCCTATCCCTCCTAGCATCACGCCCACCGAGCGAGAGCACCCGTCATCAAATATAATGTGGCGACCCAGGTTTTTATAACACATTTTATAATACATTTTGTAAAGATAGGGCCCTTAGAGTAAAAAAATTTCGCAAACCAAAGCAGCGGAAATTCTTTTCTTTAGAATTTGTTTTGTAAAACCTAAGTCACCACTTCATACATAACATAAGTAGAATTTTGTATAAGATAAAATTCCATTGAAGGAATATACTTTTATTAAACTTCAGGATCCATCCAGTGGTTCACAGTACACAGCCCATTGTATCCTTACAATACTTGTCCAAATATACAATCCAAATTACAAAGTTCAAAATTCAATACATGTTCTAATACAATGTTTCAAGGGATATACCCTGTTTACTTATTCTTCAATTGTTCTTCAAATCTTGAGCTCCTAAGTCTCCTTCTCTGTATCTGAGATATTGTAAACATTCGAACATTTACAATATCTCAGCAAGCTATGCTTGGTAGGGGATAAGAATGTAAGTTATTGACAATATAATCTTAATATTCAAGTATCCCATAATTCGTTCTATCATAAACACATTCATTAATAAATATTAGTTATAAGGACATCTCATTTCCTTGTCATTTGTGTTCACCTTTATACGTACATATTGTATAAGGACAAATCCATTAAAAATGTAAAAATAATCAAGCATCATTTCTATACAAAGCTGATCAACTCTTTTTCATTATAAGAGATTTGTATTTCAGCCGCATTATACAGGGAATTTCCCTTCTTGGGAAAAATATTGGTAATATACGATTACCTGACATTTCATCATATCATCCCTTAAGGCATTTCACTATGCCAATTTCATATGCACCATAGTGCAAAATAATCAAGGACTACTATGCTTGCCCCGATCCATACAACGCGCTTGAGATAACTGTTCAATAATCCACTTATACCATTTTCAGTGGAAATTACAATATCCATGTCCATATGGGAGGACCATGGCTGTCACAGTGGTGGCCTTCCCATAATTGCCCCACCCGACTTTTAGCCTTTCTTAGGCTTGGTATTTAATATCATCAAGTTTCAGAGAGTGGGTGGCCAAACCCTCTTAACTCTCCTAGCATAGCATCCCCAGGCTTATGCCTGTTTAAAACAAAACCACAAGCCTCCAAGCTTGTATGTAAAATAATACTTATACATATCAGACTATCTCATGCGTTTATCTAGGACTGAATATTTTCTACTTTCCTATTCACTTAGGGTTGTTCTCAATTCTCAACTTGACCATTTAATACTTATTTTCCTCATCATTTGGTTGGATCATATTTCAATTTGAGGTATTTACTTTAATATATTGGTATTATACATGTCAATACTTCAAAACATAAGATCATGTATTAGACATGTATCTTCATGTAAAGGCATTCTTAATAATCCACCTACCTCAATAAGGTATTCTTACTCCTTGAAATCTGCCATAGTCTCGATCAACATATATCTGTCAAATCATATATATAATGTCATTTTTCTAATCAAGGGTACATACTACATGGTCTTTTGATCATCCTTATATAGGATGATCTGAATCTTTCTTCCTTGAATATCCTATATCCATGGGTTTAATATCATCTATACAAATACTATCTATATCATACATAACAATCTAATTTACATTGATGTTTCTTTTTCCTTATTGTTTTTGATCATACAAGACCTCATCTTGTTTGATCATCCTTATCTCACTTACTATTTTTATTAGGGTTAGCTAATTTGCTATCTTTTTATGTTCTTATTATTATTCAACCAGTTAGTGTCTTACTTAGTTGAAGATAATTTATTTCTTCCTATCACTAAACAACTCCTTATTTCAGGATGACTAGTACTTACCAGTTAAAGTCTGCTCAAAAAGTAGTTAATACAACCCTCATGTAAGGAGGCGTTTAAACCTTTCTTACGTCAATGGGAGGTGAGGGAAAAGCACTTGGCTCTTGTATACCCCCTATAACCACAATGTTCAGAGTCCACTGGAGTGGTACTAGCTCAACCTTTGACAAGGTTCCTATGAGCTCTTTACCTTAAGTCCCTTCTCTAATTGATTTTAATTAATTTCCATGGATATGCACAATGTCATCCATGGATGTTCATTATTTTCCTATTTTGGGCCAAGGAAATGATAAATCATTCCTTATATTGTCCTACTAACTATAGCCCTTACTAAGTCAAAATCATTCATTCATCTTAGTTGTCCATGAATTTCTATATTTCATTAGTTTACATTTTTGGTGATTTATGCTCCTTATATCTTAACAATTACTTAACAATTGAATTAAATTTGACAATAAGTAAATCATCAACTTGAAAGCATAAATCAAATATAAGTTTAACAACTATATACTAACATTTTTCCTATGAATATAACTTAAGCTAGTGAAATAAAACTAACATGATCCTAAGTTATGAAACACATCTTCTATCATAATGAAATCATGTTTAAATCCTAATTTACACTAACATGATCCTAAGATAATCAAATCTACTAACAAATTACTCATTTAGGGCATATCATACTAAAATTTAAAGATTACACTATCATGCTTTCTAACTTAGAACATAAATCACATTTACACTTCAATATCCAATAAAAGACAATTAAACTAATTTTATTAAGATTATTATACAACTTTAAATATGATCCAACCATTAGATCTTAGGTGTTTTCCTTTAGATTAAGGGTTTTAATTAACTTTAGGGCTTTTAATCCATTAAGATCCAAAAATCATATCCACTTGATTTTGTCACATTTCATCCATGATCTAACTGGATTCCATCATAATATCATCCCTTTAATCCATCCCAAGGATCTGATCATACTTGATCTCATTGATCAAGTGGGTCCCTTTGTATTTTTTTTATTTTTATTTTAGGGTTTTTCTACCATAAAGGGTAGATCCCCTATTTTATCCAAGATCTATCCAAATTAACCATAGATATTACTTTATTATATTATTATATCATCACTAAAATAAATTTCCAAGATCTGATCACCTCAGATCTTGAAGATCTTAGAAATTGGACACTTATTTCCAAAATATAGAAAAATACAGAAATAAATTTTAGAAATTTTATGACTTCATTAGAAACTAGACATTACAAGATTTCTATAGCTTCTTTCTGATCTCAATTTGGAGTTCATATGACTCCACAATCTTAAATTGAAGTTTTCAGCCATTCCTAGGGTCTAGATTTGATCTAGGCCCACCAGAATTAATCTCTCTCAATTGAGGGTCCAAACCTTGTTAGATTTTCTTGAAAATTGTACCCTAGGGGTTTTTGACCCTCCTGGATTGATTGGAAAGCTCAGAATTTCAATCTGAGCTCTCTATCATCATAATTTGAAGGGGCTGGTATTTACTTTATTTTTACCATTTTTCGTTCAAATTAAATTACAGAAAAATAAAAATTACACTAAAATATAATAAATATTAATGGGAAGTAATTCCACCTACCTGATTGGAGAAAAACAATATAATTGATGCCCAATATGAGAGAATTACCAGTTGATGATAATATAGCTCGATTATCCACCTTTTTGTGATTTTCTGTTGTTGGAACCGTTGGATCTTGAAATTGATTTTGGGCTTTTGTATATACTGTAGTATAGGATGTTATGGACGGTGGAATTGATGAGATTCTTCCTGGAACGAAGTGCCTAATTGAATTTAGGTCTCTTGTTCCAATTAGAAAGAGGAGAGAGAAATAAGGAAAAGAGAGTTTGGGGAGGGATGAAGGGGAATTTGGGGCTGAAATTCTAGGGAAGGTTTGGAAATTTCGTGGTTAAGGTTGTGAAAATTTTTGGAAATTTTTGGGACATATTTATAGCCATATTTGAATTTTTTATCATTTCTTTTGATAAGATATTGTATTAAAAATTCGGGGTCATTACAATAAAACACGAAAATCATATGTATATGCTAAAACTCAAAAGCACTTATAGCTTGCAATTCCCAAGACATGCCCCTCATCCTGGGGTTAGCTTATAAAAGGATCAGCTAATAAGCCTCTATTCTCATTTCCATGTAAATCCATGCATTTTCTATATATATAATAAGAAATAAGTCTCTAATTAAGCATAACTAATTAACATCATGCTTGTAAAAGCATTTGAAATAAGTTTATTCAGTAAAAGATTTCAATTTGGAATAACCATCCTGTACTCAATGTCGCATGAAATCTACAGTAAATAATAATTGCAATTTAAAATACAATCACACATGATGCTATGTTTAAACATGGTTTAAAAATTAAGACAAAGCATTAGTTGTCGTCACCTACCTCAGTGTGAGACCACTAGCTTGCTAATAACTCCCTTTAACTGGTATATTTAAGTGCTCCTGTACATGTCACATCACTATTTTAATATTTTCTAAATAAAAAGTGTTCATTTATAATTTTTTAGGTTAAAACTAGGTCCGCATCTTCAATACGGTTACAACGCATCTTTCGGATCGTGATTTGGACTCCTCTAGCTCCCAAAAATCAATTTTAAGTGAAAATAGTTCATAAATTAATATTTATTAATTTATAGGGTGTTTGGTGGGTGCACTGGTTTACACCGGCTGCCTTGCTTTACACCGGGTTACACCGGCGCCCAGTGTACACTGGATTACACCGGCGGCCCCAGTTTACACCAGGTTACACCGGCACCCAGTTTACACTGGGTTACACAGGCAGCCCGATTTATACTGGCGACGAGGAAACCGGTGCCTGAGAAGACAACCGGCTTCTGGTCATCTCCGGTGACCCTACAGGTGTCCAAATCACTTGGTTTTTGAGCCATTTTGTTCAAAATTTTGTCTAGTTTCCATTTCTATCATCCTTTTGTATTGATTTCTCCAAAACTCATGTTTTTTAAACGATTGTTCCCAAGTTTCTAAAATCATCCCTAGGTACTAGTTTTTGCGTTTTCTAGATAAATTCACCATTGGATCACTCCCAAATTTAAAGGGTTTGCTCTTGAGTCTTTTGTGCACTAGTTGGATGATGCGATTTCCAAACGGACGAGGTTTGGTTCGTGAAATCATGCTTCAATAGTAGCGTGCACAAAGTTCCCAAAAAATCTAATTTTTTCCTAATTTTTAAATGGTTTTCTAATTATTTTCTCTATTTAATAAATACTAAAAAACAGAGTTTTAAGGCTTATCTTGCGCCTAGCCGTGGTTGCTCGTGTTGCCGGGGTTCCACTCGCCGGAAAACTCAAATCTTGCAGGGCTAAGGTTCTGATTTAAAAACTCAGAGAAACGCTCAAGGTGGAGCATTTTGACTCCTAAGGAAGAATATATATAGGGTTTAGAGTCCTAGGGGAAGTGAAACTCTTCCCCACACGTCTCTTTCCATGTTTCTCCAGTGATTTTGCCTGACTGGTAGAGACGTGTGGAAGACAGGGGTGCCATTATCAATTTGGACCCCTGTGTAACATGTCTCTGTCAAAAGACCAAAATGCCCTTACAACTTCGACGGCTCATAACTCCCTCGTTTGAGCTCCGTTTTTCGTGTTCTTGATGGCGTTGGACTTGTATCGACGAGCACTTTTTAATTCTTATATTTTCAGAAAAATTTTCCATCTATAAATATTTATTTTAATTTATTTAATGATTTCCCATTTTATACTAAAAATTAAGGATATTACATCCTTCCCTCCTTATAAAAAATTTCGTCCTCGAAATTTAGCTATATACCTCTATGTAAATAACTCTGGATGGATCTTTCGCATCTCCTCATCAGTCTCCTAGGTAGCCTCCTGTAGTGAATGATGCTATCAAAGGACTTTGACCAAGGCAATGGTCTTATTCCTTAACTCCTTGACTTTTGTATCCAAGATGCGCACTGGTCTCTCCTCAAACGTCATGTCAGACTGGAGCTCTCCTGGGATCTGCTCCAATACGTGTGAGGGATCTGGCACATATTTCTTCAGCATAGACACGTGAAAGACGTCATGTACATTTGCTAGCTATGGTGGTAAGGCTAGCTGGTATGCTACTGACCCAACTCGGCGTAAGATCTCGAAAGGTCCAATATACCTAGGACTAAGCTTCCCTTTATTTCCAAACCTCAACACCCCTTTCATAGGAGAAACTTTCAAGAATACATGCTCACCTTCAAAGAACTCTAAGTCTTTTCGCCTCTTGTCTGCATAACTTTTCTGTCGACTGTGAGCTATCAGTAACCTCTTCCAGATGAGTTGGACTTTCTCTGCACATTCTTCTACTAACTCAGACTTCACCACGCGTCTTTCTCTTACATCACTCCAATATAAGGGTGACCGACAAGATCTGCCATAAAGTGCCTCATATGGAGCCATGCCAATACTAGCCTGATGACTATTATTATAGGCAAATTCCACCAAAGGTAAATGATCTTCCCAGCTACCCTTCTAATCCATAATACAAGCTCGTAGCATATCCTCAATAGTCTGGATGGTCCTCTCGCTCTGTCTGTCTGTCTGTATGAGGATGGAATGCTGTGCTGAATTTCAGTCTTGACCCTAACGCCTCTTGCACGCTCTTCCAGTATTTTGAGGTAAATTGCGTATCTCGATCCGATATAATTGTCAAGGGAACGCCATGTAGACTGACGATCTCCTTAACATATAATTTCGCTAAGCTATCTACAATATGATTCTGTCTGTCGTGGCCGTTAGCGGTCCTCAGAAGACCCAGAACGAAGTCCATGGTAATATGGTCCCACTTCCACTCAGGAAGGTCTAGTGTCTGAAGTAGTCCTGATGGACGCTGATGATTAGCCTTGACCTACTGACAGGTCAAACATCGTGTAACACACTCACCAACATCCTTCTTCATACCATTCCACCAGAAATGCCTCTTGAGATCCTGATACATCTTCATACCCCCAGGATGAATTGTATAAGGGGACTGGTGTGCTTCTTGAAGTAACTCGTGCTTCAATTCGTCATCTGCTGGTACTACTAACCTTCCCTTAAATCTAACCCCTCCATCTAGTCCCCTTGAAAAATCTGCCTTATCTGTCAGATCCTGTGTTTCCTTGTCTTTGCCCTGTGCCTCTAAGATCCTGTCAAAGAACTTAGATCGAGTCGTCAAATTGGCAATCATTATACCCGACTTCCTACTTAGGGCATCTTCAACGACGTTAGCCTTCCTAGGATGGTACTGTATGGTGAAGTCAAAGTCCTTGAGATACTCCATCCATCTGCACTGCCTCATGTTTAAATCACTCTGAGTAAAGAAGTACTTGAGGCTCTTATGATCAGTGAACACCTCAAATCTCTCACCATGAAGATAATGTCTCCAGGACTTCAACGCAAATACCACCGCTGCTAATTCCAAATCATGTGTTGGGTAATTTACCTCATGTGTCTTCAGCTGTCTAGACAATAGGAAATTACCTTCCCATGTTGCATCAACACTGCTCCTAATCTCTTGCCAGAGACGTCACAATAAACTACATAACCGCTTGCACCTGATGGTAAGGTCAATACCGGAGTAGTAGTAAGTCTCCTCTTGAGCTCTTGGAAGCTCTCCTCGCAAGCCTCAGTCCATACAAATTGAGTGTCTTTCCTGGTCAGGGTGGTCAATGGTAACGCGATCTTAGAGAATCCCTCTATGAAGAGAGGATAATACCCTGCCAAACCGAGAAAACTGCGTATCTTAGTCACTGTCTTGGGCCTCTCCCAGTGTAGTACTGCCTCTACCTTTGTTGAATCCACAGCCACTCCATCTTTAGATATGACGTGGCCTAAGAAATGCACCTGGTCTAGCCAAAAATCACACTTACTGAACTTGGCATACAACTAATGTCGATAAAGTGTGTCCAATACCGTGTGGATATGCTCTCTATGTGCCTAATGACTAGGCGAATAAATCAAGATGTCATCCACGAATATAATCACAAACTTATCCAAATAAGCTCGAAAGACACGGTTCATTAGATCCATGAACACTGCAGGGGCGTTCGTCAATCCAAACAGCATCACCAGGAACTCATAATGACCATAACGACTCCTAAAGGCAGTCTTCAAGATATCCTCTTCTCTAACTCTTAGCTAATGATACCCTGACCTCAGATCTATCTTGGAGAACACTTGTGCCGATTGGAGCTGATCAAATAAATCATCTATGCGTGGCAAAGGGTATCGGTTCTTTATAGTAACACCATTCAACAACCGATAGTCAATGCATAGTCTCAGTGATCCATCCTTTTTCTTCACGAAAAGGATTGGTGCTCCCCATGGTGATCCACTTGGCCTGATGAAGCCCTTATCCAGTAACTCTTGCAATTGTACCTGAAGTTCTCTCAACTCTGTTGGAGCCATCTTGTATGGTGCCTTAGAGATAGGCGATGTACCCAGCACCAAGTCAATGATGAAGTCAATCTCCCTACTTGGCGGCAATCCTGGTAATTCCTTAAGAAATACATCAGCAAAAGCATGGACAACATCAATCTCGTCAAGGCGTAGCTGCTCTTTTTCCTCAACAGTCACATATGCGAGGAATGCGTTACACCCTAGTGCATAAAATCGTGCTGCCTTCATAGCAGAAATTATGCATGTACCTGCCTGATCTTTCCTATCCTGGAACACTTTTTGGTTGCTCAGGTATAAGAAAAATGACTCGCTTCTTTCGACAGTCTACCATAGCCCAATAGTTGGCTAACCAATCCATCCCAAGAATAACATCATAGTCTACCATGTCTAGTAAGATGAAGTCTGTGTCCATACTCACGCCTGATATCTCTACAAGTATATCTCTAAGATATTCTGTAGTCTCTACTGTCTCTCCCACAGGTGTCATAATATTTAATCCAAATGCTAGTTTATGCACACATACATCAAGGCAAGATGCAAAAATACATGATATAAAAGAATGTGTAGACCCTGTGTCAAAAAGAACATTGACATGTCTATCTGAGACTAGAAGAGTACCTTCTACGACCTAGTGTGATGCTTGCGCCTGTCCTGACGTGATGGCAAATACTCGTCCTTGGCTACGTGGCGCGTTAGCTGCCTCTACACCCATCTCGGTCTGCCTCTCTCTCTGCCCCTTAGGACGGTCCTTAATGAAATGGCCGACGTCTCTACAGTTGAAACACCTGTATGGCTGTCTCTGGTAAGGTGTATAGGGTTGTCTCTATAGTTGGGGTTGCCTCTGCTGCTGTGGTCGTTCAAATTTATTGCACCCTCGCCCAGGGTGCCAACCCTTGCACCTATCACATCTCTTCCTCTCAATGTCTCTCTTAAATTTGGCCTGTGGTGGATGACCTGATGCCCCATGTGTTTGCATAGCACCAAACGGCTGCTTGCCCTTAAAGGGCTGGAACGCACTCCCTCTATTCCTGAGAGAGTTCTTCTCATGCATGGACGTCATATCAGCAGCATCTCGCACAGAAGTGGGTCGCGAAGAAATCGCTCGATCTCTCAGCCAAGGAGTCAACCCATCCACAAATCTATCAGTTGCCTCTGTCTGAGGCCAGTGCATGAGGTGCAAATCTCCTCAGTCATGTAAATTGGTTCAGGTACTACTGAACCGTCATATCTCTCTGCTCCAGAGTGGCAAACTCCTTCATGGACTGCAATGCATGAGGTGGAAAATACTGAGTGTCGAAAGCCTGTTTAAAGGCTACCCATGTCATCATCTCGGTCGGATCTGGTTGGGTGAGTGTGAAAGTCTGCCACCAAAAGCCGACCTCACCTTTCAATAGGTAGGAGGCTACTCTAACTTGATCCTCTGCTGTGATCTTCATAGCATCGAATGTCCTCTCCGCCTCGAATAACCATCGCTCGGCCTCTTCCATGTTACCATCGCCATAAAAGGGTTTCACCATCTTTTGAAACCTCTCTAGTAATTTGTCAGTCTTCTTAGAGTCACTCATAGCCTCGCCCTCCGTGGCTCTAGGTACTGGTGGTTCCTGCACTGGTTGTGAGGACTGAACTGATGAAACCACGGGTGCCACTTGAGGTGGTGGAATAGGTTTAGGGTTTGCAGCGTCAACAGCTATCCTAACCTGCTGCTGGATAAGTGGTACGAGTCCTGACATTAATCGATTCAATAACTCGGCATCTCAGTCCCCTTTATCAAAGGACTCAGCAGGTGGAGCCACGGGTGTAGCACGGGTAGATCTTGTCCTTCTTCGAGGAGTCATTTGTCAAAAGTTTTAAATGTCACTAAGTGTAAGTTCCTCTCTTATAGTTTCTCTCTCTACAACTATTATGGATTGTTACTCACATATAAATGGACATTTACAAGGATTATGATGGACTAGAGTGGGCTCTGATACCAACTTTGTAACACCCCGGATTTTTAAGACATTTTTTTATAATAATAATGGCATTTTGAATAAGAGCGTTTGGGATCCCATGAGAAAAGTTTTAATTATCATTTTACTAAAGCAATTCTTAAAAACTCCGGGTGTTAGTTTTCCTTTCTCAAAATGGCATAAATATAAATTAAACATAAATAAAACAATCCGCGTATGAATTAACGTCAAATAAATCGACGCCTTTATTTTAAATCAAATAAATGTCCAAAACACAATAATAATATGGCCCAGGGTCTATCCATCATAACATCCCATATAAATGTCCAAACATCTAAATCACATCCAAATATAAAGTATGCAGTCCATATATAAAATTCAAATGATAATCCTCTCTAATGATTCACATCACTGTCTAAAACTATAGGGAAAAGTAGTCTTCAGCAGCTCTCACGGTTTATCAACAGCTTTTCATTTCCTGGTGTCGCGCTTGAGATCTAAGGCATTGTAAAACAAAGCAATGCCTTAGCAAGCTATCGCTTGTGTAGATACATAGACAATTAATGTAATAAATGAAAGAAATAATGAACAGCTATGATGAAAAGTCTAACATTTATGAAAATAGTGATATCATAATGCCATGTTCAAATAACTGCCAATTTATTCCATATGCTAAAACATGCAATCACAGAGTTAAAACATGCCATGAATCAATAAAATGGAGCATACAACAAGAATAAGGGCACCCTAAGGTAATGGGTCCCACCATCGTACTAATATCACTGATTAGGAGTACTCATAGTCAATTTCTAAATGTCGTCACACCCAGGCATAACATCCATAACCATGCTCATCATACATGCACACATAACAAGAATATGGACCATCATGCTGCAGTGGCAACCTTCCATGGGTATAAACCACCGCCGCTCTCCGTTGACACTATAACGGGAGACTTAGCATCTATCCCCATGGAAAGGCTCAGACCGGTTGTGGGGACTATCCATGTTACCAAACTCCTACCGAATGCCATCTACGGGCAGGTATCTATCATGTCACAAAATCATCACATCATAATCTCAGAAGGTGGGTGGCCGGCCCTATCCCTCCTAGCATGACGCCCACCGAGCGAGAGCACCCGTCATCAAATATAAAACACGAAAATCATATGTATATGCTAAAACTCAAGAGCACTTATAGCTTGCAATCCCCAAGACATGCCCCTCATCCTAGGGTTAGCCTATAAAAGGACCAGCTAATAAGCCTCTATTCTCATTTCCATATAAATCCATGCATTTTCTATATATATAATAAGAAATAAGTCTCTAATTAAGCATAACTAATTAACATCATGCTTATAAAAGCATTTGAAATAAGTTTATTCAGTAAAAGATTTCAATTTGGAATAACTATCCTGTACTCAATGTCACATGAAATCCACGGTAAATAATAATTACAATTTAAAACACAATCACACATGATGCTATGTTTAAACATGGTTTAAAAATTAAGACAAAGCATTAGTTGTCATCACCTACCTCAGTGTGAGACCACTAGCTTGCTAATAGCTCCCTTTAACTGGTATATTCAAGTGCACCTATATATGTCACATCACTATTTTAATATTTTTCTAAAGAAAAAGTGGTCATTTATAAGTTTTTAAGTTAAAACTAGGTCCGCGTCATCAATACGGTCACAACGCATCTTTCGGATAGTGATTTGGACTCCTCTAGCTCCCAAAAATCAATTTTAAGTGAAAATACTTCATAAATTAATATTTATTAATTTATAGGGTGTTTGGCGGGTGCACTGGTTTACACTGGCTGCCTTGCTTTATACCGGGTTACTCCGACGCCCAGTGTAGTTTCCATTTCTATCATCCTTTTGCATTGATTTCTCCAAAAACCATGTTTTTTAAACGATTTTTTCCAAGTTTCTAAAATCATCCCTAGGTACTGGTTTTTGTGTTTTCTGGATAAATCCACTGTTAGATCACTCCCAAATTTAAAGGGTTTGCTCTTGGGTCTTTTGTGCACTAGTTGGATGGTGCGATTTCCAAACGGACGAGGTTTGGTCCATGAAATCATGCTCCAACAGTAGCATGCACAAAGTTCCCAAAAAAATCCAATATTTTCCTAATTTTTAAATGGTTTTTCTAATTATTTTCTCTATTTAATAAATACTAAAAAACAGAATTTTAAGGCTTACCTTACGCCTAGCTGTGTTGCTCGTGTTGCTAGGGTTCCACTCGCTGGAAAACTCAAATCTTGCAGGGCTAAGGTTCTGAGTTAAAAACTCAGAGAAACGCACAAGGTGGAGCATTTTGGCTCCTGGGAAAGAATAGATATAGGGTTTAGAGTCCTAGGAGAAGGGAAACTCTTCCCCACAAGTCTCTTTTCACGTTTCTCCGGCGATTTTGCCGGAGTGGTAGAGACGTGTGGAAGACAAGGGTGCCATTATCAATTTGGACCCTTGTGTAACACGTCTCTGTCAAAAGACCAAAATGCCCTTACAACTTCGACAGCTCATAACTCCCTCGTTTGAGCTCCGTTTTTCGTGTTCTTGGTAGCGTTGGACTTGTATCGACAAGCACTTTCTAATTCTTATATTTTCAAGAAAATTTTCCATCTATAAATATTTATTTTAATTTATTTAATAATTTCCTATTTTATACTAAAAATTAAGGATATTACACTTGATTGCCTACTAATTACCTAAGCTAGTATTGTCAAGTTTGAGGGCCTGTGTTAGAGAGAAAAGAAGATATCATATTATTACTTGAGAAAGAATTAGAAAGGCAGGACAAAAATAGGAAGAGGTAAAGACTAGAACAAATTATATATATATATATATATATATAGAAAAGTTGTGGTTGTTAAAAAGAAAAAAGAATTAGAGAAAGTAGAAAAGGCATGCCATTCAAAAAGAAAAAGGTAAAAAAATACAAAAGCCTATTGTATTAATAAAAATATTTAGCATCCCATGTGTATTAAATTAAAAGGATTATCTAATAAAAAATCTCACTATTAAAAAAAAAAAGAAAAAGAAAGAAAGAAAAAAGAAGAAGCTATAGTTGTAAGACTATTAAGGAGGTTTTATTTTACCTAGAACTTTTTTTATGTAAATTATGTTAGAAAAAGCTAAAAAGAGAGCCATGGTTGCACTTCTTGTAACAATCACTTTTGGCTCCCAATGCTGCCAATTTGCCTTGATTGGACTATCCTTGTCCTTTGATTCATGAATCCTTGTTCAGGTTCACTAGAAAGTAACGACACCACTGATTCTTTTTTATGGATTATATCTTACACATTTGACATGGGACCAAGCCATGTGATATTCTTCTTTTTAACGGTGTGGATTAGTGTATGATTTTTCAATATGGGGCCAGACCCTTGAACGTGAAAATGACTTTCTACATTGTAGGTTTCATTTTTGTCGGAAATCTCTTTGAATGATGAAATGTATAAATAATGGTTTCTCCATGTGCCACGTTGCCTCCAATTTTATTACTTAAGGCCTGCAAATAAGGGCTTATAAGTTCAGACTCTTGCAAAAATATAAGGTAAGAATGCATAATATAGATTTTATTTTGCAAGATAAAACTGCATAATATAGGTTTTTATGATATATCTCTTTCTCAAACCCTAGTTATGCAGAAGCTTCTTGCACCATGCTGGCTTTGATGAGGTTTATTGGAAGGAAGGAAACTTACACAGGATCGAGGTGATCAAGAAAGCCTGATCATTAAGCGTAACGAGTCTACAAGCCCTTACTAATTAGGACCAGTATAACCCTAAAGACAAAATTGGGAACGGGACTAAACGAAACTCCTTTCAGAAAAAGAGCTTTTAAGAGAATGACCCTCTGCATCATATCTCGATCGTGTATTCTTTGGCCGATAGTGTATTCTCTGGCGTAGACATCGAAATAAGAATATGTAAGCTACCGTCCAAGCAAATACATTCACACTGAAGGGATAGCACGAGCTCAAACAAAAAAAAGGTGGAATATAATCAATATTGTATTGTCCCATTTCATGTAGCACTTCATAACCGAGAATTCTTAAAGTAGCATGTTTCCACACCCTTTTGTTTTCCTCGAATGGCCTTCTTAGACATCTTTTGAATGAGTGCCAGGCGTTGCTGAAGTTTTTCTTCTTCACATACACAAACCGGTCGTCCAAGGTGGAGGACCCAAGTTTGTCAACACCATTAATGTCTACTAAAATTACTGCAGTTTGTTTGATCAAAGAAGAAGACACCTTTTGGGGCCTACATCTAGACATGATTTGATCCGTTAATCTGGCACACTGACAGATTAATGTTTTCTTGCTTGAGGAAGAAGTGAATTTTGTAAGGCCCATGTGTGCCACGTTGGAATGATTTAATCTGTTAATCTAGAAGATGTAGAATGAGAAGCACATTCCTCCAATGCCGATTGGATATTAATTTTTAGACCCTTTGTCCAAAAAGCCTTGTTTAGAGTTCTGGTAGGAAACTTTGAATTGTTGGTTTTGATGAATTTATAGGCCGCCTCTGAAATATCCATTTCACATGGGACCAAAGTTATGCTGTTCAGCTGTTAATATGGTGCAAGTTTATTCGTATGGATCTTCAAAAAAAGTGTACTCCTTCCTTGATCAAGAAGGTGCCTTGCTTAGTCAAACTCAACTTAAAAAATATGCCTGCATGATCTCCATTTCTGAGATGATGGCCTCTCTTTATATATTTGAATCCTCTTGAAATTATCTAATTCTATGTACATTAACTGAAGCTAACTACCAACAAACGTCTAGTGCAGCTGGTGGTAGACAACTCACATTTCCTTTGGAATGTGCTTGGTGGCAAGTTAGAGTGACCGATGTCTCCTTTAGTGGGAAATTAGATTTAGGAGTGTGCATAAGTGAGAGTGGCGACTAATTTGCTTTGTAATTCTTCATTATACTTGTTAGACATATGAATATCGTTGGCCAATTTCCTATTAGCGCAAGCTTTTGGGTCAGCTAGTAATCCAACATGGTATTACAACTTTACCAATTGAAAGATCATGAGTTCAAGTCCCAAGACCTGTATATTGATTTCCAATGAAGGTAAATGACTATGCTTACATCACTATGCAAGAGCCCAAAAAAGAGCCTCTACATGAAGGGGCATGTTAGACATATTAGTATTAGTATTGTTGACCCACTTCCAATCAGCTTTTGAATAGCTAAAAAGGGGGGGAGGAGGAAGTGAAGCTACCTAAATTTCCTAAGTACAAGAGACTAGTTTTTTCTGCTTTTCATGCTTCTCTATCTTATGCCTATCTAATCATCATTAACCTCTAACAAACATAATTAATTAGCACCTTTAGAAAAATTAAATTTTTTTTTTACATTTTCTCTCACTCATTCACAACCCCTTTAAGCAAAGTGAGTTGCTTATCACCATCCCTTGATGATCTTCTTGAGTCATCAGAGGTTAAACAAAGTGATTTATTTCTTGCTTTACAAAATATTTAATTTGGAAAATTATGCTCTCTCTCTCTCTCTCTCTCTCTCTCTCTCTCTCTCTCTCTCTCTCTCTCTCTCTCTCTCTCTCTCTCTCTCTCTCTCTCTGTACTAAAGCCTTCTAATGTAGTGGCGCAAGAATTTTCACACCTGGGTGGTCAGGATTCAAGGCTACTATGTATCATATCCAGACATAATAACAGTACAAAATTAGTAATTAAAGTAATTTTAGTGGATAAAGCTTCTTACTGCCTTTAAGAAGATAATCACCCCTACAGTTTACATGCAGCTCGGCTGTTTGTGACCTTACCTCCGCCAATGAAGTCGGATCTAGAAGGCTATAAGCAACAGATTTACAAAGTCAACAGCAGATATACTCTCTTAAATCTACAATACATCTCCTGATGCAACGGAGAATGCCCATGCATCAAATCCGCAAGCGAGTGTTAAAAGCCAAGGCGTCATTTTCTGCCAACCACCTAGGCTAGAAGGAGGGTAGTCTTGGTGCAACTGTAGAGTTGTTGTCATGTAACCTTGAGGTCACGGGTTCAAGACGTAGAGACAGCCTCTTGCAAAATGAAAGTTAAGGCTGCATACTATTGACCCTTGTGGTCTGCCCATCCGAAACACTGCATAAGCGAGAGATTCGTGCACTGAAGCTGCCCTTGTTTTGACCTTGGCTAGAAGGCCTCTTGGAGGCATCCAATAAAAGTGCTATTGCTTACCTAATGAACATTCTGCTGAAGCTTTAAAAACTTAAGATTAGCAGCAGTACAATGCATTCCACAATTCTTTTCACTGAGAAATGATCACAGTGGACACTTTTCTCGTTGATCAAACCATCTAGTGGAAGGGTAGCTATCGATGAACTCTGCACCAAAATCGAAACTCATTTGATAATTCTAAGCCACCGATTTTTGTTCTATAAACAGACAGTTAGAAAACATAAAAGTAACCAATTTCTCTGGAAATCAGCTTCAATGGTGTAGAAACTTTATATGACTTATCATTCACGACATCTGCTGTTTAAATGTTTTGTAGGTTTGCCTGCTAAATTTTTGAACCGAAACTATGCTTATCAGAATTCAGGTTTTCTTATATTTCCTTACAAACAATTCCATCTGAGTTCTGGAATGCTAAGTAGACCCTACTATGAGGCACAGCTTCGCAACCATATTTTATGGAGCCCACTTTTGTATTTATTGTGGCCAACCCCTAATTGGGATAAGGTCTTGATGATGATGACTTTTGCGTTCATTGCTCTAAATTCAGTTTGATATAAAATTAAAAATCTTATAGCATGAATGATTCTAGCTTCTAAGAAATTAAATATGTTTTGTTTATAAAGTTTCTAAACTATCCGTTTATGAGGAAAAAACTTTATTAGATGCTAAAATCATCAAAATCACATGCTTTTCAATCTATAAGACTTTCAAATCTGATGCTATGAGATGAACAAGTCCCATTATTCAATAATAGGCTCTAGAAAATGAGGTCGTTACTGGTGCATCAGTTTAGCATTCTTAAAAGGGCAGTCCCAGGGCACGAAGCTCCCACCTATGCAGGGTCTAGGGAAGGGGCGGATCACAAGGGCCTAAAGTACACAGCCTTACCTTGCATTTGCAAGAGGCTATTTCCACGCCTTGAACTGATGACATCAAGGTCACACGACAACAACTTATATATGATCTATTCATTTTGATCTTACTGTTTCATTAAATTTTTCCTTCACAATTACGACTCTTATTTTGCTGTTTTGTATTTTTTAAATCGAATTGGATTAAGAAGAAAGAAGAGATCCATGAACGATCTACTACACCTTTCACCTAAAGAATTAGCCAAGGAGCTAATCGAGGCCTTGGATTAACAATGACTCGGGTGGGACGAGCATGGCTGTTCTAGATTTCTTTAGGCCACGACTGTTCTTTTAGCATGTTTATGGTTTGGGTATTTCTGCAATATTTCTGACCACTGAACTACCTGGTGTATTGGTGTATTTTTCTACCATTAGTGTCTTCAGGCCATGACTGTTCTTTTAGCGTGTTTATGGTTTGGGTATTTCTGCAATATTTCTGACCACTGAACTACCTGGCGTATTGGTGTATTTTTCTACCATTAGTGTCTTCAGGCCATGACTGTTCTTTTAGCGTGTTTATGGTTTGGGTATTTCTGCAATATTTCTGACCACTGAACTACCTGGTGTATTGGTGTATTTTTCTACCATTAGTGTCGAGCTCTCTTTTCTCCACAAAAAAATAAGGGGTATTGGAGCTATTTGTGGCTCTGAGTTTTCCATCCTGGTGGTCTCCTCGATCCCTTGTGGGTACATCTCTCTCTCTCTCTCTCTCTCTCTCTCTCTCTCTCTCTCTCTCTAACGCGTGTAATTTACCTTCTTCTGGGCATGCATCGTCCGCCATGAAACGTGCAAACATGATGATGACCAGAGAACGCTACGTGTCCAGCACGAGACAAGCCTTTTACTGGCTCAAAGTGCAGGTTTTCGGAACTATCACATAAAACAACCTGGCCATATCTCATTGACCCCTTGGAGATATTCCTCTTCACATCCATCCAACCCAAATCTTCCCACTTTTCGTGCAAGGATATGATGATGTTTGCCATCTTTGTTCATAAGCAGATTCACTTCAAACGTGTCTGGATTTGAATAAAAATGATTACTTAGGTAGGTTAATCAGTTTAATCTTAATTAATACATGGAATAGGTACGGAAGAGTATCTAACAGTAAGGTGGTGCACTGTGATTGTAGAGTTTAAGCAGACGGCTAAAAGTATATGTTAGTGGGGACCCAGTTTTGATGATGGAAATTTGAAACGATTATTTTATTGGAAGCCCTCTTAGACCAGCATGTGTCCCATTGAATTGGATCCATCAATATCACAGTCACAATCCCTGGAATCCTGGTTGGACTAGATAGATCTTAGTTAGAGAACATTCTTACGATCTCATCTTTGATATCTAAGTCCAAGTTGATCCAATTTGCACCACTCAAGATCCTACCATGCATATAACTTCCAAACCTGATCTTTCAAACTGTAGAGTTGTCGTCATGTAACTTTGAAGTCGTGGGTTGGAGGCATAGAAACAGCCTCGAATATAAACTTTTGAGGTCTGTCCTTTTTTCAGATTCTACATACGTAGAAGCTTTGTGCACTGATGAGAGAGACTCTTCTTGCACTACTGCATTAGAAGGCTTTGATGCTTACTGTACAGTGACCTAGTAGGTACCACAGGCAGGCCCTTCTCGTGCCACTGTGCTCCAAGGCATTTGCTCAACCGAACGTTCAATGATGTGTCTTAGGATAAGATTTTAATCAATGAAAAGATAACTATCAAAGAGAATTATTATATTCAATAACAACTGCTTAATCGACTTTAACTCTCTTCTTTGAAAAGAGATATAGAAGGTGCAAAGATTGGTATAGTCTAGGGTTAGGTTTTAAGGTAAAGAGAAGACATAATTAAACAAATGTATCTAGCCAGTTTATTGCGTACAACTCGGCATCTCTCCTAAACTACCTTTAGTCACAGGTTCTAATAGTCACTTTTTTCTTTAGTCACAGCTCCCTCTTATGTGGGGTTTGAGGAAGGGGCAGACTACAAGGGCCTATAGTAGGCAGTCTTACCTTACATTTTGTAAGAGGGTAATTTCATGCCTTGAAACCATGACCTCAAAGTCACCTGACGACAATTTTTACTGTTACACCAAGGCTCCCCTTCATACTTTTTGTTTGTACAAAGACCTCAAGGTCACTTTTTCCTTTAGTGAGGATTTAGATCTAAGAGTGTGTGAGAGTTAGAGTGTATAGATTGCTTTATAATCCTTCCCTAGTATATATATTTATGATCCACAGGCATATTCCCTCCTTTGATAACCCTAGTGATGCACTATAATCTTCTCCATCAATTGTTCTACTCTTTTATTGCTACGAGGTGTAAATTCAACCGCTCAAAAAGTTTAGAAAGAAATGTTAGATAAAATCTTAAGCAACAAAGGCTAGGATCATCCGATGTTTTGGGTGCCTGTTGTGTAAATTGTGTGCATTCTAGAGAGAGACTCCACTAAAAAGTTCTTTCCGAGAGAGATAGAGAGAGAGAGAGAGAGAGAGAGAGAGAAAGCTTTTCTTTTTCACTCTTTCCCTTCTTCTCTCTCTCAAGATATATGTAAAATAATTAACAGTATTAATTACTAAGAAGGTAATATTAACAATTAATTAAGTAGCAGTTAATTAATGCTATTAATAATTAACTAAAAGTAATACCTGATTTATCTTAGATAATGAGTTAGGTAATTTACATTTGTATTAATTATAAAATTTATCTTAGATAATTAATGTTTTAGTTAGATAAATTTATACTTATCTTACTTAGATAATTTGTCTAACTATTGTAATTTTAAAAAAGGGCAATCCGGTGCACAAAGTTCCCATGTATGCAGGGTCCGAGGAAGGACCAAGCCACAAAAGGTCAATAGTATACAACCTTACCTTGCATGTTTGCAAGAGGCTGTTTTCACTCCTAGAATCCTTGGCCATATGCCAACAACTCAACAGTTACACCAAGGCCCCCTTCAAATTAATATAATTTATTATCACTAATAAGTAAATAAATCAATTTAGTATAACAGATTTAGCTTGTCATTGAAATTGTTAATAACTAAATAAGTGTCAATAACTTTATTTTACTAGTTTACACCCTAATATAACAATTTTAACAAGATAATATGTACTTTGGACTCCTACACTTGCACTATCTCTTTGGATGGTTGTGCTCATTTCAGACCTCTACATGAGATTGCCTTACTCTGAAAATTACATAGATTGAAAGGTAAAATTGGGCCAACATATAGTGGATTGTCGATTTTCATTTGATAAATAGAGCCACAAATGAGGCATTAGTATAACTTCCTGTGGTATAGAGACAACAAAGTGACTTTGTTTAATCTTATGTGGACATTTTCAAAAGAAATATATGCATAGTCCCACATGCAAGGGCCCATATTGGTACATCAGGTACATAGTGAAATTTAGAGTTCTCATGTGACAAATATTGAAGGGGAGCCTTAATGCAACAGTAATGTTGCCGTCGTTTGACCTTGAGGTTATGGGTTCAAGGCTTAAAAACAGCCTCTTACAAAAATGCAAGATAAAACTATGTACCATAAATCTTGTGGTCCACCCCTTCCCCAAACCACATATAGGTGGAAGCTTCATGTAGTGGGGCTGCCCTTTTACGTGACAGATATCAGCCACTATCTAAAAATGGGCCTCACCTGTTTCTACCTTCAGCCCATGATCTGGTTATGAAGGAGGTTATGTGCACATGTTAGAATAATGGGCTACAAATACATGGAACCATAATCAATATATATTGGACTTCTTGGTATTAGACATAATAAAAAATAAAAAAATTTAGGAACTGGAGGCCCAAAAGACTACTGCACTTATTATTTTATTATTTATGAGATGCAACTTCTCAAAAATGCAGAACCACTACACCCAATTCAATACAATGTCATATCTCACGTCAGGTAAATTCTTAACCCTTCCTTCTCTTACTAAGACTACAGAATATTCTTGTAGATTATGGCCAATACCAGGTATATAAACAGTGATTCAAATTTAGAAGTTAATTGTACTTTGACAAGTTTATATATGGCAGAGTTTAATTTTTTGAGAGTTATAGTGAAAATTTTGATGCTTTTTAACTACCAAAACATTTAGATGAATGAGTCAGATCATCCAAAGACAAGCCCTTCCACAGAAAAAGTGGGGAGCTAAATATTTCTTCATGTGAGAACCTGCTTCTCCATCTTTAAGAAATTCTGCAAGCTCTGAGATCCCCCAATTAGTTTGACGACTAGGTTCTTGATCCTATTATGCAGAAAGAGTTATTCTCGCTAGTTGGTTATATTAGAGTTATGAAATCATGCATTCTTATGGTTCCCCATGAGGCTATAAGGAGAATAAGGGTAGGCAACAGCACAAGTAGGACCTACCTGTTTCATGATCCCTACCGTCTAATGCGCGACCATCTAACAGTTGTAAAGCTCTAATTTGTGGTGTTTCAACAGAGAACTTGAATGTAAGGAGTATGCCCATCAGCAAGCCTCCTCACATCGGTTTAAAAAAAGGCAGTCCAGTTCACGAAGCTCCCATGTATGCAAGGCTTGAGCAAGGGGTAGACCACAAAGGAATATAATACGCAGCCTTACCTTGTATTTTTGAAGAGACTGTTTCTATACGTAACCTCTAAGTCACAGGACTGCATATCTACAATTACACCAAGGCTCCCCTCCTCAAATCAATAGTAAAAATAAATAAATTGTTAAGATAATTGAATTAATGGGCTCTAACTTAGATTCCAGCTTGAAAACTGTTAGCATCTCTATATCATGAAATTCATTTCATTAACACATCCAAATAGTAAAACATTACCTGCAGCCTGGAAACGTTTTTAGTTTCTAATCTTTGTGGAGTCCTGATATTTAGATGCCATGATTAGCCTCCCCCAGGTAAATCATGGGAATCAGATGATTTCTTGACTATTGACTTTCTAATTTTCAAATATCAATGACCTTAATATATAATGACTAATGCTGGGATAAGGAGCAACAGTACCCCAACAATGGTGCAGCACCTCTACTTTTTCATTGTAGGCCCTACATACCATTGATCTAAGCCGATGGGCCCCACATACCATTGATCTAAGCCATTTACTGACACAACTAACTTTGAATATCTCATGGCTCAAAAATCATTCCAAAAGAAAGCAGCTATGTATGATCCTTGAAAAAGTGCAGGTACTTCACCATCATGAGGTGCTGTTGCGCGTTATACCAGTTTCGTTGGTTCAATCTGCTGAAAATCATGCCTAAAATCATGGAAAGCTATCGTCTTTCAGAAGACACTAGTTTATTGTCTAAGAATATCAGGACTCATACTTGGGATACTTTTGCTGCTAACCAAGCTGGCCACAAGAAAAAAGGCAGCCCCCGTACACAAAGCTCTCACGTATGTAGAGTTCGGAGAAGGGGTATACCACAGGGATCTATAGTACACAGCCTTACCTTGCATTTTGCAAGAGGCTATTTCCACGCCCTGAACCCATGACTTCAAGGTCACACGACAATATGAACCCATAACCTCAAGGTCAGACATCGAAAATTCTACTGTTGCTGCTAACCAAGCTGGCAGCAAGAGAATTCAGTAAAACTTCTTCTGTTACTTCATGCTGAAGCCGAGTGCTCGTGTTACATGAAACCACTCTAAATACTCACTGGAAAACAGTAGACTATTAACTGGTGACATAACTATTCCTTTTTAGGTAACAAAGGTTCATTTTATTACAGGGAGAAATACAAATCAAAGAAAAATGTTTAATGCATGCAAAAATAACTAATCAATCAGATGGACTCCCTCCATGCTTTGAATTGGTGCATTAATATGGATGGAGATCAAAAAATGACCAAAGTGGCAAATCTCCTCCACCATTAGCACATTTAGCAGGTGATAGACAACTGTCTGATCACTAACAGTCGGTAAAATACTTAGCTGTGTGTAACTATGCATAAATAATTTCATATCCAGCAGCACATTGGTGCTAAAATAGACCCGCAGTCTTGTTAGAAGTTCTTCTGAAAATCATCAGCAAAAAAAAAAAAAATTACAGTTTCCTTTTCTGAAGAAAAACTTGTGTACATTTTACAAGTCCTGTGAGAAAAGACTGATTATTCAACATCAAATTGGAACATAATTGGCCAACCCCTAATTGGTATAAGGTCTTGATGATGATGGAAATTGGAACATAAGGAAAACTTATAACTCGATATTTGATAGAAGTGCAATCATCCAAATCGACCCTGTTCTATAACCAGAGCTGAGAGAGGGGTTTTCCTTTATGACAGGTGGTAGCAGTCTCCAATGCAAGCTCTCTTAGTTGGTTCTCTACGTCCTCCATGGGAAGGGAAGCATCAACAACCTGCTTAGAGAAAATTGATAAAAGACATCATTGTTCATTGAATTATGTGCCACAAGTTAAATCGAGATACCCACCAAACAGAGATTGTGGAGCCAAGAAGAAAATAGAGGGGTGGGATGGCAAGCCGAGTCAGTGGATGCTCCTAAAGGGTCAGGTCTGAGTTTCACTTCTTGTTTTTGACGATCAATTATAGTAGTGCACATCAAACTCACAAGGGTGACAGGGTCACACTTTTGAGTCTTTCAGAAATATGGTAAAGAAAATGCCCGCCCAGAAATCTATTTCTTTCAGTCACGAGGAAAGAATTACAAAAGGAGACAGTGGAGTATGGATGGACACATGTCTTGATCAGCAATAAAGATATGAGAATTACCTTCCAAGTATCATCGCGGAGAATCTGATAATGCTGCGCAACTTTCTTTTGGAATTCAAGCTGCTCATATCTCTCACCTCCATAGCCTCCTCTTTCTGCTGCTTTCTGATTATCAATTCTAGAAAAACCAGTTTTAGAAAGATGGATACAATTTATTGGAAGAAGCAGTCTACCAGTCAAGCTGAAACACTTGTCTGAATAAGGGACTGTTTACAGCAGACTTCATAAAAAGAACTAGGATATTGAAAACAAACCCCTTTTGAGATAATACACTAAATTTGTTGCCCATGGCAGGACTACAAAAGGAAAAATAGCATGTAAAAAAGCAGGATTTTTCAAGAAAGGTAGCCATTATCAGCAACAAATATGGCAGTGAAAAAGTAATATGGGTGCAACATTTCATTCTTCAACATAAAACAACAAACGTATAGAATTTTGCCATAATTCTTAGATCATTGTTTCGAAAGCAAGGTGTTTTGGTAAGTCTAGATAACCAGGGCTGCTCTGCATCTCATACCTCCGGTGTTATGTCAAGGTATAAAACTATATCTGGAGCGAGCAACCCCATCTCTGGTGCCTGCAAAAGAGAGAGCATTTGTTTGTATTACATTGCCCTAAAGAAGCTTCAGCTTGTGACTCCCATTACCTTGCACCATTGGAATTCAAGTCCTTTTGCAGATGAGAAAGCCACACCAGAGTAAGAATAACGGTCAACTACAAGGGTGGTTCCACTCCTCAACTTAGTCTCCATCAACGACCTACAAACATATCTGAATGGTAAGTGCTTTCTCATGATCGTCTTTGTGCATGCCAGTCTGTGCGCAGGGTGTGTGTAGCCTAGGAGTTGCTGCATAGGCTTGTACAGAGTATTATGTGTGTAATGTATTGTGTGGAGATGCAGATAATGTTTTGCATATATAAGCAAATTTCTCATGCATAAAGGAAGAAGAGGGCAGACTACCAATTTGGGAAAATAATTATTTCAGAGCTCTATTGATTGCACCACTTTAAGACAAGATGAAATGGACATTCATTACGTTACATCATTAGAAAAAGAAAACTTATTCCAAAAGCTGCTTTGACTTCAACAGAAGCTGCTAGTAGTTTTGATGAATTAAACTTTTAGAGGTACGTACAGAACCTCTTTTGATGACGAGATGTGTCCCCAGTGCTAGTAACACACAAGAAAACTTCATACTAGATTCTTGCAGTTATCTCTTCATATTATCTTGATTCTCTCCTCTGTCAATGTAATATGTATGTCTACAAGGAAGCCTAAGACTGCCTCACTATTGTAATATACAACAGAAATTAGGACCCTCACTGAATTTTCATCTTTGCATTAGAATGTTGATGATCACGTCACTCATTTAGAAACTCAAGCAAGTCCGTGATACTTCTAAGGTCTCAATTGTTGCCTTGATAAAGCACTTAAAAATCATCCTTTCCATGTTCATAACCCAATTCAATGCACGCCTCAACTAGCTTATGATGCAACAATTATGACAAGGATTATATTCTAGGCCTTCTAAAAGACACATGTCCTCATCCTATTCCAAAAGCTCATAGCAATCAACACGCCAACTTAACTACTAGATTCTTGCAGTCTGCATGTAGAGATACCAAAGGGTCATGATGCAAACCTCTGACCTCACCCTTCTATCAGTTATGTCGTTTGGTTCTAGCTAAATCTTAGGCATAAACTGGCTCAGCTACCCAAATGGCAGCCCTGAGGAGATTGCAAACCCTCGCAACCCCAAAAAGCACTTAACTACCTCTAAAATCATATATTTGAAATAATTTGTTAGATTTTCTAAGGGACAAAAAGAACCCAATATTACAAGTTTTCTAATTCCAGGGCTGCTCAAGAAAATTTTAAAAAAACAAAGAAGAAAAAATGGAAACCAAATGCCCAACCAACAAGGGGACAGATAAAAAATAGCTCACTAAAAGAAATAATTCACAAGTCCAAGTTTGTTGGTCCAAGCAAAAGTCCTTGGAATCTGAAACCACTAACAAAGAATGTGACTTTCTTACTGAAATAAGAAACCACAAACACTAAGTTTTCTATTTGATCAACCCTTATGAGTATTTTGCCTAAAATGAATAAAAGTGTTAAGTGTTCAATTTCAACCAAAATACCCTTAATCTAGCATCTAATTAGATCATCTAAGCAATCAATTTTGAGATTTTACATAACATTTTGCATTTTAGCTTTAATTGGTCATCCAACTATTGAATTGCAAAATTTAACGGTCAAATGATCATCAAAGCTAATCAGAGGTGTAATGAACGGTTTAGATGATTCTAATTTGGTCCTATGTGTTGCAGATCAATCAAAACAAAATTGGATGATCCAGATCAACTTGAATGGATTAGATCATGAATGAGGAAACTTCCTAAAAAAAGAGTAAATTGAAGATAAGAAGGAAACAAAGATGGATAAGAAGGAAGAAGAGGAGTTTGAATCAAAATCAAACTCCTCTAGAAGATCTATAAAAAGGGGAAAAAATTAGAGAAAAGGAGGTTAGAAGCTGAAGGTTAGGCATAGAAAGGGTTGATCTCTCCTTCTTCTCTCTCTCTTGGCTCCCTCTGTTTTCCTCACCATCGCACCCCTCTTCTTTCTCTCTCCCCTCACCCTCATGTCTTCGTTCTCTCCTTCTCTCTCTGATCTCTTCCTCCAACAACACAGACCAAGCAGGTCACCACCCCACTGGCCGTGCTCATTCTCCCCCCCCCCCCCCCCCCCCCCTCTCTCACCACCCGACACACACCGGGCAGAAATCCCATCACCGCCCGATGAATCCTTTTTCATTGCATTCGTTCACTCCCTCCATCTCTCTTCTCTTTCCCTCTCACCCTGTTCACCACACCCATCTCCCATATCTATCGTTTTTTCCTCTCTCGGATTCTCCCTCTCTGTTTCTCCTTCCCCACTTCCTCTCTTCTTCCCCCATCTCCAACTTCCCCCTCCGTTGTCTTCTTCACCAGCTTCCCACCTACAATATCTTCTCTTTCTCAGTCGAGCAGTGCATCTAGTTTTCGATTAATAAAATCTGAAATCTGAAAAAAAAATTCAGATTTGCCGTTTACAGAATAATTAGAATTCCATTCTCATCCCTTTTCCGATCCTATTCGAGTTTTGCCTTATCCCTATTCTGCCTATCTATGTTATATGTTATTCTCAAATTAATCCAGGAACTAGTTAATCCAGCCCCTGTTTTATTCAAGCTTAACTAAATCAACAGTCTATCTTGAATAAACATGATTTCTTTATTTCTCATCTGCTTCACACTAGATTTTCAATTAGTTTTTAGATCTTGTTCTTAAGACATCTCCTAGCTTATTCAACAATCTTGATCTTCAATTTGAAATCTAGAAATCAGATCTGAGCTGTCAAAACTCAAAATCTTTATTTATCCCAAATCATCTAAATTTTGGGGAATCTGCTCAATCCAGTCGTTAAATCTCTAATCATAAGTACTAGTGAGAGATTGATGAAGGCCGATCGAAGTTTTTTATATCAAATATGAAGAATTTTATCAAAGTTATGCTAGGAAAGTAGATTTTAATTGTTGTCTAATTAATTTTCTGTCTTTTTGTAATATTCAATAGTTAAATAGATTTTCATTTATAATTCATTGTTAGTTAATTTCTATAATTTCTTTTAATTTTTAGAAAATTAAATTTTATTCAAACTCTATCTTTTTAAGTCGAATCCCCATGAGATCGACAGGTACTTGCATCAACTATACTACAATAGCACGTGCACTTGGGTAAAAAAATCAACAAAAAGCAACCTCACTTAAACCTCTAGTTGAAGCATAACCAAAGTCCCTTCTAACTAAGCTCATGAAACACAAACTTCTAGATCTAAATAAAGCTTTACCTAATAAGATTCTAAACAACCCCTTAAAAATGGGATGGATTGTCTACCCAGGAACATCAAGATGAATCACTTCCTTTGTGAATAAAACATTAAAAAGTCTTCTTCTTCTTTTTTTAGGAATCTATTCAAAAGCTTTGTTTTTTTCCCTTCTCTCTTTTCTTTTTCTCCCCTCTTGAATCGTGTACGGACTTGAACCCATGATCTCTTGGTTCCACTTGAAGCCTCAAAAGCTTTATTTATTCTTTGCATAAATTACTGAAACTCTATAACCTACAAATTAATGATGTTACTCCTACATCATTAGCATCGCCACCATCTAAATTGGGTTATTAGATTTTTTGCATATCCAGGTTTTATTAATTTGTAGTAATATTCATCAAAATTCAACTCCCTATGAATTTCACAAGTATAGGCCTTCTCTTTCACATAATCATCTTTGTCATGATCACGAACAGCTTCCAAAGGATCATATACTCTTACTTGTGCCAATTGTTGCACAAGTGTAAACTATTGTGCACAGCTTAATCCATCTAACTCGTCAAAATATCTTCGTGTTTGCCTGGGGAAAGTGATCTAAGAAAAGGTCCTCCGGTGCACGAAGCTCCCGCCCATGCAGGGTTTAGGAAAGAGGTGGACCACAACAATATGCAGCCTTTCCTTGCATTTTTGCAAGATGCTATTTCCATGCCTTGAACCTGTGACCTCAAGGTCACATGATGACAACTTTATCATTGCACCAAGGCTCCCTTTCAATTAATGATCTAAGAACATTGATTTTAATTTCCCTCCTTTTTTTCTTTTTGCTAAAAGCCAAGAATTACAAAGAAAACCACACACTCTCCTAAATATAATCCCCATCCAAAGAGGAAAGTGGTGACTTGAGCCTGGGACCAAGCATAATCCAAAGGAAATGCCTCATTTGTCTATGACCAGTTGTGCCGGACATTGTTGGCGATTTTTATTTTACTTGACCTCTACAAAATATAAGTCACTGAGAATTCTACAACACTTTTTCCATGTACAAGTCCTAAAAGCATATTACTTCAATACCAATCATGGTGCAGTAAACTAGAATAACAATCATGAATTTAGAACTTGAAGCTCAAACCTGAAAGATAATCAAGAATATAGTCTAATAAGAAGAGAGCAGTACATAGAGCTGACAGGAAAAAAGTACTAGGATAAACTTCAGTTATCATGATGTTAACCAGCCCAGGGACATGTTATAGAGATGACTTGTTTACATTTAGACACTGCAAACTTTGGTAACTTAAAAATGCCCTAGATACTTACAACTTTAAACAGACACCAAAAGACTTCTAATTTTAGCTAGATTTCAATCATATTTAATAGTAAAGGTTTCAGGAGGTGCACATATAATGCCCAAACTATCTTAGAGGGAAGAAAACAAAATCAACAAACATGAGACAGGGAAACCAACATCAACCCCAATATTGTCCAAATACAAAACCGAAACAAACCTTTTCTCCCAACGGTTGGCACTGAAAAGCAGATGGATTGTTCGATCGTCCAGCTGTGATTTGTTGCAGAGATAGGAAGATATCATCTCCCCGACACAGGTGCTTCTGTCTGGAAACCGCCATGATTCTACAGAGAAACCCTTCCCCGCCAAGTATGACACCAGTCTGCTGGACTGTGAGGTTTTTCCACAACGATCTAATCCTTCTAGAACAATCAGCGCACCACGTGAGCTGTTGCAGTTACCATTTTCCATTTGAATTTGCCTCAGAGAACTACTCCTCCGAGATAAATTCAGATGAAACTTCGTGGCCTTGGTTGTGCGTAATGCTACAAGATTTCTAGAAACAGAAAAACATTTGTTTAGGAATTGCTAGACTGCAGACGCATTTAGGAATTGCTAGACTGTAAGTTACTACCTTTGCAAAATACCAGGTCACCGAATGACTGGATGAGTCAACAACTCCATTGAGTAACAGGTATCTTATTAATGTAAACCCATTATGAAAATACATAAATGTGCTATAAGAGACAGAACTATAGCTGGGTGGAATTACAGGAAAAGATTGTTTCATAGCCTAGGCACTTGTGAGGCATTTAATAGAGAGAGAGACATACTTACGAGGCTTTTGCAATAATGAGAGAGCAGGCTTTTGGCATAATTCGTTCCTAATCACTGGCCAAAATATATGAAAAGAAGAAATAAGAATATCAAAATACATAATAAACAAAAGAAAAATTAACTCCCTATGCTAACATAGACAGAATCTTGGAGGATTCCTCCTGGAGATTCCTATTCTCAACGGCTATATATGACAAAGATAGAAGCGCTATCCTACAGCTTGCGATCATATAGGTTTCATCAGATCCAATATTCCTTTGTCTCCCCTTACATTTTTTACCAACAATGGCTCAGAAGTGATCTTTCTAATTTTGTCCCTCACATAGGTTTATAGGCCATTACTCAAGAAAGACAGCCAAGGATCCTGATACTACCCCTTGGACCTGGAACCTACAAGCTAATGCTCAGATTTGAATAGCCATATTAGTATTTTGGAGGTTTTTTAGTGAAAGTATTTAGTGTTCATTTGGGTCCAGTGTCCATCATCATTCTTTGCCTGAGTGGTATGCACGTCAATTGCAGAACCCATCTTTCCAATTATGAAGCATTATGGCTAAGCAATCCTATTCACACTGGACCCAACACCAATGTGGTTTGGCCAATTGTGGGTCAAGAAACATTGAATGGTAGCCTCTAGCTTATCTCTGGAATAATTAGTTCAATATAACAATTTAACAGCAACATAAGAAGCAAAAAGTAACCCACTGATTGGCCTCATTGCTGATAAATAAACCATTACCATGTTCCTCAGTATTTGTATCTTAGGACTGATTGGACTTGACCATAATGTATTCTCTAGAAAGCAACATTGTGAATAGGAAAACATGGTAAACTTTAGGAAAATTTTCAAACTAATAGCTTATAGTTTGGCCTCTTTTCCATACAATGGCCTGAATTTTTATTTTTTTTGTCTCCTAGAAGCACCCTAAGTTTTCATTCTGTTCCTCCGCAGTCGAGTAACTGATGAACTGCTCACATGCTTTTTCTAAGAGGCAGAATGGGGATTTGAATGAACGAATTTTTTACCTTTTGCTCTTCATCTCCCAAAAAAGGGTTTCAGGCGATCAAGGCCCAACTAATAGAAGGAACTTTTGAAAATGAGCATCTGCAATCGTAGCCATAAACATATCTGATCAACCATCTCCAAATGAAGAAGATGCTTGTGAGTATTCATAGTCCTTGAGTTTCCCTTAATCTTAAGCAAATGTTGTAAATTAACAACTCATTGTGAAAATTTCACCCAGTATGAAATCCAGACTGTGGTGTAATAGATTTTCTAACAATGAACATTACTTCAAATTTTTGTATTACTTTCTCTTCATGAAACTTGAGCAAAGACTAAACTCCGAAACCAACATCTGCAATCAAGATGGACAAATTATTTATCTTCGTGAAAATTGACCAAAGGACTAATCCCCAAAACCCAACATCTGCAATCAACATGGACAAATTATTCATACAAGGGCTGTTTGGCATGAGAATAGCTATTCCATGATTAGCTTAATGTATCTAAAGGATAACATTTTTATAGCACATGTTATCCATTGTTTGCAGAAATTGTAGGTATCTGAGAACATTTTTCCTCTATTTTGGGTGAGAACATATAAAGGGGCAGCCCCAGGGAACGGGTGGACCACAAGGGCTTATAGTATGCAGCCTTACCTTGTATTTTTGCAAGAGACTATTTCCACGCCTTGAACCCGTGACCTCAAGGTCACACGACGACAACTTTTACCGTTGCACCAAGGCTCCCCTTCGGGTGAGAGCATATAAACCTCAAACTATAAATACATCTCTTGCATTTTCAAAATTCAAAAGGTGAATTTTATTCATTGATATATTCTAAGTATTAACTAAATTACTAAGTAATATCTAAAAAATGTTATGATCTTAGATCTTTAATAATTTATCAATATCCTTCAAGATGATTACAATCTTCTATTAGCTTATAGGCAAAGATTGTTCAAAATTTACAATATGCAATTATTATAACATATATGCATGAGTATAAAGAACACATGTTTAAGAGCTATTCATGAGATGGGCCACCACCAGTAGGGTCCTATTAGCCCCATCATAAACAAATAATGTAGGTTCTTTTAACATAACAGTTGACAAAAACAAAAGAAAAAGGCTTATGCTTACTCATTTACCCAAAATTGAACTCATCCTAGAATAATGTTGATGTCAGTCCTTTGACATTGGAAACTTGAATCCCGAAATATATAGCCACTAAAGCAGAATAAATATATTGCCAAAGTGATTGAGCCTGCTTAGATCTCGATATTAGCTTCTACCTTTTTGCTCAACAAAATCTTAATTTTCCCAAATGAAGTATACTCTCTCTCTCTCTCTCATCAATCGATATTAGCTGCAACCTTTTTGATCTACAAAATCATAATTTTCCAAATGAAGTATACTCTCTCTCCCCTATTCACACTGGACCCAGCACCCAAGTGGTTTGGCCAATTGTGGGTCGAGAAACATTGAATGGTGGCCTCTAGCTTATCTGAGGTTTGCAAGCATCTGGAATAATTAGTTAAATATAACAATTCAATCAGAAACTTAAGAAGCAACATGTAACCCACTGATTGACCTCATTGCTGACAAATAAACCATTGCCATGTTCCTCGGTATCTGTGTCTTAGGACTGATTGAACTTCGCCATAATCTATTCTCTAGAGAGCAACATTGTGAATAGGAAAACATGGCAAATTTTAGGAAAATTTTCAAGCTAGTATGTTATAGTTTGGCCTCTTTTCCATACAAGGACCTATATTTTTATTTGTCTCATAGAAGTACCCTAAGTTTTCATTATGTTCCTCCCCAATTGAATAATTGACAGACCGCTCACGTGCTTTTTTCTAAGGGAAAAATGGGATTTTTAATGAAAGATTTTTTTACCTTTTCTCCTTCATCGTCCAAAAAAGGGTTTCAAGTAATCCAGGCCCAACTAATAGAAAGAACTTTTGAAAATGGGCCTCTACAATCATAGCCATAAACATATCCAATCAACCATCAAATGAAGAGATGCTTTGCGAGTATTCACTCCTTGAGTTTCCCTTAATCTTAAGCAAATGTTGTAGATTAACAATTCATCATCATCATCATCATCATCATCATCATTAAGACCTTATCCCAATTAGGGGTCGGTCACATGAATCTTATTCCTCCATTCCTCTCTATTAAGTACCATAGCTTCATTTAGTTCCAAAGTTTTTAAATCTTTCCTCACCACTTCTATCCACTTTCTTTTGGGCCTTTTGCCCTTTTAGAACCTTCTACTTGCATTGCCTCACTCCTAACTGGTGTCGTTTTCGATCTCCTTTGGACATGTCCAAACCATCTAAGTCTATAATCTCCCTCATCTTATTACCTGCTTGTGCTACCCCTAAATTTCTTCTAATATTTTCATTCCCAATTCTATCCTTTCTTGTCTTACCACTCATCCATCTCAACATCCTCATTTTTACAACGCTCATCCTATGAGCATGATGTTCCTTAACTGCCCAACACTAATCCATAGAGCACAGCCGGCCTTATAGCCATCCTATAGAATTTTCCTTTTAATTTGAGTGGCACCCACCGATCTCCATTTGTTCCAACACGCTTGGATTATCTATATAACCTCCCTTTCAATCTCTTCACTCTCATGAATCATTGACCCTAAGTACTGAAAGTAGTATTTTACGAGAACTTCTTGGTTATCAATCTTGACTGGTGTTCTACTCCTATTCCTCTCCTTGCTAAAATTGCATTCCATATATTCTGTCTTAGTTCGGCTGATTTTAAATCCTTTAGATTCTGATGCTTCTCTCTATAACTCTAGCTTTGTGTTTACACCCTCCCTTATCTCATCAAGTAAGACAGTATCATCTGCAAATAGCATGCACCGGGGAATCTCCTCATGCATATGTTTTGTTAATTCATCCATAACCAACATAAAAGGGTATGGCTCAATGCCGATCCTTGGTGCAATCCTACAATGACGAAAAATCAGCAGTCTCGCGACTAGTAGTCTTAACATTTATTACCGCTCCCTCATACATATCTTTAATTATGTCTATATACCCCTGCGAAATCCCTTTCTTGCCCAACACCCTCCATATTAACTCTCTAGAGAATCTATCATAAGCTTTCTATAAGTCGATAAAGTCCATGTGGAGGTCTTTCATCCTCTCCCTATATTTCTCTACTAATTGTCTTAGTGAGAAAATAGCTTCCATGGTAAACCTCCTATGCGTAAAACTAAACTGATTCTTCAATACACTTGTCTTATGCCGTAACCTCTTCTCAATCACTCTTTCAAAATGTTTCATAGTGTGGCTCATAAGTTTGATGCCTCGATAATTAGTACAGCTCTGTATGTCTCCTTTATTCTTATAAATTGGTACAATAGAACTTTTCCTCCACTCACCAAGCATTTTCTTTGATTTTATAACCTTGTTAAACAACTTGGTCAACCAAACTACCCCAATATCTCTCATATGCTTCCAAACCTCTATTGGTATACCATCAAGCCCCATGGCCTTTCTTGATTTCATCTTTTTCAAGGCCTCTTTCACTTCAGGTATTCTAATCTTACGTTCATATCTATAATATCCAATGTTATTTAGATTTATAATATTTTCAATCCCTATATTCTCAAAGCTATTGTCATTTAACAATTTTTGAAAGTACGTTTCCCACCTCTATTTGATCTCATCATACCCTTTGATCATCACTTCTAATGCACCTATCTCATTCCTTTCTCCAATACTATACCCTCCATGAACCTTATCATATCCTTCATTTTCTTTTTCTACATGGCCATTTAAGCCTGCTCTTATAAATATCCCCTTTGTGTTGGGAATTTCTTGCATTACTCCTTCCATATCTTTCTAGAATTGTCTCTTAATTCTATTTTCTAACCAACTTATGGAGCCCATACACTTATAACATTTATGATCTTCTCTCCTATAATAAGTTTTATTAGTAGAATCTATGGTTCTTCTATTGTCTACCACTTTATCCTTTAATATTTTATCCACCACTATCCTTACATCATTTATATTACTATCCTTAACTTATCAGAGCTTAAACCCATCAAGTTCTCTAGTTTTAACACCTTTCTACTTGATTTCTTGGACACAAGCTATGTTGACTTGCCTACGTTTTGTCTATCTACTAACTCCATACTCTTACTTGTCAATGTGCCTATATTTCATGTGATGATATGAAGCTTATTTTCCTAAGCTATTCTCTTTACCTACGCACATCTAGAATAACACAAGAACCCCTACCTACTTTCCACTGCATCCGGGATCCGATGCAGAGCGTCACTTACGGGAAAATGCCCTAGCATCCCTTGCCCATTTCCCATTACATCTGGGATCCTATGCAATGCATCCTTAATAGGGAATGTCCTAATAGCCCTTGCCCATTTCCCACTGTATCCAGGCTCCAACATAGCATGTCGCTTATGAGGAATGCCCTAACCTAAGAAAATACGTTAAGTCTTTAGATTCATACTAAGGATTTGCCAAAAGGTGTTGCACCATCAGCAACCTAACGCAACCCTCCTCCTTTATCCAAGCTTGGGACTAGCTACGAGATCACAAAACCATACATGGAGTTTGGCATGGGAATAGCTATTCGAGAATAAGCTATTCCATGATCACCTTATTTTATTTAAAGGATAACATTTTCATAGCGCATGTTATCATTGCAGAAATTGTAGGTATTTGAGAACATTTTTCCTCTATTTTGGGTGAGAACATATTAACCTCGAATTATAAATACATCTCTTACATTTTCAAAATTCAAAAGGAGAATTTTATTCATTGATATATTAAGTATTAACGAAATTACTAAGTAATATCTAAAAAATGCTATGATCTTACATCTTCAATGATTTATCAATGTCCTCCAAGATGATTACATTCTTCTATTAGCTTACATGCAAAAATATGCAATTATTATAACATATATGCATGAGTATAGGGAACACATGTTAAGAGCTATCCATGTGATGGGCTACCACCAATAGGGTCCTATCAGCCCATCATAAACAAATAATGTAGGTTATTTGATCATAGCAGTTGACAAGAACAAAAGAAAAAGGATTATGCCTACTCATTTACCCAGAATTGAAATTATCCTAGAATGATGCAAATAACGAGACAGCTACTCATTTACCCAAAATCACAATCATCCTAGAATAATGTTGATGTTAGTCTTTTGACACTGGAAACTTGAATCCTAAAATATATAGCTTCTAAAGTAAAACAAATGAATTGTCAAAATAATTGAGCTTGCTTAGATCTACAAAATCTTAATTTTTCCAAATGAAGTATTGTCACACCCATGTCCTAAAGAGTAGATTAAAATGTGAATTGGCGTGTTAATCTTCCCAAATACGGTGAAACAAGACAAACAATGAAAATTCAAGTAATTATTGAAGTGCTCTTAAAAGGAATTCGAATAAAAACCAAGTTTTATGCATATAACTACTGATTTTCCTATAGTTTGCGTGAATAGTGTTCTCAGCGTGAATAGTGTTCCTGTGTGAACATTGTTCTACTACAACTTAATGCATGTTCCTTGAGTTAAATCCCATAACAACTATCCTAAGGCTCATCATATTTCAACAACATGATTATAATATGTAATTAAAAGATACCCATGTGAAGATCTTACTCTATCTTAAGCAAAATCCCTACTAAGTGCAGTTTTTCCATGACTTACAAGTAAAAGTTTGAACAAACACCTAAACCTAACTCCATGCATACATCCTTAACAATCATGATCTTTTAAACATCAATAATTAGTGAGCAAATAGAGATAACCCATATCATATTTCCTGCTAAATCCAAGTATAAAACCTTAGAACATGAAGATCATATCAATCATAGGTGTAGGTTAGAAACAGAAATTTCTGCAGATTTTTCTTTCTAACATAGATTCACCATCCTAGCTAGGTAAAGCATTAACCTCATTCCAACTTAAAACTCCTACTAAATAACCGTTTCTCTTTGCCGGATTTTTAAGGGTGTTTAGAACTTACCCTAGTTGCTGTTTTCTCAGATTGCGGTGCCGTTTCTTGACAGATCTTCATGAAACCAAAGGGGTTTCACTCATAAACACCTAATGAACAGGATGAATGGTTTGAACAATTGATCCAACACTGTTCTTTCCATCGTTCTCACTATATCTGACGGGTTTTTCACCGTCCTAGTTCGTCAGAAGAAATGGTATACGCATGGAAAAGAAACAAAGAAACAGAGAGGAAAAGGGAGAGTTGGAGGCTTACCTGATCTCGTTGGTGTAAGACGTCGCTGGTGGAGTGGAAATCTGGCGGAGAAAGGGGAAGGGTTGTAGTTGTTGTGATTCCGTTTCGCCGGAGAAACAGGAACCGCTGAGTTCGTGTGGGTATGGGGGCATGATCGGAAGAGGGGGGGAAACTCAGAGAATGGGAGAACAGCCGAGAAGGGAGGAGTGAAAGGGGGTTGCCCAGCTTTCCTCCTTTCCTGATTACAGATGCGTGAGAGGCAAACCTCCATGCAATGAGTTCCACTCCCACATGTAGAGCCATTTCCACGTGACTCTCAGGGTCATGCTAACTAGAGGGGGTGTCATTATCAATTTGGACCCCTTCACATCAGTGGTACAACCCTTTGATCTGTAGTTCCTGACCTTCGTTTCACGCGTTCTTAGTATCGCTGAAAAGCTCTCATCGAGCATAGTCTAATGAAAGACCTTTCATCATCAATTTTCAATGTTCTTGATTTTACTTTTTAATTACTTGAATTTTCATAAAATTTTCACTGGTTGTCCTGTTTCACCGTATTCAGGAAGATTAACGCGCCAATTCATATTTTAATCTACTCTTTAGGACATGGGTGTGACAACACTCCCTCACTTTAAGAAATTTCATCCGCGAAATTAAATAAATACCTGAGTCCTCAAATAGTTCTGGGTATTTTTGCTGGACTTCCGACTCTAGCTCCCACGTGGCTTCTTCTGTCCCATGATGTTGTCATATCACCTTTACAAGTGGTATCACTCTTCTACGCAACACGTGTTCTCTTTGGTCAACCACCCGTATCAGTTTCTCCTCATATGAGACATCCTCTTGAATGGTAAGGTCTGTCCAATCAAGAACATGAGAAAGGTCTCGCTCATATTTCCAGAACATCGACACATGAAAAACATCATGAATCAACGATAACTGGGAAGGCAAGGTCAAACTACAAGCAACTTCGCCAACACGCTCTAGAATCTCAAACGGTCCAATAAATTGAGGAGATAACTTTCCACGTTTGCCAAAACGCATTACTCCTGCTCTTGGCCGAGCCTTTAGGAATACATAATCTCCTATCTCAAACTCCAAAGGTCGCCTCCTTCGGTCAACATAGCTCTTGGTTCTACTCTGAGCTGTCAACAATTGCCTGATTTGTTTTACCTTTTATGTGGTTTCTCTGACTACCTCAGGGCCCAATAATGATGTCTCACCCACCTCTACCCAACAAACTGAGGATCGGCACAACCTACCATATAGCGCTTCAAATGGTGCAATCCCTATGCTGGACTGGAAAGTGTTGTTGTAACTTGTATGAGACTTCCACCGTAAAGTAAAATCAAGAACATTGAAAATTGATGATGAAAGGTCATTCATTAGACTATGCTCGATGAGAGCTTTTCAACGACACTAAGAACGTGTGAAACGGAGGTCGGGAACAACAGATCAAAGGGTTTTACCAACGATGTGAATGGGGTCCAATTTGATAATGACACCCCCTCTAGTGAGCGTGACCCGGAGATTCACATGGAAACAGCTCTACACGTGGGAGTGGAACTCATCATGGAGCTTTGCCTCCCACGCGTCTATAATCGGAAAAGGAGAAAAGCCGGGCAACCCCCCTTTCACTCCTCCCTTCCCGGCGGTTCTCCCATTCCCCGAGTTTCCCCCCTCTTCCAATCACACCCCCATATGCACACGAACTCGGCCGTTCTTGTTTCTCCGACGAAACGGAACCACAACGACTACAACCCTTCCCCTCTCTTCGTCAGATCTCCACTCCACCAGCAACTTCTTACACCAAAAGAGATCAGGTAAGCCTCCAACTCTCCCTTTTCCTCTCTGTTTCTCTATTTCTTTTCCATGCGTATACCATTTCTTCCGACGAACTAGGACAGTGAAAAACCCATTGGATACAGTGAGAACGATGGAAAGAACAGTGTTAAATCAATGGTTCAAACCATTCATCCTGTTCATTAGGTGTTTATGAGTGAAACCCCTTTGGTTTCATGAAGATCTGTCAAGAAACAATACTGCAATCTGCAGAAAACAGCAACTAGGGTAAGTTCTAAAAGCCCTTAAAAATCCAACCAAGAGAAACGGTTATTTAGTAGAGGTTTTAAGTTGGAATGAGGTTAATGCTTTACCTAGCTAGGATGGTGAATCCATGTTAGAAAGAAAATTTTGCAAAAATTTATGTTTCTAACCTACACCTATGACTGATATGATTTTTGTGTTCTAAGGTTTTATACTTGGATTTAGCACGAAATATGATATGGGTTATCTCTATTTGCTCACTAATTATTGATGTTTAAAAGATCATAATTGCCAAAGATGTATGCATAGAGTTAGGTTTAGGTGTTTGTTCAAACTTTTACTTGTAAGTCATGGAAAAACTGCACTTAGTAGAGATTTTGCTTAAGATAGAGTAAGATCTTCACATGGGTATCTTTATTTACATATTACAATCATGTTGTTGAAATGTCATGAGCCTTAGGATAGTTGTTATGGGATTTAACTCAAGGAACATGCATTAAGTTATAGCAGAACACTATTCATGCAGGAACACTATTCACGCAAGCTGTAGGAAAATCAATAGTTATATGCATTAAAACTTGGTTTTTATTCGAATTCCTTTTAAGAGCACTTCAAGATATATGAAATAAATGGATTCCTGAAGTTTTCGAGTCATTATTTCAATTACATGTTATGAATGTTATAAGCATAGCTTTGTTCCAATCAGTAAAACATTTTTATGCAAACAGTATGGTGCATATGCATTTCTAGCTTCTTTTACGTTAATAATCATGTTGGAATTGTGAGGGTGTGAGCTAATATGTGGTATCTATGATAGTGGAAAAGCTAAGAAGTAAATTTGGAATGAATTCCACCAAAGGTAACTATTCGGCCCACTTCTCTTGAAAGTCTAACACACGAGCTCTCAACATATCTTCGAGCACCTGAATCACTCTCATAGACTGCCCATCTATCTGGGGATGAAATGCATAGCTAAAAGTCAACCTTGTACCCATCGCTTGCTGTAAACTCTTCCAAAACTGAGAAGTAAACCTCGAATCTCTTTCCGACACAATGGATACAGGTACCCCATGTAACCTTACAATCTCACGTATGTACAATCGACTCAATGTCTAGAGTGAATCAGTAACCTTCATTGGCAGGAAGTGTGCTAACTTGGTCAGTCTATCAACAATCACCCATATGTTGTTCCAACCTTGCTTACTACACAAAAGACCTACCACAAAATCCATGGTAATGTGCTCCCACTTCCATTCCGCCACTGGCAATGGCTGTACTAACCCCGCAAGTTTCTGATGTTCTACTTTAACTTGTTGACAGGTCAAACATCGGGCAACAAATTTAGTAATGTCCTTATTTATGCCCTTCCACTAAAAGTATCTCTTAAGGTCATAATACATCTTTGTACTACCAGGATGTATCGAAAATTTAGACCAGTATGCCTCACTCAGCAATTCTCTCCTAACCTCATCAACTGTAGGGACTATCAATGTACTCAAATACTATAACCCACCAGAAGAGTCCACGGTCCATGACTCTCATCTTCTTCTATTCAGGCTCTAATACTTTTAGCCTCTTCATCATCCTTCTGTGCCTGCAAGACTTCTTGTATTATAGAAGGTTGAGCAATCATTTGACATAAAAATACACCACTTTCAGATGAATCGATGTGCAAGTCCTACTCAATCAATGACTCGCGCACCTTCCATCTGAAACCTCGAAGTCCAGCCATCAAACCTCCAGACTTCCTACTTAGTGCGTCTGCAACAACGTTTGCCTTTCCTGGGTGATACTGAAATGTGAAATCAAAGTTCTCCAAGTATTCAACCCATCTGATCTGCCTCAGATTTAAATCCTTTTGAGTGAAGATGTACTTTAAGGAGCATGAACAACACTTGTCTATTGCGTTGCAGTTGTTGAGAGAACACTAGTTGCATGCGAAACTTAGCAAGTGTGAGTTTTAGGCAACCAAGGTAAATTTCCTTGGGCATGTGGTTTCTGGTGATGGGATTTCAGTCAACTTGTCGAAAGTAGAAGCTGTACTGAGTTGGGAAAGACCGAGGAACATAGCTGAGATCAAGAGTTTTCTTGGGCTAGTAGGTTTTTATAGAAGGTTTGTGAAGGACTTCTCACGCATTGCAGCATCCATAACAAGGCTTACGAAAAAAGGGGTTGGTAATTGCATAGGATGATTCATGTGAGCAACCATTTCAGGAGCTAAAGAAACAATTAACCTCAGCACTTGTGCTTATCATTCCTGAGCGAGGTGTGGGTTATGCTGTGTATTGTGACGCCTCACACTTAGGACTAGGATGTGTCCTGATGCAAGAAGGAAGAGTAGTGGCGTATGGTTCTTGTCAATTGAACCCAAATGAGAAGAAATACCCTACTCATGACTTAGAGCTGGCAACGGTGGTGTTTGCCTTGAAACTTTGGAAGCATTATTTGTATGGTGAAAGGTTTGATGTCATCATTAACCATAAAAACTTAAGTTTCCCCAACATTAAAGCACAAAAGAGAGTGAAAGACCAGTCATTCCATGCTATCTTTGGATGTCAATTTTCTGCAGAATTCTACAGAAATTTGCGTCAGAATTTTGGCATGAAACACCACATCATACACCCTAATTAAGCATGGAAATCACCTCCACATTCAATTACTCTCCAAGCCCAATGTGTTAGGAACATTTCCATTCAACTCTCCAAGCTTTACCTAGGTCAAAACCCAAATTTACTTCAAGAAGGATAGGACATCCCATCCCTATCCAAACAGCGCAGATGTAAGATGCCTCATTCTCTTGCTTAATACGTATACCAAACCCTTCCAAATTCATTCCAAATTTACTTCTTAGCTTTTCCACTATCATAGATATCACATATTAGCTCACACCCTCACAATTCCAACATGATTATTAATGTAAAAGAAACTAGAAATGCATGTGCACCATACTGTCTACATAAGAATGTTTTACTAATTGTAACAAAGCTATGCTTATAACATTCATAACATGTAATTGAAATAATGACTCGAACTCATTTATTATGCGTAATTGTTAAGATGATATAAATTGTGATAGAATAGTCAATCCCAAGATAATAAGCCCTGAGAGCCACCCGGTAAGCTATGATGACGCCTTCCAAGATGGTAAAACTTGAGGGAAAGGGCTACCTGGTCACTTGCGACTATGGTGGAGCTGCCCAAGACGGTAAACCCTGAGGAACGAATTGTCAGTTATTGAGCCTCCCAAGATGGTAAACCCTAAGGGATGAGCTGTCAGGTATTGAGCCTCCCAAGATGGTAAACCCTAAGGGAAAGGGCTGCCTGGTCTTTGGGATCACGGTGGAGCCGCCCAAGATGGTAAACCCTGAGGGATGGGCTAGTAGACTTGAGTCTCCCAAGATGGTAAACCTTGAGGGAAAGGGTTGCCTGGTTGGTTGCAACTATGGTGGAGCAGCCCAAGATGGTAAACCTTGAGGGTCTGGTTGTCTTGTTTATGATACCCATAGTGGGCCGCCTAAGATGGTAAACCTTGAGGGAGATGACTACTGGATCATGATGATAATGTCATGCCTGTTTACTATTGCTGAGGAAATCATTAAATGAATATGCAGCTTTGTTGAATGTTATGCTTATGGTTTGCATTTTAATTTAGAATGAAGTTCATAACTTAGTTACTCGTCTATTGAAACAGAAGTGAATGTCTCGTGCTATGTAGTTAGAGGCGCGATGCGCCTAGGAGAGTGCAAGGCATAGAAGAAAAGAGGTCAGTCGCACATATATAGCTTTCCCATGCTTGTGTCTTCATGTGTGATAATTTTTTCATCTTTTTTTTTGTAATTTAGGGTTTTTTTAAATTTTTTTGAAAATAAAAGTTACGAAAATTAGGAAAAAATTGTTTGTTTTATATTTCTTAGTTAATACCTATTATTATCCACATATATAGCTTACCCATGCTTGTATCTTCATGTATGATGTACTTTTCATGCTTTTTTTGTATTTTAGTGTCATTTTGTTCAATTTTTTTAAAAAAAAAACTTACGAAAATTAGAAAAAATTTGTTTTTTTATATTTATTAGTTAATACTTATTCTTATCCACATATATAGCTTTCCCATGCTTTTTTTTTGTATTTTAGTGTTATTTTAGCTAATTTTTAATTATTAAAAATATAAATTTGCGCCTCATGATTCAGGCACCCCAGGCTCCAGGCGCACCCCTTTGCGCCTTGGTGCGCCTCGCGCCTCTAACTACATAGATCCTGTGGTTGGACATGAATGGGGAATTGATATTGGATGTTTGTTTGCGTGCTATGGCTATTGCTTCATATCTAAATTGGAATAAACTGCAATTCTATTCTAATACCCATATGTTTTACTTGATAATACATGCTAGCTACTTTGTAGATGATCAATCAAAATGAAAATGAATGCTCCATGGTTGGGTTTGAATGTGCATTTGAGCGTAGCTTGACAAGAATAGTAGGATATGCATGGGTTTAGTTATTTTCCCTTACTGGGCTTCGCAACTCACCTTATTATTTTGCAGGTACCAATCAAGTGGATAAAGGGAAGATTGTTGATTGAAGCCTAAATGAAGATGAAAAATTTTGTACTGTATATGTATGTTAACACTGAGTATGAGTTATGTCTTGTTATTTAACAATTAACCTTATGCATTATATATGTTTTATGTTGATGGGGCATGTATAAGACTCACTCGAACTCCTAGTTAGTAAGCAGGTGTTAGTGATATATTATGATAGATAGTATGGAGACTGAGTCTCTGTTAAGGGATTTATAAATGTTATATTGTCTATCAGGTAAACCGCATTACATGCGTTAAATGCATAAGTCCGAAATACAGGGAGACTCTGCCAAATTTCGGTAGCATTTAGTAGATGAAGGAGAAAAAGATTTTATCAATTAAACCGTGACTTGCACAGGACAAGAGCACTTAGCTCTCTCAATGCTTCCGTTGTGGTATAGAAAAGAAAAAGAAAAAAATGAAGGCCACATAGGCCTTGCTAGGCCCAATCACTACGCTTAATTAAGTTAAATCGCAGCCTCAGGAGCTGGGGTTCCGACAAGTATACTCTCTCTCTCTCTCTATCTCTCTGGATATTAGTTTCTATCTAATTGCTCTACAAAATATTAATTTTCCAAATGAAATATACTCTCTCTTTCTCTTAAAGAACCATATGTGCACCATAAACACACAAAAAAGACAACAAACAATAGAAAAGAAAAGATCCAAACAGAGAACTGTAAGGAAACAAATTCTTTCTTCAGTCATCCAATAACAATTTTCTTGACTTCTATGCCACCACTTTCTTTGTAGGGTTCACAATGAATGATATCCTTCGCAGCAATCATTAAACTAACTGAGCAGAAAACATAGAATGAATTTGTGAAAGAAACTACACTGAAGCTCAATACAAAACGAGAATCTGAATCTACAACAATAAAGAAATGCAATTTTCCATCAATTAATTCCATGAATTGCTTAATAATTGCAAATAAATGTAGTTCTAGGGCTCCGCATAAAGAGATACAGCATGGAATTTCTATCAGGAACCTTAGCTCTTCTATCACATTCTTATAACAGATTTGTTCTGTGGCCTTACTTTGGGGTTTTGTCATTTTAAAACTATAAATATCAAATACATCCTGATCGAGATGTTGCTTGTTGGCATATTCATCTGAAAAGGTTCATATGTAATCGTCCTATAATTATTTATATCTGAGGACCCCTGTTGTTTTCTAGTGGGACTGCAGCCCCACATCAGCTGCAAGGTTTTCAAGCTTTGAACTTTATCAGATCTCAAGTGTATGGTACACACACTGGAAGCTCATGAATAGAAGAGAGGAAGTATCCATCTATTTAACAGCAAACATGTCTCCAACCAAAAAATTCATGGTTTAGAAAGGTGTTACTCCCAACTCTTACCTAATGTGGGCATAATGCATCCCACAACTAACCTGCAAGCTGTCTGCAGCCAATGGTTGTCAGTACAAATTAGCATGGCTAGAAAGTCGAGAATGTTGCATAAATTATGGTAAGAAAAGCTGACAAGTCCTTCAATACAATCTGCATCAATACCACATACCAGTCAAAGGAATGTATCATAACTTTAAGCAACTCCACATGAAGTGTATGCCATCCCAGAATGATCTTTAATACTTTATCAGAGGCATACACATGCCACTATCTTGGACAGTTTGCAAGAAAAGGAAAGAAACAATAGAGGAGGAACCATGTGACAAACTGAAACACGTTTTCAGCAAGTAATGTATGATCACTGCATGCCACGTTTTCTCACTATACACTAAATTACAAAATGGAACTTTACCTGAAACTTGCAATAATTTGCATCCAGAATATCAGGATACAATTTACTAAGTGTCTGGTCAGCACATGTATGCCATCAACAATCAAAATGCTCCCAACATAAACTTAGCCACTTTGTGACAACATGTTAGGAAGAGAAGACACTCTATGAATAGTCCTTAATGGCTTCTAACCAGATTTCAAACTCTATGAGGAAGCTTTGGCATAGAAGAGAGGATGAATCCATTTAATTTAACTGTAAACCTAAGAAGGTCATACTTCCAAATCTTACCTAATGTGGGCTGCAGGCAATGTTTATGGTTATTAGTACAAATACAATCGACTAGAAAGTGGAGGATGTTTACTCTTCAAAAAAGAGAAGGTAGAAAATGTTCCATTAATTCTGGGTATGAAAAAGCTAACAGGTCCTTCAACACACTTAATCTGCTCCCATACCATATACCATTGAAAGCTAGGTGCCACAACTTTAAGCAGCAGACTTGAATTGTATGGCGTCCTACAATGAATCTTTACTAATTATCAGAAGCATACATGTAGCACTATCTTGGATGGAAGGAAAGAAAAAACAAAGAAGAACCATATGACAAACTGTATGATGACAACATATAGACATTGCCGGCAATGTTTTATCATAACATGCTAGACTGCAGAATGGAACTTCCTGTGAAACTTGAAACATTTTCTAGCCAGGGTCTGGTTAGCACATGTAATGACATCGACAATTAAAATGCTCACAAAATAAACCAAGCCACCTCCTCACAATGTGTTAAGAAGAAAAGCTACCCTATGAATTGTCATTGGTGGCTTCTAACTGATGGCTGAACTTTATTAGGGAAATTTGGAATAAAGATGTAACAGGAAATGACAATTTGACATCAATAATAAAAAAGTCCAAAAAGTACAGCAATAAGAGTATTTATGGAGGTAACGTCGACAGAGATAGTGAAACCCTATAAAATTATTCAGCCAACTGACTCTTGGTTGGCCCCATCCAATGCAAAGGAGATGAGCCTCTGCCAAATTATAAGATCACCAATCTCATACAATTTCCCAGTCTGATTTTGGTTTTACTCCTTCACATTGAGAATAGGGATAAATGCAAATAATCAACATGCAGAATGGTTTTCCCAAAAAACTACATGTGACTCTGTCGATGCAATGTCTTTCTCCTGAATTTAGATTTGTGTCCAGCTGTAACATGCATATTAAATACCGATTTCTTTCAAGATTTTTTGTTATTGGCCATGATGCAAGCCGGAAGCTATGATAAAAAAGAAGAATAGGCTTATAGACAAGAGACCACAACGTAAGCTGTCGTAACAATCAAAGTTATAACGAATGGAAACACTTCTTGCCAAATATATCAGCAAAAACTAACTGTAACTTGAGCCAAGGCATTGGTTGAAACTAAATGAAAATTAAGCCCATGCATCATCCGTGTTGTAAAAACTACTTCTTGTCACTTAGAAACCAGTTCCTTCCCAACAAAAACTGCTTAAAGCCCTATCTTTAAGTTTGTAAAACCCAATAAGATTACATGCAATCTCTAGTGTTCGGAAGTCACCACGAATTCCCATATTTCACTTGGATATCCAAAAATCTGCCACCATTACCAATTGAAGCATAAAATTAAGAGAAATGTACAGTGAGTTCTCACTCATTTGGGAACTCCGTGCAGGAAAAATCACATTTGGCTTAAAATAGAAAGGGTCATGGGGAATATTTGAATCGATGGCTTTGCAACAAACAACCAATTATGAGGAACATTCACTAGTCCCCAATTTTTTTATAGATTTAGGCCAAACTTAAAGGCAGGACCTTTACTAAATAAGAAGCTTACAGACCAACCAAAATCTATCAAAAACTTACAGATTCGAAGACTTATACAGAAGAACACCAAATACATACTATCAATTTCCCGATCACGTAAACAGAAGCAGAAATATCAACAAAAACAGTAAAAAGAAACTGATAAAAACATAAACATTTTGACAGTTGATCACTTCAACCAATTCACAGCCAGTAGATCTTACAAAGGAAGAAGATAAAGAAGAAAAACGAATTATTGCCAGAAAAATCGAATTCATACCAGGTTAATATAGATGAATTAATTGCATCGCTAACTCCAACTCCTCGGAGTTCTTCTTCCTTTCTTCTGCATCAAAAGGCGAGAGTGAAAGGATTCGCCCATTTGGGGAAAGACCACTGAAAGAGACGGAAAATCAAATGAAATGGAAAAAATGGGAGAGGAAATCGGTTCTTACATCACCCGCAACGAAGGGAGAGACCGGGCGCCGAGAAAAAGTTCCCCTTTTCGGTAATGACTAGTAAAGCTTTCAGGAAGGAGCCGATGATATTCAAACTCCCATTTTCAATAAGCGATTGAAAAAACTAAATAAATCAGATGACAACGTATTAGCGTCCGACTTTTGAAACTGGAAAATGATTTCAGCACGCGGAAGAAGGATGCCGGAAAAGGATGTTACTCTCATGGGGCCTGGGGCCTCTTTGAATGATCGGATCCGTTCAACATCTTCCTTGCGCCTTAGATTGGCCATCTACCAAATTTCATAACCATTCATTGTGGCGACCCGGATTTTATATTAAAAACTTAAAATACTTTTTTAATTTTCAGTTTGAAATTTCTTTTTAAAATAAACAGTAGAAATATTTTTCTTTAAAATTATTTTTATTTATAAAATAATAATCTCATTTCTACCGAATAGAGATCTTCAGTTTTTCTGATATTTACATATTTAACGAGTGTGATACGAAATACCTGATAATAAGTTTTCAAAGTAATTTTCAATTTAAGATATTTTAAAAATAAATGATTTCTCACTATTGCCAAACCTCCATTTACAGCCATGATGACATGGCATAATAGTCATAATATATACAAGTTCACAACTTCAAAGTACATATGATTGCAATCTTGCCTTAATAATAAAGTAAACTTTAAATATTACTGAAGCTCGCCTTTTAACTCAAGAAGTCTTTATTCCTACATTGCTAATTAAATAATCTTATATATTACCTTTTAACTGCTTTTCTTTTCATTCTAATTCTTCAAATATGAGATATTATAAACAAATATAATATATCCACAAGCTTATGATTGTGCAAATAGAACAATATGCACTTGCAAGTAAAAATGATAATTTTAGAGTTTAAGAGTAAATCTACTAAGGCATTTGTTTTTTCAGTAAATTCATTCTAATTTCATACCAATTATAAAAGAAATAAAAATATATTAGTAAATTGATAACCTAGTAAATCATGCATCTAATCTAGGATAAATCTAAGTCATGTACAATCATAGTACAGACTAAAATGCGTCTATATCAAATCAAAATAATGCTATTTGCAAATTAGTTCTAAGAAGACAAAAAGCATTTGTAAAGTCATAAGCTCCTGAAGTACACTATTATAATAAAATTTCATCCTAGTTTAAGTTTATATACGTACAACTTAGTACAAAACCTTTGTTGCATCCGTGCTAATACAAACCCATGCAGGTTGCAAAATCATTCCAAAGAATATGATGCGTTCGAAGAATCAAAAGCTCATAAAACACCTAAATAAGCATAAAATCTCATTATCGACAAGGACATTCTATCTTATAGGTCCCACGAGTATCACATACACTCGTAATTGGATCATGAGTGCTCATATCAACCAAACAGGTTTATCCAAAACCAACTTCCATGCTTATAAAAGCATAAAACAAATGGGACTCCACTATACTTATAGACCGACTAGTCTAGAACAAGCCAATGCATGCCAATACTAGAGGAAATTCCTCGCACGTCCCTACGAGGATTATGGAAATGCATAGGTAGGGCTACCGTGACTCCCTACCCAAAAACTCCACTACACTCATAGACCTATGCATTTTTCATAATCCTCGCTAGGATGTGCTGGAAAAGTCCCTATGACAAGGATTGTGGAAATGCATAGGTGGGGCTACCATGACTCCCTACCAAAAAAGGCCCCTTAATAAGCAAGTGATGTATAATATCATATCAATTTCTAAGGTAGGTGGCCAAACCGCGTTTCCTAATTGCGGCAAAACATGACCATGCATCAAATTTTCAAAGATGAACATGGAACTCAACTCGTATTTCCAAAACACATATTTTCATTTTAAAACGAATATCCCGATTTGAATGTCAGTTTTGTAGGCAGTTTCACATTATATAGCAAATCTTAGATCGCATTATAAATTTGCAAATAATTCAATCTTTCAAATAAAGTATCATAGGCATTAAATCATTTTACCAGAGACTTGGCAATCTTAATTTCACCTACCTTCTGTCAAAAGGTTCTAATCTGTCGAGCTAGATAACTAACCATGATCGATGATTAAGATTTACCGATCAAAGCTTTTATCCATAATCAATTGCAATTTTGTGAAATATACACGTACTTCTACTATAATTCTTCATAGTTTGCATTATATACATATAATTGTTTCTATTAAAAGTTAAGCGCTCTATGTTTGGCAACTACTTGCTTGGTGGCACGATATTTGGGCCACTGGAAGTGTAAAAAGGTGTGCCATGAGATAGATGGTTTAGATTGACAATAAGTAACCCCACTATATAAAGAGTCCGTGTATGGGTCCACGCATTGGTAAATATTTTTTTAGGTCTAAGCTGTTTCTCAAGTTAACTGTACCTAAAATACGGAACTCACAAAAATCAACACATTTGGACAATCTTAACTATTTGTTTTCTGGTCTTTGGAAATAGTAGTAAAAATAGATGCTCTTATTTTTTATTTAGAGAAACATAATAGGGAAGCTCTGGTGCACGAAGCTCCCACCTATGTAGGGTCTAAGGAAAGGGCGGATTACAATGGCCTATAGTAGATAGCCTTTCCTTGCATTTTGCAAGAGGCTGATTCCACATCATGAACTCGTGATCACAAGATCAGACGACGACAACTTTTACTGTTGCGCCAAGGCTCCCCTTCTTACTTAGAGAAACATATGGGCATCAATTTGAACTCTAACCCAACAACCTTTGCGAACATGATCAATGGGTTAGATCTATAAAAGAATGTTTATTGAAGACCAGCCAATGCTTGATCTTAATCATCTTTTGCATATATAAGGGAACTAGCCAAGTTCCTAGTCTTGCCAGTCCTGAGCACCTAAGACAGTTGGGCACGCGAGAATGAAAGAATACTCACCCCATTATTATATACAAATGATTAATCTTCTCAAATCTAAAGTTTCATTTACAAATGAGTTCTACTTTATATATAGATCTCCACTTTCTTGATAAACTCACCATTATTAGACATGTCATCAATTCAATGGCCAAGATCATCCTTTAGAATACTACCAGAAAATATATCTACTTCCACTGCCTTCTAGACTTCTTTCTAAAACTCTCTAAACACTGACATTTACATGGAATCCTCTTGCACAATATATATCATGGGCCTTTAAAATAGGCCTGGCAATTTGGGTTGGCGGGTCGTGTTTGTGTCATGTCGAAACTAACCCATTATAGTATATAGGTTGACACGAACATGACTCGCTTAATAATTGTGTCAAGAACCCATGATTTGAACATGACACGATTATTAAACGAGTGGACACGACATGACTCATGTAACATGATTAAATAAATATAAAATAACTAATATATGACCGTTTCTTAAGAACCATCCTATATCACTATAGTAATATAGGACTGTTTCTAAAGAACCGTCTTATATTTTCAACCCGATTGGTTAACAGTTTGCGGGTTAGATAGGTCAACACGATGAATTAATAAGTCATGTGTCAAACAAGTCAACATTGATTGACACGAACATGATACGATTTTTTGATCCTAACCTGCTAAATTCGTATGAGATTCAAGTCATGTTATCGTGTCGTATCATATTTTGCCACTCCTATGCTTTTTTAAGTTAGTGCATGCACCGTGGGCCTTAATGTGCATGCCTAACTCCTCATGCTATCCTCTAAAACAGGCGAACTCCTTAGCCAAGTCCACAAGCATAATGAGCTAACTCTGATGGCCCAAATCTTTAATCCATAATATTAAAAGGGCCTGATAGGACCTCCAACTTGTCACTCAGTGTCACCTAGCAATAAAATCAATGGTTTTTAGTTATATCCTCAATGTTGAGTAAGAAGAGATACTTGAATACTAGAGCAAGGTCTTCTACCATAGTGAAGCTAGGAGTCATCTCTCTTGATTGACCAAGGTTTGAGGACTAGCTGGATGAACATGGACTTGGAAGATCAAATTTTCTTCCACTATACCTTTGAATCCAAACGCAAAGACCTATCAAGGAGGACTAAGATGCACTTGAATTCTACAATGAGGTTTGACCCTTTCATGAAAATTGACTCTCGAACCTGCTGGTTGTTCGTAAGATCCTCTGTATAATTAGATTGCACCTAAAGGGTAGTCCCGGTGCATGAAGCTCCCACCTATGCAAGGTCTGGGGAAGGGGCGGACCACAAGGACCTATAATACGCAGTCTTACCTTGTATTTTTACAAGAGACTATTTTCATGCCTTGAACCCGTGACCCGAAGGTCATATGACGACAACTTTTACCATTGCGCCAAGTATCGTATAATTAGATTGCACCTGAAACCAAGTATATCCTTTGTTAAATGAATTTAAAATGCTTGTTAATCAAGGCAAAATTGAATTCTACGGTGAATTTTTTCTATCTCGATTCACAGCCCATAGCATGCATCCTAGGGTGCTTCCATTACTGCACCTTTTAGTCTGACCATCCAAGCATTCTGAGCCGGTCTTAGATGACCTTTTGCCATGCAAATTGTAAGTTAGTCTATGGCAAGATCACCAAATTATCCAATGAAGTATCAAACTATCCATGAGAATTTTATCACATGTATAAGAAGAAATTCGCTGTTCTTAAGTTTAGGGGCCTGCAGTAGACCGAAGCAAAACGTCATGTACTCTTAGAAATGGTCAGCTCGAATTCATGGTTCTCGTGTCCTATCGTTATACATTGCAAAGAACGTGTTGTTCTATAGAGTGCCTAGCATTGTTCTAATTAAAGGTGGCACGGTACTCTCAGTGGATAACATAGTCAAGGAGTTAAGGTGGGTGTTGGGTCTGGGAAACCCCCAATTTTAGAGAACTGATCAATTTGTCAGTTCACTTACAAAAATTCTCCATTGACGAATCTAGCTCCTAAGTGCGAACTTATGAGTTCCGAGTGGAGAAGTGGTCTGTTCCCTGCCTCACTTATGACCCTTGTTTGTGCAATCCAAATAAGATCTCAAAGTGTTTAGGAATTATTTCACAAATACTTGCCATAGTAAGGAGTACGAATTAAGGGCGGACAAGCACACTTGAAGAGCACAGTATAATGGAAAGTTGTATGGTACGTTTGGGAAAGATGAATCCCTCCCGAAAAAGAATCTATTAATTCTCTCCCAATTGGTTGGATAGTACCATTTATCCCATAAAGTTTGGCCAGCTTCTCCAGTCACGTCCATGTCGAGAGAGAGAATTCATTAAAAGTTGAGTTATAAGGCATTTTAGAACTAACCATTTCAAAAAGCGAGAACTGGCCAATTATGAACTTAATTAAATTTGGAACTTGGGAAATTAGCCAGTGGCCAATCGCTACCACTTTTAAGTTAGAATTGGCCAATTTAGTTCTTTGGTTAGTTTTCAAATTCTACCCCCACCTAACTTTATACAACATCATCAATAGTTTAAGACTAACGAGAGAAAAGGTATCTTCTACTAAGGAACTCCACTAGTCACGTGACTAGCATATCTTTTAGGGGCGGCAAAATATGACACAACACGACGGCACAACTTGAACTCAACACAGATTTAGTGGGTTAAGGTTGAGTCTTATCGTATTCGTGTCATTTTTTAGTCAACCTGAAAATGACACAACAAAAATCGTGTTGTGTTCGGGTCAATCAATGTTAACCTGTCGTGTTGACCTATTTGACATGCGACCTATTAATTCGTCGTGTTGACCCATCTAACCTGTAAGTTGTTAACCAATCGGGTTGAAAATATAAGATGATTCATCAGAAATAGTCATATATATAGGACGGTTCTTTAGAAACAATACTATATTAGTTATTTTATATTTATTAATCTTGTTACACGAGTCGTGTCGTGTTCAAGTTACGAGTTCTTGATACGATTATTAAGTGGGTTGTGTTCGTGTTGACCCATATATTATAATGGGTTAGTCTCGACACGACACGAATAAGACCTGTCAACCTGAATTGCCAAGCCTAATATCTCTCTCTTATCTACATAGGCCATGAGCCTCTTACCTAGAACTTAGCGTTAATAGGAAAGGGCTCCTCCTTTTACCTTCCCTTTTTTTGAATGCAACTTAAAAATTATAAATCAAATTACCTAAAATCTTTCTCACACACCCTCCAAAATCTAATTCTAAGCCAAAAGAGAAATGAACAACTCAAACTTGCAACTAGACATAATCCTAGTTATCTATGACCAATTGCTCTAGACCAAGAGATGTGTAGTTATCTTTAAACAAATGGACCAGACATTTGTTGGTAGTACTCAATTATACATAGTACTATAATTTTTTTATTTTCTCTTTAATAATAATAATAATACACTAATCAGTCTTATAATCCTGACTGCAACATTCATGAAGGCGCCACTGAATGCCAATCATTAAGAGTACCATATTTGTTACCATTCAAAAAATCAAATAAAAGTACGGTATTGTTAGGACTCACATCACATGCCATTTATAATGCTCGTGGGAGGCTTTCGCCTAGAAGTAGTCTTCTATGAAACTGACTATAATACTCCTCCCTTTTCAGGCGAACAAGTGTCATACCGTCACCGTCACTTGGAGCGTCTAGAATGTGGCAAGAAAGTCAAATCAAAATCAGAAACTATTTAACACGAGTTAATTATCTTCTCGCTTGCACGTCCTAGAGACGTAGATGTAAAACTGAGTCGGCCAGAAAAATCAGGACCGTCAATTTAGGGCCCAATAGGAGAAGGGTACCTTAGCGTCCACCGTAGGATTAGCGGAGATCTGACGGTCAGGATCTGCTAAGCACCGCCTCAGGGAGGGAGAGCGGGCTTTAAGTAGAGAAGCGGTGCAAGGGCAGGGAGAGATCGCGTGTTTTTCTTTCTTCTTAGCTCTGGGGTTTTTCGTTGTCGCTCTCTTTGGACGGTCTATGAGAAGAAGAAAGAAGGGCTTGTAGGGTTTTGTTTCATCGCGAGCAGCTCTTTGCTTGCAGATCCAGGTTTTGTATTGGATTCTGGGAGCATTTTCGTGGTTTTCTTCTGGTATTACCTTCTTCCTCCTCGTGGCTTTGGTGTATTAGTTTGATTTTTAGGGTTTTCTTCGTGGGGTTTTTGGGTTGAAGTTGAAGATAGGGTCTTTTGAAAATTTTCCTATCGATTGGTTTGTTTCGGCTGGTTTTGATTTGGAAATAGCGTTACGAGGGACGTTCGAGGGTTAGTGAATGTGGGAATGAGTGAAAAAATTGACAGGAATTGTTGATTAAGGTTTTTTTTTATACTAGTTTTAATTCAGTGAATTCTGCGCTTCAAAGGGATTCCTTTGAGAATTAGGGTTTTGATTATTGATATTGCTATGACAATCTGAAAAACTTGGATCTGGGAGTCAATTAGTTGGATAAGAAAGAGAGGCGGGTTTGAGGAGCAACTTTTACTTTCATTTTCTCACCAAGAAAACGGGAGGTGGGTGTTTCTACATAAAAGATGGTGGTTTTGTTATAAATCTTGATTTTGGATAATACTTATTGAAGGGCCCTAAAGTGAGTCATTTGGGAATCTGGAAATTTATCTAATTAGGGTTTGAAAGATCAATTGTGTTTCACGTCAATCTTGGTCATTTTATTGTTCTTGGAAACCGAAGTGGTGTTTAGGTGAGTACTTCCTGGGATGAACTGTGTTGGCGTGGATGATATGTGCAGATTCAAGGAAATAGGCCTATGGCACCAACAGTTGTAGTGGAGTATACACAACAGAAGGAATCAAAGAAGTTCTTGAGGGGATCTTCTGACGCGATGATGGGAAAGACACAGAAATTTTCTAGAGCAGGATATTCAACGGGGTTTGTTCCAGATTGTAGGCTTGCAGTTGAAAATACGGGTGAATCTGAAGGGTTTGGTAGCTCGGGAAGAGTTGACCCGGAAATGACTGCTTCAGAGGATTCTTGTGCCCCAAAGAGGAAGTGCATAAGTCTAAATGTTGATAGCTGCGATAGTTTTGGCGTACCTTTACAAGTTCTATCGGTGTCGAAAATGTCTAGGTCTGAAAGGAAAGAGCTGAAACAAAAACTGAGAGCTGAGCTTGATCAGGTTCGTGTTGTCTGGAAAAGGATTGTATCGAGATGTATGAATGGGGTTGCAATGTCTTCTTCAAGCGACATCCGTAGTTGCAGCAACGAACGGAAGAGACCGCTTGAGAATCTCCAAAAATCGATGGAATTATCATCTGGGCAGGGGAAGAAACGCCCCGCAGCTTCCCAGAATGGGTCCCGTGGTTTGAAGCGTGGTCTTTCTGGCAGATTTGAATCTGTGGGGACTGCTGTTCCTTGTAGTAACACGGATGCAATGCTGATGAAACAGTGTGAAACACTTTTGAAGAGACTGATGTCACATCAGTTTGGATGGGTTTTCAATACTCCGGTTGATGTGGTCCACTTGAATATTCCAGATTATTTCAATGTTATAAAGAATCCAATGGATCTAGGGACAGTGAAAAGTAAGATTGCTTCAGGAGCGTATTCAAGTCCCTTGGGATTTTTGGCAGATGTGCGGCTTACTTTCTCCAATGCTATGACTTACAACCCACCTGGAAATGATGTTCATACCATGGCAGACACACTCAGCAAGTTTTTTGAAATGAGATGGAAATCTATCGAGAAGAAACTCCCAGGCACCACTTCACAATTGATGCCTGCAAAACCGGTTCTTTCTAGAGAAGTGAAAGCTGCTAATCGGTCGTCAAAAAAGAAGAAACCCTCTTCAACGAACCATTTGGTTAAGTTGGAGGATCTAAAGCGGAAAATGTCGGATGATGACAAGCACAGTCTAAGTAGAGATTTAGACTCCTTGCAGGGAGATATTCCAGATCATATTATTGATTTCCTAAGGAAGCATAGCTATAATGGCAATCAAACTAGTGAGGACGAGATTGAGGTTGACATTGACGCTCTTGGTGATGATACATTGTTCACATTGCGTAAGCTTCTGGATGACTATCTCCGGGAGAAGAAAACAAATCAGCCAAAAGCTGAGCCTTGTGAGATGGAGGTATATTTGCTTCCACTATGCTTATGATTTATTTTATTCCAAGTGTCAATGAATCTTTATGATTATTGTGATTTTTGTTCCTCTCCAGATTTTGAATGAGTCAGGGCTCAGCAATTCATCAATGCAACCTTGCAAAGGTCAGTTTAGTTTTTCTGCCAGGCATACTAATGTTATTGACACTTAAATCAGTCTTATGTAATGTTATATATCTGTAGGGAATGACCCAGCCGATGAGGATGTCGATATTGGTGGGAATGATCCTCCTGTCGCAAGTTACCCTCCAGTGGAGATAGAAAAGGATGCTGCTCTTAGAAGTAGCAAATGCAGCAGTTCGAGTAGCTCCAGCAGTGACTCTGGTTCTTCTTCTAGTGGTTTGTGTTTCAATTTAGCCTTTTATTGCTTTCCCTCAAGCTTTTATCCTTTGGTTGTCTGTTATATTGCTTTGTTGATGGGGTTCTGCATTCTTGGCTATCAGCTACTACTATTTATTTTAGTGATTGATGCTATCCGCCAAACAATTCTTATTCTTTTTTATTTTGGTGGGGGGGAAGTCGCTAAGAGACACATGAAGTGTAACAAATTGGTCGAATAGATGTTGTGGAACCAAATCTATATCCACCAAACAATTATTATTATTATTTTTGGGAAGTCGCTGAGAGACACATGACATGTAATAAATTGGTTGAATAGATGTTGTGGAACCAAATCTATATGGGATGAGAGAATATTTTACACGTTAATTCCTCTTGTAAAATTTTCCAATTCCGTGATCAAATAACTGTCCTGTCCTTTGGATGTGAAAATCAAGCTCTTCCAAAATGCTCCCAGTTTAAAAACCTTATTGCCTTCCACTTATTTTTCTTTTTGATGGACTTATCGTCTTGCGCGTTTGGAAGCTTGGTCATGCTTATATCCAATCTGCTTAAATAGTCTTTGCAACACAAACAAGTACCTGAACCATTCTCTGGTTGAAATGCCCTTGTCAGTGATTGATCTCATAGAAAAGCTTAAAGATGCAAAAATGCACAAACTTCTATACACGACAAGTTCTAACGGTATCGGAAGCTAACTCCCTCTCGAAGTTTATCTAATTGGCTGGATGTAGGAGATGCGGTCAGAAGAGTATACATGTGCCATTTCCTCGGCCTCTTGCCTTTGCAGGTTTTATTCGATGATTCTTCCAGTTTTTTGTGAAAATGAAATGAATCACTAGGACTGATTAAAAAAGAAAGAAGAAAAGTGGGAAAGTACGGGAGAAAATAAAGAAGAAAGATGAAAGTAGGAGAAAGATGCATGGCATGCAGTAAAGCCCTTTCCCCTTGCAGGTTTTTCTTCACCGTTCCAGTCTTTTGAACAATGAGAAGAAATAATCAGGACTAACTGAGCAAGAAAGGAGCAAATGGGATAGGAGGGGTGTGGGTGCTGGGACAGGAATGTTGCTAATTGCTCAAGTTCTGGTTTCCATGCAGGAACAGGAAATTCTGGAGTTCCATCTGGAATGGAAAGGAATTTCACAAAGATAACCTGATGGATATGCTTCTAAAATGCGTGGGTAAAAGTTAAAAATGCATGATTACAATAAGATTGAAGACATAATAAGCCTGATAAATTCTTTTTACATAAGACTGTGAAGCTCTGTTAGGAAAAATGAAGAAGGAAAACTGTAATAAGGGCATTCAAATTCTAAAGAATCTGGGCGTCCTAGTTAACTTTGCCTGTTTACTTCTTTTCTTTTCCACCTTTCTTTCTTTCAGAAAGGAACTTCATTTGGAAGTAGGGTAACTAGAAGTCCATCTTGGATCCATATTTCTTGTTCTCAAGGAGAGTGAGATTATCATTATCGAGCATGCGACTAGGCTCTTCCTGATTTTTTTCTGGAGTTCAAGTTTCTCTTCTGTGGGTAACTGGGGCTGTTAGGCTCTTTAACAAGATTTCCATTGACTTAAAAAGACAATGTCATATTATGTTGTCAACCTTGATCTATCAAGGTTGGTTTCGTATATGGATGTCTCTGCTTGGACTAGGACTGTGGGTTACTTTATGAGAATCTACAAGAAGATCTGAGGTCTTGATTACAAATACATGTCCCCATGTTCGACCTAAAAATTGATAGTTAGTATTGATCTTAAGGTATTGTCTGCATAACCTTCATTGCCATGTCCTGCATAGTTGAACTCCTACTATGTCCCTATTCTTTTGATAGAAAACATGTACTTTATTCGTTTGATAGATAAGTTTTGAAATTTTTTAGTGATATTCTCCACTAACAATATTAAATATCTATAAGAAATTGAAAGAAGTAGAAAGTAAATTTTATAAAAGATTTCTGTCAGAGGTGTTTTTTGGAAAAGTAACATTTCAGGAAACTACTTTCTGCACATCCCAGTATCCTCGTGATGAGCCAGTAGATCCTATTTTGAAGTTTAACCTAGAAAGCAATAAAAAATTAGAAAGTCATTGTAGGTTATAAATGCCAGAGCCTCGATTCAGCCTAATAGATTGGTTTGAAAAGGAAAAGCAGTATTCGTATTTCCCCTAGTACACCTACCTCAAATGTCCATTCACTAAAAGTGAGAACAATCAGATTCTTAGGGCCTGATTGACAAGTCTTTTATAATCTGATTTATGTGATTATGCAGGGTTATTCAGTATGTAGTTATATGAATAATCCAGTGTAATCTGATGAACTGGATAATTTAAGCCTTGCCAATTGGGCCCTTTATAGTCAGGCAATAAGCTACATCTCTTTCTTTTCTTCGTGAGTGATACCAGTTAGATTGTTTTAGGTTCAACATATTATGTGACAGCATTTGATGATGGGAGATGTTGTATTTTTGACAAGTTGTCACAAGAAGGATAGAAGAAGCAACAATTGGAGTTGTCATTGGAGTTCTTCGCTGAATGATGCTAATATCATTGATTTAGGTGTAATGGTACAAGATGTAACAACATTTGATAAAGAGTGTTGTTGTAATTGTCACAAGCTGTGGTAAGAATACTGGAGGAATCAACCATAGGAATTAACTTAGGAGTTTTTCGCCTTAATGATGGTTGTGGAAAGTACTTGTTGGAATCAGCAAAAGATTTGCAAAACTGGGCTGAAGAGCTGGATTATGATGCTTTTAATCAAAAGGAATGCCACAGTGTGTCACTAATTTCTGCTGTTGATGTCTAAGAATGGTTAAAGAGTGAATGGGTTTTTAAGGGAAAGTAAGTCGGCAATTGGTGGAGAGTGAACCCCAAAATCCAAGATTTTTCTCCTAACAGTCAGGCTGTTTTTTGTGGTTCTGTTTTTTGTCAGTTGCCAACTTACTTGCCGATGAAAGCCCATGCATTCTTAGCTGTACTTACATAAAACATTCAAAATGGTTGCCACACCATAGTTCCATTACAGAAGTGCCATACTCTTGTATTAGCCTTTCATCAATTTCAGATGGTGAGTTTTAATTGTTAAAGATTTTCACTCTTTCATATTTTATATGAGATTTATAGACTTGTGGAGATTTAATTCATGTATTTGCTAAAAAATGGAGAGCTTGATTAATAAATTATTGACGGTTTGACAAAGATTTCATGCTCTTGGTCCATTGCTCTAGACATCACTCTTTTGAATCTGTGATATGTTCTTTTTGATTTTGCATTTGGTAGTAACTTGTTCAGTTCTTAAACGCTCAAACATGACCGAAACTGTTTGTGGACATTTTGGATTTGCCTGAACCATAGTCCTTTGAATATAAATACTTCTAAAGCCAGGTTGATGACTGGTACTCTTTGGCTATTTTCTCTCATCTCATGCTCCTGTTTTCAAGGCTTGCACTTGGTGTTGGGTGCATCATATTGTATGTTGTAGTGTGAGGTAGAGTTCATTGTCCCAACAAGCAGAATGTCGACTGAATAACTAGCTGTTGGCAGAAGGAATTGACTAAGCTTGAATTGGTCAAGTGGCAGAGTGACCTGTTCAATTCGTGCAAGTCATGATTTGCTGCTAGACTTGGTTAGGGCACAATTTGGATACAGACCAGAAGTAAGTCCTGGGTTGGACAAGTTGATTAGAATTGGTAGAGTAGTGACTTTACTCCATTTTTTACCCCCGGGCTGAAAATGCTGACTTGACTTTGAAAATCTGGATGGGGCAACTTGGCTGATGCATCCCATTTTGTAAAACCAAGAAAGACGTCAAAAGTCTTGGTTGTATAACATGATACAGAAGTCACATCAAAGTTATTTAATATTCCAGAGGTTTAATGTGAGTCTTTTTTGCTAACATGCCACATTCAGAAATTTAAATGTCGAAGGCCATTGGTTTAACTTGTTCTTCTTATTCTTTTGAATGAACATGTTGAGGTTCTTTTGATGGTAATGACTTTTGCTGGGAGGAAATAAAACAGCCTTTTCACTTTTTTTTTAGTCTTCTTATTTTTCTTTTTCATGTGACCTTGAGGTCACGGGTTCAAGGCGTGGAATCAGCCTCTTGCAAAATGCAAGGTAAGGCTGCCTACTATAGGACCTTGTGGTCTGCCCCTTCCCCGGACCCCACATAGGTGGGAGCTTCGTGCACCGGGGCTGCCCATTTATTTTCCTTCTTCAAATTGATGCTTTACAGCCCTTTCACTTTTTTTTTTTCTTTTCAAATTAATGCTTTATCATCTTTATTTATTTTCAGGCTGATGCCTTATTTCTTGTTTTTTTTAACTTGCTATTAGTATGCTTCCAGAATGCTGCTTCTCTTCTATTCCCCACTTACTCTTCTTCAATGATGCTAATGCTATGCTATGGTCTTCTTTTCATTTTACGTTTAGTATCTTTTGTTTAGTTAATATTGGCAGGCTCGAGCCCTCTTGTCAAGTGTTCCTGAATAGTTTCCTTGACCTAGTTGCATTGGGTTCCAAATTTCAGAATCCTTGTTCTAAGCATTAAACTTTGGTGCAAGATAACAATGATTCTCATGATTCTGGTGTCTTGATATCTTTAGATTATTTTATCCTTAGCAATAGGAAATACTTAGACAAACATATAGATTAATATAATTGACGGTTGACCTTGGCATTTAAGATTGGGTAGGCAATGTGCGTTTGTTCACGGGTCCTAATGAAGGTGGGAGAGGCAGAAAAGAGGAATTAAGTAGAGGAAAAGGACACACATTCTCCGGAGCTTGTCTATTTGTTAGTTATCTCTAGAACATTCTCAAAAGTTGTTTTCTGGATTACGAAGGTCAGGCTAGTTGTTTGGTTTTACTCAGGATTTGAGCACCCTGGGGTTGGCATTTGGTATCTTTTGTTCCTGCTTCTTTCAGTTTCTTTCTTTCTTTTTACCTTCCGGAATAAACACAAAAACTGATTTAGGGCAGCCCCGGTGCATGAAGCTCTTGCCTATGCGGGGTCCGGGGAAGGGGCGGACCACAAGGGCCTATAATAGGCAGCCTTTCCTTGCATTTTGCAAGAGGCTGATTCCACGCCTTGAACCCGTGACCTCAAGGTCACATGATGACAACTTTTACCGTTGCGCCAAGGCTTCCGTTCACACAAAAACTGATTTGAAGGATAATATTCTAAATTTTCTAATTGTTGTTATTATTTTAAGCTTCTCTTTATATGGCTTTATCGTTCTTTTCTATAGTAATGAACACAGAGGTTGAAATGATGCATGATGTTCGTCTTTTCTGAGGACTTAAAATGCATAACTGTTTGGCGGTTGGCAAAACATGGTGCTCTTCATAACTTGAGCGCATAAAATGTCCAGGAAACAGAATCAATAATCAGCACACGAACAAATTCCAGCTTGTGTTAGTAAAAGGAGATGGTGGTGCTGGTCGTAGTTTGCTAAATGTTTGCCATATTTGGAAGCTCATAAACCTTATTGAAGCAATTTGGTGTTTCATAAATTGGTTTTGCTTTTGGTTTGTATTACCTTAGATATGATTAGGTTGATTAAGGGCTCAGGGACATAATAAAATGGGTTTTGCGAGCACTAACTTTTTAGTTGCTGGTGAGAGATCAATTATTAAATTGCAGATATGCGATGAGAGGTTCACCTCAATATTGAACATTATGTGGATTCTTTCCTGACTGATTATCATTGTCTTGCCCGTGATTTTGCTGTTCTGGTGTTATTGCTGTTTTATGTTGCCCAGTGACAAAATTCCAGTTGGACTTCTCAAGCTAGATTCTGAGTTTGGACTTCACTTGCAGATTCAGATTCTGGCAGTTCTTCTGGGAGTGAATCTGATGGTGCTAAAGTCTCATCTCCTGGAAATGCTATCAAGGTACACTTTTGAGCACTACAGAGTTATGTGTATCAATTTTTTTTTTTTTTTTTTTTCTATTCCAAATCCCACTGCTTTGTTTTGCTAAGTGCCATTTGTTGGGAGAATAAGCCTTGGGTTCTCTTTGCTCTTACACAGGATAGTATAGGTCCTGGAGGAGCTTTGGAACAAGAGAGAAGTGATCTTTTGGATCCACGTAATGGCAACCGTGAGTTTTGTGTTATACTTGTATTGGTTCTGTGCTTGTGTGGGAAAACTGCAAGAATATTCATATGATCTTGTGACATTGAATCTATTTGTAAGAATATTGATAACGTTATCTAATTGTTCATATAATTCTATGATATACAGAATCTGGTGGGTTTGATCAAGATGAACAGGAGACCCATCATAAGACAGTTTCTGATGAGGCAGACCACCATCAAGAGGGTAAGCATGAATTTGAAAGAAGAAATTGTGGGATGGTGGGTGTCAAAGCATTTGATTTTGGTGCATCACCTTACCTTTTCACTATGAACATTTTTAGGGGAGAATGCTCCATCTGAGAGGCAGGTCTCCCCCGAAAAGCTTTATCGGGCAGCTTTATTACGGAGCCGCTTTGCTGATACCATCCTTAAAGCTCGTGAAAAGGCACTTGATAAGGTTAGTTGCTAACATTCAGCTATTTGTTACAAAGTTTCCATACTCAAAAACACCAATTTCAAATGGCTGTTCTATGCTGGATTTTACAAGATGCATTTTCTTTTGAGGACAGGGTGAAAAGGGGGATCCTGAGAAACTGCGGCGTGAGAGAGAAGAACTTGAAAGGCAACAGCGGGAAGGTAAATCATAAAATCCTATTCGCAATAATACATGTTTAAAATGATCTTCTGCTTGTCTTAGTGCAGTCAAAGGTGAAAGATGAAGCAGTTTGAACGAATTAAATGCTTACAAGTCTGCAATTTGTGTTATCAGAGAAGGCTCGGCTGCAAGCAGAAGCCAAAGCAGCAGAAGATGCCCGGAGGCAAGCAGAAGCAGAGGCCGTGGCTGAAGCTAAGCGGAAACTGGAACTTGAGAGGGAAGCAGCCCGTCTGGCCCTGCAGAAGGTGAGTGCAAATCACTGTGTGAATGGTTGATGGATCCATTTAGCTATTGTATTAACAAAATCCTATGGGAATCTGCAGATTGAAAAGACTGTTGAGATCAACGACAACTGTCAATTTCTAAAAGACCTTGAAATGCTTGGATCTGCTCCTGCTGATCACTTACCGAGCTCGGTTGATGAGACTAGCCCAGATCACTCTCAAGACGCCATGGGCTTCAAGCTCATGGGAAGTAATCCCTTGGAGCAGCTTGGCTTATATATGAAAGTGGATGATGATGAGGATGAAGAGTTGGAACCTGACAATGCCCCTGTGAATGATGTTGAAGAAGGAGAAATCGATTGATTGCGTGCGTTTCTCCTACTACTAATATATTCAACCACGAAGCAAGGTGTTGGGACCAAAACCCTTACATTCAGAAAGAGGAAACCGTGGCTATCTTAATCTGGCAAAGCTGGGCAAAAACGTCTCTGCTTTCTGTTGGTGGCTGCTTCAGCGCATGTGAATTTACGGTCACAAACAATTTGTCGTGCTTCTGATTGGATGTGTGATAGGTCTGGTGGCGGGAATGTTTTGACATAAGGAGGGGAGATGCTACGTATATTCCGAGATTTTCCCTTCCGTGTAGGGGAATAGGAGGGATGAATCTACGGGCAGCCGAGCACTCGGAGATTGAGTCTTTTATGGGATGCGAGTGATCAAATGACTGTGGGTCGGGCTTCGGTTACTTACCCTTTGGTGGGATGCAGCAAATCTTTGTTCTGTCATGCTGGTCAATCATCATCGTACACCGCCTGATATCTTCTTCACAGGGAAGTGATGCTCCGGCCATACCGAGGAAGAGAGAGTAGAGAGGAGTTGTTGTACAACGTTGAGTGTGGATTGTTTACGCAAGTACACAAAACTCCAAAACTGTAAAGAAAAACAGACACGGCTGGTGATACATGGATACATATTTCTATTGATTCTTCACCCGGCTCTTTACCTGCACAGATGTCCCTCCTTTGGGAGCCTTTGGATTTTCTTACTAGTGGCAACGATCTGTACAGAGTTCAGAGATAAATCAATCCTAGTTATTTTGAAGGGGCAGTTTTGCAGGTTGAAAATGGACTTAACCGAATGTGCTTTATGGTTGTAGTAATTGAGGGTTGATGAGGGTCAGAGGTTACATGGTCTCTGGGGAGTTACAAGAAGCCTGAAATCTCATTTCTGGCTTTCTCACGTGTTATGTGATTGATGCTTCTCTACGACTTTGCGTTGTTTTTCATCTTAGGCCGCACGCACCGCTTTGATAATCTGAACCGTTCATCTCGACAGCCTCTGTGTAGATTGGATGCCTCAAAATCCAGATACTTTGGGTGATTCGAGCAATTTTGAGTTCTATAAGATTTAATACAACTCAGAAAAATTAGTGGCAGGATCATCCAAAGTACGTGGTGTTTGCGACATGGTACATGTACTGCAAGATCATTATTAAGATAAGTGGTTCAGATCTTTTACGCCAAACCCCCAAATGAGAATACAATTTCCATGCGCTTCTTGGGTCATGTGGTAGGAAACGTGGGAGGCAGCGGCAAATCTCTTAGTCGCTGCCTCCAAGCTAATGTCAGTCGTCTAAATTGCAAATTGATTTTGCAGGCCGCATCATCATAGATTATTTTAAGTGCAGATCTGTCCCGTTAGATTAATCAGTATAGAGTCGTGAGCTTTTGATTGCGAAGCCAATGACAATGCATTTTCCACACTTTCTACAGTAGATTATCAATTTACGCGCTCAGGACCAAGTTGACGGTGTGGATTGGGTGGCCAGCAGCAAGACAGGTTGGCAAGTAGGTCACCAACTTGGCTTAAAGTTTTAGGAAGCTACAAGAGGAGGGGGCTGCAGTCAAACCTGAGACAGTTTCCGCCGCGCTTTTAACTCACTCCCTAACACGGCGCCTCCTAAGTAGTGCAAGGGCCCACTGTTTGGGGTTGAATTCATGAAATTTTAATTGCTTTTGAACTTTCTGAGCCGTCCATCTACATTGGATCGCTGATGTTATAATAATTAGCGGAGAATATTTGAAGGCATCGCTTAAGTGAAGGTGTGATCTTAGCAAATAAACGGTCTGGATTGCCAGGCAACTTGGCCCACATAGGCAGCGATCTGAAGCGGAGATTTTTAAGCATACGTGGGCCCCGTATTTGTCCAACTCTACACGCTCAGGCACCATATAATTTCTAGAGGTGTAGTGGCACTTTCGTAATTCCAGTACATCGATTAGCAGTGCCATGACAATAGCAGAAAACTGTTAAACAGCTTGGGTTTCATCGTCATTTTCTCACTCTTCGGAGCTTCCAAAGTCCGCCCCAAACCAGAAATTTCCTTCTTAAAACCCTAATTTCTTCTTTCTGGCGAATTTCATCCCCAAATTCTCGACTTCTTCTCTTTTTGTCTTACGGAATTCTGCCAGCGCCCTTATGGCTTCCGTTGCCTTCTCTCCGGCCGGTATCTCCGTCAGAACTGATCTTTCCGGCGCCGGAACTAGGAAGATCGCTCCGTTCCGTCAATGCTTGCGGATTTCTGCAAGCATTGGATCCATGCAGATTCAACCTGGCACTGGTCTGCAGTGTAGATCGGGAAGTTCTTCCACTTTTTCAGGTTCTGATTCTTCGAAATTGTATGGATATTGTGGTTCATGTGGATCTCATGTTGTGTTGTTTGATTTTGTTTTGGCGTGTGTTTGTTTGAATTTTGAAAGTAAATAACGATTTTGAATCTCATTACTTGTCGTAATTAATTATTTCCTTTTGTAAAGATTACTGATTTAGTTGATCGTACTTCATCTAACTGATTCTCAGTGATAGTTTCGGTTGCATTGTTATATCCTTAATTCAGTTGGGAACCTATACTAGTATTCACATTCTTCTACAGAATGAGTATGGATGACGATAGTTAATTCTTTGTTTACTTCATGATCTCTTTTAGTTTGCGAGTATTGATGAAATTTAAGTTCACTGGTTATTTTGATTAGCATTGTCTTTTTGTAGAAATTATTGGTTTTCCTTAATGTAACTAGTTGGTTGAATTCTGGCGGTATAGGGTACAAATTTCAGAAAAAGCATAAAAAAGTAGAAGATATCCTAGGGAAGGAGTTAGGTTACTGACGGTGGAATATATTTTTTACATATTTACAGAAAGATTTTGACTAAAGATATCTGAATAAGTCCTTCTGATGGGTAATTAAGAACATCTGGGAGATAACGGTGAGTGCTTGCTTTGTACCATGATGTATTTAAAGGGCATTACCTGCTAACCATCCAAGAGTCTGGTGTGTTGATATGATCCTTTATGCTTTTCATTTTGAAGTTTGGTATGGCATTGAGAATTTGGTGATAAGTTAGTACCTGGCGAACTCTGAGCCATGTAAATAGATTTGCAAAGGTGCAGACCAATTGGAACACCACCAAAAGTAAGGTTGCAGAAACTGACAAATAAATATGCTCGCATACTCATGGCACAACTGTGAGACTGGTCTATGTAACAATTACTAAATTAGATGCAACTTGCTCAGCATTTTTGACCTGAAGTTAGGCATGACCCCAGAGTTCCATTTTTGTTGGTAGGCATCTTAGGTGGAGATGCTGCAACATGGATATCCACCTTTACGTACTAATTCAGCTGTTAGGAAGAAATTAATCACTGAGGATCATGGATATTCACCTTTAACTAATAAGTTAAACAACTAGTTCCTGCTGCTCTTGCAGCCTTACCATGGTTCACATAAGCTTATTTGGCTACTTACGTGGTGCCTTCCAGTCTTGTAAACTCTTTACATGCTGATCCTGCATAAGCTTAGCTTAGTGATGCTAATGGCAGAACAGGTGTGAGGGCTCAAGTTGCTGCTGTTGAGCAACCAAGTGTTGAATCGGCTCAAAATGTTGAGGCTCCTGTTGTGGTCATCACTGGTGCTTCTAGAGGAATTGGAAAAGCAATAGCATTGGCCATGGGCAAAGCTGGTTGTAAGGTTAGTGGAGTTTTCTCATATACCAAAAGCATTGTCATGGTAATTGGTTCATATATACATCCAGTAATGCATAGTTGTCAAGACAGGATTCTCTTTTTATCAAAAATAACTTCATTGAAGAAAATCATGAAAAGCTTTTCCAAATAACAACCTATTGTAACTGAGTCTTTATTCCTGAGCCTTCTTATTCTAGGCCATTTTTGTTTCTGTACAAGCAGCACTCATCTACTTTAAGTGTTACCATCTGTACATGTCCAAAAATTGCCATACTCTTTGATTGCTCCTATATCTGATATTTAATGGCCTGGGAACTGTTCTTCATTTACCTCTAGCCTGGACTACTTGTTTATTTCACCTGTGCTTTTATACTACAGGTACTTGTAAATTATGCAAGGTCATCAAAGGAGGCTGAAGAAGTTGCCAAAGAGGTGAGCCTAATCTCCTCTGAGGCCCTTAGAAGTAGTTTCCTTAATCTTTCTGTGTACAAGCCAGGTATAACTAATACAATAATGGGGCGTTTTACTGATGTTCACATACTTATTGAAGTTTAATGGCTCTATAAACTTAATTTTTCTCTTGCACTGTGTTTCTTTACTAGATTTGTGCTTCACAAAATATACTATGATCTTTTATTATTTTATTTGTTGCATTTGTTTCGCACAAATACTCTTAGTTCCTTATATTACTCCTAGTTTATGGCTGTTACTCTCTAATTCCTGTTAAACTCAGCACATTCTCTGTATGGGTTTTACTGTTGTGGCAGTGAACTTTTAAAGCAACCCTTGAGGGTTTTCCACTTGGATTTGGTCAATGTTCCCATCTTTGCAGTGCATGTGACCATCTTGTTCATGCGACTGAGATCTCTTACTGATATAATTCATGAAGATTGCAATTCTTGAATACAAGTCTCAGTTGAGCTTTGACATATTCAGTCACCTAATGGAAAGTTATTGATGTAAAAGGAAGCTTCCCACATTTTCTTTTAGATTATAAGTCTTGCCAACATCCTTCAGTCTTTTTAAGATTATGAATCTGGCCATTTCCGGTGTCTTGAAACCCTTATGTACATGCACACTAGTTTGAGTGTGAGCATGTTTGTTTGCTAGTATCACATTTTCAGCCTTGGAAGATCCATCTCTCATATTGAACTTTCTAGTTACTGCTCACAAGTTTGCTCATTTTCCAACCTAATATCTGGACCTGTTCAGCCAGTTCCAACCTCTTTTGTCATCTTGCTGCTCATGTTCTTGATTTCTGAATTTGTTGTCTCTTGGTTGTCTAGATCATCATAATGTGCATTGTCATGAAACTTATTTTGCTGCAGGTTGAAGCATGTGGTGGTCAAGCCCTTACTTTTGGCGGAGATGTTTCAAAGGAAGCTGATGTGGATGCTATGATAAAAACTGTGAGGAACTTTTGTTTTGCTGGTTGGTTCTGTGTGGAGTCCTCTAAAATAGTCTACTTGCTAAGTATACTTTGGTATCATGACCTTGTGGTGTGTACAGGCAGTTGATACATGGGGAACAGTTGATATATTGATAAACAATGCAGGTCATCAGGATTTTTCATGTTTGTGACCTTTTTCTTTTGTTTTTTCAAATGCTAACTGTACCGCATTGGTCTCAGGAATTACAAGGGACACGTTGCTGATGAGAATGAAGAAACCTCAATGGCAGGAAGTTATTGACTTGAACCTTACTGGTGTATTTCTCTGCACACAGGTGCGTTTGTTCAAATGATTGCACTGTTTACTTTCCTTGAATCTTGGGTTGACTCTGTCGTTGACGTGGATAATCTATTCCTTGCAGAGTGCAACCAAAATTATGATGAAAAAGAAAAAGGTAATTGCAAATTTTGTATTCTTTAACAACTTGTCTTCAATGCTATCTGATGTGTGACCATTTCATCTATCTGGTTTACAACTTGCAATTATCTTGTCTGTGTTCAATTAGTCCAATTAATCGAGACACTAATCCTTTCTTCCACTGTGGAGGTAAGCAACATCATTTATGGGATGGGTTGCTCTTGCGAGTTGGGAGAGGATTCCTGTTGTGTGGAAGGTGGCTTTGACACCAACAACTGGTCACTTACTGCTAATAATTTTAGGAGACATTACATCTTTCTTTTGGGGGGTTTGGAGGTTAGATGTTCGATATGAAAGAGCATTTACTTCGAGAGAGATGGACATAAATTGAAGGGGAGCCTTGGCGCAACGGTAAAAGTTGTCGTCATGTGACCTTGAGGTCACGGGTTCAAGGCGTGGAATCAGCCTCTTGCAAAAATACAAGGTAAGGCTGCCTACTTTAGGCCATTGTGGCCCGCCCCTTCCCCGGACCCCGCATAGGCGGGAGCTTCGTGCACCGGGGCTGCCCTTTTTTTTTTTTTTAGAGATGGACATAAATTCCAATAATGAGTAGGAGGGTAGTTTAATTCCCATTTGATGGAGTGGCAGGTATGCCATTTCTCATTCTTGTGGAGTGGAGAGGGTGCTGTCATTTAATTTTTAGGATTGCTGTCATGGCATTCACTTCATAGGGCTTTCTTGGGAGGTTTCAAACTCCATTCTTCCATTGTAGTCAAGAGAGGGTTATCGCTTACATTAAAGCCCTTATAAGTGTTCCTCAAAAATCCACTGCCGATTGTATCAGTAAAAACTTTTTAAGTTTCTGATAAAGTTTTTTGTTTTTGATGTTGTTGGTTTATACTTCCTACCATGGTGATATTAGACAAATGAAATGCAATTTGATCACCAACAGCATCATTTCCAATATGCAAGTCTTCACTGGGAATTGGTGTCAACATAACAAGGGTTGTTGAACGGTTTTAGACTTTTTAAGTACTAGCAACTGATTTTTCGCTCAATCCACCTATCTCTTAAAATTTCTTCGTTTGTGCAGGGAAGAATTGTCAATATTGCATCTGTTGTTGGTCTAGTAGGCAATGTTGGACAGGCCAACTATAGTGCTGCAAAAGCCGGTGTGATTGGCTTAACCAAGACCGTTGCCAAGGAATATGCTAGCAGAAATATCAATGTGAGGTTCTAAATATTACCTTCTCTTCTAATGATAAACATCAAATATGCTTGTTACACTAGCATTTAGAAATATAATCTCTTACCGGCATCAAGTCTTGTTCAGGTGAATGCTGTTGCCCCTGGATTCATTGCATCTGATATGACTGCAAAGCTTGGAGAAGATATTGAGAAGAAAATCCTGCAAACCATCCCCTTAGGTAAAGTGGCTTAGAGGATCTTGTGGTCTTCATCTTATTGATCAAATTGCCTACATCTTATGTTTGAGAAGAAATTATCTGCTAGCTTCTTTTGGGGATTAGCTGTGGTTATTTGTATTTTTAAAATAAATAAGAAATTCAATATGAACAAATGTGTTGAAATATTTTCTAGCACCTGTCAGATGAAACATGAAGGGGAGCCTTGGCGCAATGGTAAAAGTTGTCGTCATGTGACCTTGAAGTCACAGGTTCAAGGCGTGGAATCAGCCTTTTGCAAAATGCAAGGTAAGGCTGCCTACTACAGGCCCTTGTGGTCCGCCCCTTCCCTAGACCCCGCATAGGCGGGAGCTTCGTGTACCAGGGTGGCCCTTATTTACCTGTCAGATGAAACATGGAGGTTCTATGCCAATATCAACCAGAACCTAATGATGGATTCCTGTATTTTCTTTTGGAATAATACGGCAGCAGAAATACAGGTGCAACCTACTTGGTCAATGTGCAGATTATTTATCTGCTAGACTGTGCTGTGGATGAGGCATGCACCAAGGCCATCCCTCTCAAGTTTCTATGCTGTTTTTTGTTTCTTTTAAATGGAAGATTGTCTCTCTCTGAAATTGTGATAGTATTTATTTCTGTCATTTCAGGAAAATAGAGTAATTACTTCTGTTTAAATAATTAAAGAAATGGTGAAAATCCATCTGGGAATCCTCCACAAATAAAGCTTCGAAATTTGGAGCATTTTACTAGATGTCTGGGGCAAGACCTACTAAATAAGTGGTTTTGGTCATTGAACAAGTGGGCCTCACCTGTGTTTTTGTCTTCCCATAGTCTTCCGTGGAAGAATATGTATCCACATAATATAAAGGGCCATCATTAAACAGGTATCATTTGTTCTTAAATTGACCAACGTACCCACTCATGTAATGAAGATAGTGCTCAGTACCATCTCAACTGATTCATTATACCTTACAATTGCCTGGTACGAAATATATCAATGCAGTTGGCCTGGGAATACTGAGAAGTTGTATCATCTTTGACTTCTATATTTGTTTCTTTGACCTTATTTAGTTGTTCTAATCAATATATATATATATATATATATATATATATTCTTTTAAATTTCAAAGACTCCAGTAACCTTGAGAGAAGTTTTTTTGCATTGCAATAATGAAAAGGTTCTGACTTTTAACTGTGTTTATTCAGGGAGGTATGGCCAGCCAGAAGAAGTTGCTGGACTGGTGGAATTCTTGGCACTTAATCCCGCAGCTAGTTACATTACTGGACAGGTAAGACTTTTTATTTTATATTGTTTTATCCAATATTTAAAGAACTTGCTGCTGACTTCAAATTCTGCCGACTTCCTGAATTGACATTTTCTTAACTTTTCATCATTTCGTGACTCTGCCAACTTGATGAACAATTGGTTTCAACCATCAAAATAGAAGAAAAACTATAAAAAGAGAAAAATAGAACATATTATTGGGAACCTGTAATTTATGTTTAAATTGGTGGATTGAGGAAGGAATGTTGTTACTTACTATTCTATATTTAGAAAATGAAACATTGTCAGAGACTCCACTTATTTCGTGAAGAAGTTCATTAGTATTACTGCTGGGGAGAACCAGCTGAGTAAATTCAACTACTATTTTTTGTTAAGTAGGGTATTTTGGGCCGGTCAATTTGATTTTCAAATGAGAGGATATTTTGTTGAATTATTACTTAAAATTGAAGCAGAATCCAAAAAATGAGGGCCATTGGGTTACATTCCCGTTCTCTTGATTCTGTCATTCTACAGTGCTACATACTAATTCTTCACAGCAACCAATTGCCCCTCGTAAAGTTCACTGAACCATTTTTCTCAAGGAAGATAAAAAAGGGTTCACCCAGCGTACAAGGGGAATGAAAAATTTGACCATTTTTATAGTTTGCCAAACGGCATTTTCATTGTAAAAGACGTAAATAACTCAGTCCAAGCTCTCCAAACATGCCCTAAACCTTTGGATTTCTTCAAATAAGGTTCCCTCCAGTGCTCTTCATAAAAAAACCAGCTTATCAATTTTATAAGAAATTGATTGACAAGGTGGGTCACTCAAGAGCCTCTGAAAGTTGTTGATTTAGTGGGTCTACATACTTGCTGTCCAAGACGATTAACTGACTCAAAAATTGTGTTTATAGATACTGATTTTCTTTTTTGCAAGACATGTTATAACCTGTGCCTTTGCTTCCCATGTTCCTAACCAACCAATAATGTTTTTGGTTTCATCCAGGTTTTCGCCATAGACGGAGGTATGGTAATGTAGACTTGAAGCTCTCTGAGCTGGGTGATTAATTCCAGAGAAAAGCTTTCTGTTCTCCAAACTGGGTTTGATAATCAAGCAGGAAGCACTTAACACACTGATCGAGTGATACTGTGCAAAGAACAACTCAAGCCCAAGGTAAGTTCTACTTGTAGGTGCGGCGTGGATGGAGGGGAGACGAATTTTTACGAGCTAGAGGTAGCAAAAGTAGGTCAATTGTCCGGCATTTCTCTATTTCCTAGTGAAGTACATTGATTAATAACTAAATTGCAGACGTGAAAACTGAATTCAAGTTTTATTAAAGCCAGTGTCTCGCAGCCCTTGTTGTGGGTATAATAGTTTCCCGTTGATTCATAGATTTGGTCTAGAATCTAGATAGTTTAATCTCTTTGATGAAAGCTGGAAGCTGTTCAATTAGAATATTTATTTTGAAGAATGTTCAGAGTGAAATTCCTAACACGGATCTGAGAGGCTTCCGGACTTGACAGAATTTCTTTGATGGTTCAAAAATCTTACAGGGTGCTTGAACTGAATTTCTTTGATGGTTCTTTGGCATGAGATGAGCTGACTTGAGATGGGCCATAATACTATTAGTAGTACTTGGACTGAGTTGAGATGGAAGCGATATCTCTCATGTCACTGTTAGTGGTGCTTGAGATGAAAACGATCTCATCTCAGCTTACTGCTAGTGGTGCTTGAGATGAGAAATGCCAATCTCAACCCAGCTCATTATTAGTGGTTGGCATACCACTTACCATCTCATCTCATCTCATCTCATCCATTCCATTTTATTTGGTGAAAATTAAAAGATCCATTTCTTCTCATCCCAAAATGCAGCCACACCCATGCATTTTGCTCGAGATAAAAATGAGCCATATCATGTCACCTCAACTCATCTCAACCCAGCTTATGTGATATTTCCATTTATGTTGCTCGGTTTTATGCCAAATTTGGGCCATCCCAAGCCAGCTCAAATAATCTTAAGCCAGATAGCTCATCTTATCACCAAGTCAGCTCATTTCAGCTCAATCAACACTAACACCATGTTATAGGTTCAACCTTGACCCATAATTGTAATGCACCCGCTTCATCCAAAGGTCGGATAGGTACACAAAACCTTTAGACAAAGCCTAGAGATTTTGGTGAAAGTGAACTAGTTCATAATTCGATATCTATGCTTGTACTCAGTGTGGATTTTACTGAATAAATGTGTTGGTGGAAGTCGATGTTCCTCTTCGAACGGCGAATTTGTTAAGAGCAGAAAGCTAACAATGGTAAGACTGAGCTAGTCTTACCGAGGAGGTTTAAACGCCAAACAGAAAAAAACCAACCAATGCCAAAATCAACACACCTAAATAACACCAGACCTTTACCGATCAAACCATCCTCCAAAATGATCAGGATTGGTAGACCCGAGCACGTGAGAGAGAAGACAACAGAGGAGTTGGTGCAAGTCTTTCATCTAAACCGTTCACCTTTCCACTCGCTATTAGATGGGCTATGCCTTGAAATCATATCCATTCATTGACCTTTATTTACTGATTTAGATCGTTCCTTCAACTCGAAGGGCACAAATCAGTGCTTAATATCGTTAGATAGGGTTGAGCTTGAGCTCGTAGCTCATCAGCACGATCACATAACAAACAATCGGTCGGGAGGGCTAAATAGATGGGCCTCACCCATAGTTCGGCTTGCCTATATTCCTGGGGAAACAGCTGGTTCTAGTCTTATTTTAAGTTGTGAATCCCATTTTATCAGATGGAATGGCCTGTGCATATAATCCGTCAGCCTGATTTAAATAGGATGATGCTTCTTAGTCTTGGCGCAATGATATAGTTGGTGTTGTGTGAACTTGAGGTCACAGGTTCAAGGTGTGGAAACAACTTTTTGCAAAATGCAAGGTAAGGTTGCATACTATTGACCTTTGTAATCCGTCCATTCTCCGGACCCTGCATATGCTGGAGCTTCGTGCAGTGCAAATGCCCCCCTTTTTTCTGAGTCTTATGGTTTCTACTTTGTCTTGGTTGTCTGTACATGAGAAATATGATAAAAAAATTAACGTTTAGATGATCTGCGTTTAGATGAATGGGGTAGATCTATGTGCAGGGTCCAATGAGGTTGTGTCTTATTGAAGCACGAATCAGGTATGTTTTCTGAAAGGTTTATGCCATTGATTTTGTTCACTGATCGTTGGGGAGTTGAGCCAAGAGCTGTTACCACTGTAACACTACAAAGGGGTCGTCCCTTGGCAGGTCAAACGTTAGCTAGAACAGTGTGCTGTGGATGAGTCACTGTAAAAGTCTCCACTTATAAGTGATGCTAAGCATTTGATTTGTGGGCAGTTTTTTATGGATGCAGACTACTGACTTGTCATGAATACAGACAGTTAACTTTTCTTGTTTTTTAATTGTCCATTTGAAGTTTAATGTCACCTTGCTAAAAACTTGGTTTTGAATTTTGAGGAATGCTTAAGTCCTGGGAGCAGCACATATATTAGGGTGGTGGGCCACCGTTTTACCATGGTGAGCCCCAGCTTTGGTTGATAAGATCAGTTCGTTTGATTATCTATCGCTCTTTAAACAGTGGGTGTATGGGTCTAACTTTCAAAAGAAAAGTCAGTAAAATTAGATGAATAAGTTTGATCAATCAAAGGTTAGGCTAATAAAGTAAAAGTGGGGTGCACCGCCCAAGATTGGGTGCTGTCGGCAGGATTCAAGAGTTCCTCTTGAACTTTTGTGCGTGGTTCATCCAGTAGAATGGCTTACTAAATGAACGGTTTGGATTTCATATTTTCCTAGTGAAATATGTCCATCTATCACGTAATTGCGTGTTTAAGTCACCTCCATTATCGAGTTGCGCCACCATTAGCTTCGACCTGTATTATCCAACAACTCTTGGATTGATTATAGATTAATAGATAGTCGAGTTTTTTTTGTTGTTGCAAGATTAGAGAATCATGTGCAATGGTAGAGTTGTCATCGTGTGACATTGAGGCCATGGGTTCAAGGCATGAGAACAGCATGTTGCAAAATGCAAGGTAAGGCTGAGTACTATTGACCCTTGTGTACTGCCTCTTCCTCAGACCCTGCATACTCAATAGCTTTGTGCACTGGGGCTGTCTTTTTAGGGAACCATTTTGCAGAGCAAATCCTTCTCACTATGGATTGTTATTTATACGTGATGCTTTTCATCTTACATCATTGTTAAGTCCTATGAGTAGCATCTTTAGAGTGTCCACATTGAGGATATGGTCTATGCAAGACGGTGAGAGGTTTTGCACCACCGACTCCTATATAGATCCATGATTTATCTAGATGTAGGGCACATAGTTCATCTCTTTTCAGCATCTCCATTTACAACGATGAAAGGGCCAAAAATGATCTAAAGAGTGCTTGGTACCTAGGCCATCTGATTTCAGGTCGTATCAGATGAACGCCTTGTGTGTCCCAAAAATAAAAAAATAAATCAAATGAACGGCTTAGATCCGTAAAAAAACAAAAAATGGGGCCTCTCTTCCATTTTTTTTCCTTTCCACCAGTCAGGTCTCCTGCTACCTACAGGAGAACCTCTCTCTCTCTCTCTCTCTAGTAGAATCTAGAGGCACATTGATTCCTATGGTCAAAATGCATGTTATCAACGAATAACTCTACTTATTGGCATTGGGAAAGAGAGAGGAAAAGGACACGAGATGTAGTGCCCTTTTGAGTCCCAACCAAATAACAAGAGATGGGAAGGTGACAAACAACCATGCATGGCCAGCCCTACACACAAACATGCCCAATATGTATGTAGGCCTCGCAATTTGGGTTGGTGGGTTGTATTCATGTCATGTCGAGACTGACACATTACACTATATGAGTCGACACAAACACGACTCGCTTAATAATCGTGTCAAGGACCCGTGACTCGAACATGACACGGTTATTAAACGAGTTGACACGACACTACTCGTGTATTACAATTAAATGAGGCAGTTGGTTTTTCAAAAAGTATAAAAATATAGGACGGTTTTTGAAAAGCCGTCCTATGTTAATGGTTTTCAAAAGTCATAAAAATGTAGGACAGGTTTTCAAACCTGTCCTATATTCCTATAAGAGTATAGGTCCTATATTAATAATATAAGATGATTTTTGAAAATTCGTCCTATATTTTTATGGTTTTAAAAAAATCATAAGAATGTAGGACGAATTTTCAAAAATCGTCATATATCATGGTTTTTGAAAACCCATCATATATTAATGGTTTTTTAAAAACCGTAAAAATATAGGATGATTTTTGAAAACCCGTCATATATTGCTTTAATAGTTTGCGGGTCAAATGGGTCAACAAGACGAATTAATAGGTTGCATGTCAAACAGGTCAATACGACGGGTCAATATTGATTGACCAGAACACCACACGATTTTTGGTATGTCAGACACGAACATGATAAGGCTCGACCCAACTTGCTGAATCCGTGTCGGGTTCGAGTCGTGTTATTGTGTCGTGTCATAGTTTGCCACCCCTACCAATATGCAATTGCATTTTGTGCATTATGGCTAGATCTTCTCATGGAACCTAAGCTTGCCTAAGAACAAGAGAGTCCTGAGAGAATCAAACGGTATTAGTTTCGAAGTGCAGAACACAGTGATCCAGATTCAATGGCCAAGGAAACCATTAAACAGCTGGTACATTTACTGGTCTCTTTCATGGCGAACGTGGCAGTAGAAGTAGCTCACATCAATCCCAAATAGGTCTATGTAGATGACAAAGCTGTGAAGCATAGTACTATGGTTCACTGAATGGAACTTGTTCATCAGTGGGTAGGGCCTTTAACCGTGCAACAAGCATTAAGAACAGGCTCCAGCAGATGTCTTAGTCGAAAGATGCATGTTGTGCACCCATTCCGTTGTGGATCTCCCTCCTATATCATACCACTCCATTTCATTATGAGTTCAACATTTATTGCTGAGGAACTTCCCTCACCTACTCCCCACTTTGCTTCAAATAACCTCTTACTAAAGAGCAGTCCAAGCCATCAATCAATCTCAATCTCTCTCTCTCTCTCTCTCTCATACTTAACTTGGCTAGCATTATTTTAAGTATAAAAATATTTGTTAGTAACGGGAGCCTTGACATAATGGTAGAGTTGTCGTCCTGTAACTTAGAGGTTATAGGATTGAGGTATAAAAACAGCCTTTTGCAACAATGCAAGATAAAGCTGCATAGTATAGATACTCTATTGTTCCCATTTTGAATCTCATATACGTGAGAGCTTTGTACACTGGGCTGCCTTTTTTATTTGCCAAAAGCCAGGTGACGCAGTTGTTCAACCATCCAGGTAATGGTGTAGTCCATCTAATCAAGCCCAGACCTCAATGATGAAGTTGTGCCTTGAGAAGCAAGCACCAAGACAATTGTGAAAAGGTTGAGTCCCGCACTTGCTCTTCTGATGTATAAGCAAAGGGAATACCAAGTCATCAGTGAACACATCCTTTGGCTACCAGTGACTGTCTTCTGGTCACTTTCTTCTTTGCAACGAGGACCAAGAAAGGCAAGTGAGGACAAGCAAGTAAGAAGAAGGAGGGATTTTGGTGAGAGTGGGAAGGAAAAGTAAGGATACTTTGTGGGAGAAAGGAAGGCAGAGGAAGCTTGGAGGGCTAACAAAAGAAGAAAATATTTGAAGGCCAGAATTACATAGCAAATCACTCGCACACTCTCGCTCGCATATTCTCCTAATAATAATTTCAGGGGCGAAAGGGAAAGGGGTATTTGAACCTGAGACCACAATATTCTAAGAGAGATGTTGAGTTGTTTACAATTAAGTGCGTTAGACATTTGCTGGTGGTACTGTGACAATGATCTTGTAAGTTAGAAAGGGCGGATCACAATGGTCTATAATACGAAGCCTTACTTTGCTTTTTTGTAAAAGACTGTTTTTACACTTTGAACCCATGACCTTTAGGTCATATGACGACAACTCTACCATTGCACCAAGACTTCATTTCTTAATATACTCTATGCTACGCATTAAACACCACACCAATTGAATGAATGCAAGTACTAATTTTCTTAATTTTCAGTTTTAGACATCAATGATCAAGTGAAAAAAGGCTAAGATTGTCCAATCAGCATGATTAGTGACGTAGGTAATTTAAATAAGTTCAAATAAGGTGAACGGTCAGATGTTCTAAAAATCATGCCTGAACCATAAGAAAAAAGAAAAAGGTATCCCCATGGGAAATATTTTGTGCTTCTCTAAATATCATTACTTTAATTTCTTTTGCTTAATCTGGTTGATGGCTATTTTACAATTAAGCCTCTACCTACTGTCTAGAATGTGATTTATATATATATATATAAAAACTAGAATGTGTTAATAGACAGATGAATATGATAATTTTCTTTTTCTTGAATATATATATATATATATATATATATATATATATATATATATATAAGGGGAGCCTTATCGCAACAGTAAAAGTTGTTGTCATGTGATCTTGAGGTCACGTGTTTAAGGCGTAGAATCAGCCTCTTACAAAATATAATATAAGGCTGCTTACTATAGGCCTTTATAATCTGTCCCTTCCCAAACCCTGCATAGATGGGAGCTTTATGCACGGAGAATGCCATATGTATATATACGTTGATGGCCAGATGAAAGTGAGAATTTTCTTTTTCGTGAATGAAGAGATAAGATAGAATTTTGTTTACAAGAAATCTAAAAGTCGTAGTTATTAGGTGATCGGGTCAGTTCGTTTGAAGGTGCTCAAATTCATGCAGAAGTGGTTGCTACGCGACCACTTGGCATAACGTTGCCCTCTCCTGTACCATTTCTGTATTATCATGCAATTTTTTGGTTATCATTAATCCAAACAATTGGTTACGTCTTGGAAATGTCGTTTTCCAAAACAATTTTCTTAACCATGTAAGCACTAGCTTTTATGATTGAGTTGTCGTCGTCTGACTTGGAGGTCATGTACCTATTAAAAGCATGAAACATAAGTTTCTTGTAAAATGTAAGATAAAGCGACGTACTATAGATTTATTAAAGTTTGCCTTTTCAAAAAAATAAAGTTATAAATTGCGAGTAATAAAGTTGCCATGTGAGAAAAGTTTCCAAGGTTCTCGTGTTTCTATTTTTAAAGAAAGAAAAAAAGGTAGTCCTAGTGCACAAAACTCCCGCTTATGTTGGTTTGGGGAACTAGAGGACCACAAGGGCCTAAAGTACATAGCCTTACCTTGTATTTTGTAAGAAGCTGTTTTCATGCTTTGAACCCGTGGCCTCAAGGTCACACGACGATAACTTTTACAGTTTCTCTATTTTTAAAGAAAGACTAAAAATAAATTTGCACAAAAATAAAAAAGAAAATGCCAAACTAACCTTGGAAGATCTTGCAAGAAATGCACTATAAAACATTATTAATAGAGAAACGTGTGCAGAAAATGGAAGAAATATTGATAAATGAGAAGCAGTAGTTAGTGGTTGAGAAACGAATTTAGGAAGCCAAAGTTCTAACAAAAGCAAGCAGGAAATTGGTGGAGAAAAAGAAAAGCGTGAAATGAAAAAGGGAGAATAATAAGAAATCTTGGGAGAAATACACTCTAAATTGTCATTCCCAAATGATAGAGAAATAGTTAAAGGAAAAAAAAAAGGTATTTGAAAAAAAAAATTCTCCCTCAAAAGTGTTTTACACCTTCAAATTAAATTATAGTAAAGACCGCAAAATCTTACATGCCATAAATTTTTTGGGTCTTTGGCAGAATTTCATAAGAAAGTGTGAAACGCCTCTTCCAGATGATTCTTTTTTCATAAAAATTATTTTTTATCACTTTCATGCTTATAAGTATTTCTTAATTAAATTAAATTATTTTTTTTGTATTAGAAATGAATTTCTCATTTTGTAGATTAGCTTCAATTAATTATGGTATAAATATGGAACTAATATTTTCGTGCCCTTTAGAACTCTAAGGCCTCCTCTATTTGGAAATTTGTGGTGCTTTTGCTTGGGGTGCCCATAATTTGAACCATTATATTCTCATGGTTTTGCAGTAGATGAGTCTTAGGAGTGGCAAAATATTACACAACACGATAACACAACTCGAACTCGACACGGATTTAGTAGGTTGGGGTCGAGTCTTATTGTGTTTATGTCATTTTCAGGTGACACGCCAAAAATCGTGTCGTGTTTGTGTCAATCAATGTTGACCCGTTGTGTTGATTTGTTTGACATGCGACATATTAATTTGTTGTGTTGACTCATCTAACCTGCAAGCTATTAACTAATCGGGTTAAAAATATAGGACGGTTTCTAAAAAACTGTCCTATATTAGTTGTTTTACATTTACTTAATCGTGTAACACGAGTCGTGTCATGTCGACTTGTTTAATAATCATGTTGTGTTCGAGTCATGAGTTCTTGACATGATTATTAAGCAGGTCATGTTCGTGTTGACCCATATATTATAATGGGTCAGTCTCCATACAATACGATTACGACCCCGCCAACCTGAATTGCAAGGCCTAGAGCCCCGACCCAAATTTCTACATACTCTAGATGATTGTGCAATTGCTATTTTAAGTTCTAAAATGGATGGTAGGAAAATTAATCATACTAAAACAGCTAAAAATAAATAAATCATGTTTAAATTATCTAAAGTAGGTGATTTTTGAGGCATAATATATCTATGGGAATTCTGTTAAGAAAAGAGATTTGATCACTTAAACCCTAATTGTGCTTTTCCACAAACCCTAGAAGAGTGATATCAATCCAAATTCAACTGCTAAAAACACAGATTTCTAATAGTAGAATCATCTAATCCTCTTGATTTTGAGGTTGCAAGACAAAAAGGGCAGCCCCAGTGCATGAAGCTCCCACCTATGCGAGATCCGGAGAAGGGGCGGATCACAAGGGGTTATAGTAGGCAACCTTACCTTGCATTTGTTGCAAGAGCCTGCCGTGACCTCAAAGTTACATGACAATAACTTTTACCGTTGTGCCAAGGCTTCCCTTACGAGGTTGCAAGAGAGAGTCCTAGTATTTTCAAATGCCCAAAACATTATCTTATTTTAAATGCTGCTTTTTGTTGTTTTTTCTTAGATTTAAATCAGTCACTTTGTTTAGGCATTGCATTTAGCCTAGTGTCACGGACTTGAGAAGCCAATCTAAGTGCCGCATAGGACTTTGAAAATCTCAGCCCGTGACACTAGATATGAAAAATCTAGCTAGTTGGAAGATCATAACTACTTTTTTTATTTGTTTTGTATTTCTATGGTTCTAATTTGAATAAAATTAAAAATAAGCTATAAGCATCCAAGGAAATTAATTTTTGATGTATAAGTAATCTAAGAGATCTGACTAGATCTTCAAAAAATTATTTCTAAAATTATAAAAAGGCAGCGCGGCATCTCAAATAAGACATTAATCTTTGTGTGTATAAAAATACCAGGACTCTTTAAAGATATCTAAACAAAAAAAATGAGATGAACGGTTTGGATCAACAGACCTTGGGCGCCACACTTAAACTTGCCATTTCATCGTGCTGGTTTAATAAATATATAAAAATTACATGAATAATAAATAGAAATAAAAAAAGTCTTATTTATTATTCATGTAATTTTTAATCACATATATTGCAGTGCTCCGGGCCTTGCAAAACAACAGAGATATTTATTATCCCCGGATATTTCTCTTGTACCCAACTGTCACCGACTCCCGTCATTTATAAGGAGGGATGATAGTGTAGTAAAAGCTACTCTAGTGGGTCCCATCTTGCGGATGGCCCACGTTTTGTTGATCAGACTCGTCCATCTTATTTATTCGTCTTTGGATCGCTGGTTGTCTAAAATCTGTGAAGATAAAAAAGGCAGCCCATCTGAAAACAAGTGCTTTCAGGCAAAGCATAGACGGTGAGAAGCAAATTTTTTTTGAATGTTAAAGTCATCCAGCCATTTTATGTTTGGCATCCAAGATATATAAGACCAGAGAAATGAGGTGGACGGTTCTGATCAACTAAAGGTGGGGCCATCATGCCAACATTTTTCTTCAAGAATACTCTCTCTCCCTCCGGATATTCCGATGCCCGAATGGCCGATACTCCAAATTCCCGTTTCCGTGTACTCGTCTATTTCGTGACATCATTAACTCAAACAAGTGCCAACATTTTCCTTCAAGAACTGTCTCTGTCTCGCACTCTGTGGAGTGCGACGAAGCAGGTCTCCCTTCCCTTGAAGTTTCGAACCTCTAAATTCATCTGGAGACTTTCAATTTCTGTCTCTCTCAGAAAAATCCGCGTAATCTGAACGATCCCCACCACTCCACCAATCCAAAAACTCTTCCGCGATCGAGATCACCGTCGGAATCTGGTGATTTTTCTCATTCCTCCTGCTTCGATTCTCTCTTCGTTTGTTTCATTATGAACCCTAACCTTAGGTTTTAGCATTTCACAGCTTTTACAATTCTAAGAAAGCTGCTTCCCCCTTTCTTGTGTCTTTATTTTTGTTCTTTTCTCTCTGGAATTGAAATTTTCCATGCGAATGCAGGTTTTGGAAATCAATACTGACGCTCTATTTGTCTCGGAAATCGGTCTGTTAGCGGTTCCTGTTCTTCACAAACGAGACCCCTGATAGGAAGATTGCTATTTTATTTTGTTCTGGGTATTCTGTCATTTGATCAGGGCTTCTCTTGATTTGGGGAATAAAACCCCAGTTGTTGTTGTTCTGGGTTTTCTGTCATTTGATCAGGGCTTCGCTGTTGCTTGAATTCTCATTGGGCTTTCTAAATTCCGTAACAAGTTCAAAATTTTATATGAGGTTATTCTACCAAAACACTAGTTTCTGCACCCTCGGTTGTTTCCCCAGAAACCCTAGTTTTGGCTTCTGAAGCGTGCAAAAATTGGACCTTCTGTTTTACGAAAAAATCGTACCTTTCTTTAACTTGGGCTGCTGCTCATTTCTGGGTAAGTTTCAGTTGTCCCCATTACTATCATTTCAATCTTCTTTCTATTGGGTCACCATGGAAACCTCAGCATTTCCTCTCCCAAACCTCCCAACTTTTTTCTCAGCTTTCGTCCTTATTTATATCATTGGCTACTTTGTTGTTTTCCGCAATTGGAGCCCAAAACACCGCCCAGAAGCTGCTAGTTGCTTCATCTCTTATGCCCATGGAACCGCTGCTGCTGTTATGGCAGCATTGTCTATTGCAGCCCAAACCGAACGTGGCTTTGCTTCTCGTAACACTGATTTCCAAAACATGGTCCTTGATTTCAGCATTGCCTACTTCTTGGTTGATCTCCTCCACTACCTTGTCTTCTTCCCTAGTGATGTCCTCTTCATTGGTCATCATTTAGCAACCCTATTTGTGTTTATTACCTGCCGTTATCTTGTTGTCCATGGTGCTTTTGCAATTCTTGTTCTTCTTGTGCTTGCCGAGTTCACCAGTTTCTGCCAGAATACTTGGACGCTTGCCAATGCTCGGAAAGCTGATTTGCCCGTTGCTGCGAGATTGTATGAGCTCTTGTCTCCTCCATTTTATGCTTTATATACCGTTGTTAGAGGATTTCTTGGGCCATTCTTTGTTTATAAGATGGCGGTCTTTTATTTGAGTGGAGAGGCAGATAGAGTGATTCCCAGGTGGCTTTGGGTTTCTTGGATGATTGTGGTTGTGACGGCCATATCGGTTAGTATTTTGTGGGTTTCGAATCTTTGGCTGGTGTTGTGTAAAGAGAGGTTTGGAAAACTGGCGAAGAAAGTAAGATAGTGATTGGAACTTTGGTTTAGCTTCTGAGGATCACTTTATCTTGGACGGATTTTGTCGATGGATGGAGATTATGGGTTTCTTAGACTCTGCTGTTATGGGTGGTTGGATGAGGAGATTCAACAGAATAATTGCCAGAAGGAGGTATATGTTAACCAGATGACAGATGTATTATGACCCTATACTTGCAGCACAATTTTTGCTGCCAAGAAGTTGTTCTGCGGCCATTTTGAGCCTATGATAGAAAGCATGTTAATCAGAATTATCTTTAATGGTACTTTAGCCACCAAATTTTAGATTCAATTTTTTGATACGGAATAGATCTGATTGCTTGTTGTTCGCTTATTGCGTCATCCTTTTGCTTTCATGCTTGTGCTTGTGTTCCACACTGCCTGTGCAAATTTAAAATACATGGTGTAGCTTTCTAGACTTTAGTTCAACAGTTCTTTTTTCATTGCTCAACTGTCTCTTGTTTGTGCTTTCTATATTTTAGTTTGACAGTTTTCTCTGTTAGCTTGACTGTCCCTTGCTTGTTTATTGTCTTTGGCTTCTTTTGGTTTGGTGATAAGCCTATAGTTTTCCTATGATGTTCTGTTCGTAAAGTTTCAACAAAGCTTGAACAGACACAGTGGTAGTCATACAGAGAGGAAGAAAAGATCCGAGAGAAATGCTGGTAATTCCTGACTTCCTCTAGAAAAGAGGATTCATGTGCTTTGTCAGCATCCAGAACCTACTGATTATTGTTTCCAAATCAATGCAATCGTCTCCAAAATTTATCTATCTCTAATGGCTAGGACTACTTATTGTACCGCCACATTAAAACAAGGACTTCGGTTTCTCTGTCTTCATTTGATGTCATTGTAGTTGATTGTTTCATCTTCAAAATGTGATATCCCTTCCTTTTTTGGGGAAGGTAAGCTGCGTCTTGAACGTACAACCTATTGGTTGTGAGACAAGGCACTCAACAAGCTTGGTTCTGGTTATATTTTAAAAAAATAGAAAGAACTGCCTAAATCATGGTAATTGACACAGTGCATCTCCTTCTGCGGCTATTGTCCTTTGCCATGCAGCTCTCTAAACCTCTTAATCTCATCTCCTAAATGCATTATGGGTTTATATCATATTCTGCCAGCATAAATGGTTCCACAGCCGGAATCCCTGCTGAACACTTCATGGGTGACTTTAGCAGTGTTATACCCATATTCCAGATACTATATGATTGTTAGCTCGCATAGCAGCTATGGTCACCAATGTAGATTTTTCTTTTGCTTCTAGAAGCTTTCTAATTGGGTCTCCATATCTTGCTCAGTGATGTGAACTTTTTGCTACTTGGAGATGGCTCAATTTATCTCAATCTTTTGCATCAGCTTTTCGTCATCATTTTCAGGTCGATTCTGTTTGGAACTTTGATCTCCTTTGAAATATGTGGAGGGTATTCATGACTTGTCTTACATGCAGGAAAATTTGCAAACCATTTAATTAGGTTTTAACTGCAAGCACTTAGTAATACCTGGGGTCATCTTCACCTAGATACGTCTCCGTTGTTATCCCTGGGCTTATGAATTCATTGTTGTCTTGTAGACAGAGTCCCGTGTCTCCTAATGATGTCTAGGTAATTCTCATTTATTTGTTGAGTCAGTATGAAAGCTTTTAGGATGCAGAAAACTTTACAGTCCATTGAATTATATCCATCCCACATGCAGGATTTGTTGCCAATTCTTCTAATGAGTGATGCTTTGCCACTCCTCTTTCTAATGTGGTTCACCTGTTATTTAAGCATACTAGGTAGCCGACAATCCAGTTCTTGACTGGGCCTAAATGTAGTTCATCAGCCAATTGCCTTTTGTTTACATTTACTTCCCGATATAAGCATTTAACTAGGAGAAAATATTGATACAATTAAGTAATTGAATTGCTCTAATGTGGTGTCTCTTGCTATCCATTGTCAGAGATTCATTGCAGTAGGTCATCATCTTGGTCTGAGCTAAGTGCAATGTAACCTGAAAATTGCAGGAATTTACCTTTGAAACAGCAAAATACAATTCAGGTTTTTTTGTAGTTTTCCTATTTCACTGGTTGAAGGTTGTAACGCATTTCCTTTGTTGTCTGTTTTCATTGAGTTTCTACATCTGCTTTTCTTGCCCCATCTCCGCCATTAACTGCAAACTGATCTGAGAAGAAAAGCCTACAAATGAAAATAAGTTGCCTGTCGGTAGACTACATACTGCTGCTCGCTCTGCCTGTTGGCAGTTCTATCTTGGGATAGGTCATGTTGCATTCTGCTTGGAACCGGGTGCTATATTCGATGTTCATGGTACGTGAACTTGTTATCATGCCTGAACTTCGGTATAGCAGGACAGCCTTCTGGGGAGGAAAAAAGAGAATCCAGAGAGTCAGAACTGGAAAGTGCACTACAGAAAGAAAAGCAGTGTTCGTTTCTGCCTCGCTTGTATGTTTTGGGTCCATCCTGAGTGTGGGGTTTAGAATCAAGGAGAACTTCACTTAGCTCAGCTCCATCATCCTCAAATTAACAGTTAGGAAGATCAGATGTAAGAATATAGAAACTTGGGAGTACCATCTCAGTTGGCAGTTACGGTTGTCAAACGACGGATTTGGATTGCAGCCACCCAATCCAAAATCTAATCAGAAAATTTTGTTGGTTTGGATTTGGGTTTGATTCTCCTTCAGGTCCCATCTCTGATATCCAAATCCAACTCATTCTGGTTCAGGTATTTCAGAACGAATGCACGTAAGAGAATTCAGTGCTTCCGAGCTTCTCCCTCGAATACATATATTTATGAGCATCAGTAGCCTTTTTGGAATCCAGCCGGTGAGATTCACGATTCCATATTTGAATATTGGATCGGGTTGGGTTTGAGATAATCCAACCCAATGTACCTAGAATTGGCTAGTACGCCAGCTTTTTCTGTTACTTTTGGCATTACGTAGAGGAGCATAATCGAACACCTACATGAGTCTCTCGATCTGACTCGCCTGTCTTTGGATTTATTGGGACCTAGTAATCCTGCCAAAAGGACACCTCTGGGATCCAACGACTGGTATTGCACTGTTTCTGGACACAGAGAAGCCCTACGTAAGCAACACCTAAATTCATAGAACAAAAATAGCACCCATTAGATGCTGGAGATGCCCCTTTGGCATGAATTTTGGGTCACCGTATAAAGTAGTAGAGGAGTTGCCAAAAGCGAAACATTCCATGGTATTTGCAGATCATAATCAAGTAACTAAGTCATTGATTTGCAGTACCTATGGCACTGAGCAGTACTAGCAATTTGATAGATTAATAGTGTATGTGACCAGATAAACAGCAAGAATGAGCTCCTTTTTTTTGGAAGTTCGAAGTTGAACACGCACACCCATGAGTAGCCTCTAACCCCTGAACTAGCATAGGAGAAGCTCCTCTGCTCCACATTTTCGGTAAATTTTATACACAGTTGTTTGGTGAATGGGCTATCTGAACGGTTTGTATCCGCAAACATAAAGGCTTCCTTGCAGGGTATCCATCTCTATGAGCAGCAGGAGATTGGACATAGTGTTGCAACTGTCGATGGGAGAAAACTCTTACTTCAGGTCCGACCATTGGACGTGTTTTTGTTTCTCCTTTCTTTACATGTTTGCCGATTTATCTGCCTAAAATACCAGTGAAATGTCGGCAAGTACATAACAATGTTTGAGGTTGCGGTATGCGATGACAATTAGTTTTGTAGAAAGTGGTTCATTTGTGCTCATGTTCTGCTTAATTGGTTCTGCTGGAGGAAGTTGGTTGTTTTGTAGGACCATTGAACAGTATTGATTGCTATTCAAAAATAAAAAAGGTAATCAGGTCTAGAGAATCCTCTATTCTGTCCTTCCCTGAAAGCATTCGTAGCAAAAGAAACTGTAATTTGCTAAAATATGGGCTTATTTAACCACCTTTCAGAAGGCAAATCAATCATCTATATTGATGGTCATATAAGAAAGATCAGAGTCTGATTCCAGACCAGTACAGGTGAATAATTGCGAACAGCATAAAAAACTAATAAAGAGTGAATTCCTGTAAGAGTATCCTCCTTCCAATTGTTCTTCCAAATGTATTTATGCAGCGAAACCTCCATTCCAAACGACTCAAAGCTCCAACGCCAGACACAAACCAAGAAGCTTCCTCTGGTAAATGGATGATACTTTGCAGCAACTTCAGCAATAGCATCATCCTCATTACAATCTGATTCTTTTTAGAACCTTTCCACCAATCCAAAACTATTTACATCTTCTAATGCTTTATGAGTAAAACTTATAAGTCTTGGCTTGAATAATGATAGATCTTAATCCACCGATGGGTGCTAGAATCATCAACAAGAGCCCCAAAACGATGCAAATCTGGAGCACGTACACGAAGCAGATTAGCGCAAAATCCCAAAGTATGAAAAACTAAGAAAAAGTGAATAAGAGAGGTCATAAAAGTAAACATACCCAATTGGCAAACCAAGATAAGCTGTACTTTCTAGGCTTGTAGATAGCAAGCCACATGATGCAAGGGAGCTGTGGGAAAAGGAAAATTAGAGTCAGATATCGGCTTGGGGATCTTTCATCCTAGTATATCAACTACCAACTTCGCGATGAATATGGGAGCTGATAGGCATTGGACCCAAAAATATGAATGAAGCTATTCAAAGTGTAGATTACTATCTATGGGCTGCAACTAGGAGGGGAGAGTCACTGTCTACAGATGACTTAATTGTTCTCTCAAACAGGACCATGTATAGCTAATCTGTTGTCAGAAAAAATGGAAATTTAGGTGACTTACAAAGTATGTTGTTGGAGCAAAGGCAAAGCCTCCGAAGAATCCAAGTAGCCCACCAAAGAAAGGGAAGGTTATAGCAATAAACATTGTAAATGCTGCACCGGAGAAAAATGGAAAGCTATTAAGTAATGTTCAAGAATCTAGCTGCTCATTAAGAAACCCATAACAAAATAGGGGAGGGACTTACCAACATATAGCGAGCGGGTAATTAATCGAAGACGCAGACCAGGTGTGAAATAAAGCTTCTTAACCAGCAAGGTTTCCAGCATGTCAAAGACAGGCATGGCGTAGATCTACATCCACTCATACATGAAGAAGATCAGATTAAACAACCCATACTAGGAGCAAGAAACTGAAAATATGGGAGTAGGTTAGCACCTGATAACTTCCAATAACATGAACAACAACCATCATGTTAGCTACTGCAATTAGCCATGCTGGTTTCTCTAGGGAGATGAGAATGTTGTCTTCGACTTTGTTTCCAAAAATGTAATATCCAACTAAAGCAACAGGGAAGTAGCAGATGGCCACAACGATATAGGCAACCATCACACCCTTCCACATTGGCTTCTTAGATGGCTTCTCTGGTGTGGAGGGGATAGTTGCTTGGATTTCCAAAACCACGTTGTGACCAGCATAGGCGAAAGCAACGTCTCCCAGTGCGTTAAAGAAGTTGAAAACAGTTCCAGCAGTGCTTTTGGCTCTGTACCCATATTCCACCTCAGGTTGCTTCCCTTTGTCAACAGAAGCACCCCAAGCAATAGTAGAATAGCTGTGAAAGTAGATACAAGAATTAGCAGAACAGAAACATGTGAACATCACATACTTGTTCTCAGTCAATCTTAATTGACAAACAAATAAGTCAGACATTTCTTCTGATGAATTCTACTCACAATTCAAGAAGGCTTTTAAATTCAAAGCCTACAGAAAGCAAGGAGAGATACCTGAGGGACATGACTGCAGCAGCCAAGGAAACGCCCGAAATGGAGTTGAAATTTGGCAACTGAGAGAGAACAAAGTGCACAGAGGCAAAGATCATGATGAAGTAGGTTAACTTGATGTCTTTGCAGTTTACTCCTACATCACAAACTGTGTCATGGAATTTCTTCAAAGATTTTCCACCAGTGACCATGTAAACAATGTTTACTCCTACTTCCACCACCAGCTGTTGTGGTACAACAATATAAAGTCCAAGCTTTTCGCCAAAGGCATGCTGACCCAATTCGTGATAACGATCAAAACGTTTTCCCGGTACCATCTCATGCATTTCAACCATTTGCCACAGGGTGTATAAAGTGATAATCCATGACAGAATAAGAACTGCAATACCAGGACCCCTGAAATAACACCACCTTCACATTAACTTCTGAACCAAATTATGGCAACATGTGATTTTGCTTATGAACTCAATCTCATATCAGCTACCAAGGATCTAAAGAACTTTTCCATACCATGCAATAAAATCTAAAATTTATGCAAAAAAGACACAACATCATTTTTTTTGTAAATTTAGAGAAATATCTATTAAACACTGAAATAATTTTCTATACCATCTTTAAACACCAAACAGTCCAACAACAACTTTTCTCCAAAAGCAAAGATGCATACTGACAGCAAGCAAATTGAAAAGATTGAACTAATTAATTCTATGATGAAACCCAGTTACAGAAGACTACCATCTACGGAGGATCTAAAACAACTTTTTAACATTATACAGTAATATTAATAATCTAGTTTTCATTCAAAGAAAAGACAGTTTTCATTTTTGTGGCAAACAAGGGGAAAAACCAACATTTTAAAATTACTCAATCACAAAAATATATTCAAAACTCAAACTGAAGAGTGCCTAAGTTTCACAAATGATCCAAAAATATATTCCAAAAGTGACCCAAAACAATAGAATCTGAATATATATATATAACATAACCACAATACAAAATTCCACCAATTTCGTTTTTATTACCGTGCATTAATACTTAAATTCATCAAGTAAGCATAACATAATTTTTGTTACAAATAAAGGAAAACAATGAAATTTACAACTACCCAGTTGCGAACATCTATTCAAAACTCAAATTGAAAACTACCCAAGTTTCACCAATGATCCAAAACTGAAAAAATAAGAAAAAGGAAAAAAAAGAGACTCACAAACAAATGATCGAATAATTTTAATTTGCTTCTACATACCATCCAAGTTCTGCCATGGCATAAGGAAGACTCAGAACACCAGCCCCAACCATAGCTGTGACATTGTGGAAAGCTGAATACCACCATTTTGCATTCCTAGAAGAAGTGATAGGCAACCATTCATCTACAGCCTTCTGTTTTTCTGTTCTCTGATCACTCTGTTTTTTAGAAGCCATTACAGAAAAAAAATCAGAAGCAAAGAACCCAAGGTTTTGAATCTAGAAAAAAATCCAGAGAGCCAATCAGGGTATAAAACAGAAAAAAATGAACAGAATTGACTCCCAAAATTAGCAAGAGACAGAGAAGGCAGGGAAAAAAACAGATTCTCTGTTTCTATAACGGTTTGTGGGAATCTCTTTCTTTGGGAGATTGTAAATGATTCTTCCTGATTCTAAGGACCCAATAAGAACAGCTGGACAAAATTAAAAAAGTTCGGTGGAATTGGTTAAATCTGTGCCTAGTTAGTTAAAATAGAATTTGGCTTCTTATCTCCTTCCATATTTGGCGCTGACTGTTCCAATTCCCAGCTAGTTGTGAGTTGTTGGAAGAGGGGCGTCCTTATAAAAATGGAGGGTCTAGTTATCAGTTGACTTTAATGCGGGCCCGCTTTTGATGAAACAACATACATCCAAACCCGTGAATTGAATTACATCAACCAAAATGGTCCATCAGGTGGGCCATGTAGATGTACAAATACGAAGAAAATCATACAGGGAAGGATGGGCTTACGATCTTTTGCCAAAACAAGGATTTGTCGGAGTTGCAGAAGGGCTGTCGTTATCAAATCTAACTTACGAAGAACATGAACGGAAGAATTGAATTCTACGATTTGTTCATGCTTTTGGGGAATGCGCCCTTGAATTCACACGTAGATGGAATCCACCATGGAATCCGGAATTTTCTGTTATCTGTCGAGCTGGAAATGAATTCCTGCCTCATAACTCGGCAATAAGTACGCTGCCTTTGCATGTTTATGAATCCATAAACTATCAATTCACATTAAAAGATGCCATGAACTGCCAAATACATTGAACCTTGTGTGAACTTGTTCCTTGTTATGAAGCTTGGATGCCTTACTAAGAGAATCTACGGTCAGATAATGATCTTGATAAGTATCTTATGAATGGATGGTTAAGATCCGTTGATGTTCTTGTCTGCAGCGCTCTGGGACCGTATAATGGGCCCACCAGAGAAATGGTTCATGGTTGTAGTTTCGTAGTAATTTTACCATCTTTAGAATAATCTGAACCGTTCATATTAACTGTCTTGCCGTAGATGAGCTCTATTCCAAAAATCGTATGTTGACGGTAATGAAAGTAGCTTTGAAAAATAATGCCAGAATGATCCAAAGTATGTGATATTCAGTGGATGGAGAGTCTATGGCAATGATATTATGATGAACGGTTTAGATCATCCCACTTGTTTTATCAACACCTAAAAGTAAGCCAACTTGGCCTTAGAAAAACTTATCCGGGCAAGCCGGGGGAGTATAAAATGGTCAGATATAACCGTTTCTTGTGGCCACTTCAATACCTCCATCACATGGGACAAGGGGGAATCGAATTCCGGGAAAAACTATCGTGCGTCACCTCCTATCACACAACGGAAAAAGGGCCCACTGGGTTGTCCATGCATAATGGACTCCAAAGTCAAGGTGGGTCCCAGTTCCAGCAAAAGTCACCCAATTGGACGTCACGATTCAATTTCTATGGTGGGGCCAACATGCAAAATAGACCACTATAGTCAAAATCAGAAAAAAATGTCGAAAATGTAAATGTCATGGACCATCCAGACTTTTCATTCATAGCCATTGAGTTTCCTGAGCTGGTTTAAAAAAAAAGAAAAAAAACCCCAACACAATGGCAAGATAATCTGAAGTATGTGGAATAATTTTTGGGACTCTTGCGATGATCAAGATGAACGATTCAGATCATTCAAAAAGCGGGCCTTATTTGTACTAAAAGATGAAAACTTAATAAAAAATGCAAAGTGCATATACTATTATAATTTAAAATAAGAAAAAAAGGGTAGAAACCAAGAAAATATGAATAGTATAATCAATTGATCGATGACAAGCCGTGCAGACGGAATTCCAAGGTAAAAATTTGTCAAAACTATTATTAAGAAAAATATTTTAAGAAGAATTATAAATTACGGTGCTACAGTCAACTTGCACGAGAAATTAAGTAATTTATTATATTTTTGCATGTGCTTCATACAAAAAAATTAAAAAAATATTCACATGATTCAGAACTAAAAAATACACAAAATTCTTAATTTTTTTTTTAATCAGTTGAAAATGCTAAGCTAACTTTCGAGAATCTCGTGTTTTCCTATCGATCGCTGCCGTATATGTAGCACCTATGTACCGATCTGACGCTTGCGACTAGAGTCTGGTAGGTATTGGGCATCACACGAAACTAGTGGGATATTTCGCGACCAAACAAGCGATCACAACCACTCAATCCAAAAGGATTAAATTCATAGAGAATTTTGTCCCTTGATATCTGCTTGTGGGCCCATTCCCCATTAATATACAAATCTGGGTCCCAATAAACCAAACTGTAGAAAGATGAAGCAGTTGAGTAGAACTGTAGAAACAAGTTCTCATTTCATAACCTCTAGTTTTCTAAACCATCAAAAACCCAGAAAAAGGGAAACAATCCAAAATAAAATAATTATAATAAAAGAAGAAAATTAGCTGAAAACAAGAAGATGGTTTTGGGTAGGACTCGTAACCAAACCGACCTACTTCTCTTCTGTCAATGGAAAACCATTCAATTTCCAACAAGAAAAATAACAAAAAATCCCTACAAATTAAGAAAAAAAATAAAAAAAATCAGGAGTATGAAGATCGACCCAACTCCAATCTCAATGAGATTATTGCCAAGAGTTTACTCCCATCACAAAGAAGTAAGAGAGAGAGAGAGAGATTTCCAGGCTCATGAACAAAGACCCAAAATAATCAAACAATGAAACAAAGGAAACAATTGGAGATCATGGTTACCTTGTTATTGGAGGTATTGTTCTCTTCAGCTTCAGTGTAAGCCATGGCTAGAGAGAGAGAGAGAGAGAGAGAGAGTTGCAGAGGGAGAGAAGAGAGAGAGAGAGTGTAGAAAATTTGGTTGAAGGTGGGGGATTATAAAGGAGATTGAAGAAGGTTACTGAGACTACAATTTGGTTGAACATGGTGGATTTGTTTGACTCGCAAATTCTTGATACGGCTCTTTTTGCTCTGCTGGACTTCCCCCTCAGAAGCTTCTGGGAAAGCTGCAGTTTGCCGTTCACGAAACAAAATCACCCCTAGTTTTGCTATAAATAGCGACTATACCAATTCCTATAATTAATTAATTATTTATTTGCTAATATATACTTTACTAATGCTATAGTATTGAACGATATTATGGCAAGAGCCCACATTTGGATGATCTGAACCGTTTACCTACACTTGTTTGCTTAAGGAACAAGTTTACTTTTAATAGGATACATGCCTAACAAGTGCGTCTAACTATTTTTATTGGTCAAATCATTTGATCTTGTCGATCATGCAATAAAGGAGCGGTGCACAAAAAATAGGATCCGCCTGAAATTTTTAATCCTCTAATTGATTTTTTGCCTTAAAGTATACGAAACTTCTGCACATGTCCAGTTTTGAAAAAAGGTTAAATTTAAAGATTTATAGTACACAGTCTTACCTTGTAACAAGTTGTTTTTACTCATTAAACCCGTAACCTCAAAGTCAAACAAGAAGAAAACTTTTATTTCCTACTCGTCGACATCAAGTTACATGCTTCCCCTAGATGAATGGTTTGGATTATTTTCCCTCTTAGGCTTATAATGTTTGTAAATATATTCAAGCAATGGCCTTGGGAGGAGATTCTATGTGTATTATCCATTACTTAAAAACTTTGAAAACGGAGGAAAAAATTAAGCCTGTTAATTAGAGGAAAACGTGTCCTTTAGTACTCCAAGTTGCATAAAATATTTCAGATAACCTGTATCCAGATCTTGAAGGGTATCTGACCGTTGATTCTTAATCTGTTACATGGGTCCCAATCTTGGTCTTCCGTGGTCTCAGATCACTGCAGGTCCTCGGCAATGAATTTGTCTTGTCTGATTTACTTCTAATGGGCCACCAAGGTGCGCCCATGTTGGAGGGCTACCATCATCCAATGGAGAAAATTTGTGGGGTATCTCCAACCTAAGAAGGTGGGCCATGAGAACTCGAATTTCACCCAACCACAGCCTGGCTTTCGAAAAATACAGGGTCTTGATGGTGATCATTTGTATGTTTCGGATTTATGTCTAACAAAAATTATTCCGGAACAATCGTCTTTTAGTATGGCATCGTGTGGGCCCAACTAGACGCTGACGGTGATCGGGACGTCAAATTTGTTGGCCGTCTTGTTTGATGGTTCTTTAGATTAAATGACGATATTAAATATACTTTATGTTCTTGTTTATTGATGACTTTGATCAAATTTGATCTTTAGCAGTTTTAAATCCTTGATAAAAAATAATAATAATGCACTAAATCCTTTTATTATTTGTCGTTTCTGGGCTAACGAAATTTGCGGAATTTTTAGAGGCTCGGACAAATTTGTTGCCATCGACAGTGTAGATTATTTGGGGAACAGATGAATCAATTGCTAGGTAAAAAATTAGGGTTGGTCTCGCCAATAATTGAAGCATGTTTTTGTACTCCACCCCTATATACGTATAAATCTTGCTCTTAAGCTACTAATTATGTTATACTTTGGAAAACCGTTTAGAAGAGAAGTCTTGGTGCAATGGTTGAGTTAATGTCATGCGACTTAGAGGTTATGGGTTCGAGGCGTGAAAACAATCTCTTACAAAAATACAAGGTAAGGCTTCATTTATCCTTTGTGGTCTGCCCCTTCATAATACTCTGCATATGCGGGAGCTTAGTGTACGGGGTTGCCTTTTTTTTGTTTTGGAATCGGTTTGAGTCTCTGTTCTTGGTTTATGATTTTGACATGTAGGTAGACATAAACATACATTGGTTGATTGTGATTAGGTCATGAATAGTCCGGCATCTTTTTTATTTCCTTTCCTTCTCTAAGCCATCTAGCCACACCAATTGCTGTAGTCCTAAGTAGTCTCTTCAAACAAGCTAAGCAGAAGATGAGAAGAAAAGCTCTTCTTACTATTATGAGCTACTATCTTTCTGACGACGAGAAATTATATCTTGGTTCACCACTTATGACTCGCAATTAAATGCAAGGAAGAGTTTGCCGCGGAAACTTTATCTTTTTGTTTCCTTTTAGGTATTAAGGAGAAATGTGGAGGATTTGCTTGAGAGGGAGTTTTTGGGCAATTTCAAGCAGAGGGAGTTAAGGCTTGTGAAGTAAGCATGGAGTTGGTGGTAGTCAAAATGAATGCAACAGTGTCTTTTTCTTTTGTTATAATAGAATTAGAAGTGATGCGGATTATTCAAAAATAGAAGTCAAATTGCCAGTAAGGAACGGAATTGACAAAACCCAGCAGCACCTGATCCATCCGGCTATATTGGCTAGAGTATACTTAGTTATTAACATCTTAATTGCTAATTTTCAACCAAAATTTATGCGTGTCAACAAGATGCTCAACCACGAACAACAACAATCACATGGAAAAAGATTAAGAGAAGAACAATGCCAAAATGAAGGCTTGAAATAACTCCATTGCTTTCAGGGGAATAGGACAGCCCCGGTGTACAAAGCTCCCGCCTATGTGGGGTCCGGGAAAGGGGCGGACCACAAGGGCCTATAGTAGACAGCCTTATCTTGCATTTTTTGCAAGAGGCTGTTTCAGGAGAATGTTCGATGAAATTTTCTTAGAAGGCCATGTTATTTTCAAGTGATGCAAAGCACATTATACCAGTATTCTGCCTAACCCACTAATTTCTTGTTTTGTGATGCTTTTCAAGAGTGAAGCATCAATATCATGAACTGGGGATTTAATCAAGAAAATGAAATCTAGCTGCATAAAATCACACACGTGTCTAGTGCACAAGTGGAGGCATTGTTGCTCCGTATCCTAATTTGGGCTTTTGTGGTAAATGTACATGTGGGGCTCATCTTTTCGAATAATATGATCAGTTTATCTTGACCATCTTGCCATGGACGAGCCCAGTTCCAAAAATCTATACTTTGGATGATCCTACCAATTTTTATTTTTATTTTAGGAGTGTAAGATGAATATTATATATCGTGATTATATATAAAGAATCTTTAAACCACAAAAAAGGACTAGGGCCTCACAAGAAAGGGGAGTTTTGATGTTACAGGTAGAGTTGTCATCGTGTGATCTTAATGTCATGAAATTCGAAGTGTGAAAACAGACTCTTGCAAATATTCAAGATAAGACTGAATACCATATATCCTTTGTGATCTGCCCATTCTCCAAACCTTGCATATGTGGGAGGTTCATGCATTGTCAGCTAATTGAAGTGTCTTCTAAGTTGAAGAATCCGATGCCCGGTGATGGTGGAAGGAATAAATGGTCACTTGAGAGCCCCTGGCACATCTGATGTCTCTATACAATAGTTAGATGCGATTAGAAGTCCAATTAAGACAAAGATGTGTATGCAATAATGGAAGGGGAGCTTTGGCGCAATGGTAAAAGTTGTCATCATGTGACTTTGAGGTCACCGGTTCAAAGCATGAAATCAATTTCTTGTAAAAATGTAAGGTAGGGTTGCTTACTTTAGGCCATCGTGACCTGCCTCTTCTCCGGACTCCGCATAGGCAGGAACTTCGTGCACGAGGCTGCCCTTTTTATGTACACGCAGCAATGAAATTGCCTTTCTAATTTTCTAGTGCTTGTTTGGGAAACTTGTTTTATTTAAAATTTATTATTAAAAAGATAATTCTACCAATTGTCCTTTCTTTTTTTTTTTTTGGGCGCATCGTCATTTGCACTCCCGACCATTTTATAACTCAATTGGGACGCCACTCAATCGTGCTTTGCGGCGACTTTTCCCGGATGTTTCCCGAATTTTTTGATCATCTGAGTTGGCGTTTTATTGCCGACTCGGAACTCTGCAACAATTACGCAAGGGTATTTTAAATCTAATACGCAAGAGGAGTGTATATCCTGAGAATTCTATGCTTAATTCGGTCAAGGAAAAATCCAAATTTGTGACTTCAATTATTGGGACAAAGACATGGTAGCGTTTAGACCGGGGTTCATGTGGAGATAGAGACGGAAGATGATAATAGAGGAACAAGAATCCGTGGGAAAATATACGGTCTTGAATCATCCAAGTAGACGGGACCCACCTCTGATCAATGGCATAACTCTGTTCTTTGGATTGAGGGTGGGCTCACCACTATTCTAATCTGCACACACGAAACATTCGAAGTTTTGTATGGTGATTAGTGTTCTGCGGTGTAAATCAGTAACTGAGCAATGTCTTTTAGTGCATTCTCCTCCCATGCCATAAAAATAGCCAATGTCTAAAAGGTGGGCACCACATCAACTCGAGAAGATCAACAATGACGGCCGACAGTGCCATAAAAGATGACTGTAATAGCCATTAGTCTTGACGATCCAACAGTTATAACTACTATAAATAGGATCTGAAAAAGGTGAGAGCTGAAAGAGAAGAGATGTAGTGTTTGTATGACTAGAGTTGAGAGAGGATTTGGTTTTGATCTTCCTCCTCTGTAATCTGACCAGATAGTATTTTTCTCCTCTTCCGTGGACGTAAGCCAAGATGGCCGAACCACATAAATCTTCTCATTTGTGTATGTGTGTGTGCTATTGCGTAATTCTCAGATCCAGAGATCCTGGTTGCCAGATCTGTGAAAGATCTGGCACAATAAATTTTGTCTCCAACCCTTGCGTGAATGAAGATGTCTCCTTAGAGAAATTCTATAGTGGACACATGTAGGGCTTCAAGAAAAAGCGGTCCCACCTTTTTGGGAATCCAAACCGTTCATTTCTTCTTTGGTCTTGGATAGGTTATGGCTCCATAATCGTAGGGGTTAGATGATCTAACCTCTTAATTTTCAAGATTATACTCTCATTTTTTGAACTTTATAAACTGTCCATATTACATGTCAAAACAATAATGGCTAAGCGATGAAAGGCTTAAATCTTCCCCTCAAGCATCCATTGTTAAGAGCTGAGCGAAGTTCCTGTGTATGCAGGGTTCGGTGAAGGGGTGGACCAAAAAGGATCAATAATACACAGCTTACCTTTCATTTTTACGCGAGGCTGTTTCCATGCTTTCAACCCATGACCTCAAAGTCACATGACAACAACTCTGCTGTGAGTGGTCGCTCTTACTTGAAAAATTATTGATCCAGGTTGCCATCCCCGTGTCCTCACCCTTGTGTCATAGTGACTGGAGCATGGACCAAACACATGGCACAAACCATGCGCCATTAAGACGAGCTAAACCATCATTAGCCACAGAAGGGCAATGGGCAGGCACAAATCTGACTTGCATATGAGCTGGAGATTAAATGACCCAAATACAACCTTCAGGTTATGTTTGTTCGTTGAATTTGGCCTGCATAATTGATAAGTAGGCTTCTGTGCGTTGAATTTGGAACCAAGTGGCATCTTGTTCCCACATGAAAATCAAGGACAGATTATATTTAACTGTAAATTATTATCTTAATCACAATCATTCTTTCAATCTCCGTCCCCAACCCATAATCGGTCGATCCTACCCGTTTATCTGATTTCTCCAACTTTAGATGTCTTGTATTCCAATTATAACATCCGGAAAAATTGTGCTTTCTTCTCGTTCATTTTGGACCATTCTTTAAACGGCATTTCTGGCCGTCCAGACCCGTGACCAAAAGCACAGTCCTTCAAAGTCAGACTCATCCAATCCGCACTGTTTTTTGGACTAATAATCAGGCAGAGTGGAAGAGAGCAGATGATTGGGTGCGATCAATCATGCGTGCACGGTGATGTTCTACAAGTTCAACAGTCTCTATGGCACGCACATTTGCTCATATAGATCTAGAAATTGATCGCAGACTATAATTAGGATAAGATCTTGATGAAGATGATCCAGAAGTTAATCCAACGGTGCCGTCTATCCATAGAGAACGTAAGCTGTTGATCTGGCGATTGCCCACAAGATCATTGTACCTGTTCAAATCCAAGCAAACTAGATGTCGGACATGAACCACAGAATTAGGCCTTGGAGCCATGCAACCGCATTTCCTAAAGTTGGGAGGGTGGAAGGTTGGCTGGTCAAACAAACAAACGGTGATATTTTAGTGCCTTTGATTTTCATTTGCTTTGAATATCGGGAATCCAATTCCGGCCAATCGATTCCTTCCTGGATTTGAATTCCAGCCTTTCCCGCTTCGAGTTCACACCCTGGCGTTGCCGGTGCGAGATCGTTGACTTGTTTTTGATCCCCTTTACATGCCTTTTAGTTCCCTTGTCGCAACGTGCCCATTTGATCCCAAATTACGGTGGTCCAGTTCATGGTGGGGTCCCATTCTCTTAGAAGAGGCATCTGGGAGCTACTTTTTGAATATCAAATTGCCATCGTTTACCCTCCATCGCATTTATTATGTCGTTGTCATTGAAGATTCAGTGATCCTGATCCACAATTTTTAGTCAAGATTGGCTGGTTTTTGAACTTTTCGACATTTTTGACCGAACGATCGGGTCCATTGCTATTAGATCTGAACCGTTGATTTTCATCAAGTAGTTATCAGGTGAGTTGGGGATGACTAAACAAAGACATCAGGCATGGGACCCACCTTCAACGACAATTTGGTGCAGTCTCCGACCATACGATTACACATTGAGCAGGAAAGTCTTCCACTGTTGATCAATGTCCCTTTGGGTCAAGCACGAGTGTTCTGACTTCCCCCTAAAGTTTTCCGGCGAATCGAACAAAATCTACCGACTGCCTTGATTAATATATTACGACACCAGGATTATGTAATTCTAATAAATTAGTGAGAGATTTTTATTTTTATTTTTTGTAATTATTTGCTTGTAAGAAAAAATGATATATTGCTCAACTTATTTTTTTAATGAATCATCAGAGCAACGTGAGAAAACCCACATTGAGCTTAAAGAGATCTTTTATGTTAATATTATAAAATAATAATTACTAACTTACTATAAATTTTATTTTTTTTTTCAAATGTTAAACCTTTGAACTAAATAGTGCTCGTTAATCAAATTTGAAACGTATTTTGCTAATTAGAAATTTATAAGTAACAGGAAGGGAGCCTTGGCACAACGGTTGAATTGTCATTGTCTGATCTGGAAGTTACAAGTTGGAGGAGTGGAAATAACTTCTTGGAACATGCAAAGTAAGACTAAGTACTATAGGCCCTTTGTGGTCCGCCTCTTTCTCGATATTTATATATGCGAGAGCTTCGTGCATTGGACTGCCCATTTTAGATTTATAAGTAACACCACCCTATTAATTGAAATGCAAAAGGGAATTTAGATATTTTTTTCAAAATAAAGGGGCATTTGTAAGTCAGTTTTTAAGTGGGTTTAGGTGGTGGTCAAAGGCTCATGCACTATAATCACTCTCTCTCTCTCTCTCTCTCTCTCTCTCTCTCTCTCTCTCTCTCTCTCTCTCTCTCTCTGTGACAACTGCACCCACACAAGCAATGATTCTTAAAAAGGCTTTTCTTGTGCAACTCTTTCTAGGAAAAAGTTTCCTTAAGATTTTGCCACCAGTTTCTTTGTCCCACAATTCACTTCTGAGCAATGTATTAAAAAAACGAAGATCCGTGATAAAGTTATGGACACGTTCACGAAAGCGGAAGTCTTTCGATTCCCATGCACTCAATGTCAATGGGTGTGCTTAAGAGCTAATAGAAACCAAATGCCTTTCATACCTAACTCAGGCTTTGGCGGGGGTATGGGGGATCCCCGCAAGAAGCATGGGAAGATTCAGTGTATTTCCTATCATTTCCTTGTTTCTCTATTTTTTCAGTTTCCTCTTCTTTGACTTGCAAATCTAACCTGCAAATGAGAGTCATCTTTGAACATCCGGTGCAGGGATCAATTCAGATGTCATATTCAATCAATGAACGGTGGTTAAAGTTATCCGGGGGTAGTATATATCCTATCTCTTGCTATTGGCAGGACTAGAACACCGATGATTTTATTCAAACTTAGATAATATCATGTGATCTTGAAGTCACAGGTTCAAGGCATGAAAATAGCCTCTTGTAAAATGCAAGGTACGGCTGGGTACTAATGACCCTTGTGGTTCATCTCTTCTTCGAAACCTGCATATGCGAGGAAGCTTCGTGCACTGAGGCTGCCCTTTTATAATATCTTTGAAACTTGGGCTATTCTTTCTTGAGTGATTTATGAAGGCTGTAATATTAGGGGAGAGTTCAATATTCATGGATAAGTAAATCCTCCAACGAGTGGTTGTGTAGATCTTCTTCACAGGGAAAACACTTAATTGGCTTCCAATCTTTATTGTATTATGATTGATGACATGGTTAGGGGTTAACCTCCAAAAACCCCATTTGCCTTAAAAAATGAAGAAAAGGAAAAAGGAGATTATTTGCAACAATTCATTTGGGTCTGACCTTATATATATTGGAGTATAAACAATAGAAGAATTTCGTGAATTTTCCATAAATCTATCTGTCAAGTGGCATGCCTCTGATGCTGATTTTTTTTTCTTTCTCCTAAACAATTTAGTACAAAATTTCATGTAGAAAAGAAAAAATTTCTAATAATGGTTAAACTACTCTCTATTAATTACTTAAATGATTATCCTTTACTTCCTTTTAAATGCCTAAACTTCTGTCTATTTTAATCACAAATTTTTATTCAACATTGAGCTCTTTAAATGGAATTTCTCTATTTATGTAATTTTATTGTTTCTATAGAAATGGCTAAAAGGTTTAGTACTCCTCCTCACTCTCTTTTTGACACATTTTCCTCAAAACCTCTTTAAATTCCTCAAATTTCTCGGAGGAGGCAAAGAAGAGAATATCAAGTGTAGATTTTGGGAAAAAAGAGGAAAATATGAATAATAATATCTCACATGTGCTACTTTTTATTCATTCTAGGTAAGTTAATTTTTTTTTATTTTCTTAATCATTAACTCTATCTTGTAATTTAGTTCAATTTTTATTTCTTAATAGTGCAAAATTTTTATTGTCAATCACTTGCAATTTTTCTCTTGATGACATCTTTAGACACTTTTAATCATTTTTTTTGTGATCCACTCTATAGTTCTAAATAATTTCTTTTTTAAGAAAATTTTGTTACTAATATTTAATGGCTATTTATTCAATTCGTTGCAACTTGCAATAGTGAAGATTTATTTATTATGATATTTTAAAGGGTCCTATTTGTTTAGATGATTTATCTCTTTGCTTCTTTCTTAAAAAGATAATTTAAATAGCCCTAGGAACAATTATAGTGAAAATTTTTATTATAAAATTTGATAAATTAACATGATATGGGTACATATTGTAGGTATGATATATTATTTTAATAATAAAAGATCCTTCAATGGACAAACTTTTTTCTTATTTGAAGTTATGCATCTTTAATTTTCTATCACTACTTTCTATTTTTCTAGCCATTAACTCTCTCTAATTGTATGCTTGTGTCTAAACTTACTTTCCCTTATCCATTCATATTTATGTTTCTCAACCTATCTAATTTTTTAGAGGCAAATTAATGAAATACACTTTCAAATTTTTTTTCTTTATTATCTAAACTCAGTTATATTATGTAATCGCAATCATAATGGGTTGTAACATTACAAAAAAGGAAGAAATATTATTGTAAGAAAATAATACTATGAGGAACAACCAATGTATAAAATTAGTATCTATCACATTTAAAAACAATAAATATCAATATAACAAAAATTATTCATTTCTTTTTTAACATACCATGATATGTACACAATTCTAATTATATTGTTGCATTTTTATGAATATAATGACTTTAAAGATTATCCAATTATTTGATGAAGGGCTAAGTCTTTTTAATATGCAACATGCTAAAATTATAAGAATATATGCATGTGTAACAATATACAAGTAATGTTTGTGTTCATTTTATAAATATATCTAAAACTGCTATATAATTATAAATTTTAAAAATAAAATTTATTAAACAATAATTTAGTCCTCTTCTTGCACAAGGGTAAATGCTAGTAGTAATGAGTTTGAGTGTGTGTGTGTGTGTGTCTATATATATATATATAGAGTTGCAATTGTGCCTTATGGTCAGCTGAACTAATATGATTCTAGGTTGACTGGGCATGGGACCAAATTATTATATATAACTTTTTAAGTTATAATATAATATGTAATTGTATTATGGATATCAATTTTACTACTTAGAAGATTAATTTGCTAATATTATAAATTTAAGTTTTCTTATCTTATATAAATATGTACATACAAGAGTTGACAAAATGAATGAAATATGTAAACATTTATAGTTACACAATGTTGGGGACCTTCTTGCACAAACGTTTTATGGTAAACCATTCTTCTCTTACATTTTTGTTCAAAGTAAATTTTACTTCTTCAATGGGTGCAATAATAGTAAAGTTGGTCCTTAGTTCTTTGATCCTATTTAAATATGCTTATATAATTCTATCATTATCTCATATATATATATATATATATAAGAACAGTAATTTCAGCAAGGAGTTGTAGGTGTAAAGTGCAGGTGACATATAATTGGCTGGGAAAAAGTTTCTAACTACTATTTTCTTATTTTCTACTTTTTTCCAGCCAATCAAATGTTATTTGCTTCTTGCACTTGCATGAAACAGTTGAAATTAACACACCCATACATACATACATACATACATACATACATACATACATACATACATACATACATAGTTTCAATAATGAGTTGCAAGTATAAAGTGCATATGACATTTGATTGGCCAAGAAAAAGTTTATAATTGCTATTTTCTCTAACTTTTTTTGTTTTCTGCTTTTTTTCAGCTAATCAAATATCACCTACTCCTTACACTTGCATGAAAAGCTGAAATTAACACACCCAATATATATATATATATATATATAGTTTGTGTTAAAATTTGGAAGAGGAGTGTCAAATATAAGCCCTATTAAAGTTGGAGGGTTAGATATGAATTTTATTAGTTTGATAGATGATAAATAATAAAAGTGGATGCTTTCTTTCCTTTAAATAAGCAGGTTTATATATAAAGGATAATATATGGGATGAATATTGTCAATACTATTTGCCTATGTTAAAATAATAAAATATAATATTTGTAATTTTCATTTTGAAATAAATATGTGAAAATTCTTCTGCAAATTCGGCATCGTCTCTTTTCTTTGTTTTGAAAGAGACAAACGGTTAAACAGAAGGATTGGAACGTTGTGGTGCCGCTGAACTCTGCATTCTCAAGTCAAAGGATATAAGCGAAAACATCTGATACAACGGCGTCGACATCTCTCAGTTTAGTTGGAAATTCTGCAGGAAGTAGACGACGAATTAAGTACGCTTGGGTCAAGAAATGGATAAGAAAGGTAATTTTAGTTCTAATTAAAGTCAAGAAAAGTGGTTAGATGTCATCTTCGCTGGTGTGACTCCGAAGGAATTCCTTCCCATATTACCATGGAATTTTCTACTCAGCATCAAGAAACATAAGAGAGGAAAAGGAGAAGAAAGAAACAAATGTTTACGGCAATTGATCGCAGACAACTCAGTACCTTTGCTTGTACGTTCGAGGACCCACTTTTCCCTTTGGCCGACGAAACGATTTAGAAGCATGTGCGAGTAATTTTCTTAGTAACTCTTTCTTTCTACCAAAAGAAAAATGTTTTCACATTAAAGTCTTTTTAAGTGCAGTGACCAGGGTTTGAGGCCATATGCACAAATATATATATTTCCTCTCTCTAACTAAGGATTCAATCCAGTCTAAAACTGTACCTGAGCTACCTGAGTCCAATAATGAGTTTAAGATAAGGGTATAGGTTATGCTACCCATCTCCCCAGGGCTACCTTCCAACTCTGATTCATCATAGGAAAACGACAGCACTGCAAGAATAAGAAAAAGGTTAATAACAATCGGACATAGTAAGTAATTTACTCTCTCTCTCTCTCTCTCTCTCTCTCTCTTCATCTTTCACATGAATCCTCTGTCTTGTATACATACAGATGGATTTCATTCTAATATTAAAGAAAGGAAAACGAAAAGAGAATCTAGGTAAAAGGGTAGTTTTGTGCACAACGCTCCTGCCTACGAGGGGTTTGGAGAAGGGGCAGACTACAAGGGCCTAAAGTACACAACCTTGTCTTGCATTTTGTAAGACGATATTTTCACGCCTTGAACCCATGACGTCAAGGTCACATGATGACAACTTTTACCGATGTGCCAAAGCTCCTAGTTAACGCCTTCCTAACGTCTAAGACCTACACTAAAATGAAGTTTAGCCTTTTCATTTTTCCTTTTCTATCTTTGGTGTGTGTTGGAGGTGTGGAGAAATGCTGAACATGCATACCCATGAGGCACCCTGTTTCTGCAACCTACTAGTTGGTACTACCAGAGAGGCCCTTCTTGTGCTAGAAGGCATTTGCTTGAGTTTTAGCTTAAAATCCAATCTAATGTCGGCAGTAAGGGAGATCAATTGTGCCAGCTGTGCATGTTTAGAAATGCATTACGCTCTGCAGCAGTGAGAAGCAAAGATGGAACCACATTGTAGGTTAAGGTGGGAACTAACAAATTATAAGACAGAGGTTCAGGTGTGCAGGTGGACTCATAAAGGAGAGCCTTAGTGCAACGATTGAGTTGTTGCTACGAGACTTGGAGGTCATGGGTTTGAGGTGTTGAAACAGTCTCTTGCCAAAATGCAAAGTAAAGCAGCGTACTATTAGACCCTTTGTGGTCTGCCCTTCCATGGACGTTGCATATGTGGGCTTTTGTGGTCCGCCCCTTCTATGGACCTTGCATATGTGGGAGCCTTGTGCGGGCTGTCCTTCTTTATCCTTGCCATCCAAGGAGGCAGATACCTAATCATTGTGGATGAACCAAGGGCGTAGATCAGAGCGTGATTGACAGCTTAGATCTCATGAGGGTTTTCTGAGTATTAGAGGATCGTTTCTCAGGAAGTATCGACTGACTTGAGTGGATGCACGTCCGAGTATTAGAGGATTGTTCCACTGCAGTCTTAAACTCAGTGTTTAACAACCACCCGTTACAAGAAGCGAATACTTCTTCAGAAAATATGGTTTCTTTCTCCTTCCCTGATGAAAAAGATGAGGAAAATGAATCATATTTACACATATCTTCCAGTAATTCTTTTATTTTTTATTTTAATCATATCAAGCATAATTGTATAGGAATAATCCAGCATAATCCAATACACCGGAGTAATAAGCGTTGCCAAGTGCTTACGACTGTTAAATCGGCTCAATTTGGTGCATTGTTCATCTGAGTTGTGCACTATACTTGTAGATGGCTGCTCGCACTTCGAACCATGATTGCAAAATGGTCTCTAATTAGCAATGTGTGGCTCACTTGAGTCACTCGTCATTTGACTCTGCTTTTGATGTGAAAGTTCTTACTTAAAGAGAAACAAATCTCTCTCTCTTGAATCAAGGTAGGTGGCAATTTTTAAAGACGGTGGAGAATTTGGATAGCTGCAATTTGAGATCAAAATCCAAAGTTATCCGCAGTTTCGGATTGCTTTTATTTTTCTAGTAGAACTTTGAATGTATCTTCCTGCTTGAACTCTTTTACCTGAAAAGATTTGGACTTTAATCTAAAGGCAGGCTAACCCATTGTCAACTAGCCTTGAAATTAGTTCCTGGCCCAACCTGGTCCAGTGACTCCAGTCCATAATTCTTCCCGGACCTGAAAATACGATAACATTCTAAATTTTCATCATGTCTATTGGATACTAACTAAACAGAAGAAATTGGCAAGGCTGCATACTATAAATCCTTTGTGGTCCGTCCCTTCCCCAGACACTGCACACATTGGAGCTTTGTGCATCGGGCTACCCTTTATATTTTTTAACCGAAAGACCCATCAGGTTTGGCACCCTAGAACTAGTTCAGGTTAGATGTTTGGTTAGCAACCGTCAGTAAGTGAAGAACCTGTATGAAACTGAATAGACAAGTCCACAAACATGGCCATAGGGAAACAGAAGAGTTAATGCAGAATATATAACTGAGTCTTTGTTTTGAACTCTCTCATATTTTTGTAGTAGCTAGCACTCCAAATAGGATTCCCGGCAAACAAAGATGTAAACCAAACAAGATAGTAATGCATTATAATCACCTTTAATTACCCAAGAAGTTAGATGTCTGGACACACTAATAACATAACACGATTCACAGCTACAATCATTACACTAGCTGTTACAGAAACTTATCTAACATCATTTTGACAGTCTTACCTTCTGCAGATCAAAACACATTATGCCAAGCATATATGTAGTGTTAAGGCAAAGATCTATGAAGTTGTACAGTAGTAGTAGATAGTAAGCTGAGGACGATCACCCTTCTGATGTTCTCTATCAAGAGAGAGCCTGCCCTTTCGATCTAGCATCAGGAACAAACACATTTCACCTCTGCCAAGTAGCTTTGTCAAGCCATTGACAGAAGAGAAGGCTTGTAGGCCCGATTAGCTGGCTGCACACAAATTGAATCCTCCACAGCAAGGCCTTGAGCACCAAAACAGAAGTACTGATTCATCAACTTACTGTTAATGGAGCTTGTTCGTTGGTGGTTGTCATGGATTTCCTCATCCACTGATGGTTGGGAGCAAGATGCCTCATCGGTCTCTTTGTCTGATAAGATACCCTTTTGTTTATCCAACAAAGTAGGCGTGGAGACAGGAGACCTTGAGATGGAACTTGAAGGCGAGTGAGTTGAAAATGCTAAATGTGGCAGTGCTTGAATGACCCCATGCATCAGACCTGCAGCAAATTTCTTCTTGGTTGAAGGACTGGGCAGAGAACTTCTGACAGAGAGAGTTCGCTTATTGCTTGGAAGTGATGATATCTTGGAGAATCTTTGTCTTAAAGGGGTGGGCGTGTCATCCAAGTTGCTCAACTTCTTATATGATTCCTTGGAATCATTGTCACCCAATGTTTTAGGTGAATCTGAAATATGGCTATTCACTTTCTTCTCTTTTCTGCGGGGCCAGCCAAGGAGAATTTTCAGACGCCTAGCTGCGTTATTAACAGAAATAGGTTTCCTATTTCTTGACGAATCATGGCTCCCATTAGTGTTTTCATAGGGACTGAGATCACTCTTGGTAGTGCTTGAGCATGTACTCAGCCTTCCACTGGCACCGCTAACATCTGATGCATTTTCTATGCCTGTGTATAAGAATATCTCTGCATCAGAGATTCTGAAAGATGTTCCAGGGCTGCTACCAATACCTTGCATCTTTATGTGAGAAACCATGGCGCTTCTAGCCCTGTGGTCCTGAGAATTTGAGATCCCTCCAGCAGAAATCAGCTGCTTGATCAATATCTCCGATGATGCTGACCGTGGACGCTGACTAAGGAGATCTAAAGGAGTCATCCCATCAACATCACGGATGTTTAGATTAATTGATTGTACAGACATCAGCAGTTCAACCAGATTAGAATGGATATTTCCAATGACAGCCATATGAAGGGCAGTTCTTCCATCGTTGTTCTTGGTATTGATGACATTTTCCAAATTTACGACTCGTCCATATACCAACTGCTGCATGAGCTCAATTTGTCGATCCAACCTTCGGAAACCAGGACTTCTGAAACCAGCCACAGCCATATGGAGAAAAGTATCACCAGCATTGTTTGTGAAAGATGCAGATGAGGGAGATGCGCAAATAAGAGCCTCCACCACAGCTAAATGCCCTCTGTAGGTGGCAACATGTAAAGCTGTATTGCCTTGATTATCCCTACTCGTGATAATATCATACGATTCAACCAGATCCTTAACCACCTGCAGGAATGAACCAGGATTTAATGATAAACAAATACATGAACAGAGTAATTGTGTCTAAATGATGTCTTTTTCCTAAACAGCTGCATAATAAGTGCTGAAGATTGTTAAGAACAGGCTAAAAGGCATAAATACAGTCAGCAGTAAATAGAAGCTGAAATATCCCACTAGCTAGTAATTCTAAAAAAGGAAGAAAAAAAAATCCCAAAAGCAAGAGAATATCCTTAGATCCTGAAAATGATAGCTTCTTTCTCATGTAATTTGACAGGCACTGCAACACATAATCATGTCAAACAGCAAGCAAGGGACTAAATTTTAGAAGTATATATTTGAGGCACATGTCATTCTGTCTTCACATCAAAGCATTTGTTTTTCTCTAAATTGAGAAATCTGAGAGTAGCATCCAATTAGAGCTGTCATAGAAGTAGAACATCCTCCTTTGGATTTATATATTTGATAAATAAAAAAATTCATGAATACATTCAGTTTGTGAAACAACTGATTGACAAACTACATGATATCAAGCGATTTGTCATCATACAAAATTTAAAGCTAAAACTTGATTAATTCTTCTGACGTTGGAGGAATTATGTTGGCTATCATATACAAATCAGTATAGTCAAGGTGACAGCCATGTTAATTTGAGCTTGCCGAACAAGTTGACAACCGAGAACCTGGTGGGGTAACTTGAACTGTGCATCAACTTGGCCCAGTATGACGAATCTGCAGAATATGGAATTACTGGTTAATGAGAAGTGCACTCTTAAATGTGGAGCAAGTACTAATTGTGGAGATGAAATTACTAGAGTGATGCTCCTATGGTACTTGAGAGTCCTTATTTGAGGGATACTGAAACTTGTTTTAATAGAAGGTTGATCCAGTGGGAATTAACCAAAACGTAATAGGACATCAAGTTGCCAGTACCAGAAGTAACAAGCTCAACATAGTTACTATTCAGCTTATTCCAGAACAGTCAAAGCATCTCAGTGGCCCATCCTCTGGTTGGTACCAAACACCCAAACACTAAATCTCCAGGACAGAATGTTCTCGGTTGAATTTTCCTGTAATAGGCCCATGCCATTCTGTTGTAGTAAATTTCTAACCTGTGTTCCATATAACTCTTCAGTTTGATTCAGCAATCAGCTGAAGTGTTAAAAGAGACACCTTAGTACTTCAAGAGGCCCCGAAGTATTTCCCACTGATAAATGTTGATTGTGCACATCAATTGTTGAGTCTATGAGTTTCACTCTAACTTGAGGCCACTAGATTACCATACAGTAAAAGTTCATCATAAAGTTGACCAATAAAGACTATCAGAAAGGGCAGCATGTGTCCTGGCCTAGCTAAATCTGGCCCAGCATAGGTGGAAAGAGTTCATATCTGTTCTCATACAGCTATAATCTATTACAATATCCAAAAACCTCTCAAGAGTTCTGCAGCCACTTACTACTGAAAAGATTGCAGTTCTAGCTTCCACGCCAGCAAAACTCAGGTCATGCTCCTCAAGGATGGTCTTTGGAAGGGAGACCAATGGTCTAAATCGTTACTTAAATATGAAAAAGTGGCAGTGCAGCAACCAGAGATGCATGCATAAGCCCAGCACATTCATTACATTTTTACTTCTGATATCTCAAATTCGTGCAAAGACATAATTACATTCATAATAGTCAAAAAATGATATTACATACAATTCTTAAGAAGAGTAATACATGATGAATCTGTTGGCTGTAAGTTCTATTTTCCAGGTTTATGGAACTCATGGGTCCCTCATTTTGACTATCCAAAATTAACAACTTTAAATCACTGGAACTTTATGTTTATAAGTATTTGCAGTAAATCAACATCACTTCAGTCAGCCAATCTTTCTCACGTCATACATAGTCTAGCATGCAGATATGTTCTTCTGAACCTTATACACATTTAAACACCACTCTCCCCAGCAGTCTGGATCTTCCAAAGAAGATGCCTAGCACAGTAATTGAAGTCCAGCTCTCCTCTAGTTGTTGTAAGTTTCCCTATGAAATGAGTGGTAGAAGGCTTGTGCTTTCATAAATGAGAAACACCACCTCTGGCGAGGGTTATATAGGTGATGAGTGGGTAGTGAACAGGCCTCAACTTTACTCCAGTTTCTAGAAGACAATTACAGATCAAAGATACAGGTTGAGTGTAACATGGCATGCTCGGGTACATTTCCGAAATATGATAAAGGGGGCGAAGTCTTTACATCAAAATATGGCTGCAATGGCAAGAGTACAGCGGTGCTGAATCATCTTGGTTGGGGATTTCAGGAACCAAGTTAGGAGTGGTAAAAAATGACAATATATGTTATCCTAAATGGATGATTTGTTTCTCAAGAACACCATACCTCATTTATAGAAATTTATTATGGTATTGGTGTCATAAGGCCATCAAATCTAAGTATTCTGAAGTCAAATAATGATGAATATGGCTGAAGATCCAGTTACTGTTGATAACTTCACTTACCACAAACAACTCTTTAACCATCATAATACAGTTGGATAAGCAAAAGAACTGAGCAATACATTTTAGATGAAAAAGTCCCAAAACTTCATTCATTTCTCACTTATAGTGACAAAATTAACCGTCAAAATCACCACTGTCAGTTACAAGAGAGCTTTCCCTTTATTAGAATTTCATTATAATGAAAATTCATCCAGGAGATGGCTTCTGTAGAGACGGAAAACAGCTGAACAAGATAACCATCAGAAATGAATGACAGAACGTAGAGTTCCATACAACAGCCATTTTCTAAGTGAACCAACATGAAAATACAGAATGCAGCAGCTGAGATCAAAATCTAGAAGAAATACTGTTTCTTTTTATGGTTTGGGCGGAATTGCAGATATTGTATCACTTATTGAAGCATGGATTTTGACTTTCGACTAACCACATTCTAACTGCAATTATATTAATGGCAGAAATGCTAAATTTCATAAAAATAGCATTCAAATTGCATAAAACTATGGAACTATATATAACTGAGACTAGACTGAGTAATTACTTCTCCAGAAAACGGGGAGGCGTATGAAACAGGACGAGAAACATTAACACGTAAAAGGAAGCATCTTATCTTTTTTGCACATCTTAAGCCTCACCTCCACTTGTCCTCTCCCAGAGGCTGCGTGTAAGATTGTAGAACCCTGAATATCCTTATAAGCCAATACATCAGAGCATTCTCCAAGAAGCTCTCTCAAGATCTCCAAATTTCCGCCTCTGGCAGCAGCATGTACAGCTCTGTTCATCATCTCCCACCTAAAAATAGAAGGAACACCACCTGAACGCTCCTCCAATTCTCCACCGCTTCCCAAAGAGCACCTCGGCGATACAGCATAATCAAATAGGACCCTGAAAACCTCAGAATTCTTGCTTCTTGAAGCTGCATAGAATATATCAGTGACACCATATTCTCCTTCTCCAAAGACAAGAAGTGGATCTCTTTCAAGTAATTCATGAACAAAACCAACATCCCCAGCAGAAGCAGCAGTATATAGAAACCACCCTCCATAGCCAGCGCGAATGAGGGAATTCTTTCCCTTCTTGTTTTCGCATTCACGGAGGAGGTTTCGGGCTACTTGAGAACGACATTTGGCTACATCGACGAACTGGGCATCGTCGTCCCAGACAGTTTCAAGGCGGCGAATTCGGCGGAGCGACGTGAGTTTGATCAGGAGGTTTGCATCAAGGTGAAGAAGCTCTCTAACAAGATCATAGTGGCCATTGGCAGCTGCCCAATCAATGGGAGAGGCATACCACCATTGTTCTCCAGTACTCTCCCAACGGAGAGGGAAGTAGGAAGGAGGCATTGTGGATGAGAGAGAGAATTCTTTTCTTCAATTATATGGAGGAATCAAAGAGATATTGAAGATAAGGAAGAGAAAATCAGAGCTCAAAAGGAAGCAGGAGTTGGAGATAAATTCAAGTGAGAGCCTTATGAGCTAACAGTAAAGGACTACAGAGAAGGAAGCCAAGAAACATGGTCTGGAGAGAAGTAGAAAACACTCAGCAAGTATCAAACCAGAAACAAAGCAATGCAGAGGAACTATGCCTTAGAAGGCAAAAGAAGCAAGACCCACTTGAGTTCAAAGCAAGAAAGTGGAAAGAAACAAGAACTTCCAGAGGACGACTTCAGGAACGGAAATGGAAACCAAGAAAGATCTACTACAGTCATGGACAGAAATCCTGCCTGGCAAGAAAAAAAAAACACCCAAAAAATCTCAGAACAAGACGATACTAGTAGGAAATAATTCAGCCTAAAAACAAAAATAAGTGAAACAGACCCATTAAATCTTCGACCAAGAACAAAGCAAAATAGTACCTTGAGAAGACAATGAGCCAAAATCCATTAACACCCTTCACTGAGAAAGTGAAGGATGAAGTGAAGGCTGGAGAAGAGCTAACTTTAACCGTATTTGGAGGGCGAAATGGTTATGGGTCTGGCTAGATTTTTCTTTTGAAGGGGAAATTGGAAAAAGTAGAGATTCCCGTGGCCTACCTGGAAATTTATGAAGATAATGATGGAGACCCGTGATGAAGGTGGGGGCTTTTGATTCAAGGACTGGACTCATGGAGGGTGGTCAGTTCAGGCCACATATTTTCTATTTTTTATTTTATTTATGTAAAATTTGTGACATATTAGTTTTATCTTCAATTTATTTTCTGTGCTGAATGAGAGGTGGGAAGAATATTGCAGTCATATCAATGGATACAGTTTATTGGATTCTCTTTTGATGGATAATCACAAATTTAGAGTCAGTTGAAACAGTAGATATTCTGATAATGGGGCTAAGTTTTTACTTTACTACTTTTGTGAATTCCTTTTCCTTTTTATGGGAGAACTCAACTTTGGATTCATGTGTGAACTGGTGTGAACTTTAGACTTACACATACCCAATCTGCACTGAATGGATAATCCTATCCCTTGATCCAGTGAAATTCCTGCCTTCTTTGTCTCATCCTGCCACTTGAAGATCAGTGAGTCAAGGGTTGAGATCATCTGATTAGTTTGGGTCCACTACCTGAAGAATCCCAGTCCCTTGTACATCTATCACTTGGGTACATCTTGTATGTGTTAGTGACAGAAAATTTCATTTGGGTCTGTTGAACTAACAATCACCGTTGATATTCCCAAGCATGTTGACTTGGGGCATTGATGATTGATCCAATGAATAATATTAGATGTTCAAATGATACTTGGTCCATGCTGAAAGGTCATCCTGTCCATAAGAATGCGACCCACAAAGTCAGTAGTTCATTTTCTTCTGGAATAATCCTAAAAGATGGTTATGATCTGCAAGGTGGGCTCCAATGGCCAAAATTTGTGGATAAACGGATAGAATTTAAGTATGGTGTGGAGCCCAACTCAAAAATTTGTATTTCCTGAGTTTTATTTTGTCAATTTCCATTTAAAAAGAAAATTATTCAAGAGAAAAGTAGGCTTATGTGAGGGTGCATCTAGATCCTTCAATTGATTGATCCCTATTAGATGGGCCAGGACATAAAATTTTCCCTTTTCTCACCTATTATTACCTTCCACCTTCTGATGACTATCTATGATTCTAAATTGGGTTGCTTTGCACACTAGAAGACACAATAATTGAAATAAATAATAGAATTACTTGTTTATTTAATTGAAATAAATAAAAATAAATCCTTGAATTATTACTATAGATGGAAGTGGGACTCTTACGATCAAAATCAACTTTGATTATATTACTAAATTGGTTTTCTATGAATGAAGAGAAAAGGGCAGCCCCGGTGCACGAAGCTCCTGCCTATGCAGGGTCCAAGGAAGGGGCCGACCACATGAGCCTAAAGTAGCCCTAAGTTTGCATCATGTTGGGAATTATTTATTCTTCTTGTTTCTTGCTTAACTATCCTTTTAGATTGTTGCAAGCAAGTTCTGAGGTAGTAATTAATTGAATATTACATTATTTTATTTGAATTAAATCCTCCTTAGTTTACATTGACTCTAATATTTTTCATTTGTTTTATCTTTTATTTTCTTGTTCAAGATTCCGGCCCTTGGAAAATCCGAAAATGTGTTTGTCTTTTGTCATTTGTCATTTCTAGACGTTAGATCCGATCTCGTGACCATCTTGGCAATGTCCACCGATTTGGATTTTGTTAATGGCATTATTACCAGGTTTTCTGCCTCATTTTAAGTAAATTAATGAATTAATATAAAAGAAATATAATGAATTCATTTTGTTTTCAAGTCCTGGCAGGCGTACACGCCAAAGAGGAGGGGAAGGAGTGCATGCTTTAAATTTTCATGCATGGTGAAACTATTTTTATTAGATCTAACCCATTCATCATGTTAGGAATGGATTAAAAAGGTTAGACATCAAATTTCACGACCATCGGATGTTTTTTGCCTAGATTTCTTTAAGTTAAAAATCACGACCATCTATTTTTGTTATGTTCTCAAAGTAATAAAATAGTGGCTAGAATTATCCAAATGCATTAATTTCTTGTGGGTTACCTATTTTTTATATTCTAAATATGATGAACGGCTTAGATTTTTAGAAAATGTTAAAACAGTGGCTAGAATTATCCAAATGCATTAATTTCTTGTGGGTTACCTATTTTTTATATTCTAAATATGATGAACGGCTTAGATTTTTAGAAAATATTATCCCATGCATCAAAAAAGGGTGTGTATTCCTTCCCTTTCTCTAGAGCATGCACACCTACGAGGACTCTTTCTTTATTTCTTAGATATTTTTTAAGAAAATCTTGATTATAGACTACAAATGCAATGCAAATATCTGTACCATCCAATCAATGCATGTGAAAAACGATCAGGAACATCGAATTGACTGGCTACCTCGAGATCAACAACTATAATTTGCATTTATCCGACTATCAAACCATCTAATCAGCTTGCTTGTGTGGGAGAAATTGCCAGTTAGTCTAACCATACTTCATAGCCCAAATAATAAGTCCAACTAACCGTCCAAATTCAGGCTGTCGCCTTTGGCTACTAGGATTTGATCTCAGTGTATCGCAGTTTGTAGTCCATGAATGGTTCAGATCAAGGGCCACAACCACTTGATCGAATTATAACCCTTTTTTGGGTATATAAATGAGATATATTAATGCAAAAAAGTAATATACAGGAGAAAATGAAAAAAGCTAATATATTGTCTTAGCTTGGTTGTTAGAGTAAACACTATTTAATTCTTACGCAAAACATGCATTTCTGGATGAACCCATTTTTCTAAATTCTAATTATTTCTTTACTTGGTCCAGATTTACAAATTTAGATTCGGAATAAATGAAAAGTTGGGAAATAATTTCAAGTAAATTCTGGACAACTCAAAAAAATGGCATGATTTGGAGGTAGACAAAAAATATTTATGAATATTATATTCATAAAAATCAATCTTAAGTAAATTCGTATTTAATTTAGTAATTCACAATTTTTACATTATTATTTTTCCGTTCGAGTCGTCTTAGAGTTTGATTCAGCATATTCATGAGAAAATCAATTATTTAGAAAAATCCTTTTAATTATGCCTCGGCATTAGAATCCTCATGTTCATTGTTCAATGCCATGATATTTTTTTATACCAGGAGTTGGAATCTCAACATAGACAGAAGGAAGAAAAGAAATAAAATGTAAACAAGCAAACATAGAAATGGACCAGTTAACCAATTCAGATAAACAAAAGAAAAGAAAAATTTTGCAATAAAAATAAAAGTGAGAGAAGTCCTAGTGCACAAAGCTTCTGCAAATGGGAGTACAGGAAAAGGGTGGATCACAAGAGTCAATAGTACACATCCTTATCTTGTATTTTGTAAGAGATTATTTCTACGCTTTGAACTCATGACATCCAGCTCACACAATTCTACTATTGCACCAAGGCTCCCATCACGCAATAAAAATAAAAGTAAAGGCTAATATTTCTTCTATTCCTTGCAATATCTACAAATATTCTTTTTTCTATAAACATTCTGCTATTTTTTTTCTTGCAGCCCATTATAAATATATTTATTTTTAGAGAGAGAGAGAGAGAGAGAGAGAGATGATACATGATTAAAGTTGGTGTAAGTTGTTAAGGAGACAGTCCATGAGACCTTCTGCCCTTTGCCCACCCACCTATATCAACTCGACAATCTTTTGGTCGGCTCTCTTTAATTACAATAAGACCCTCATCTAAAATGCGCCAGGGTGTGCTCTAGCTAAAATGCAATCAACTTGGATTTATGGTTAAGTTGAACAAACATAATTAAAATTGGAACAAAATATGCATCTTTTCCCTTCTCCTTGTTTGCATAGATAACAAGGCACTTCTCTACCCTAAGCTTGGTCAAGGGTTCGAGGCAGCACTTTCTCCCCTTTTGTGTGAGAATGCTTAATAATTCTTTCCTGTGCCAAAAAAAATAAAAAAAATGCCATTCAGAACCAGTACAAAGGTCACGTCAGTCATTGACAGATGAACGGTTTAGATTGATCATTTCAGGGATAGATCATGCCAGATATTGATTATACACTGAGAATTGGTGTGTAGTTATTTCCCAAACCATCATATCACATGCTTGATCCTGTCACATGGACTACTGATTACACCCAATAAAGAAATCCACCAAACTGAAAGTTCTCATCAACTCCATTAAAAACCAATATCCCTCTGATTTTTAAGCAATTGAGCGCGGATTGTAAGAAGATATGGATCATAATCTACATGGTGTATTCTCCTTGCCATCGCTACTAAGACCATGTGTGACAAACATTGGATCACGGGCTTGACATTGATTTGCCCATATTTTAAAGAGTGAGCACTTGCTTCATTATAGTGCAGCCAGTGTTTCAAAAATACCCATCTGTTTGGAGGCTAGGATTGTCCGATCTCATTCTGTTCATTGAAGATCTAACATGTGTGCTATCTGATGGATGGCTGAAATCAATCATAAGTGGAGCCCACAATGTAAAACCGACAGTGCCTTACTGTATAACAATAAAGTCGGCATAAACTAAAAACATGCGAGGGAGATACACTGTATGTTGCCAAAGAATTGGAGATGGTGATGCTGAGAATGGAGTTATACGAGGGACATGTGAGTGTGTCAGTTTGGTGGCGCACTCAGAGATTGTAGCAGGTTGGTGGTGGGACTGCTATAATTCAGCATACGTCCATTTCTCTCGTCACGGCCTTCTCATTCCACTCAACTTTTGCTTTTCTAGCTTTATCTTTTCCAACTTTATAGAGGGCCATCTCTACCTCTTCTTCCTTTTTCTTCACATGGGCATGAAGAAAAGCTTGCCTGCACCTGGTTCCTCCTCAATCCGCCATCATTGGATAGGTACATACTCTAGAACTCGGTGTATCAACCCACTAGCACCACTCTCTGATGCAACCCCTGATGATCCAGCAAATGGGTGATCTAAAATCAACTAGTTTATGATTGCCTGCTTAAATGGGTGATCTAAAATCAACTAGTTTATGATTGCCTGCTTAATGAACACGACAATGTGGTTCATACAGAAAAATTTGGTGTACAGAGTTATAGACAATGCTTCATAAATATTGAAAACCACATGCTTGACTGATTGGTGCTTCAATTTCTTTTATTAGTAATACTATTGTCTCGTGAGTGGACTCTACCTGCACAACAACCAGGGTGCAAGCCCAAGTTCCACACCCCCCCCCCCCCAAACCACCACAAATATCAACAATTACAGTAGCTCCCCAACTTGATTGAAGGACCAAAAGTCAAAAGACAACAGATCATGACAATCAGAACATCCACAATAGCCAATGGTCGAGATAAAGAGACCCCAGATGACAGGTGACAACAGTGCTGATTTCTTTTCCATGTGGTGTCCATACAACCTGTAACAAAGGCCCCACAGTTATGTTGGGTGCCCCACCAGTATCAGCATCAGATGTGGAAGGTCCATAAAACAATCCCTATGAGGACTAGAATCAATCAACAATCAAATCATGATCAGATCAGTATTTTGATAATAGCTTACTGAAATTAGGTAAGTAAGCGACATTTTATATGAAAGTCTGCAGTACTTGCTTTCATACTGATTGGGCCATCAATACTAGAATCAAGTATTGCGAACTGTAACAGATTCTCACGTGAAGCTTTCCCCACAGAAAATGAAAACAGTAGAGATGCTCATACTCATATGATTTTGAAGGTATAATGATCGCTAGTTCTCATAGATCCATGACCCAAACCTCACTGTACAAAGTGCAAAATCACCCATAATGCTGCAAGTTTGTAGAAACCAGAATGAATTTAGATGATTAACAGACAAAAGAGTAATTGAGGGACATTCCTCCCTTCACACCAGGAAGCAATAATGACATGGTAAAGAAGAACATGGCTCCATTTGTTGCATGACCAAGAAACATCGAAAATGAGACTGACCCATCCGGCAAACAATAAAAATGTTTCAAGCATAAATTCGAAGTTAAGAATGAGATATTCCATCAGAGTAAGATGGACTTTATAGGAGTAGGAACTCAGATATGAAGAGAAAGTGGCCTTTAAGTAGAGTGGTTACATCAATGTGCAGATTAATTTGGTCATACTCATGTACGTCAGTGGCTGTCCTACAGAGTCAATCAAGAACTCTTACTTTTGCTGGCTGACGAAACTGTGTCAATCATTTTGAGCCCTAGGTGGACTCAGTTTTACCTTGATCAGGTTTTGCTCTAGTTTCTACATCATGACTAGAGAATTGATATTTGTGTTGGAAGTAAACCAAAAGCATATATGTGGGCCCAGTAGCATGGGTGGGCCCATCTTATCCCTTTTTCTTTTGGTTATGGGCTTGGCCCTAAGTTTTACACAAAAGGCACATAATCTAGAAGGCCTATGTTCTAGAAAGTGTATAAAAGTCAACAAATCTAGAAATATCTAATATAGATATTTATAGAGTTGTGTGGAAGATTCAAGTTGTAATTTTAAAAAAAGTATTAACCATTAGATTAAAGACACTTAGAATAATCTTTACCACACATTGAGGAGGTGATAGGTGGAGGGCAAGTATAAGTAGAGGTGCCCTCCTCATTTGTAAGCATGTGAAAAAGAAGAGAGAAAGAGGTGAGTGAGAGTGTGAGGGAGTGAGATCTTGTAAATGTAGCAACCTTGTATTTGTAATTGTTTTTGGGTGAATTTAAGAGTTTTTTTTTTTTTTTTTTCTTTCATTAGAGTTTTCTCTTCTTATTTTCCTCACACATCATAATTGTGGGTGAAGGCTTAGCAAAGCCAACATCCAACATAGTAGTATCAAAGCTAGGTTCAGGGTCGCAGGAGTTCTGCTGAAGTTTTGTCCCTTATCTTACATAAAAAATGTCTTCTAACTTGGTGCAAACTCAAATTCCAAAGTTGTTAAAAGAGAACTATGAAAGATGGCAGATTCAAATGAAAGCATTGAGTGGGTCACAAGATTTATGAGAGATTGTTGCTGATAGATACGAGAAGCCCACTGCCCAGCAAGAAGATTCCTACACTGGGGATCAAAGGAAGAATCTTAAAGAGCAAAGAAAGAAGGATAAGAAAGCATTGTTCTTACTCTATTAAGGAGTAGATGAATCAACATTTGAGAAGTTCGCGGAAGCAAAGTCATGCAAGAAAGCATGTGAGAATCTAAGCACCTACTTTAAGGGTATTGATCGGGTAAGAAGGGTTCATTTGCAAACTTTAAGGATTGAGTTTGAAGCTACTCATATGAAAGAATGTGAGTCTATCTTTGACTACTTCTCAAGGTTATTAGTTATTGTTAATAACCTAAAAAGAAATAGAGAAAAGATTGAAGATGTTTTTATAATAGAGAAAATATTAAGATCCCTCTCAACCAAATTTGAACATGTGGTTGTGGCCATCGAAGAATCTAAATATTTGGATACTCTCATAGTTGAAGAGCTAATGAGATCACTTCAAGTGCATGAGCAGCATATGATAAAGAGTAGTAGCCCAGCCATAGTGGAGCAAGCACTTGAGTCAAAATTGACTCTGAATGATCAAAAGGGTGGTCATTCTCAACGTGGAGGCATCACCAATGGCAATCATTGAAGGGGCCGTGGGAGAGGAAGATATCAACATCAGGGGCTAAATCAATGGAAGCCCACCAACAACGGAAGAGGAATGAGTAGAGGTAAATCTACTCATGGTCATGGACGTGGAGATAGAAGAACTGTTTAGTGTTATAATTGCAACAAGATTGGGCATTATGCATCTGAGTGTTGGAGCAACCAATTAGGTAATCAAAATCATCAATCTAATTTTATAGAAGCATCTGGAGGAGTGAAAGAAGATGTCACACTTCTCATTGCTCAAAAGGAGAGACATAATCAACAAGATGTATGGTATCTTGACTCTGGAGTATCAATCACATGTGTGGTAAGAAGGAGCTCTTTGAAGATTTGGTTGAAGATGTTCATGGCAATGTCAACTTTGGAGATTCATCTAAAGTACCCGTGAAAGGTATGAGCAAAATTAAAATTTATCAAAAGAATGGTTTTCCCCAATATATCTCAAATGTGTATTTTGTACCCAATATGAGAAGCAATATTCTTAGCATTGGGCAACTCTTAGAGAAATGGTACAAAATACACATAGAGGATGGGTGTCTCTCTTTGATGAATACACAAGAGAGACTCATTACAAAAGTTGAGATGACACCCAATAGAATATTTCCTCTCCATATTAATACAAGCCTTGAAGAGTGTTTCTATGGAAGCATTAAGGACGAATCATGGAAGTGGCATCTTCGCTTTGGACATCTCAATTTCAATGGACTTAAGTTATTATCTACATCAAGCATGGTATAAGGATTGCCAAATATAGATAAACTAGAGTATGTATGCGAGTCTTGCACTTTGGCAAGCAACAAAGAGCCCCTTTTTAATGTGGAAGATCTTGGAGAGTAATAGATCCCCTACACTTGGTACACACCGACATTTGCGGACCCATTGAGGCAGGTTCATTTGGAGGTAACAAATACTTCATCACCTTTATTGATGATTTCAGTAGAAAACTTTGGGTTTATTTCATGAAAGAAAAATTTGTTGCCTTTACTATTTTTAAAAGTTTCAAAGCTCATGTTGAAGTTGAAAGTGGTCATTCACTTAAGATATTAAGATCTGATAGAGGTGGGGAATACACCTCTAACAAGTTCCAAAGTTACTGTAAGAAGAATGACACTAAGCAACAATCTATAGCTGCATACATGCCACAACAAAATGGGATCACCAAAGGAAAGAATCGAACCATCCTTGACATGACAAGAACCATGCTTAAGGAGAGAAGCTTGTTGAAGAATTTTTGGGCTGAAGCTATAGCATGTACAGCTTATCTTCTCAATCGATGTCCTACAAAAAATTGTAAAGAACAAGACACCACAAGAAGTATGGAGTGGTTATATGCCAAGTGTGACACACCTTAAGATTTTTGGGTGCATCGCATACGTTCAAGTACCTGAGGCAAAGAGAAAGAAGCTAGATGATCGTGGAGAGAAGTGCATCTTCATTGGCTATAGTGACGAGTCCAAAACATACAAGCTCTATAATCCACTTACAAAGAAAGTGGTGGTAAGTAGAGATGTAATTTTTAGCGAAGATGAAGCATGGAATTGGAGTGAAGTAGACATAGATAAAGAAAATCATCTTGAGATAGAGGAACAAAAAGAAGCAAGCCATGAAGCTTCAGAAAGAGGAGTTTCAACACCATCTCCTATAGATCATATAACTCCGCAAAGTCAAGATATCATATCTCCATCCTCTATACTAATTAAGATGAGAAGTCTTAGAGAAATTTATGAACCAACTGAAGATATAAATCTGTTTTGTCTATGTGCTGATGCTGAGCCTTTAACATTCCAAGAAGCTATTAAAAAAGATTGTTAGAAGAAAGCAATGTAGGAAGAAATTCATGCTATTGAGAAGAATGACACATGGAAGTTAACTACACTCCTTAAAGGTTAAAGGGCAATTGGTGTCAAATGGGTATATAAAATCAAGCCGACAACTGACAAAAAGATTGAAAGATTTAAGGCTCGACTTGTAACAAAAGGCTACAAACAATAATATGGGATAAACTATGAAGAAGTATTTGCACCAGGTGCACGACTTGTGGCACCATAAGGATGATGATCTCTCTTGCTGCCCATTACAATTGGAAGATATATCAATTGGATGCAAAGTTAGCATTCCTAAATGGCAAGTTAGAAGAAGAAGTTATGTGGAGCAGCCTGAAGGTTTTGTAAAAGAAGAGCAAAAAGTGTATCGATTGAAGAAAGCTTTATATAGCTTGAAGCAAGCCCCAAGAGCTTGGAACTCCCACATTAATGACCACCTTGAAAATAATGGTTTCCCCATATGCCCATATGAACATGCCATTTATATCAAGAAGAATGATCACGGTGAGATAATTATCATTTGTCTGTATGCTGATGATCTATTATTCACAGGAAATAGCCAATGGATGATTTAGAAGTTCAAGCAAGCCATGTTCAAGGAGTTTGAGATGACAGATTCTAGTTTTATGACATTTTTCCTTAGAATTGAGGCATGTCAAAATTTCGATGGTATTTTCATATCTCAAAAAAAGTATGCTAGATACTTACTTGAAAATTTTAGAATGAGTAATTGCAATGAAGTAAATACACCTCTTCCATTAGGTTTAAAGATAACAAAAGAAGGAGAAGGAAAGAGCATAGATTTTACTCTTTTCAAGAGTTTAATTAGAAGCTTAATGTATCTCACAATCACAAGACCAGATATTGTGTTTAGTGTTGGACTCTTCAGTAAAGACATGGAAATGCCAAAAGAGTCACACTAGTTGGCTGCAAAAAGGATCTTAACATATATAAAAGGTACGTTGGACTTTGGCCTCTTTTACTCTTACAAGGATGATGCAACTTTGTTTGGTTATTCAAATAGTGACTGGGCCGGAGATCAAGATGAAAGAAAGAGTACTTCAGGCTATGTATTTTATCTTGGGACAACTGCCTTTACTTGGAGGTCTAAGAAGCAAGAATTATTTGCATTATCATCATGTGCAGTTGCATATGTGGCTGCCTCCTCTACTGTTTATGAAGCAGTTTGGTTGAGAAACTTCTTAAAGAAGTTAGATCATCCTCAAGAAGATTCTACGCTTATATAGTACAATATGGAAGAAGCAAGTGCATTGATATAAAGTATCACTTCTTGAGAGACCAAGTGAAGTAAAGAATAGTAAAGCTGGAGTACTACATTACTAAAGGGCAAGTGGCTGGCATCTTCACAAAAGCATTGCCCACTGACACATTTATCAAGTTGAGGACTATGCTTGGAATGAAGAAGCTCTTGGTTTAAGGAGGGACATGTTGGAAGCAAACCCAAAGCATATATGTTGGCCTAGTTACATGAGTGGGCCCATCTTATCCTTTTTCTTTCGATTATGGGCTTGACCCTAAGTTTTACACAAAAGGCTCATAGTCTAGAAGGCTTATGTTCTAGAAAGTGTATAAAATTCAACAAATCTAGAAATATCTAATGTAGATATTTATGGAGTTGTGTGGAAGATTCAAGTTGCAATTTTTAAAAAAGTGTTAACCATTAGATTAAAGACACTTGAATAATCTCTACCACACATTGAGGAGGTGATAGTGGAGGACAAGTATAAATAGAGGTGCCCTCGTCATTTGTAAGTATGTGAGAAAGAAGAGAGAAAGAGGTGAGTGAGAGTGTGAGGGAATAAGTCTTGTAAAGGTAGCAACTTTGTATTTGTAATTGTTCTTGAGTGAATTTGAGAGAAATTTTTCTTCTTTCATTAGTGTTTTCTTTTCTTATTTCCCTCACACATCATAGTTGTGGGTAAAGGCTTAGCAAAGCCAACATCCAATAATTTGAAATTGTTTTCCTTTACTTGCTCATTTATTATAGTTTGAACATCAAAACTTGCTAGAGTTAAAACATGTTACTTCCATCAAAGTTTCCAAAAGCTTTAAGTTCTCTATTTCTCTATTTCATCTGGATTTATAATATGGATTACTTAGTTTAAAGTTTTTGTCAACTGCTTGCCACTGCTTTTAGGAAATGCAAATGAAGGGTCTATAATGGCATTAGGTTTTGTGATTCATAATACTTCAAAGCTGTCTGTGCTTACCACTAATAAGACAACTTAGCATCAAAAGAAATCAATTTTAGTTTCCATCACCCAGCGAGTGCCAGATTCATATATTTCCTATTTTTTCTAGTAAGTGGTGACTTGATCCCAAGTACATATTTTATTGACAAGACAATACCCTTGATAGTAAATTCCTAATTTGCTATATATTAAGTTTTGGAACAATTAGTTCCAAGTTCCAACCTGACAACTTTAGGTTTTGATTTCTTTTACTTTACCATTTCTCTTAGAAACATTAGATGCCCTTTAGGACTCTTCAGTTGAAAATAATTTTCAAGAGAATGGAAGGCTTCAAAAATAACAAAAGTACCTCTTTATCTACAATAATATGTTATGCCTAAAACATGATGATTTTGGACAGATGGAAATCAAATAATACAATCAAATGAAAAGTCTAATAATAGTATTTAGTGAGGTTATGCATTTTTTCTCATCTGGAGATGTTCATTTGGAGTTTTGCATGATAGGCAGGTGCCACTCAAATTAAAATAAAAATTCTATAGAATAACCACAAGGCCGGCTATGCTCTATAGATCAGAGTGTTGGGAAGTTAAAGAACATAAGGTTCATAGGTTGAGTGTAGTAGGAATGAGGATGTTGAGATACATGAGAGGCAAGACAAGAAAGGATAAAATTAGGAAAGAAAACATTAGGGGAAACTTAGGGGTAGTACCAATAGGTAACAAGATGAGGAAGATTCAACTTAGATGGTTTGGACATGTCCAACAAAGCCAAAAATGGCACCAGCTAGAAGGAGTGAGGCAATGCAAGTAGAAGGTTCTAAAAGGCAAGGAGAAGGTCTAAAAGAACGCGGATAGCAAATGGTGAGAAATGATTTAAAAACTTTGGGACTAATAGAGGGGAATGGAGGATCAAGATTCATGTAGCCAACCCCTAATTGGGGTAAGGTCTTGATCATGATGATGGTGATGCATTTTTATACTGCTCTTATCCTCTTTTCCTATTTCTCAATGTATATACACTTAAATTTTTGTTCCTGAAAATGGAGCATCAACATGGACACTTCCAGAAAAAGATACAGAGTAGTTCCTTCTCTTGTTTATTTTTCATTTGAATATTAAGAAAAAGAATATTTCTGAAATAGAAATGACAACTAGGCAATAATCTGACTGATAATAACCTTTAAAAGGACCTTACAGGAAATCACAAATAGGTTTAACATCATCACTGACCACTAAGATAGATCAGCGAGAGGATATATGATACTTCCATCGAACCCTTAGAATGTACTTCTTAGATAGAGATATAATCGTTGCAAGATACAATGTAGTAGCCTCAGTAATTGCCAACTATTCTACCTGACATCGCTATTGTGTCATTTTTGTGCCTCTCATCATTCATGAGCCCAATGTTATGCCATAGAATACTAGTCTTTTCAAGAAAAAAAATAAAAGCACTAAGATGAAAAGAAAGCCCTTAAGATTCAGGTAACTGCATCATAAGAATAGACTTGACAATTGATTTTGAAACATATTAGAACCAGAAGAGCATGACATACATGGTCTGGGAGATTAACAAATTGATTAGCAACCAAGTCACCGGGAGAAGAACACTAGATCCATGAAACCTTGCACATTACACCAAACAAACAACAATTGAGATCATTCCATATCGAAGTCCACATATGGTGAAAACTTAAATAACAAATGCATGTGACCTACTCAGTGGGCATCAAGAGCTCAGATTTGCAAGAAGTCAGCTATTTGTCCAATGCCATTTCCCTTTTGGGTAAACTCCCAACTGCATATAGTTCTAATCTAAAAGAAAAATATGTAGCAACTGAAAGGTGTACAAAATGGGGGGAAAAGGTACAAGCTAATTGATGATATATTCAGTTGCAGCAATTCAAAAATGAAAACAACGATAACAATAAGAAGGATGGAAATTGGAGAGATTTGCAAGTATTGCCTTGTATGAGATTTGGAGGAACAGATTGATGTTACAAAGGCAAGAGAAGTGGAGAGAAATATCTTTTAGGGTTTTTCTAGGGCTTATGAAGTGGTGAAGGTGAGAGAGAATGAAGAGAACTTCGTTTGAATTGTATTCAAAACAGTATTAACCCACATTTGGGTTTTGTGGTAAAACTCTAGAGGTGGGAGCTCACCTTTTCTAAATGATCTTAACTGTACATCTAAACCATTCCTTGAAAGATGGTAACTAGCGGCTGAGATGGACAGTAAAATTGACGATGATCAAAACAGCCGGGGAAAAGAGGAATGCTAGGGACCTTCTCTACAAGTGGCCACATTTCGCCTAAAGGGGCCCGCCGTGGGTGATCCAACTATAATTGTAGTATCTGAAGGACTATAATTTTTATCATAAGAAATGGAATGTGAAAACTTCGTATAAATGATGGTGCAAATTTAAATCAAAACACTGTTTTGGGAATGCTAGAGTCATCCAGTCAACATGATTTTTTGTTTAAAAGATATCCACAATGCTTCATCAATGAGATAAATGGGTTTGATCACCCAAAAAGTGAGTCTCCCTGGCAAAAATGTGGGACGCTTCTAGAAAGGTCCATATAAGACCTTAGGCCTAAGCTTTCCTACAAAAAGATAGTAACTTCTCTAAAGAAGAGTGCCATGCTAATGAAAAGATTTAACATATAAAGCGAATCTTTTGATGCCTATCCATCAACTATTGACAAAAGGTAAAAATAAAATAATTCAAAACTTTGTCAACATGACTCGAGAAAAAATAAGGTTTAACTGCATAAAAAATATCATTAGCTTAATATATAATAATAAATATGGCTACATAACACATTTAGAGTAAATTTCAATGGTCAAGTGTTTAGGATCATATGATCAATGTGGAGTTAATCAAGCAAGCAAACAACAAACTTATGTTTTTGGGACTAGAATAATTTATCCTTGATTGCATCCATGTGGCATAGCCCATGCCATTTTTTTAGATTTTTCCTCTCTTAGAAAAGGATAAATTTTATTATGCAGAATGCTAAACCGATTGCATATGAGGGGCGGCCAAATGACCACATTTTCTAGAGCCCACGTTTGCAGGTTCAACTCGTTCATCTCATTATTCTAATTTAAGATGTCTACCAATAAATAAAAACATGTGATTTGGATGATTCTACCATCTAGAAAGCTCTATCAAAGTTTTCAACCTATCCATTTCTCTATACAGATTTTTAGACACTAGAAAACCACATGGTTTTTTTATCTACTTGATATCTAAAGTTGTGTCACTAAGATGGATTATTTAGATCTTGCAAAGATGATCTCTAGCAAATGTTGTCATTTAACTAGACCTCGTGTTGCAGTCAATTTAACATTTCTATTTTGTTGATAGGGAAAGAACAAACCTTACAAATGGATCTTATTTTAATGTTTTTATTTTGCAAAATATAAGTATGCTAAAAAAATTATATCATGAAAAAATGATCATGCAATTCTTTTAGGTTATGATATAATCAATGCCTATTTTTTATTCGTTAGCCTTATGTAGGGACAACTATATCTCTAGGTGAATCTAGATTTATGAAAATTCAAATCATTCACAATATTACCCTTGATTTAGATGGTCGAGCTCCAAAAATCTTATCCACTGAATGATTCTAACAATTGCTGCTTTTAATTATAAAAGTCATTGTAAAACTTTTGACGGTTCATTTTACAACTCAAGAAAACAATGGCTAGAATCATCTAATAGATGAGAATTTTGGAGCATAGAACATACAAGTCAAGGATAACATTATAAACGATTAGGATCTTAGTAAATGTGCTATGACCTCTAGCTATAGTCGTCCATAACATTAGTAAAGGGCTAATAAGTAAAAATAGGGCGAAATGTTAGATGACAAATCATCATGCAATTGTAAGTTCAAATAGAGAAGATGATAGCTTATCACTGTGTTTATTAGAAATAAACCAAGGATAACAAGCATTATTTTAAGCAGCATTTGACAAAGAAACAATGGAAACACAGCACTGGATCTTGTTCAAATCTGGTTTGGTTCAATGCAACAAATTATTTGATATAACCAATTGCATGATAGTTGTATCAAACACATCCTAACAATTTCAAATATGTCCAAATATTTTATTTTATTATATTTTTTCCACATCATCTATTTTACGATGTATTAGATGGCCTAAGTCCCAAAATCTCACATAATAATGGGTCCAAAAACTCACCCTTTTTTGAAATTTTTTATGTTGTAAAATAGATGGTCTAGTGTGTTTCTGGACTCCTTAGTCTTAGATTATTTATGCAATTTTTCACATGAGATGAAAGATGGAGTATATAAATTTTAACATGGGAACATAGGGTAAAATGTCATTCTTTTTGAATGGTGGAGGCATGACTCCTCACACACGCTAGAGGAGTTTCAAACTCATGACCTTCATGATCGAGACTCATTCTTATGCCAATGCGCTACTCTCGCACACCTTAATAGTACTTTACTTACTTATGCTATATTTGACTTGCCAAAAATGAACCCCGTGACTAATATTTCTCTCCCAAGGAGCTCACCACGAACCAACTCCCTTTGTTGTCTAGGTGGGAAAAATAAGGTTGATTGGAATCTAGCACACAGCATTTGATCTATGTGGCCCAATGGGCTTTGGCAGCCCAAATGTTGAGGAATGTGATTAGGGTGATGTCATGCTCCAAAATTAATTCTGATACCCAAGGCTTGATCTACATGGCCCAATGGACTTTGGTAGCCTAATTATTGAGGAATGTGACTACTATGATGTCATGCTCCAAAATCCAATTCCTTTAAGTATTTAAAGCATGAGAGTTGCCATGGATAGTCAATCAAATCACTAAGTGTACAATCTGCCAATTTCATTGAAGTTCAAATATTTGCAATGACTCATGGAACATTCAAAGCTTTACCTAAAAGCCAAATTCCACAAGTCCAGACACAACAATAAAAATAAATAAAAAAAAAAGGAAAGAAAGAAAGAAAGAAAGAAAGAAATCTTGCATACCATCTACACAACATAACACTCACAAGCTTATTCCATATGATATATACCTAAATCACAAGGTGGCTTAAGAGTACAAAACTTACTTTTGAGCAACACCACCAATTGCTCCAAAATAAGATTCCTAAAGATTGATTTTGGAATACTCCAAAATTTCACTTCTTCAACTTTCTCTAATTTGAAAAATGATAAAGAATGGTGTAAGCTAGACGACTCAGCAAGTAAACCAACCACGAGTTATGAGAATTCATCCCCCTTTTTAAATTTTTATTATAGAAAATGGAATTTGAAAGTAGTATGATTTGATATTGCAGTCTAAGTAGTAGAGAACAAAGAGTATTTATACTACTTATAAAAAGAACTGAACTTAAAACAAGCCAAAGTCCAATATAAAATATTGTATTGTTAGAACTATGTTTTCTATAATTCTATCAATCCCATTTCAAATAGTGCAACATGACACATCCTAATCATTTAAATAAGAAACATTGTGAACACTTGAAATGAATTTATAATTCCTATAAAATAATAGCAATTGGAAACCCTCATAGACAAACTATAGTTTAATTCACATGGGACTAAATAAATCTAAAGCTAGTTCAATATTTAATTTACTAAGATTCAATAAATCCAATTTGTGCATTCAAATATGATCAATCACATATATTCCTCACTAAATAATTAGTAGAGTCACTACACTATTAATTGGATAGGCCTACTTATACAACTGAGCTAGAGGCCCACTTAACCAATGTAATCAAATGATGGTCCACTCATATGAGCCAATAGTCCTTACAAATTTTTGCCAATGTTTGAGTTGAGTGCACTAACACAACTAATTAGATGGGTCCAATAAATATCTTCACCATTATCTCGAATGAAGTCAATACCCTAATGATGTCTCATCGGGGCCACTAAATAGGACATTGTCTATCTAGATTTCATTCAAAAGCCAATGAATCAATCAATAATTTGAAATTAAGTTTTAATTCATTGTCTTTGTTTACCAATGCAAAATATTTCACTTATAACATATTATATGCATTAGAAAATTGCTTATGAATTCAATCAATACAGCAAGTAATTCTTTCATTTTAAAATAAGAAAATCTTAACAATAGATCACAAAACTAGAATTCTTTTCGCAATTCGTAGTCCACTTGAAAAGAATCACTGCACAAATTTGTTGTACTAGAAATCTACCTTAAAATGCATGTAGAAGAACTCTTGAACAACATACAACATCTTAAGCACATGCAAACACTTTTTCGTGTAAGGATCCATGTGGAAACACAGCTGCATGCCTTTTTCTTTATTTTTTTAATATTTGTAAACATAATTATTATTGTTCAACTTACAGAAATAATTCCACATAAACTTAATTTTCCATAAAAATTCTCATAACAGCCAACAAATAGGCACCCTAATAAGAGTTGTATCACAGTAAGCTATCACAGATTTTCAAGCAATGATTGGTACGGAAACAAAGGAAAGCAGCTCTTGATCTTGTTCAAATTTATCCATATCTTTCTCCTCCAGGCAAACCCACGCTTCTATTCCACTTCCACATCTAGTTCCAATCAATGTAGCAATGTCCTTATAATAGATATAGCCACTCACCCAAATTGGCTTTCCCCAACCAAAGTCCACTTCATAGAAAGGGAACTTCCACCAGCTAGTTAAACTGAATAAATCAAGACCACATTCTGAGTATCCCTCTACAGCAGCTCTCATAGACTTAACATAACTTTCATTCCCATCTGGGCCCTGCAATTCTCTTATATGATCGCTATCTACTCTCTCAAACATATCTCTCAGCATCCTTTCTAATAAGTTGGGCTGATTCAGTTTCTTTTTTCCAGCCACTATTCCCGATGATGCTGCAAGTGCATATAAGTTACCAAATGAATGTCTAGGCAATGATGGTTCCATCTTCCCACGTAAATTCACTGCATGGATTGCTGCGGTAGCTCTTGAAGACAGTTCTTCCCCTCGAGCCCTTATATAACATCGCCACAGAAGTGCCGAGATTATCTCAGTACGCGTCGGTGGATACTTCATAGTCGAGTCGTGAGTGACACTAGCGCGAGCTTTCAGTTCATCTAGACTAGATTTATTAAACACGAACCTCTTGCAAACTAACTTCTCTTCTTGTTTCACCAGGTTAAATGGACTGGGCAATGCTTTGGCTGGTGGAAACAGCAAGGTTGAGTCGAAAGTGGGCTCAGGAACTTCGGTTTTGCCCCGAGTTATAGCTGCCCAGACGTTCATAAAATTGACAAACGTAGATGCATCTGCCAACTTGTGAGTGATGCCAACACCAATGGCCACGCCCCCACAGTCGAAGGTGTTCAATTGGATGGTCATGTTTACATCTTTGCCGGATCTAGTGCCATATAAATCACAAGGGACGAGACGATTCAGCATCTCGAAATTGGGTTCTTGGAGAAGCTCTGAGAGACGGCCATGAACTCGAGCTTCTGAAAATTCGACGCCTTGGTCGTTGCAACATACCGTGTCATCTTCTTTTACGAGCTTGCCTGCTAAAGGGTAGAAGCGAACTACAGTTTGTGAAAGAGAATATTTTAGGATTTCTGACAAAGATCCATCGAGGTCATTCTCATGGTTAGGGGTGGAGAAGTAGAAAATGGCACAAACGAATGTTGAAGGAGAAAGCTGGTCTAGCAAGGAGAGCCTGAAGGTACGAAGGTGATGGGGAGTTGGAGAGGAAGGTTTGACGGTCTCTGTGGAGATAATCTCAACGTTCCACATTATATCCTCCCTGATTATGCTCCAAGCAACAGGAAGAAATTTGCTAGGATTTTGTCATGCAAAGGGCTTTGGATGCTATTTTATACATGTTTTGCGTCGGTTCTGTTCCAATAAATTTAACGAAGGGAATTCACATGTTTCAATAATGGAACTCTACATGCATTACACGAGGGACATTTAGAAATTAAATAATTAAATTATATAATGGGACTTAATCCTAAGTTCAAACCTCAACATTTTCCTTCCATGGAACTATCTCAAGAGACATTGACCACGTGGATTATGTTTCCACACTAAAGAAATGCATCGATCTTTGGGCTTCCAATAAACCGAATCCAGAAGCTGCTTATGACTCTGACATGATCTAGAGCGACCACGTAATAAGTTGTCTTCTGGTGGCCACTTCTCCAGGATAAGAGTGAGACCTACCCTTGGTTGATGACACCCATTCATTCGATTTCTCTGACTTTTAATACCTCGTACCCTAAAAGATCACAGCTTTTGGAGATTCTAGAACCTGGCCTGTAGTTTGGTTATTGAATGTGGAGCATTTCTCAAGCCTCTAAGCCGTCCATCTCTTTTCCTATGATCAAAAGTTGATTTTTTCATGTGCCACAATCATCCAATTCACACTATTTTTGGACGAGTAGGATACACCAATCATTCTGATCAAGGAAAAGAAGGTTCCACGAGTTCAAGTAATTTATGGTGTGCTGGAATAAACAGAACCCACAATGTTTTCCTTCCTGTCCACAATTTTCTTCATTCGAGCATCAGCCCTTGGAAGTCAAACCGCGCCAGGACAGAAAAATATTGGGAAACATTGGATGTTCCAAGCAGCACAACAAGCTCGTCCGTCATATCCCCAAGCTCTACTCCAACTTTAGGTTTCTCCTCTCCGTTCACACTCCTCTTCCCCATATCTAACCCTTAGTGACCGAGTAGTTAGAAACGACAGACCGTAAATCTGTTGAAAGTTTTCTACGTCTTGTAAACGTCTATAACGCTTTTATAAATGCTAGTTCACTTTACCTAGCATAAACTTTCTTCACCATCTCACGAATTTCCCATTTTAGGTAGAAGGAATAAGCATCTAGACTGGAATTGCTCTTAAGCTCTCCAACAAAAACTTCTCTCTATAATTTTCGATATGGAGGCAATACTTACCTCCCTTGCCGTTGTATAGCGTACATGCCGTTTGCTGTACATCATGGTTGGCAAGGGTGACGTTGCCATCTTTTAACACCGCTTTCACCTTTGCTGGTGTGTTCAATACTATGCACAGCTTGGATTCGAACTAGAGTTTGAACACCGGATTACACCTTGGTTAGTTGCATGAGTTGAGTATCTGCCACCAACGGCAATCCCTGAGAGCCAGGCGGTGACGGGGCTTCCTCCCTGTTCCATTTCTTACTCCTCCATGAGAAGAAACAATGCAATAACATCAGCTGGTTGAAAGAGATACTGTGGCACCTCGGATTTTCTAAACCTTTTTCTAATACATATAATAATAGAAATAATTTGTTTTATAAAATAAGCAAGATCCCTGAAAATAAAATCCAAAATTTATAAATTTTAAGCAGCGTCAAGGTGAAATACCCAAAAAGAAAATCCTGAGGGTCATCCACATCTAAAAAGTACGACAATGAACAAAATCAAATTCAGATACTCTGAACATGTTCAAATTTAAAACCAAATAAATTACACAAGCTCTGCAAAGACAATGATGATACAAGTCTAAAAGCCCCAGGTTTCATCCATGATCACCACATTATCTACGTGTAAGTATATGCACACTATACAATGGCATGAGTTTAATCTATCAAAATATACAAACATTCAAATAGAGTCTCAAAAGTCTAATACAAGTCTAAGAGATATACACTAATCTGTCTCCACATACAAAAAAGGTAGATAGTCCTCAAGTCTTCACCCAAATCAATGCTACTCCACCTGCTTTCCTTTCAAGCTATTACGCTCTAAATCGAAGGCATTACAAAACAAAGTAATGTCTCAGTAAGCTATGATTGTATAGGTGATTACATTCAATTAAAGCTTAATAAAATCACATGGTGCGAAGTATCAATATCATAGTGAATCTTATAAAATAAACATGTATAAGGCACGCCAAATAATCGGACGCTCATAATGAAATAACATATGAAAATCATAAATCTGCATAAATAGATATCAAGTCAAATCATGATAACACGCAAGGCATGATCAAAGTATGGATGCACGTCCATCAAAACAATATGAGTCCATGTCCACAGATTAATATGCATGCAAGTCGTGATAAATAGGACACTGTCCCATGATGCTTAATCACTGGTGATGAGTACTCATACCAACCTGAGTTCCTCCTGTGCAGCTCCCATCAGCCACCGGAGTCACTTATGACCTAGGCCCAGCTTACCCCAGTTCATCCCACATATAAATCGACATGAACATACAGAATAACAGTATGTGCTACTATGCTACAGTGGCAACTACAATAGGATCTAAATCACTATTGCTTCCCATTGACACCTAAAAGGGAGACTTTCTCTGTCCCCATGAGGAAGAACGGACCCATAAGGGGAACTATCTATGATACTACCACCTACGTACCTGCCTCTGTACCACTCAAGGGCAATGTCTAATCATCATCATAACAAAGTTAGAGAGTGGGTGGCCAATCCTACAACCCTCATAGTATAGTACCCACCGATTATAAGCACCCCTCATAAATCAACAACATGTCATAAACCATGAAAAAACTCTATAGAATAACCTCAATAAGTATGATCAAAGCCCATGATAAATATAATCCATCACATGTAAAACATGGTTATTCATAAAATCGAATATCATGCTACCAACAAGAAGCATGAACATATTTATGTAAACATGATAAGATGCAAGAACACATGTCGCAAAAACTTTAGAGAACGAGTCAAGATCACTGAAATCACAGGGAAATTCAGAAGGAAATCACCTACCTTGATAAATGCAGTACTCCAATCAAACACGTAGATAATGTCACGCTATGTGCTCTGACGTACCTATCACATCACAAATTATCTATCACTTGACGTTCTCACATCTCAAAGTAAACAAATTCAAGTGATAACTTCATTGATCTGGCCGTTAATCCTGGATCAATGACCCAGATCGTCTGATTACCCTCTATTGGGTCAATCATATACTAGATGTAGGTTTTTCTAACCTCTAAATAATTATTTGTAGTCTTTGATCATCAATTTAAGCCATGATCTACTTAGTTTATGCCCCTTAATCAATGAAAGGTCAATCCCTAACATCTCGTGAAATTTGGAGACGATCCGACTGTTGAATCGCTCTATAACATTCATAATTGACATATGATCATCCATTCTAACTATTTTTATCATGATCCCTCTAATTTTAATGTTTATTTAGTAATTTAAACATGTCTCCATAATTATACCTTAATCTAACCGGTCAGATTGCTCTCTGATCAGCCAACCCCAAGGTACTTGATCAGATAAGTGATCAAGATCACTTTTCTTAGTAATAACATGCAATATACTTTGTTAATCTCCTAGATCATCTCATATTTGGTGTATTTACTCAAATTCTAAGGCCCGATCATCCATTGATTGGTCTGATCTAGGTCTTCTAATAGTATTTAGTGATTTAACAATTTAAAAGATATTCAAATCTAGGTTTCCATCTTAAATCTAAGTTCGCATCATCGAGACGATCACAACACATCTTTCAAATTGTAATTTAGATCCCTGTAACTCCAAAAATCACATTTTTAGTGAATGGACGGCCCAATTTTATCCAAAAATCAATTATATTTAAATATAAATAGGGCAGCGTCACCAAAACACGCGCAAGTGATGCACGTTGTAACGCACAGCCGCGTGCGTCACGGTGCCCAGGCGGTGCATGCATTTGTTGCACCTGAAGACGACGTGCACTGAGTGTGAATTGCGCATGGTGTGTCCCGGCTTGCGTTCCAGCGTCGTGTCTATTCACCGTCGTCGGGGACGACGATCGAACTGGTCCACCATCACTAGAGATGACAGCCAGACCTCTAGATGCCCATTTTTCACAATTTTTGCATGGTTTTGTCCAGTTTTTCACATATATTCCATTGTTAAGCTTCCCATCAACAGATTTTGCGATTTTCTCATAATTTTACATGATTTTTACCATGTTATAAAAATCTCGCTATTACTATTTTTTGAGTTTTCTGGCCTCTCTAACTATTCGATCACCATAAAAATTTATAGGTTTGTTCTTTGTATCATCGTGCACTAGATGAACGGTTCAGATCAAGCATTTGATACCATTTCATCAGTTGATTTTGAAAGTAGTAGTGCGTATCACTTCACCGGAAAACAGCAATCCACGCCATTTTCCAATGTTACAAACAACATAAACCACAAAAATAATCAAAAATGGGGAGAGGGGAGAGTAAAAAGGTGGCCTACCTTAGTTAGGCTAGCCGATTGAAGGCAAAATCCATCGCGCGCGCTAACAACAAGTGGAAATGACACCCTTGTTAGAAAAAGACTATCGCCAGTGACAAGCAAAATGAGAGATAAATTGTGGGAAACAAGACAGGAGGAGGCACATTTAAAGCCCCCCTTTAATATGATATAAAAATTTGTTTTTATTTATTTATTTATTATTATATTATTAATAATTATTTTTTATATTTTCTAAAATGATTACTAGCGCTTATGGCTGGTAATCATCACCTCACCTCATAAATGCTAGTCAACTATTGTAATGAATCCAATTTTGTAATATTGAAATTCCAAGTTTAGCAATGAAAAGTTCAATTTTAAAGAAAAGGGCATTTTGGTCATTTCACTAGTCACCATAACTAAACCCAGGAATTTGGTACCAAAAGTGGTTCCATTAGATGCATCTAGGAAAAAGGAATCCAACGAGACCAAAATCACCCAAAACGGAGTTAAAATGAGCAAGATATGGCCCTTTGAAGTTCATGGGCAAAACTGTAAATTTTTCAAAAAGATTTAACCTGAAAAACACAAGTGCCCGTTTTGATACGGGCACCCCGTCGTCTTCAACCTCCTAGAGGTTTCTGGAACGGCGGTGTTTCAAGAAGAAACCACCGCCATTCCAGAGGGTTCCCCACCGCCATTCAAAGGCGGTTAGAAACCCTCTAGAACCCTCTGTAAAAGCTCTATAAATAGAGTTCTTGGGTGCCTTTAATGGCAGGCCCAAAGCCTTGGAGAAAACCAGTCGTGAAGCAGTGACCAAGGGGGGAAAACGTGGAGAGAAAACCACCCACGAAGCAGGTACGCACGAAAAAACCCCAAACCCATCTCCACCATAGTTCCAAGAATGATTTACCTAGGTTTTTCTATGAAAAACCATGCAGAATAGGCCTCCAGGGGAGCCACAAAGACCCCTGGGACGTCCCCAGGCCGCACTAGTTCGACAGGGTCGAACCAGGGTGACCTGAGGACGACCCAGGTCACTAACAAGCGGGACGATCCAACAGGACCATCCCACGTCGACCCAAGTCGACGCCGTTTGAAAAAAAAACCAAACGGGCGCGTCCCTGGACGCGCCAGCTAAAGAGACAACGAGTGGCTTTGTCGCGCGTGTCTGAAGACGCGCCCGCTGAGGCGCGCGCCGCAGACGCGCCTTCTAGCGTGCGTTGTTTTTTTGGTTTCTTAAGGATGCTGGGCGCATGTCGCAGACGCGCAGCGCCCTAGCATTCCTCTTTTTTTTGTCTTTAAGACTATATGTACATACAATGTTAAAACGCTTATAACTTGAGATCTAGAGCTCCGATTGAGGAACCGCAAAAGGTGTTGTGTCCATATCGACGACGCGGAAACATCCAAATCATAAAATCCCTAATCAAAGCCCAATAAAAGTAGGGCATGACCCTTAGAATAGGATGGTGGCGTGTGACTACTAGGACTTTGGAAAATTGAGAATACCAAGGCCTAATTAGGACCTTAGGACACCCATAGGCATGAGGATGGACCCCTAATGCCTAAGTAATAAGACCCAACTGCTCTAAACCCATCAAAGATAGGTTAAACTAACCTTGAGTCCCCAAACCATGTTCAGGAGTGTACGAGGACAAGAAGGTTAACGCCACCTAGTCAGGTAGGTGCTCTATCACTATTAGATTCTTTTAAAAGAACTATTGTTATTTAAGAACATATGTTTTAGATATATGACTTGATTTGCATGTGATTTATATGAATAAATTCAGCATGCATGTTAAATGCTTTGTACATAGCCATGTTTTGGAATGACTGCATATACATTATGCACATACATGTGTTGCAAACAAGTGCATGCATTGCATGATTTACGTACTTGCAAAGATTGCATGTCCTTGAGGGTTGCCAAAAGACGCTGGAGTGCCGAGGGCCAGGTAGTTGTGAGGGACCCAAAGAGGACAGGTTTTGAAAGATACATTGTGCATGTATTGCCAAGACATGTGCTACATGCATAGGTTGCATGATAAGTGTAGCCTTGACCGATGAGGGCGGGCTGATGAGGGCGGGCCGATGAGGGCGGGCCAGAGAGAGCTGACAAGGCTTCTAGGCTGGCAGGCTTCTAGGCTGTTAGGCTTGTAGGCAGGGTTATGACTTTGAATGCAATACTAGCATGAGCAGATTTTATGCATTTCCTGCATGTTTTGCAACCGATTTCATGAATCGCATGATTTACGACAAAGGCGTGTCATAGGCCCCGTGGAGGCTATGACCAAGTGTCCTCAGGTACCCGGGGACCACACGGCGAGGAGGCCGTGGGCATAGTGGGACCCTATGGTTTCGTGGATTTATGTGCATTGCATATGGCATGATATAAGGTTGGTCGACCATACCATACTAGGGGTCCATGAGTTGGACTCCATGAGGCATCTATTGCATATCATGATGTCATCAGATATATGATACTTTCACTTTTGGAATTATGTGATCTTTTAAGTTATGAGAATTTCAGTTGATTATGGATTCTTATACTGATATCGAACTCGAGTATTCAAACATACGCATATTTTGAAATTGATTATGGATTCTTATACTAATATTGAACTCGAGTATTCAAACATACGCATGTTTTGAATGAATGAGCACATGATTTTGAAACATCTCATGCATTTATAAAACTAGTAGTGATAGGCCCTACTGAGTATATTATATACTCACCCAATCCCCAACATTTTTCAGATACAAAGTAAATACCTAAGGGCAAGGGACATTTGCACTAGGAGGAACAGGCCAAGCACAAGTAAGTAGACCCCTATCTTATCTTTCAATGTTACTTGATTGTAGTTACTCTCTAATAGTAGAAATTTGTGACTAACACTTTCTTGGGAACAATATTGATTTAAAACTTTGCCATAACTAAATAGATTGAGAATATGTTTTCACACTCGGGGTTTTTATGAAAGGTTGTTTTCCAAATGAAAAAGATTTTCAAGCATTTCATATTTATAAAACAAGAGATCTCGTCTTTTTTATCAACATTGCATCATATAAAAACCCGGGTCGTGTCAACTATCAATTCCAATGTTTGATTTTTCATGGGCCCTACTTGTGGAATGATAGTTCTACCCCTCGTGTTAGTTTCAATTAAATACAAAAATTAAAATAATTAGTCGTTTTTCCTCCTGTAACACCCCGGATTTTTAAGACACATTTTTTTATAATAATAATAATGGCATTTTAAATAAGAGCATTTGGGATCCCATAAGAAAAATTTTATTTAACCTTTTGCTAAAACATATCTTAAAACTCTGGGTGTTAGTTTTCCTTTCTCAAAATGACATACATGTAAATTAAACATAAATAAAATAATTCGGGTATAAATCAACGTCAAATAAATCGGTGCCTTTATTTTTAAATCAAATAAATGTCCATAACACAATAATAATATGGCCCAGTGTCTATCCATCATAACATCCCATATAAATGTCCAACATATGTCCAAACATCTCAATCAACTCCAAATATAAAGTATGCAGTCCATAATTAAATCCAAATGATAATCCTGTTTTAATAACTCACATTATTGTCTAAAACTATAAGAAAAAGATCTTCAGCAGCTCTCACGGTTTCTCAACAGCTTTTCCTTTCTTGATGTCGCGCTCGAGATCTAAGGCATTGCAAAACAAAGCAATGCCTCAGCAAGCTATCGCTTATCTAGGTATATAGACAATTAATGTAATAAATGAAAGAAATAGTTAATAGTACTGATAAAAAGTCTATCATTTATGGAAATAGCAGTATCATAAGTCATGTTCAAATAAATACCAATTTATTCCCCATGTTAAAACATGCAATTCATGGAGTTAAAACATGATATGAATCAATATAAATGAGCATACAATAAGAATAAGGGCACCCTAAGGTAATGGGTCCCACCATCGCATTAATATCACTGATCAGGAGTACGCATAGTCAACCTCTGAGTGTTGTCACACCCAGGCATACCATCCGTAACCATGCTCATCATACACGCACACATAATAAGAATATGGGCCATCATGTTGCAGTGGCAACCCTCCATGGGTATCAATCACCACCGCTCTCCGTGGACACCATAACGGGAGACTTAGCATCTGTCCCCATGGAAAGGCTCAAACCGGTAGTGTGGACTATCCATATTACCAAACCCCTACCGAATGTCATCTATGGCCAGGTGTCTATCATATCACAAAATCATCACATCATAATCTCGGAGGGTGGCCGGCCCTATCCCTCCTAGCATGAAGCCCACCGGGCGAGAGCACCCGTCATCAAATATAAAACACGAAAATCATATGTATATGCTAAAACTCAACAGCACTCATAGCTTGAATTCCCCAAGACATGCCCCTCATCCTAGGGTTAGCCTATAAAAGGACCAGCTAATAAGCCTCTGTTCTTATTTCTATGTAAATCCATGCATTTCCTATATACAATAAGAAATAAGTCTCTATTTAAGCATAATTAGTTAACATCATACTTATAAAATCATTTGAAATAAGTTTATTCAATAAAAGATTTCAATTTGGAATGATCATAATGTACTCAAAGTCTCATAAAATCCACGCTAAATGATAATTGCAATTAAAAACACAACACACATGATGCTATGTTTAAACATGATTTAAAAATTAAGGCAAAGTATTAATTGTCGTCACCTACCTCAATGTGAAACCACTAGCTTGCTAATAACTCCCTTTAACTAGTATATTCAAGTGCACATGTATATGTCACACCACTATTTTAAAATTTTTCTAAATAAAAAGTGGTCATTTATAATTTTTTAGTTAAAACTAGGTCCGCGTCGTTAATACGGTCACAACGCTTCTTTTGGATAGTGATTTGGACTCCTCTAGCTCCCAAAAATCAAGTTTTAGTGAAAATCATACGTAAATGGGGCCTACCGGGTCTATATTGGCGGTTCCATTTTCTCTCGGTATAAACCAGCGAAATTCGCCGACACAGTTGACGACGCCAAAGAAGACAACCGGATTCTGATCGTCTCCGGCAGAGCTACGAGCTCCGGTTTGCATGATTTTGGTAGCGGTTTTCTCAGAATCTCCTATAGAATCCATTTATGCCATCTTTTTGCACTGATTTTTCCAAAAACCATGTTTTTTACAAGAATTTTCCCAAGCTCCTAAAAACGTACATATGTACTGGTTTTTGCGTTTTCTGGAGAAACCCACCGTTGGATTTCTCCCAAATTTAAAGGGTTTGTTCTTGGGTCTCTTGTGCACTAGTTAGATGGTGCGTTGTTTGATCCGTGAAATCACGCTCCAACAGTAGCGTGCACAGAGTTCCCAGGAAATCTAAATTTTTCTGATTTTTAAATGCTTTTCTAATTAGTTTTTCTATTTAATAATTACAGAAAAATAGAGTTTTAGGGCTTACCTTGCGCCTGGCTGGGTTTGCTCAAGTTACTGGGGTTCCACTCCCTGGAAAAATCAAACCTTGCAGGGCTAGAGTTCTAAGTTAAACCCAGAGAAACATTCAAAGTGGAGCATTTTGGCTCATGGGGAAGAATAGATATAGGGTTTAGAGTCCTAGGGGAAGAGAAACTATTCCCCTCACGTCTCTTTCCACGTCTCTCTGGCAATTTCTCCAGACTGGTAGAGACGTGTGGAAGATGGGGGTGCAATTATCAAATCGGACCCTTGTGTAGCACGTCTCTGTCAAATGACCAAAATGCCTTTACAACTTTGACGGCTCCTAACTCCCTCGTTTGAGCTCCATTTTTCGCGTTCTTGGTGGCGTTGGAATCGTATCGACGAGCACTTTCTAAATCTTATATTTTCAAGAAAATTTTCCATCTATAAAATTTTAATTTTATTTATTTAGTAATTTCCCATTTTATGCTAAAAATTAAGGATATTACACCTCTGGTCTTTGATTTTAGCATTTTTAGTGGTATTATATTTCATTTCTTGAGCACATTATAATTATTGAGGTTTAAACTTGAGATTCTATCTCCAAATTTCCAAATTTCCAAAATTTCTCAATTTCTTAAATTTTCTAATTTTTTATAATTCTACAAAATTAAATATTTCTTAGAATTTAAAAATAATGGACATTACAGATACACTTAAGAATCTAAAAGGAAGTTTAATTACAATACTAGAAGTAACTAATTAATTAAACTAAACTTGGGCTATTTGAGTAGAAGACTCGACAAAACTCTATATGAACTACGAAATTAAGCAAGCTAATCAAGTCTTTAGAGGAGGCACTACTATAGAGAGTCTTTTTAGGACAGTTAAAAACATACATACAAGACAGTTAAAAAACCTTCTTATATTCTGTTGTCTTATAAAATAATGACAAACATAAGAAGGTTTCAAAAACCATCATATATTACATGTAAAAGCATCCTATATTATAGGTAATATAGGATAGTTCTTCATGGTTTTTGAAAAATCATCCTATATTATGTAAAACTTTTGGTGCAATTCCTATATTTTTTTTTTGTTAGTTTTTGTTCATATATTCTTCTTGCAATCAAATTACGTTCGACATTCACTATCACTAGACAAAAAGAATACTTCACTGTATTTATATATGCTACAATCATTTTATAATATGCATTCACTTCTAACATTCCACATTAAACTCCTCTGTGCACGTCTCATTGAAATAAAGAAAGCACCCATAGACTTCAATCAAAAGTAAAAAAGGAAGGCTTCTATATAAATGAAGTTTTGTTTTTGTATTTTAGTGACAAAAATGGTCATATTCAATGATATCATCTATAAATTAAAAGTCAAAAGTTATTTAGTCCATTCCATTCTGATGTCATCTAAATCTAACTAGGAGTAACTCTTACTTTCCGAATTAATCAACTTGCAAGATAACATATAGTAAATCAGTTGAGACATATCTTGGAGTCATTCAGGAAATTATGAAAATTGTAAGAATGATGATCAGTAAATTATCTTACCTTTCTAAACTATGAGATTGTAAGTCCTTCGCGAATAAGGTTTTCGTTGTTTTATATCTTAGAATATAGTACCCACACTCCTAATTAGATTATTGTTTAAGGCATTGCACAACAAAAACAACAGAAAAGTTTTAAATTTCATGTCTAATTTGTGACTTTTAGGTTAAAATTATTCTAAAGAACTAGTAAACCTCACCTTGACACCTTTTCAAGAGTGTTTTGCTGGGTGGTTTATGTCTTCCAACTCAACCTGCACATATATTAGTAAAAAGCATTGAATATCAGTAACAAAATAGTTATTAGCCGTCCAATTACAATAATGAATGAAATAATAAAGACTTACTTGTTAATTATTTTCTTTATTAGGCCTAGAATGTGTGCTCCACAAACATAAAAAAACAACACATGCCCACCATGCACATTCAAAGCTAGCAGCATCTAATGAGACCTATATACACATGCCTTCAAATAAAATTTACAAAACTTAACTTATAAAGATATTTATGTTTATTAAATAACATAATTTAGCAAGATGTCTGATAACTTACTAGCTGTTGTAAGGAATCAATAAGGTATGTCACTTTTTACAACGCAAGAACCCAGATATGATATCTTCTATTTATTTATCCACGGGCAAATGTTCCTTTAGTGTATAGACAATAGCTTAGTTAAGGAATCTATAAACGTCCTTGACCTCTAATCTTTACAATTTATTGTGCAAAGACTTATATCATGTCCTATTAACAAGTATTGTCAATTTGGTTCTTAATAGAGGAGTTACATGACAAACTTGATACAAATGATAATGTGCATGTATTTTAATTAAGCCATTTTAAATATTGCTAATAGGTTCTCTTTCAAGAAGATTACTAAATAATTGAACATTGAAAAATTAAACATGTCAATACACATCTCCTTGATCAAGATATCTCTTTCAAAGAGTTGCTTCTCAACCTCTTCTTCAAATGAAGTATTGCAACTTTGTGAGTTGGGGGTCAAGAAACAACATCCTAACATGATATCCAATTCTATCTCCAACAGAATGAATATCGTCTGCTTCTATAAAATATAGTAGGGGACATCTGGTTGGAGGGCGACAGTAATGCACACACGCTTAGTGTGTGGATGCATCAACCTACCATGCAACGTGATAAAAAGAACCTTATACAACGTAGCAACATTGACATAGTTCTCACTTGTATGTAGTTGCAGCATGTACTGACCCAATTGCAAATCAGAAAGAACAAATACATAAAAATGAATGAAGATTACTAAATAATTGAACATTGACAAATTAAACATGTCAATACACATCTCCTTGATCTGGATATCTCTTTCAAAGAGGTGCTCCTCCACCTCTTCTTCAAAAGGAATATTGTAGCTATTGTGAGTTGGGGGTCAAGGAACAACATCCTAACGCAATATCCAATTGCATCTCCAACAGTATGAATATCATTCACTTCTATCAAAAATAGTAGGGGACTTCTGGTTGGAGGGGATAGTAATGCATACTCACTTAGTGTGTGAATGCATCAACCTTCCATGCAACGTGTCAAAAAGAACCTTGTACAGTGTTGCACTAATCTAATTGCAAATTAAAAATAACATATATATATATATATATATAAGAATGAAGATTAGTTAATAATTGAATAATAAAAAAGTAAACATGTCAATACACATCTTCCTATTCGAGATATCTCTTTCAAAGAGTTACCCCTCCACCTCTTCTTGAGATGGAGTATTGTAGCTATTGTGAGTTGGGGGTTAAGGAACAACATCTTAACATGGACCTCTAAAACTCCAAAATTACTTACATAAATCATTCTTCACTTTTGCGTATAACTTATTGAGTATTTTCTCCTTCCATTTGTCCATGTCCTCTGTTGGAGGATTCTTTGATTTAGGATAGAATTTGGAAGGAACCACAATGTGACCTTGGGCCCTTACTCAGTCAAGGCACTTGTCCTTGTTGCCTAGAGCCTTATGCATGATGTCTCTCTTTGGAGTAGTGCTACTCAAACTCCTTGTAGTTGCACTTTCTCAGGTCAACTCTTCCTATACATACAATTATCACAACATGATTAACTCTACAAGTATAATATAATTAAGAGATACAAAAGTAAAAATGTAAAACCACTTACAACTTGTGAAGCAACTAAGGTAGCATTTTTGTTAGTGAAGGTATGAGAGTCACGCCCTTATGAATGTGCCATTTTCTAAAGAAGGGTGTAGTCGATGGTCTCCGTGGTCCCACCCTTCTTTTGCTGTAAAGTTAGACACTCACAATTAATAAAATAAAGTTTAGGTATATTTAGACAAAAATGAAATGTCACATATAATTACTTCTTGTTCTTCTAACCATGAGTAACCAACCTTGGAGAGGTAGTACCGCATATGATTAGTTCCAAACACCTTTTGTCCTTTCATATGCTTTACGTACACATTAAAGAAATACATAATTAAGCAATATCAACTTTTATAATTAGAGGAATCAAACTTTGGGCTAGTTGTAACTATCTTTAAAAAAAAGAAAAAGAAAAAAGAAAAAAAAAGACAAGTAGATTTGTACAAATTGATTCCACGCATCCTAGTCAATGATGCTGGAATACCACTCAGGGCAGTGTCCTTAACAGATCATGAGCATTTGGAAGTATGTGACTTCTTGCAAGCTCACTCTTTCATTTCCTCCATTATTTATGGCTCTTTGTAGAGCATTATTCTTGCACTCATTAGTGACATCAAAGGTATACTACAATTTAAAACAATTACATTAGTCTATGTAAAAGAAAATAAGATAAAGCATATAGTATGTTATGTGTAGCAAGCATTTACATACCTTCACCATCTTCCATGTTGCATCTTTGATTAATGGAGACACGTGTCTCCAATTAGTTATTGAGATCGGTACTATGCTTCTAATAATATAGTAGACAAATTGGTATAAGAATGTGTACTACCACTTATCACCTACCATTTACTATTAAATTGTGCTGTCTCTTTTATTTCCTTTGACTTTCTTTGAATAATACTCTCCATTTTTGCTGGCTCTCTGCTCTTTTTCATAATAGGTGTACATGTGTTGGATTGTTCATCATGATGCTTACTTTCTTCATTCTCCATGTTTACTACATAAGGGAAAATAATACATTGAGGCAATAACCAAATTTTACATTAAGAAAGTAGCAGTAGAATTAGATATGAACTCTTGAATAATATGCTAATACACTTATTATAAGATGCTAATAAAAATTAAACTTCAATAAATTCAATAATTTCATTGAAATTCATTGCTTCTCCAATGAAATTCAACAATTTAAACTTCAATTTTTTACTATAAAGAGGCATAATTAAAAATGTTCCTAACATAAATTATAACATAATCAATGCTTTGGATAAATAAAAATATAATAAATTAAAGAAAATTTTAAGTCTTGGATATAAGTAAAATACTGGTACTATTCACAGCAATAACAATGAGTTCCAAATTATAAGCTGTTAGTTGGATGCCGTTTTGAATGAAAATTAAAAATCTAAATGTAGGTATTCTTATTTCCAATGTCCCATAGCTAGCATGATCAATTTTATAAATTTTCATTGATTAACAATGCAGAAAATCATGCACAAAGTTTTCTACAACATAACTAAAACATTGTTACGTTCACTCCAACAATGACGAGTATTAGACTTTAAGATATTAGTTGGATGCCTTTTTGAATGGAAACTAAAAATTTAAGACTTGAGTCTTCTAACCCCTAGCTAGCACGACCAATTTTATAGATTTTTATTGACTAATTATGCAAAAAAATCATGCATGAATTTCTCTACAACATAAGCAAAATATTGTTACTGTTCACGCTAACAACAATGAGTAGCAAACTTTAAGCTGTTAGCTAGATGTCTTTTTAGATAAAAATTGAAAATATAAGACTTGGGTCTTCTTATTCACAATGTTCCCTAGCTAGCATGACCAATTTTACAGATTTTCATTGATAAACAACAAGGAAATCATACATAGAGGTCTCTATAACATAAGCAAAATAATGATCCTATTCATGAAAACAATGATGAGCAGCACACGTTAAGCTATTAGTTGGATGCCTTTTTAATGAAAATTGAAAATCTAAGACTTGGGTCTTCTTATTCCCGATGTCCGCTAACTAACATGATCAATTTTATAGATTTTCATTGATGAACATTGTAGGAAATCATGCATAAAGTTCTCTACAACATAAGCAAAATACTGTTATTATTCACACCAACAACGACAAGTAACAAATCTTGAAAAGGAAAAGCATGCTCATAATAAAATTGAGAGAGAGAGAGAGAGAGAGAGAGAGAGAGAGAGAGAGAGAGAGAGAGAGAGAGAGAGAGAGAGAGAGAGAGAGAGAGAGAGAGAGAGAGAGAGAGAGAGAGGGAGAGAGAGAGAGAGAAATGGTAATGAGCAAGGTAGGGTAACATGCTCTCTCTCTCCTCTCCTCCTTTTTCTTTCATCTCTCTCTTCTGTCAGTCGCAAAGGTAGGGTGCGCATGTTTTCCTTCTCTCTTTCTCTCTTTCCTTCTACCTCTTCTTCTTCTTCTCCTCCTTGTCCTCATCTTCTATCTTCTCTATCTCTTTGCATTAGGTAGCACACGTGGGTGCACATGTCTTCTCTCTCTCTCTCTCTCTCTCTCTCTCTCTCTCTCTCTCTCTCTCTCTCTCTCTCTCTCTCTCTCTCTCTCTCTCTCTCTCTCTCTCTCTCTCTCTCTCTCTTTGGTTATGATCTAGGAGAGGGAGGTCTTTTTTCTTTCTTTTTGGGGGGGGGGGGGGGGGGGGTTAACATAGGATGGTTTTCCCAAACCGTCTTATATTATATGTCATTTTTAAAGGACTTCTTGAGACGACATTGATAAAATTGTCCTATATTCTTATTATATATATATAGGACAATTTTATAACCGTCTTATATTATATTGTGTGTGTGTGTGTGTGTGTGTGTGTGTGTGTGTGTGTGTGTGTGTGTGTGTGTGTGTGTGTGTGTGTGTGTGTGTGTGTGTGTGTGTGTGTGTGTGTGTGTCATTTCCAAATATAGGAGGGGTTTTTAAAAACTGTCTTATATTATGGTGAGGTGAGTTTTAAGATGGTTTTTAGTGAACCATCTTATGTTATATTAATATAAAAAAATTAAAAATCATTTTATATTAACTATCCTATATTTATTAGAATATAAGAGGTTTGTAAATCTTTTCCGCCAATCTTCTCACCTTAATTTTACTTGAATAACTATCTTATATGTATTAAAATATATGACAACCCGACCTATGTTCTCTATAATAATAGTTTTTCCCCATTCTTTGGATCTTGAAATTTTTTGTAACTCGCAAAGGGTGTCCCCCATCCCTTATTTCCTTAATGTATAACAAGTAATTGGCATGACACATGATGTGTAACTTGATTAATTCAATTCCTACATCGGATGTTACAAACATTTTAAATTGACCTCTCGTATACAATTTAATCCAACCCAAGTACCCTTCTCACCAGCATCATGCACATAATCGATCTCATCCTCTCCAATTAAATCAATTGATGGCATTATTGTAGTGATTGAAGGGTAATTAATAGCAGTGTCATCTAGGTTGTATTCATCATAGAAGTCCCTTGAGGATGTCGATAAAATAATTGATTATCTCATATCATATAAATAATACATAAAATACCAATTTTGCTTGAGATGATAAAATAAAATGGTCATCGATTTTGATAGCTGAACTTATTGAAGTGAACCAATATGAAACCAAGGGCATCGATTTTGAAGCTATCTTTGTTGTATTCCACTAATTGCACTTAAATACAACCATAGTTCTACAAGTATAATCCAACACAACCATACTAAGTATTGTTAGCTATAGTTGAGTTGTTGTCCTTTGAACTGGAGCTGACACTGCTATCTTGTTGTGATCTTGACTTATGATGGTCATTTTGTGTGAAAGTGATAATCATTGATGACATATCTAGCATAGTTTATTACTTCTGGTTGAAGTCCCATAGCATACAGCCCAATGATTTAGAAATACTATGACTTGGAACATCTTGTTGTTCTAAAACTTGTACTTCATTGAGATGATTAGTTTGTACTTGCATATGTTATTACAATAAATTAAGTGAATGAAGCATTATTTCATTAAAATTAAATACCTTCTAACGAAGCCAAGTAGTGAATGAATGATAGTGCTGATCTTGCAGGCATTCCTATTTCTCTGCAGCTCTTGGATATTGCTCTTTTAGGAAGTCCATGTGCTCACTACAATGATGAGATGAAAATTATATGTAACATCCCAACATTAATACATTATCCTTCAATATATATATATATATATATATGAAAATGTGAAAGAAATTACCCACTGTATGGCTAAACTTCATTAACATTAATGTTTCACAAGACACAAAGGTGTGCTTAGTCCCATTCCTTACGATCAATGATCGATACACAACCATTGGAGAGAGGTTTTCCAACTTTTGGATCAATTAATCCATCGAAATGTTTCTTTCTTGGGATTCTAATAGTATCCACTCCTGACAAATACTTAGTGCAAAACTCCACCGCTTCTTTTGCAATATAATATTTGACTATACACCCGTCTAGTTGATTTTGTATATATCCTTTTAACACTTTTATGTACCAATAATATGGGTACATCCATTGCAAATAAAGAGATCTACATAGCCTAACCTCATCAATGAGATGCACTATTAAGTAAACCATGATATTGGGGAAGGATGGTGGGAAGATAATCTTAAGCTCACATAAGATTGTTACTAGATGCTCCTAAATTTCTTGTAATTTTGAAGTATCTACCACCTTCTTAAACAAAGAATTAAAGAAGTAGCAAAATTTAGTAATACCTTCGCGAACTTTAACTGATAGCACTGAATGTATTGCTACGGGTAGAAGTTGGCATAAATGCATGACAATTGTCATATTTCATCTCTAACAATTTTAGCTCTTCTATGGAGACAATATTTTTAAAGCTTTAAGAGTACTCATCTAGGACTTTCATCTTTGATAGGATTTTACACAATATTCTTCTCTTCTCTCTGCCAAGCATATAATTTATTTGAGACAAGTATGTTCCTTGGCTATCCATATCCTATAGATGCAACCTTCTCTTTAAACCCATTGCCATGAGATTCATTTGAGCTGCAACTCCATCCTTTATTTTTTTCGACATGTTGAGCAAGCTTTCATAGACATTCTTCTCAATTTGCATGATATCAAGCATATGCCGCATGTGTAGGGATTTCTAATACACAAGTTCAAAGAATATTAACTTCTTCTTCCAATAACTTCTAGAGTTACTTTCATATGTATATTGAAGTTGCTTTCTTATTCTTCTCCTATGATGTATTGAGGTTCTCAAATTGTTCTAATACTTTTCATCTGGCCAATCTCTTTCGAGGTGTCCTAATCTCCACATTACCATTAAAATTTTCCTTTTTAAAATGGTATGGATGGTTTCTATGAAACAATCTTTTGTGCCCTATGAATGTCATCTTTCTACCATGTTGAAGTTGTATGTCACACTTTGGTTACTAAATTTAGGACATGCATTGAGTGCACCCTACCAAATTACCAATGCAACAAAGTCGCTTATTGTCCATAGTAGTACAATGTTAAAGGTGAATGTCTCTTTGTTACATGCAACATAAGCTTCAACCCCTACTTTTCACAATGTCTCAAGATCATCGATCAGTGGAGCCAAGCACACATCAATGTCATTCCCAAGTTGATTGGGACTTGATATTAATATAGTTAAAATCATGAACTTCTTCTTCATGCAAAACAATAGGGGAAGTTATGATAAATTGTTATAATAGGCCAACAACTATATTAGTTACTCATAGAACCATGAGGAATAATTTTGTCTGCAGATATTGCAAGTCATAGATTTCTGAGTTCTTCTTTGAAATCAAGCCACATGAAGTCGACAAGCTCCATGCTGAGCTATATATTGGATGACGTAAATAGTTATCACATACTCTCTCCTCGACATGCCATACTAGTTTCTTTATTATGAATCATTCTTTGGAGCCTTAGAATAGGGAGAAATACCATAAGACCTTTGTAGGAACATCTTTCACTTGCCAATCAATTGATTTCTTCTTCAGCTTTCATCTTGAATGTCCACAAGTTGGCATGTAGTTGTCTTTGTGCTACTTTCTGTATAAGATACAGTCATTGGGACATGCATGTATCTTTTCTACTTCAACCCTAGTGCAGCCAATGTTTACTTTGCCTACCATGTTGACCTAGCCAATTAGTTCTCTTTCAATAATATTTCGCTATTGATATTCAACAATTCTGGAAATCATTGATCTAAAAAACAAAATCTTGATTTCACAATGTAAAGTTATACCACTATAGACAACTTTGTATAATCTGTACACCCAATGTACAATGGTTCATAGTCTTCTTCTAATATAGTCTAGAATTGTTCAGGGCTGTCTTGGAAGTCATCATATGTATCTCAAAACATCAATGCTATTGTATTACTATCTGCAACACTTCCTAAGGTGGCATTGTGATCATATACACACTAAGCCTTTGCTAAGGACCTTTGAGAAATTCTCTCTCCATGCCACATCCAGGGTCAATAGCTTTCATCAACTCTATTGAAACACAAATGTTCTCTCAACTTACATGTAGTAACCTTTTTCAGGTTTCTACATCTCAAGCAAGGACATTGCATCCAATTACAATCACTACTTGCCCTAAGTGCAAATTATATGAACTTTTCTATTCCCTCATATTATTCTCTTGATGATCTTTCACAGTCATCAAAGCATAATTATCAATTTTGTCCAGATGTTAATGTTCAAATGCGTGAGAAGACTTTCTACATATGAAAGATTAATAACATTAGGTTAGGCATTTAACTAAATACTTAGTGTGCATAGAAAATATATATATTAGAAGACTCAAATTTTCAACTCTAGGATTGGGAAAAGACAGAATGATGTAAATAACATGATTGATTTATACACATGAATGATCCACATAGTGATCTATAGACATGAATGATCTACACCTAGACGAAGGAAAAGCCTTAGGAAAGGAATTTTACACCCATAAACATACCCAAATTGATATCAATAGAGAAAATAAAAGTTTGGAACAAAATGTATGTAAATCCAACTCAATCTTTGAGTTTAATGTTGAAGTAGCCGGAGAGTAAAAAATTACAGGATGAACTTCAGGCTGTGCTAAAAAGAAGTTTTAAAGAACGAGTTTTGAAAACCATCTTATAAAAATGACATCCTAAGACGATTTCAAAAAACCTTCTTTATATTGTCACACACCATATAAGATGGTTTTTAGAAACTATCTTATAATAAAAGTGGTTTATAAAACTGTTTCTGAAAATTGTCTTATATTGTGTATAACAATATAAGATGGTTTTTGAAAATCATCTTATAAACCAATTTTATAATATGGTTTTGATAAAACTGTCTTATAATATCATAATATATAAGATGGTTTTGAGAAACTGTCTGAGAGTTTTTGAACTATGCATATAGCTCATCTTAACTCTTGCATATAGAGTTGATATTGCATAGTTGTAGGTTCAAAATATATGCCAAATATAATGGTTGTTTTGCTAGTGCTATTGGTCATAAATTCTACTTCCATAACAACATTTTATATGTATCTAAACCATATATAAAGGAAACACCCTTATTTGGATTGTTGGTGGATTTAATAAGCGAAGGGGAGCCTTGGTGCAATGGTAAAAGTTGTCATCATGTGACCTTGAGGTCACGGGTTCAAGGCGTGAAAACAGCTTCTTGCAAAATGCAAGGTAAGGTTGTGTACTTTATGCCCTTGTGGTCCACCCCTTCTCCAGGCCCTGCATAGGCAGGAGCTTCGTGCACCGGAGCTACCCTCATGGATTTAACAAGCAAAAGGGGTATTTGCTTGATATATAGTATAGATAATAATTTATAAAATATTCTATCTTTCTAAACCTACATATTTATGTGGAAGAACAAAAAATACACGAAAGTGTAGTTTGGAACATAAGTAGGAGGGTATTGTGAGAATATGTGCAAGGATATCTGGGAAATAGAAAGTATGCACAGAAGGCTGATTTGACTGGCACAATTGTAGATGCTAGAGTTAGAATACCATTTTGCTATACTGTTCTAAAGGGTTTTTACCGGTGGAAGTCACTGTCATTAAAAGTGAAATTTTTTGTTAAATATATTAATCTCATGCATGTATGTACATGCATTCGTGATTAATTAGAAATAAACATCATAGTTTGCAATATTGAGTATCGTGGTGGATTTAAAAACACAAACTCCCCGAAAATTACCGAGGCCATATTTCATTTTCTGATACCTAACCTGAACTGGTACTCTCCAATACATTTGTGCACGCATTTAGATCAGCAAGCAGTCAGCTTTACGCCAATTATTCCTACATAGCCACGCATTTCTGTGTAACCCAAAAAAGATTATAATTGCCACTACGAATATTACATCGGAATTATCATATTATAAATGATCTTCCTAGCTGTCAGTGCAAAGCAAATAGTTAGCATAAATGCAGATGTTGCTCAGCATTTGATTATCAATAACTCAAAGCAGGTATTGCTCAGCGTGTGGTGACAATCATGGGCCTACCGAAGTACGTGGTCTTCTATTTCATTCTTCATCAATAAAATTCCTTTTATGCTCTTTTGTTTAAACAAAATGGAAGATCAATTGTATGATTGGCGAATTGCTTGTCTCAAGAAGCACAAGGGAAAACCTCAAGGTCTTGGTGACTAGATTAGATTTTTTCACAGATGATAGAAATACACAAATGTCATGATTTTTAGCTAATGGAATAAGATAAATGAAATGAACGGTTTGGATCAACCAAAGGTGAGGCCTTTAAATCGACTCTGACTTGAAAGTGGGGTATATGATTGGTGGATAAACATTTTCTTCTTTGGCCGAAAATGAGAATCGGAAGGAGTAGAAGTGGGAACATCAATTTAAGGAACGTGAACAAGCCTCTCTTTTGTGTGTGTTTTCCCGTAAGAGAGAGGCTTCTTCAGTCTATGATGGATGTCCACAAAAAGATGAGTTATATACGCACCAAAACTCGACCACATGTAATACAATGTTGGCTTCTTCATTGTATGATGAAAAAAAGGAATTCTCGGTGCACAAAGCCCTTGCATATGCAGAATTTAGGAAAGGGGTAGACCACAAGGGTCACTAGTACGTTGCCATACCTTATATTTGACAAGAGACTGTTTCTATACCTTGAACCCATAAACTCAAGGTCACACAGACAAAAATTCTACTGTTACACCAACAAAAGATGAGCTACACCAAAGTCAAATCCGATCTGCAAATTTGATTCCTTACTCGCACGATGGATGCACACCTTCACATGGAAATATAGACTTCGCTCATAGATCTAAATTTTGAAGCTTAATATATGGTTTTATGAGGAAGCAGGGAGCAGAGGAAGTAGTGGATCCATAAATCAGAAGTCAGCCTCCCTTCGGAAGGGGGAATCGTGGGGCTAATGCTTTGGCCAGCTATGTTACAGCTACAGCTACAACCATAGCGAACTTCTTTTTTATAGATGGATAGCCCTCCAGAATTTTTTAAATGAAATGTTATGGACGGATTGCACAGGGGCACATGCATACCAAGACAGACAAACATATATAATACTCACTATATTGAATCTATTTCTGCCCTTCGGAAAAAAACAAACAAAAACAAAATTTATTAGTTTATTTCAGAATTCCCAAATTATTAGATCAATCACCACCACTCTCAACCTAGCATTTGTTAGATTATTAATATTTTTCTTTTCTTTTTTATGGGTCTATGTTAGATCATTAGTTGATTTGAGAATGAAAGCAAAGGAGAAGTATTCCAATACTGGAGTATGTAATTTCCAAAAGGTTATAAAGCAACTTTCGTGGAACCTGCAGGAAAGAATCTTTAACCCAAGTGATGACAGAAGTCTCCCTTTCACAGAGACAATCAACCTGGCTGAAACAGTTGCAGCTCTCCTGAAAATAGTTGAAATATATTAGGAAAGGAACGACTTGACAACCGTGGCAGACAACGTCCAACTCACATAAAGACCAAGTTTGATCTGCTCTTAGATAAAGACTCTCTCAGTCTTTCGTGGACCTGTAAATGAGTTTCAGAGACAGACGGAATCAAATAAAAAAACTCTCTCCTATTTTGGAAAGGATGGAACCAAATCCCCAATGGCTGTTCTCAGAAATTAACCTTAGCTCACAGTAGCAGATAACATCTTTGGATTTGAACTCATTTCGATCCTTTAGATAGTGCATCACTGATAGAGTTCTTGGCTGGGTAGTCGTGGGGTTGGAATGGCAAGAAGGGGGTCTTCCTTCTTTAGAACAAGTGTGAACTTTTCGGAGACATCGACCTTCGCCCCCTTGGGCAAGTGCCAATCGAAGGAATGTAGTAGAGAGGCCAGCAGTAACATGAGCACTCTTTCTGCCATGGAAATCCCAGCACATATTCGCCGGCCTGCACCGAAAGGAATGTACCGGAAATCTTGACCCCTAAAATCCATTTTGTTGGAATCTTCTAAGAACCTCTCAGGTTTGAACTCTAAGGGGTCTTTCCAGTTTTCAGGATTCCTGTGTAAGGCGCACACATTCACCATGACTTTGGTGTCTTTTGGGATCAAGTAACCACCAATGACTCGTGATTCGCTGGGCTTGTATGGAGCCAAAAATGGGACCGGGGGGTGTCGTCGCTCCACTTCCTTGAATACTGCTTCGAGATAATGTAACTTGGGGATATGGTGCTCTTCCACTATGTTGTTTGGTCCCACAACTTCATCTAGTTCCTGCTGGACTTTTTTCATGATTCTGGGATTGTAGATGATTTCAGACATCGCCCACTCCACCGTTGTTGATGTTGTATCAGTCCCACCAATCATCACATCCTGTTAATGAAGGCCACCACGCCGTTGTTAAGTAAAGAAACAATACAAAATAAAATGAATAAATGATCAAAGCAAACGTGAATTCAAATCTCGTCTTTTTGTCCATTTGTTGAGGGCTCTAACTAAGGACTTAAAAAGATGAATTGTTTTGGCTACCCATAATTCAACCAGTTCACTCTTACACTTCCATTCGTCCGCACAGTATGGGCCAATTAATTGTTCCCTAAAAAACACTATACCTTTCACAAGAAAAAAATTGAATAATAGAAACGTAATCTTACCAGAAACAGGGCTTTGATATAGGTGCGAGTCATCTCTCCCGTCTTGGTAAGCTGCAATAGCAACTTCAGTAAATGAGGGTGCTCCGAATCAGCGTTCTTATTTTGCTCAATAACAGCATCAAAATACACGTCCATCCTGTCCACAATTTTCTTCATTCCAAGTACCAACCCTTGCAAGTCAAACCGTGCCAGGACCGGAAAAAATTCTGAAACATTTGGCTTCCCAAGCAGCACAACAAGCCCCTCCATCAAATCTCGAAACTCCACTCCAACTTTACGCCTCTCCTCTCCGTTCATACTCCCACCCCACAAAAAGCTGGTAACCGCGTTCAACGCTGTTATAAATGCTAGTTCACCAAGGTTAATCTCGGTCCCTTTCCTTGCATAAACATCCTTCACCATCTCACGCATTTCCCGCTGCCGGTAAAAGGAATAAGCATCCAGACTGGAATTGCTCATAAGCTCTCTAACAAAAACTTTTCTTAGACTTCTCCAATGTTCACCATGGGGGCTCCATGTAATTCCCTTGCCGTCGTACAGTGCATATGCCGTTTGCGGTACATCATGGTTGGCAAATGTGACGTCGTGATCTTTTAGCGCCTCTTTCACTACTGCCGGTGTGTTCAATACCACGCAAAGCTTGGATCCGAACCAGAGTTTGAACACTGGACCGTAGACCTTGGACATCTGCGTGAATTGAGTGTGGAGCTCTGAATCGAGAAATGGCAGGTAGCCCACCACCGGCAATCCCCGCGGGCCGGGTGGCAACGGTGCTTCCCCCTTGTTTTGCTTGCTCCTCCATAAGTACCACAAAGTGGCCGATACTATTACAATGGAAAATGAGACAAACAATGAAGAGGAATCGGTTACTGCCATTTTCAGTAAATTACCAGAGGAAATATGCTTGGGAATTGGTAGTGAGTGACACCAGGTATTTATAGAGGAAGTAGTGATTTTGGCAGGGAGACTACACCAGATGCGGTATCCTATGTGTTTAAAAACTACTGCATGCCAGATTTGACCGGTCATTTTCGACGTGGTCAATGTGGTATTGATAATTAAGGAAGAGGACTAAAAACCTCTGATAGCACGCCGGATTTGACTATTTTATATGAGAAAATTCACGATAATCCAATTAACCGGACTAATAAACTGGATTACATAAGCATACTGGTGTACTTTCAAATTCGAGTTCTCTTTACACGCACACGCAACAATGTAAGATTGGTGGCTAGAAAATGTCAGTATGCTGCTAAAAGTCGTTAGTGCGATAGAACCATTCAAAAACTAGCCACTGAAAGTTGTTTGTTGGTCAAGGATTGAAACTGTCAAACAGCTACAGTCCCCAACTTGGTTTTATTGACTACAAGTCCCCGTCGGTGTACGTGAGCGAGAGCTTTGAGAAGCCCATGCCCTTTTTTTATGCACGGGGAAAGTTTGATTTGTAGATCTAAGCATGTTTTAAAAACAAGAAACACAACTCGAGTTGGAAGTGGAACGAATAGAGTTAATTCGAAGCAACTCATGGGTGTAACTTGAAAAACATTTTTTTTTTTTGAGGGTGTGGGTGACTCGCAAATAATAGATTGAAAATTTTAATGACATTTTCTTAATTTTAGTTAAAATTTTACATTATATGTGGATGTAATTAGTTGGGTGGTGGGGAAGGGGGGGTTTGGGGAGAGAGCTGGTTAAGACATGACATTTTTATTTTGCAGGTACATGTTAAAATCTCATAGCAAACAAAACATTTTTCTAATGTAGCAAGTTGACTCAATAAGTTACTAAATCCAGTATTGTATCAAGTAACTTGCCCTAGTTTTTTGAGTTCACTTGCAAGTTTTAGAACTATGGATCTAAGCCCTTCATCATATTAAGCATGGCTAGCTTAGATATGATAGAGATCAAAATTTTAGCTTCTCATATGCTTTTAGCCTATACTTCTTTGAGTAAAAGATATTGATTGTCTATTTTTATTAATTTTTTCAAAGAGCCAATGCAAGTAGTTAGATCATCAAAATTCATTAATTTCTAGTAGGTTACCTACTTTTGGTATGGAGAAAATGATGAATGGCTTATATTTACACAAGAAACTTCATCGTATATGAAAAAAAGGGAGTGGGCTTGTCTAATGACAAGATCTAAATGGTGCCTAATATGTGATTGGATGCTCTCTCTCTCTCTCTCTCTCTCTCTCTCTCTCTCTCTCTCTCTCTCTCTCTCTCTCTCTCTCTCTCTCTCTCTCTCTCATGCTTGATCCCTAAAAAACAAAAAACAAAAAAAAGAAACAAAAAACTTAGAAGATTCTAGGACTTGAATCCTTGCCTGGTTTTTAGTATTCTCTAAATTGTCCACTTGGGCTATTTCAACATAAATAGTAGATAAAGTATAATACATGTGGCTGTGAATCTCCTATTATCTCTCATTATTAAGTATGTGAAATATCATTTTTATCTTCTTTTTTAACATGGTTTCTATTTGAGTAGCCATTTCTTTTTCTATGCACGACTAAGTAAGATAAAGAGGATAAGTGATAAGAGGGAAGTGGGCAATTAGAAACATATGCTAAGTAGAAATAAAATTACATTAGTTGAATTTTATGAGTTGAAATAGGAAGAGAGGTATTTTTTCTTTTCCAAATCTTTTTTTTGGTTACAAGCAAAGAAATACAAAAATAACTTACAAACTCCTAAATCTAATTCCTAGCTAGAGAAGAAAATAGCAACCCAAAGCTATGACTAAGTGTATTTAAGGGTAATGCCTAGTTGTTTGCAACCAACTATGTTAGGCATTTATTTAACATTAAAGAAAAATAAAAGTGTGAGAGAAAATAGGAGAAGATAATGAAAGTCAGTGGAGATTTAAAGAGTTACAATAATCAATATTTAAAAAATATTATTAGATTTAAAGAGTTATAATAACCAATATTTAAAACATATTACTTAGAGAACTTCAAAAAACTGGATAGCTAAGCAATTTCAATGAGAATATATACTTTACTAAGACCTCCAAACCGAAAATGTCTCCAAAACTATAACAAATTTAATTTTTAAATAAACTTTTAGAAGAGATTTTATTATATAAATACACATGTGCACGCGCATATATATCTTGTGTATGTGTATGTATTACTTAATCAGGCAAGTTGGCTTTATCACATTACTAATTTGACAACAAAACAAAATGATTGGACAAAAAATGATACTTATAGAAGTACTAATGTCCCTTGAGGGAACAACGCTAATGGGATCCCGCTATCTACTACAACATGAAATAATGTGCCTTCATCTAGCATTTTTTTTCAATAAATATTGTTAAAATAGAGACCTTTGCATTGGTTGGGATATAAGGACCATAAATAACCTTTTTTAATTTCATTTATTCTCTCCTTATTATTTCATAATAATTTTTTCATAACATCTTTCTATTAATTTCATTTCTTTCCTTAAGAGACTTATATTAGTAAATGTTTTCTCCTTATTAGGTGGCTATTAGATTAAGAGTTGTCTTTCCTTTTAATCGTATCTAATAACTACTATCTTTTCTCTTAATCCTAATATTTATCTAATAAGTGTCGTCCCTCTCTCTCTCTCTCTCTCTCTCTCTCTCTCTCTCTCTCTCTCTCTCTCTCTCTCTCTCTCTCTCTCTCTCTCTCTCTACCCCCTTCTCCTCCTCCTCCTCCTCCTCCTCTCATACTCTTCTTGGATGTGGTTTACTTTCTACACAGGAGTCCTATTTGTATTAATAAATGCTTCTCCCTTAAATTGTTGCCATTGAATGCTATCAACTAAAATTGAATGATTTTAGATTTTCTAGAGATCTCAATCATATAGATTTCTTATATATCTTTAGATCTGGCAACTATCTCTCTCCTCTTGTTAGATTTAGATTTCTTAGAGTTTTAACTACTTATTATACGACAATGATAGTGCTTTGTTATTACTATTCGTTGTTTCTTGTTTTCTTTTCAAACTCTCTTTTTGTCTCTCTTGCCTATCTTTTAATAGAACTTCCTATACAATTTCTTGCTCTTTTCTTTTCTTATATATATATATATATATATATATATGTTTTTCTCAAATTCTAGTATTCATCTATTTTGACCCCTTCCCAAGGCATATGATCTCTATCTACAACTGAAAATAAGATATTATTCTTTTACTCTTTTGATCTTTTCTCACCAATTCAAGAAATTTATTATATTATTAGCATTTTACGCATTTTGAACATTACTCAACTTCATCTTATCTCATTAAGCATGTGTATGTGTAATAAAAAATAAGGTATGTTATTTTCCACTTGTAATACTTTGTCACCATCTAAATTTTGTACTTTACTACAAATTGTCTATTGAGTAATAAAAAATAAGGTATGTTCTTTTCCACAACTAATACTTTGTCACCATCTAAAATTTGTACTTTACTACAAATTGCATACTTGCTAGCTATATCGGACTTTACTTCTTATATTGTTTTCATTTGTCAACTTATCTTCTCTATTGCCTTTTGAATTTCTACCACTTGTTGATAGAATAATGTCATAAGAGAGTAAGGTAAACTGGATGAAGATGGTTTCAATGCATGGAATAGTGCGTTTAACCTTTTATCAACTAAAGTTTGGCACTATCTAGATCATTTCTAATTCTATGATTTGGTCCTCACACATGACTTCTTCCTTTAGGACTATATTATACAAGATCTTCAAATTGGCAAAGGTAAGAGCCAGACTAATTTAATTGCAGTGAAATTAGAGGGTTAAAGAATCCTTAATTAGCATTTAATTAGATCATTCAATTAACTAATTTTGTAATTTTGAATTAATTTTAGCTTTAAGTGACCATCCAACTGTTGATTTAAAACTTTAATGGTTAGATAATCATTAAGCTAATTAAATAGGTAATTAATAGTATGGATGATTCTAAGTTAGTCTTCTATTTTTTTAGATAGATCAAAATAAATTTTAGATGACTCAGACAGACTTAATTAGACCAGATCATCAAAGGCTTCATAGACCCCATTCTACAAGAAATCTATATTAGAAGCATGTAGCTATCGCATGGCCAACACCGAATGGCCTCATGCACGACATTACCAAGCATGAAAAACCTAAAAAAGAACCTTATCAAATCCTCCTTATAAAGAAAACAGGTTGGGATTTTTCGGACTTCTTCTCTTTCCTTCTACTGAGGAGAGATAGGACTGTTCTTCATGCGCCACTCGTGTTCTCTCTCTCTCTCTCTCTCTCTCTCTCTCTCTCTCTCTCTCTCTCTCTCTCTCTCTTCAATCCTTTCTTCACGTTACCTTCCCCCATCTCTGTTTCCACCTCCTCTCCTTTTCGCCCAGACTTAACTGTAGACGCACTAAATAGGCAGCCCAAGGCAGCCGGCCGCAGCCTTCCCATTTCTTTCTTCCTCTGATATCCCTCTCTTCTTCTTTTCTCACAGCCCCTTCTCTTTCCCTGTTTACGACTTCTCTTTTCGCTTCTCAGTCTCCAACAGGAAAACGAATCCAGCCGTCGCACCTCCCGTGTTTTCTCCTTCTTCCCCACCCATCAGCTCTTCTGATCCCTGCACCCTTTCACCAGACGGTACTAGGCACCGTTCTGTCTTGACCGGACGGCCCAGGCTTCGTCGCATCTGCCTCCACTAGTACCAGGCGACGCTACACCCCCTGCTCCCACTGGCATCTGACCAACCCTTCTCGCTTCCTCTCTGTTTTTCGGCGAGCCAGGGTTCCGGAAAACCCAACAGGACGGATCACCTTTCTCTTTTCTCTGTCCAACCCCTTCACCGGCGACGTCTCCCCAGTTCCCGGCTTTTCCCCTTCTTCTCTGTTTTCCAGCGACCCAGGGTTCTGTCAAACCCACACCGGAAAACCCCTCTTTCATTCCCGTCTACCTTGCACAGGCATCGACCCGAGCCTCCTTTCCTTTTTCCCTCTTTCCTCTCTTCTCTTCCCTCTTTTCCCTCTCCGGTTTCCTGTGCTCTCCCCCTCCGTCGGGTTTCTTTTCATCTGGTTTCGGTTTAAAACCGGAAAATCAATAAAATTCCAAAAATGCCCTTAGCGAAAAATCAAAATTACTTTTTTTTACCTATTTTGTCTTTAGCCTATTTTGTTTTTAGTTAATCCATGTTTTACTTTATCTAAGTTAGTTTTATTCTCAGATTAGTTTCTAGAAAATATATTTTCAATTCTGATACATTGCGTGACATACGATCAGGATAGGAAATTTATATTAATATTATTATTGTATTTACTTTCTATGAATTCAAAACTGTTTATTTAAGATTTATTAAATCTGAATTTTATTTTTGTGGTAATTTTAAAGTTAAAATTTGTGTAAACTCTAATATTTAAGTTGAGTCTCTGTATAAATCGATCTGAACTTGCACTAGCTAAATTACAACAGTCGTGCACTTAACTCAACGCATTGTGTTATTGAATAGCTTTGAGATGAAAGACGAGATTATATGCAACGGAAAGCAAGAGAACGATGCAATGCAAGAGAGAGAAAAATAAATAAACAAATGAACAGATCAAAATAATAAGGCTTCGAAGAGAAAAAAGAGACATGGATCACACCTTGAGCTCTGATACCGTATCAGAAAAATGAATTCACTCTCAATAATAATTGAGGGATTGGAAAGCATATATTTGTGGCTAACAATGTGTGCCGTCTGATACAAGAAGGGGTATGACTTGAAGTTCTTATAACCTCGTTAATGGCGGATTTCTATCCAAACAAAACAAAAGAAAACAGAGAGCTTTCCACGCTGTAAAGATCTATTGTAGTAACTGATCTGAACTGTAAATGGATTTCGTTTTTCTACTACGGACAAGATGATCTGATTAAGGGAGAGAGATGATGAATGGAGGGCTTAGAAAATGAAAACCTAGATCTTAATGTGAGTTTACTTTTGGATAAAGGGCTTGAACAAGGAGTGAGTTCACCCAAAAAGTTGAAACAATGTGTTGAAATGCAAAACCCAGGAGACAATTATATGGTTAGACGTAAGCATTGAGGGAGGAATGAATTTCCAGACTAGTATCAACTGCAAAATCTCCTTAGAATACCAAAACCCAGATGCCAACAGATCGGTTTGTCTTCACCAGATGAGAATGAGATGGATTTGTGGCAAAACAGCCTTATATTGTAGTGATCTATGGCTACTTAAGTTGACAAATACCCTCTCCGTTCTGGCTAAACACCCTAAACAAACTAGTGGCCTTCAAAAACTTGACTCATATGTAGTTGTATTTATGACATTTACATCCTTTTTGTTTTTCATTTTTATTTTCGCAAAATTTCTATTACTGAAACGTGTACCCAAATTCAGGTAACTTCGGTACGCCTGATCCACGACAGTCTAAAATTTGTGTCTTTTGTACAATGGTAAACAAAGAGGTTAACAATAAAGAGTACATTGAAGGTCCAAGAGATCTCAAAGGAGATAACCAAACCATCTTCTCCAACTCATCCTCAACACTGTCAATTCAGTCTTTCCTTGCTAGATCAGTTTGCTTCAGTAATGTGTGAGCCTATCATTCTCTTCTACTCGGTTGATGGGCTTGAAGAATATCCTATACATGTGCACCAGCTAAAGGTTTCTCTATAGAAACCTCAATTCGATTCTACCTACTAGCCGGAAGGATCAGTAAAGAAGGTGAATCGGTAGCTTGTAATCATCAGGGTGTCGGATTCTCAGAGGCCCGAATCGACAGTAAGATTGTGGAGTTTCTTCCGCAAACTAATTTGAATGTACTGGATCAGTTCCTACCTTTATCCTACCTGGATCATAGATGGGTCCACATTCTGGCAATCCGGATCAACGTCTTTGACTGCAGTGTTTGCCTTTTGCGCGAGGTGGCAGACATGACTACATTTGATCACATTTGCCATGGCTTGAGGGGAAAACGATCAGTCCATAGGTACAAAGTTTTGATTCAGACTCCCTTTTCCCACCTAGCCAACAGGTCATCCGGGCCATGCCAATCCCACCGGAGGATACACTAGAAGGTAAAAGGTCGTTGAAGGGAACCTTGATGTAACGGTAGAGTTGTGATCGTGTGATCTTAAAGTTACGGATTTAAAGTATAGAAACAGCAATTTAGAAAAATACAAGGTAAAATTGTGTACTATAAACTCTTATAATCTGTCCCTTCATCGTAGCCTGCATAAGTGGGTGCTTCATGCATCAGGCTGCTATACACATGATCAACATTTGAGGGAGGCTGGACCCACCATTGCCTCAGAATTCTTTTGGGAACATCATTGTGCCTACAGTGACATCAGGGGTCATGGTGGAGAAAGAGTCCATGGAGACTCATTTACTAGAAGAGCGATTGAGGGATGGATTCGGAAAGATCAAGGGCCATTACCTAATAGGACCATACGGGCCCCTAAGGGTGCGTAAAGATTTGGACGTGGTAGCTGAAAACAACTAGAAATGTGGTATAGGTTTTTGATGTTTACTAGTTGGTGCAGATTTCCTATTTGTGATGTGGATTTTGGTTGGGGCATCCCATTTGGTTGGCTACTTACAAGTTTCCTGAAGCTTTGAAGAACTTCATGGTCATGATGGAAACGAAATGCTGCTACAAGATTGAAGCTTGGGTGTGAATGGAGGAAAAAGAGATGGTCAGACTTGAAGAACACCAAGAGTTGCTCTCTTTTGTTTCTCAATCAAATTCTGTTTAAGCTAGGATATTCTCCATTTGATGAAATATTTTGATCTGATTAACCCGCTTTGATCACGCCCAAACTCCATATGTACGTTCTAACGCATGTCAAGAAGTGAATGTATATTTTTCGTTTGTGGTGAAAATCTGTGTCATATATCTAAATCATTCATCATATTCAAAATGGCTTAGAGTTATCAATCAAATTTCATATTCATTTGGTGCCTTTAAACTATGTTTTCATGAGTATAAAACAATGACCGTTTACTTTTATTAATTTTTTTAAAGACCCAAATCAAGTTATTAAGATTATTTAAATGTATTAATTTCTATCAAGTTACCTATTTTTGATATGCAGAACATAATGAAGGGCTCATATCTACTAAAATTAGCATGCATGGAAAAAATAAAGGTAAGAGTTTCTTCTCGTGCTCAAGAGTATGAACACCTACTGGGACTCTGACCAATCAATATTGTTAAACTTAATGCCGATTATGATAAAATAAATAAGATAATGTCAACAACAAAAAAATGTTTTGCGAATGCTGAAAAGGATGCTTTTGACAAGGGCAGAATAAAGTTATGTACCTTCTCATTATGAGAAGGGGCCATTCAAGTGTATGTAAATAGATATTATGTTTACATATGATTCCCTACATCACTACATTCCATTTAAGATTAGGAATAGGCATCATCAAACCTGCTTTTTACATATCTATCATTGTTTGGGTATTTTGTTAACTTCTTTGGGCTTCGACTAAATAGAAAAATAAGTTTGAGTGCATATCTTATGTGTGTGTACAGCGTGCGTAGTTTCAGCTGCTTCGTTTAAGTGCAATGAGCATATGACATTTGATTGGCTGAAACAAGTAAAAAAAAAAAAAAAAAGTCAGAGAAAATAAGAGTTAGAAACTTTTTCTCTGCCAATCAAATGTTAGCTGCACTTTACATCTACTAAAATTAACACACCTATATATATATATATATAATGTATCCTCCAAATAATTCAACTTAGAGCAATTTCATATTAGGCTTGGGCTTTATATGACATGATTGATTGATAGAAATACTCTAACAGCCAACCTCCCTAAACCTCATATTTGAATGATTGATCCATTCAACATGTTCGGTGTTCCTTAGATTGGCTAGGACACAACCTCACAATGCCCCTATTTTGGATGAATGTTGGATTGTTTAATTTTCACCGTTTTGGAGTTAAAATAATAACCATTAGATTTTCTTCACTAAGAAAACATTAGCCAAAAGCATCCCATGGTTATGAATTTTGTAGGTAGTCAAAATAGGCCAGGCCGAACAAAATGAACATGACAGTTCCATAAGGCCCTTTCTGCGTCCTTTTTGGTGACCTACTAGAAAAACTCATTTTGTCAGGTTATCAACTTAGTTACGAGAAATGTCAATCTTTTATGACATGACTTTTCAGTTAACTTTAGTAAATTGTCAATAATAACCTGTATTTACCCCAGACCCTGCATAGGGGGAGCTTCGTGCACCGGGGCGGACTGCTTTTTTTGAACCTACATTTAATTTGTCACTCAATTTTCTTTCTTACAGATGAAACATTTTGATTGTGATAACTTCACATGTTTCTTGGGGTGGTCTTATTTGGGTGATGATCAATATAACCTTTCTTTGCCACATGTATGGTGACGATTGAAGGGGAGCCTTGGCATAATGGTAAAAGTTATCATCGTGTGACCTTTAGGTCACGAGTTAAAGGCGTGAAAACAACATCTTGCAAAAATACAAGGTAAGGCTGTGTATTATATGCCTTTGTGGTTTACCTCTTCCCCGGACCCTGCATAGGCAAGAGCTTCATGCACTGGATCTGCCTTTTTTATGTATGATCAATTAAAAGTACTTTTTTGGGTTATCTTCCAAAGTGCACAGTGGAATGGGGTGCCATTGTGATAAATTCTCGTTCTTCCATGAGAAACAGCAAGGCCGCTAACTGTTACTAGCCCCACCATAATTATCTAACTAACCATGCAAAGCAAAAACTGAACCATGCAAGTAATTACATCCTTTCGAGGAAAACGTTGCACAGCTACTACGCCTTAGCCTTCTCCTCATGCTCTATAAATACCCCCAACCTTACTGCCTAGAAATCCAATCCTCCTATTTGTTTTACCAAGTACAAGAGCAGGAAGAAGAAGAGAAAGATTGAAAGCATGAGTAAGGCAAGAAAGATATCCAGGCACTTGATATTGGTCTGCGTGGCCGTGAGGGCTACACGAGGATTGGCGGCTGGCAATGTTCCATCCGCTCAATCGGATGAGCAAAAGCTCGTATGACCGTCTATCCCATTAGACCCACAGATTCAAGAATGTTAGGCTTCGCTCGATAACATTCCAGGGTGCGTGCAGGAATCTTTCAATCTTTCTTTACGGGCAATATCACGTTGGGCCCGGCCTGTTGTAAGGCTATCAATGAGACTCGGGATAATTGCTGGCCAAAGATGTTTCTTCCTTTCAAACCTTCATTCCGCCCTTTTATCGAGAGTACTTGCGCTGGAGCAACTCCTGTTCTACCACCACCACCAACGGTTTAAGAGACTTTATCAGCAGAAAATTCATCTTAGTGAGGATTAGATTACTAGGAGAGCTTCTTAATAGGATTTCAGTCCCATTTTGAATAATATGAGCTATTTTGTGTCGGTGAGGATTACAATACGAGGAGAACTTAATTGGATCTCATTTCCTGTTGTGAATAACGTGAGTAAAAATCCATCTGTTTCATTGAAAAATAAAGTTCATTGACATCTCTCTCTCTCTCTCTCTCTCTCTCTCTCTCTCTCTCTCTGATCAGTCATCTATATGATACTGATTAGGATGTCCAAGATGTGAAACCAAATAAAAAGTTGGTTAATTATGACCTTTCTCCTTTATAATTTCATTCAGCCTTCGAAAGTGACTCACCTAGGCCTGGTCACTGCAACCCCCTTCGCGAGGAGGAAACCTTTTTCCTAAAGTTACGTGGCTATTTTGTCGAGTTCTTTAGAGAGAGTTGCCTTGCATACTTAAATATTCTCTACCTACCCACCTGTGTAAATTTCAATTACAGGTATTTTTGTTGAGTTCCTTGAGGCAGCTGTGTTTGTAGTCTGCATCGCAACCCTAATCTACTACTGCATAAGTGGTATCAATCCTCGCATCACTTGTTCATCAAATCAATATCATGACCCCCTTGCTCTGAGGACTCAGCAAGAGGGGCAACTGGGGTAGCAAGGGTGGACCTTGTCCTTCTTCGAGGAGCCATCTGATAGGAGTTCAAGTATAACTGAGTATAAGTTCTTCCCTCTTAGTTCTCCTTCAGCTATGATTTATAGACTATCATATAGATATAAGTGGACTTTTACAATGATTGTAATGGAGTAGACTGGGCTCTAATACCAACTTTGTAACACCCTATGTTTTTATAATATTTTATATAATAATAGTAATAATAATAAATATGGTCAGGATCCCTGAGTCAAAAAGTTCTACTTACTGATAATTTAAAACCCCCGAGTGTTACATATTTTGCAATAAATTTAAACCAAACTAATATTAAATCTAAAGTCAAAACCAAAGGTGCCTTTATTTTAAACCATAAGCATCCAAAAAATATAAAGATTTGGCTCAGGGTCTATCCATCATAACCTTCTACCATACTCAATAATATATCTATAGTGTATAAACGCCATAATCAAACTCAAGTATGAGTGTATATAGTACATAAGATAAATATGAAATGATATCTATTTAACCACTCACGTCGCACTATCTATCAGTAAGATAAAGATGGTCTCCACTGCTATCACCGTCCTTCCATGCCCTTGCCTTTCCTGCTATTGAATTCAATATTTGAGGCATTGCAAAACAAAGCAATGCCTCAGTAACCTATTGCTTGTGTAGGTACATAGACATTTAATGAAATGCAATCACAGCATAAAAAGAATAACTTAAATAATAAAAGCTGATAAGAGCGTAAAGCATAGTAGCTATGGAATACAAATTCCATGAATCATACGGTTACTAGTATCAAAGTATCATGCTCAATAAAACTTGAGTCATATGTAAGTAAAATATGAGTATGATGCAATCTCAATGAGCATACAATAACAAGCAGGGCACTCCACTATACGTGGGTCCCACGAGTGTCCCCTACACTCATACAACAGGTCATGAGTACTCATACCAATCATTTGAGTGTCATCACACCCAGGCACCAAAATGCTATATACAGTCTTATCATGTATACACACATAATAAGTGTATGGATTATCATGCTACAGTGATAACCATACATCCTAGGTTTACTAACTGCTGCTCCTCAATGACACCGTAAAGGGAAACTCGCTGTCCGTCTCCATGGGTGAGCTCGAACTAGTAGTGTGGACTACCCATGTTACCAACCCCTATCGATTGCCATCTGTGGGTACATGTCTATCATCTCATAAAATCAAATGGTGGGTGACCTGGCCTAATCCCTCTTGGCATGACATCCACGCGAGTGAAAGCACTCATCATAAATCACAAAATATAGAAATCACACTCTCATGAAAACCAAGAGCACTTGTGGCTCAACATCCTAAGGCACCCTCCTCATTCTGGGGTTAGCCACCAAGCCTCTATCCTCAGTTCTATGGAAATCATTCAATCTCAGTGATGCATTAAGGAGTAGATATTCAAAATCTATATACATGTCCATAGGTATTAATGGCATAAAACCAGATTGAGTGAAATCCATTCAAGTATTATCAAATCCCAAGTCAATCATAGCGTAAAACATATCAATCACAATGCATAAAATAAGAAATCATACTAAAATAATCCAATCAATCAGGATGCTATGATATGATGTGATTTTTAGAAAAACAATATAAATGCGTACTTCTCTCAAATCGCACACTCGAATACACCTATCAGTATCATAGCACTTTTTCGTGTTATTCAATTTCATCTAAGTACCCTTTTATCAATTTTACTTTTTATTTGTCTAATGATTCTCTTATCTAGCTTGTGATCTAGATCAACGATCTAAATTGCTTGAATTTTCTTTATTATTTAATTTTTTTTGACATCCAACACTCATCTACTTGATCTGATCATCAATCAAGTTGAGACATGTTATTTTAAGTTTTGATCACTAAAGGGTCAATTTTTTTTTATTTCGAGGGAATTTGAGATGATCCAATTGTTGGATCGTTCTTAATTATCTTGATTTGTGGTTTGATTATGAATTATAATCTTAATCATAAAAACCAATTCAATTTCATGTTTCTCAATTTATTCCAATGTGTATTCATGATTTATGCCTCGATCTAACGGCTCGATTACTCCTTAGTCAACCAATTCTAAGTCCTTAGATAAATTGATAGTTTAGATCAAATTTTAAGATGAATCTACCTGATCCATTCATTAGATCCATCAATTCATCTATTAGATCATCCAATTGTTCAAGTTCTAAGGCCTAATCATCTTCTAATCGGTTAGATCTAAGTAATTGGGTACTATTTTATAAGTTTGATCAACTAACTATGCTCAAATCAGGGTTTAAAGGTTAAAATCACGTCCGCATTGTCAAGACAATTCTAATGAACCTTTTGGATTGAAGATCAAGCTTTTGCAGCCTCTAGAATCTCAAAAAAACAATTTTAGCTCAAAATCAATGGCTTAGATCAAAATCTGGCCCAGAACGGTGGTTTTCGCCTGGCATCACCAAGATGCAAGCGTCCTAGATGCACGATGAGGACATGTCGCGTGCATCTCGGTGTGACAACCCGAGTTTTTCAAATAAATTTTCATAAATATTTGAAAAGGTAGGGCCCTGATTTTGAAAATTTTTAAAATTCAAACAACGGAAACATATTTTCTTTGAAATTGATTTTTCAAAAACTCGAGTGCCACCTCAAATTACTTATCATACATAGATTTTTGTATAAAATAAAATTTCTATTGAATATCAGTAGAAATACTTTTATTGAAATCAAGATTAATTCAGTAGTTCACATACACAACTCTAGTAGTCATTACATAAATTGTCCAAATATTACAATCTAAATTACAAAACAATCAATACAATCTTTCTCAAATTAAATATCCTGAGCAGTAGTTCGGTGATGATTATCCTCAAGTCTTGAGCTTTCAATCTTCCTTAACTGTATCTGAGATATTGTAAACATTCAAATATTTACAATATCTCAACAAGCTATACTTAGTATGGGATTTAAGAAATATATTCAACATATCTCAAAATCAATAATTTTTTATATCCATGATATAAATCAATTTATACATTAAATAAATTTTTTATCATTCATTCATCATATGAATTATATGTATATACTACATATAAACAAAACCATTAAAATTTGTGAATATAGTTAATATCATCAATAATATCTCATTTTCAAATTGATTTCAATATTAACACTAGGTGTTAATGTATAATCACATCGTATTGGGAATCATCATTCAATACAACATTGGTAATAACTTTTACCAAGCATCTCATCATGCCATAAAATAAGGCATCTCATCATGTCATATGAATATAAAATTCTTCATTCATCATATGAATTATATGTATATACTACATATAAATAAAACCATTGAAAATCATGAATATAGTTAATATCATCAATAATATCTCATTTTCAAACTAATTTCAATATTAACACTAGGTGTTAATGTATAATCACACCGTATTGGGAATCATCCTCCAATACAATATTGGTAACAACTTTGACCGAGCATCTCATCATGCCATAAAATAAGGCATCTCATTATGCCATAATCAATTGCATCATAATGCAAAATAATCAAAAGAGTACCATGCTTGCAATCTTAATCCGTACAGCGTGCCTAGATAACTACTTAATACTCCACTGATACCGTGGTGGAAAATACAGATCCATGTTCATATGGGGGGAACCATGGCTATCACAGTGGCAGCCTTCCCATAATTGCCACACCCGACATTTTGCCTCTCTTTGGGTGTGGTATCATCATCATAATCAGTTTTGGAGAGTGAATGGCCAAATCCTCATAACTCTTCTAGCATTGGCATCCCCAAGCATAAGCTTGTCTTAAAACAAAACCACAAGCCTCCATGCTTGTATGGAAAATAATATTTCATACTTACAAATTGTGTGTCTAGTTATAATAGGACATGCTTGTAACTTAGTTCCTTAAGATTTGGGGGTTCAACTTATATAATTCAAATCTTCTCATTCAATTCATTAAACAATTTCATAATTACTTAATCAATCCCTTTGTATTTATTTCAACATTATTTGTTGATTCATAAATAATTCTAAGGCAATTATAATCAATCTATAGTTATTAGGATAAGATCATGTGTAAAATACATGTATATTCTATATTGAATATATTCTTAAGGTCCACCTACCTTTACTTTCAACAATCCATCATCCCATTGATCTTGTTCATCATATCCTTCATATATCTGTTAAATCACATGTATACAGGCATTCCTCAACTCATTTATACTTCCTAATTGTTCTTTTGACCATCCTTACATAGGATGATTTGGATTTTTTTCCTTGGATCATATTAATCAAGGCCTAATCTATTGATTTATATTTAAATCTAACATTCATACTAATTCAAAAACATACATACTAACACAATATTATGTTTCTTATTATTCTTGATCATTCAAGATCTCCCTATGGATCTTGTTTAATCTTTGATTATCTTAATTACTATTTTTATTAGGATTAGATAGTTTACTATCCTTTTATGATATTATTATTATTTAACTAGTTAATGTCTTACTGGTTGAAGATAGTTTATTTCTTTCCTAACACTAGGCATCTCATCCTTATTTCAGAATTGACTAAGGCTTACCAGTTAAAAGCTACTCATATAGTGGTTAATTCAATTCTCATGTAAGGAGGCATTTAGACCTCACAAACGTCGTCAGAAGGTAAGGGAAGAGCAAGGCTCTATTAGAGAACTCCCTTAACCACCATGTTCAGCATTTACTGGGGTGACCTTATCTCAACCTTCATAAGGTTTCTATCAGCATTAAGCCCTAAGTACTCTTGCTATTTGATTTAAATTAAATCCATGAATATTTAAAATGTCATTCATGGGGTTTATTATTCTCCTAAATTTGGGCCAAGGAAATGATATTCATTATATTGTCCTACTAACTATAGCCCTTACTATCATTAAATCCATGTCCATATTCATTGTAAATGTTCATCAATATCTATTTTCATTTAATTATACTTTCCTTATAACTCACATAATATGAACAATTAAAGCATAAATAAATAAACCTAACAATTAAATCTACTAAGCAAATAAAAGAACATTTATAATAATTCACATGCTCATTTGAATACATCATATTTATTCATTTAGATCAAATGATCATATTTTGATTTATATTTCAGTTGAGATCTTGATTTTTCATTTTTATTCAGATCTATCACATTATCTTAATGTGATATCATCACTAGATCATTGATTCATCTCATCAAATGATCTGATCTTTCTTAATCCAACCAATCAATAAGATCTTAAGCCATTTTATCATAATTAAGGGCATAGATCTAAATTTATCCCAAATTAGCCACATCATGCCATTTATTTCTCATGATCTTATCATTAGATCATCATCCATACTGATTTTAATGGTCTGATCATGCTTGATTATTGAGATCAAGTAGATCTATGATCATTTTTAAGATTTCTCTTCCATTAAGGTTAAATTTCTTAATTCATCCCAGGTCAGTTACATCTAACTCTTGATTCCATATTATCTCATCACTAGATCACTGATGGATTAGAAATCCAAAGTCTAATCATACCAAATTTGACTGATCTTGGGAATTAGTACCTCTTTTTGTAATTTACAGAATTTTACAGAACCTGTGACCTTAAGGTTACACGACGATAACTCTACCATTTTACCAAAGCAAAGTAACCAAAGTATCAGTACATAATATAGAGGTTACTCTTGGAAATGATCCAAAACAAGACAGGAGTTTCTCGCCTTAGTTGTTGCCTATAAGCTCACTTATCCACTGAATTATTGGCCTTCAGATTCGTAGTTTTATTCTTTCAGATGTCTCCAAGATCCGGTTTGCTGTATCAACACCAAAAGCTCTAAAGTCTCCTACTACTCATTGGAAACCTCCTTTGGTTTTCTCAAGTTCAGCACTGATGGTTCCAGTGGATGGGTAATCCACGCCCAGCTCAAATTTGGTGGAGCCATGAAAAACTAGAATGTTAATTTTCTGCTATCCTTTTCTGTGTAGATACTTGGGAGCCCAAGATTATTCTACTACTACAATATTGCTAGCTAACATCAGGGGATTATGCTGCTCTGTCACATGGATCTAGGGCCAAATGTGGTTGAGGATGATTCTTATCTGATTAACAATTGGATGAAGAGAATAGGCAGAGGTTCAATGGAAACTTGTCAACATTACTAAAGAAACAGTTACCATGTTTGTTAGGTGAGAAATGAACATGATGGAAAGATGGAGAGCATAAGAACCACCAATAAGAAAATTAATCAGCAAGTTTGGAAGCTAACAATCATATTTAGCATGATTTAGAGAGAAGAATAAGTTTGTGCGGCTTTTGACAAGAGGTTCTGTTGCCCCTATATGGGCTGGTCATTTTCTTTTGCTCTGGAGGAGGCTTTTGGCGTGGCTTCAGGAAAGATGCTTTTTTACTTTCAATTAGTGATCGTTAGTTTTGGCTTGAACTGGAAAAATTTGGAAAAAAAAAAGAAAGCAACCCTGATGTATATGGATGGGCTTGGACCACGCCCATTAACGGAGAACTACTTGAACCATACGATGCAAATTCAATTATTTATATGCAACACTAAAAGTATGGGTTGACAATGATGTGTATTATGATCTTAAGTGGGATTTGTAACAACTTATTCATTTTTCTTAATATCTAAAATATAAAAAAAACTACTTGCCTTTAGTCATGGTAGTATATTGATGTCAAACTTGAATCTCCAATTTTCATGTTTCAATAGAAAGCTTCTAGCGTTTTAGCAAATCCTTATGAAAGGGATTATATAACCTTAAACTTTAGTTTTCTAGTAAGGTTAAGGCTTTTGTCTCTATTTACTTGCTACCATCAAGCATTTACATATGGTTTGGTGGGAGACTTTGAAAAACCTTAGGAATTCATCATTATAATTAGGACTAAAAGAAACAGGTTACTTCAATCATATTATTAGTTTCTCATTAATACTTTAGGTTTTTCAAATTAAAAAAAAAAACTTCTAGAAAACAAATAAGAAAATATAATATGGAAATATGGGCTACATTGTGGGATTGATTTAAGTGATAATTTCCTTCCATATATTACCATGCAATTATTTTTCATTATTAGAGTATTTTCTGTATCATAATTCTTTATAATGAGCCAATAAATGCTCATACTTGGGGTATAGTCTCATTTGTTACAATTTACAATATGCCATCTCTATACCTTATATAAACACAAAAGAGAATAGCTAAATAACAAAATCATTAGATAAATATGATAGTGCAATCTTCACAACTCATAGTGTCCAAATGTACAAGTAACAACTTTAAAGAGAATGATAGGAAATGAAATCTAATATAATATAAATTCTCCTTAAACAATTTAGGTAAGCCCTTATGTCACAAGATTTGATATAATTAAGTTATGTTTTTTTATGCTTAATAAACACTTGATGATTCTAAAGTTTCTCTTATACTCTTGATTACTTTATGTTAAAATACTTATTTTGAGTTCCACTTTTATTGCTCGTGAAGAAGAACAATGTAGTAGAATTATCACAAGGGCACTAATGTATTAGATCTAGCAAGCATGATGTCATCCATATATAGCATAAATTTGATGCCGTTGTCTTTAAGGTATACTCATTAATCCATGATATTCTCTACAAACCAAATGAAGAATCAGATTATATATATATATATATATATTTATTTATTTATAGACACACACATATGAATTTCATTAGTTTGAAAACTAGTTTGTTATCTTTCTTTGAGTAATGTCCTTGGGGTTGCATCATGTAGACTTCTTGTAAATTGCCATTTAATAAGGTTATTTTTACATATATTAATATAACTCTAATTAAAAAAAGGAGCTGTCAATATCATGATATCCTTAAGGAGGCCTTCTAAGATACTATATAGAAGGTCTCCTAATAGTTAATGCCTTTTTTTGAGTGAATCCATTAGCTATAATTTTAGACGTACTCATTTACATTGCCAAGTGTCTCTTTAACCTTATAGACCTATTTATAACCAATACACTATCTCTATAGATTTATCTCTTAAGCCTTGTCATTGTACCACAACTTAAGAGTTTTTTATATTTATAGCTCATGAAACAGCCTTTGAATCCTTGCTAATATCATAATGAGACTATTGTATATAAACTACAAACCTAATGGAATTACTAATTTTCTAATTTTTGAAGACTTTCTCTAGTCTTCTATATTATCCACTTGTGAGTTCTGATCGATAGATTTGTGGCAACTTGTTTCTTGTGAAGTGCTTGTTCTTAAGTTGGTAAGAACCTATATTTTCTAAAAATATATTATTTGAGAATTTTCACTCTCATTATTGTTGAGATCTTAAGAAATGTGGCAATTTTTGTCTCAAAGAATAAATAAATAAAACTTGAATTAAGTATGCCAACCTATGTTTAACAATACTTTTAAAACCCAAGTGCATCATTATAACCCTCATGTGGGCAAGGGCTATAGCATGCTAATACTTTGACTAATTATCCTTATAATTGCATGTGTTTTAGTTTTAAGCTTTAAGAATGGAAATTTTTTTATACCTTCAGCACCTAGAAAATTTTCCTTCCATCTCAGGAACCTATTCATCTAATCCACTTAATATGTCAAATTCTAAAACCTTTTTTGTGGAGCCGAGTCATCTTTTTTCACAATCAATTGCAATTTGATAATTATTTTCATGCCTTTTCTGTATAGACACCTATACATAATAAACCTAAGTTAAGATGATTTGACTACTCCCAAGTTACTCTTACACCTCTAATAATTATAATATCATGAAACAAGTGGTATGATTTGATAAAAAAAATAGACATCAATCTAATCTTATAAACTAATATGGTATAATGAACAAAAAAAATATGGCTAAACATATGGATCTTTTTTTTAAATAAAGAACAAAACAACTATCATAGAATAAGAGGATTCATGTGTTGATTGTTTAACCGCAAGTGCACGGGCTATTGTAGTATAGCTATGCACATACTGGTCGATCCCACAAGGACTTGATTTAAAATTATGGAGTTTTAAATAAAATTCAACTAAAAGAATAAAAACTAACAAAAAATAAAATCCAGATTTATTCAATTGTTCCAATGTTCACAAATATTTATTCCAAGGAAAACAGAAAATAAAAATAAAATGCGTCTTGGATAAGCTTGTCCTTGGATTACCTTTGTCTCTGGATTAGTACGTCCTTGAATAGTACGTCTGGATTGCACTGTCCCTGAATAGTCAGAATGAAGATAAGTTAAAACCAGAATAGCATAGGGACACAGTTGGAATTTCTGAAATAGGACAGAATTGTAATTTCTGAGATCTTCAGGTGCAGATTTGTAATTTCTGAGATCTACAGGTGCAGATTTGTAATTTCTTCAGGTTCTGGTTTTTCACGAAAAAACCAGAAAAACACGTTTTTGGGAGAAATCTGGAAGAGGGAGAAGAAGGGGAAGAATAGAGGAAGGAGGAGAAGAGGGAAGGAGAGAAGGAAGAGGGAGAAAACCCGAGTTGGGTTTTGTAATGACCCTGAATTTTTGTAACTTATTAAGGCAAATTCATAAAGTTTGATTTTTTAGAAATTATGGGCTGGAATATTAGGTTATTGAAAATTCTCTTTTTATTGAGATTATATCATGAATTAAAATATATAAATTAAGAATGTACTTGGAAAACTGATCGAAACAACATTAAGTACGTTCAATTCTGAGTTAAAATGAAAATTTCTTATTTTTCTCCATTTAGGGGCAAAATGGTAATTTTACCCATATTCCATATCCAAGAAATAAGACCTCAATATTCAGGAAGTACTTAGAAATACGATTCCAACGCCACTAAGTAGGCTCGATTCCGAGTTCGGACAAATAATGCCTATTTTTCTCCAATTTTAGAGTTATAAGGGCAAAAACGTCTTTTACATAAAAGTGGGGCCCACAAAGTGGGGCAACGTTCTAGAAGCAACAATAATTGCTCAGTGCATTATTGCTGGTAGTGGAGAATGTAGTGGAGATTGTAGTGGAGAATGGAGAATGCACTTGTAATAAAAAATTCTAAAGTAATAAAATATCTTATTAAAAGAAATGATAAAAAATTCAAATTTGGCTATAAATATGTCCCAAAAATTTCCAAAAATTTTCACAACCTTAACCACGAAATTTCCAAATCTTCCTTGGTGTTTCAGCCCCAAATTCTCATTCATCCCTCCCCAATCTCTATTTTTCTTATTTCTCTCTCCTCTTTCTAAGTGGAACAAGAGACCTAAATTCAATTAGGCACTCCGTTCCAAGAAAAATATGATCAATTCCACCGTCCATAACCTCCTCTACCACAGTATATACAAAATCCCCAAATCAATTTCAAGATCCAACGGTTCCAACAACAGAAAACCACAAAAAGGTAGACAATCGGGCTATATTATCATCAACCGGTAATTCTCTCAAATTGAGCATCAAATATATGTTTTTTCTCCAATCAGGTAGGTGGAACTACTTACCATTCATATTTATTATGTTTTAGTATAATTTTTATTTTTCTGTAATTTAATTTGAATGAAAAATGGTAAAAATAAAGTAAATACCAGCCCCTTCAATTTATGGTGATAGAGAGCTCAGATGGAAATTCTGAGTTTTCCAATCAATCCAGAAGGGTCAAAAACCCTTAGGGTATAATTTTCAAGAAAATCTAACAAGGTTTGGACCCTCAATTGAGAGAGATTAATTGGTGGGCACAGATCAAATGCTGACCACGAGAGCAGTGAAAACTTCAATTTAAGATTGTGGAGTCATATGAACTCCAAATTGAGATCAGAAAGAAGCTATGGAAAGCTTGTAATGTCTAGTTTCTAATGAAGTCATAATATTTCTAAAAATTATATCTGTATTTTTCTGTATTTTTTTAAATAAGTGTCCAATTTCTAAGATCTTCAAGATCTGAGGTGATCAGATCTTGGAAATTTATTTTAGTGATGATATAATAATGTAATAAAGTAATATCTATGGTTAATTTGTACAGATCTTGGATAAAATAGGGTATCTACCCTTTATGGTAGAAAAACCCTAAAATAAAAAAAATAAAAAAATACAAAGGGACCCACTTGATCAATGAGATCAAGTATGATCAGATCCTTGGGATGGATTAAAGGGATGATATTATGATGGAATCCAGTTAGATCATGGATGAAATGTGACAAAATCAAGTGGATAAGATTTTTGGATCTTAATGGATTAAAAGCCCTAAAGGTAATTAAAACCCTTAATCTAAAGGAAAACACCTAAGATCTAATGGTTGGATCATATTTAAAGGTTTATAATAATCTTAATAAAATTAGTTTAAATTGTCTTTTATTGGATATAGAAGTGTAAATGTGATTTATGTTTTAGGTTTTAATTGTCTTTTATTGGATATAGAAGTGTAAATATGATTTATGTTCTAAGTTAGAAAGCATGATAGTGTAATCTTTAAATTTTAGTATGATATGCCCTAAATGAGTAATTTGTTAGTAGATTTGATTATCTTAGGATCATGTTAGTGTAAATTAGGATTTAAACATGATTTCATTATGATAGAAGATGTGTTTCATAACTTAAGATCATGTTAGTTTTATTTCACTATCTTAAGTTACATTCATAGGAAGAATGTTAGTATATAGTTGTTAAACTTATATTTGATTTATGCTTTCAAGTTGATGAATTACTTATTGTCAAAATTTATTCAATTGTTAAGTAATTGTTAAGATATAAGGAGCATAAATCACCAAAAATGTAAACTAATGAAATATAGAAATTCATGGACAACTAAGATGAATGAATGATTTTGACTTAGTAAGGGCTATAGTTAGTAGGACAATATAAGGAATGATTTATCATTTCCTTGGCCCAAAATAGGAAAATAATGAACATCCATGGATGACATTGTGCATATCCATGGAAATTAATTAAAATCAATTAGAGAAGGGACTTAAGGTAAAGAGCTCATAGGAACCTTGTCAAAGGTTGAGCTAGTACCACTCCAGTGGACTCTGAACATTGTGGTTATAGGGGGTATACAAGAGCCAAGTGCTTTTCCCTCACCTCCCATTGACGTAAGAGAGGTCTAAATGCCTCCTTACATGAGGGTTGTATTAACCACTTTTTGAGCAGACTTTAACTGGTAAGTACTTGGTCATCCTGAAATAAGGAGGAGTTGTCTAGTGATAGGAAGAAATAAATTATCTTCAACCAAGTAAGACACTAACTGGTTGAATAATAATAAGAACATAAAAAGATACCAAATTATCTAACCCTAATAAAAATAGTAAGTGAGATAAGGATGATCAAACAAGATGAGATCTTGTATGATCAAAAACAATAAGGAAAAAGAAACATCAATGTAAATTAGATTGTTATGTATGATATAGATAGTATTTGTATAGATGATATTAAACCCTTGGATATATGATATTCAAGGAAGAAAGAGTCGATTATCCTACATAAGGATGATCAAAAGACCATGTAGTATGTACCCTTGATTAGAAAAATGACATTATACATATGATTTGACAGATATATGTTGATCAAGACTATGACAGATTTCAAGGAGTAAGAATACCTTATTGAGGTAGGTGGATTATTAAGAATGCCTTTACATGAAGATACATGTCTAATACATGATCTTATGTTTTGAAGTATTGACATGTATGATACCAATATATTAAGGTAAATACCTCAAATTGAAATATGATCCAACCAAATGATGAGGAAAATAAGTATTAAATGGTCAAGTTGAGAATTGAGAACAACCCTAAGTGAATAGGAAAGTAGAAAATATTCCAGTCCTAGATAAACGGCAGAGATAGTCCGATATGTATAAGTATTATTTTACATGCAAGCTTGGAGGCTTGTGGTTTTGTTTTAAACGAGGCATGAGCACAGGGATGCTATGCTAGGAGAGTTAAGAGGGTTTGGCCACCCACTCTCTGAAACTTGATGATATTGAATACCAAGCCTAAGAAAGGCTAAAAGTCGGGTGGGGCAATTATGGGAAGGCCACCACTGTGACAGCCATGGTCCTCCCATATGGACATGGATATTGTAATTTCCACTGAGAATGGTATAAGTGGATTATTGAACAGTTATCCCAAGGGCGCACAGACGGATCGACCGCAAGCATAGTAGTCCTTGATTATTTTGCATTATGATGCATATGAAATTGGCATAGTGAAATGCCTTAAAGGATGGCATGATGAAATGCCAGGTAATTGTATATTACCAATATTTTTCCCAGGAAGGGAAAAACCCAAGATAATGCTTGGTTGAGATACAAATCTCCTATAATGAAAGGAGTTGATCAGTTTTGTATGGAAATGATTATTGATTATTTTTACAATTTTAACGGATTTGTTCTTATATACTATGTATGTATAAAGGTGAACACAAATGATAAGGAAATGAGATGTTTATATAAATAATAGTGGTCTGTGAATGTGTTTATGATAGAATGAATTATGGGATAGTTGAATATTGAGATTTTCTTGTCAATAACTTACATTCTTATCCCCTACCAAGCATAGCTTGTTGAGATATTGTAAATGTTCAAATGTTTACAATATCTCGGATCTGAAGAAGGAGACTTAGGAGCTCAAGACTTGAAGAACTAGTGAAGAATAAGTAATAAGGGTATATCCCTTGAAACATTGTATAGAGAGCATGTATTGTCTTTAGAACTTTGTAATTTGAATTGTGTATTTGGACAAGTATTGTAAAGATACAAGGGGTTGTGTACTGTGAACCACTGGATGGATCCTGGAAGTTTAATAAAATCATATTCCTTCAATGGAATTTTATTTTGTACACAAATTGTACTTATGTTATGTATGAAGTGGTGACTTGGGTTTTCAAAACAAGTTTTAAAATAAAAGAATTTCCGCTGCTTTGTTTTGCCAAAAAAAAAAAAAAAAAAAATTTACTAAGGGGACGCCCTTGCCTTTGAAAAATATATTATAAAATGTGTTTCAAAAACCCGGGTCGTCACAGTTGGTATCAGAGCCATTCATCCAGTCACAGTACAATACCATCATGTCCAATATGAAGATGAATATCTAATTAAAGGATGAGGATTAGTAAATGAATAAGAGGTAAGTTATTAGTTGATGAGAAGGAGTTATATGAATAAGACATAAGTTATTAGTTGATGAGAATGAGTTATGTGATAAACTCATTAGTTAAGAGATGAGTATAGAAGGAGTTGACTCATTAGTAAGGGATAAGTCTTGAAAGAGTAGCCTCAATTGTTGAAGAGTATGTAAAGAGTTGACTCATAGTGAGGAAAGAGTTAAACTCATTAGTTGAGGAATATGGAAGTAAAAGATGAGAATAATAAGATTTAAACTCATTAGTTAAGAATGAGTATAAAAAGAGTTATTATGAAGGAATAGTATAGTACAAGTAGATATTATTGGATGAAAGGACTAGAAATACTACTTAGCAAGTAAGAATTCCAATATAGGGAATAGTAAGATATAAAAATCAATAAGGAAAACATTACAATGGATGTAAGGTATGATGTTTAGGTCTAACCTAAAGTTCTCGAGTAAACATACATATGTATGAACAAAGTACACCAATACTAGTATGTATATGACCATTGCTAAGTGAAGGAATGGAGATAAAGAGAAAGAAGTGATAGATTGGAAAATGTGATGGAAAAACTCCAACCTTATAGAAAAGGTGAAATGGAGATTTATGAGAAATAAAAGCCAAAGAGAAAACTTCAGAATTATTATAAAAATAAAAATATATAATAAATATAAGTGTAAGAGTTATAATTGCTACATATATGGTATTATGACAATTAGTTAAATGAAATTAATCATCAAAATAGAGGAAATTGAAGAGATAAGTGAGATAATTCAAAATTTTGTAAATGAGGATAGTTTTAAGTAAAGATGAATAAGGAGATAAGTAAGTAATTTCTCTCTAAACTTAGTAAAGGTAAAAGATTTAATAAAGAAATGATAAAATTTCAGAACATAAAGAGATGGTCTTTATAAAATGAAATGGGAGAAGATAGTTTGATATGTTAAAAGGGACAAAAATATGATCCCAAACTTATTAAGAAAGACAATTAAACCATTATGATGTATGGTTAACAAAGAAATTATAGCCCTATTGATGGAACAACAAATATGAAATTCCTAAGATATAAATGAAATTGGTATGATAAATTAATTGTAGAAATTAGCACAAAAGAATTTTCAAGGATTAGAGAAATATTGATATGATAACTTGGGAATATTGAAAATAATTTTGGGATTATAGTAAAGAGAAGTACAATTGATGGTGAAACAATTTTGGGCAATAGATAGAAATATTGATATGATGAATTGAGAAAATATAGTTATGGATTATCATGAAGAAGAGTACATTTATTGATCAAGAAAAATAAAGAACTAAATATGAATAGAGATATTAATTCCACTTACATGATATAGTGATGATATTGAAAGATTTAAGGAATATAATGAGGAAAATATATTTTTGAAGGAAGGTTGAGATAAAACATGAGAAATGAAGACCTATAAACAAATAGTAATATCTAAACTTAAGTGTAGAGTTTGGAAAAATAAGATGATTATGAATAAGTCATAAATCCAAATTTTTGGAGAAAGAAGTGGTTAGAACTTTAAGATATTTTGAGATTTTCAATCTTACATGAGATTGAATGAGAAAATATCTATAATAGTTGAGGAAAAGAACATCAAATTATTTGAATGAGCTGAAAGAACAAATGTTAAGGATTAAGGAGTGATTATAGAAATTTACAAGATGAAAGTAACGACTTTCTTTAGGAAAAGAAAATGGAAAGATCAATGTAAGGATGCATTGAACATGAAAGAGTTTATTAAGGAAATTTATTACCCTTGTTCTCCATAAGGATGCATTGAACATAAATGATGTTGAGGAAATTAAGTATCCGTTTTCTCTATAAGGATGAGCATTTTCAAAATTTATTATTATTATTTGAGAATTGGAAATGCAACATCAAAGTATAGAATCAATACAAAATTTAAGTTCTATGAGTTGGATAAATGATGTTCATAAAGTTGAGGAGAATGAAATATATTAGATGAAGTAATAATGATATATGGAAATGGATGTAAGGAGACCAAAAGAATTCATGGAATATATGTGTTGCAAGTGTACATTTTGATTAAAGAAATCAAGTTTTAAGGTTATATAAATTTTAATAGATTTCAAGAAATCAAGAGCATTCATGGGATATATGTTAGATGCTTACAAAACTTGTCAATCATCTTGTTACATGTTGATTGAAGAAAGAAAAGTTTAGGGTTATATAAATTTTAAGGATAGCATGGAAATTAACCCCAACAAAGGGAGAATGTGAGATCAATATATGAAATGACAATGACAATTAGAGAAATATATCTCTTACTGATTTTATAACGTAAGGACATTTAGTGCAATCTTGCAATGGATTACATAAATCCTAAATGAGTTAATGATAAATTATGGAGTTTATAAAGACTCAAGAAGGGATGAATTCAAAATCAATAAGAACTCTTTTAATTATAATTATCAAGAATATTGCAAATTAAGAGTTAGTATGATATGATAAAGGTTATGAGATATGCTTGAAAGAAGTATGAGAAAATGTATAATCTAGAAAATTTGGAAGCCCATGACATATAAATAGATATGTAAAAGAAAAAGAGATAAATATTATCATAGATGGTAAGAAGGTTCAGAATATTGTTTTGAATACGAGAAAGGGATAACAAAAGAGGATCAGAATGTATATGCAGAGTAAAATGACACTCAAAGAGTGTTACAAAAACAATGGATGTGGTGAGAATGAGGAAAGAATCATCACAAGGTTACCACTCTTCAATGATAGAATTTGAAAAGAAATTTCTCAATAAAAAGAATTAGTAAAGAAGTATGAATTGTAGGATAGAAATAAAGTAATCACTTCCAAATAATGGAAGAACAAGGAAAGAGATAATTACTTCCAAAGATTGGAAGATTGTTAAAAAAAAAGAACAATAGTGGAAGATATAGAATCCAATCACTATGTTATTAGTGTAAGGACTATACATAGTAAGAAAGCTATGTAAAAACTTTATATATTGAAATAGAATGAGAGTGAGCAATAGAAGATAGAATGGGAAACTTTCAAGTATGGAAAGATTGATGAAAGTAAGGAGTAAAAATTTAGCCAAGTAGAAGGTTTGAAACCAAAGGATAACTCAGATTAAGAGTTATTAATCCTTTTGGGAAAGTCTAGCAAAACTCAGCTTAATTGAATGATGCATAAGTAAGGTTAGACAGTGTGAGCATTTTAATAGCAATCAATCATATGATTTATACCTTTGAGAAGAAGGTAGTTTGAAAAAGGAATAAAAAGAAAGAGGATTTCCTTAAGTGGTAAGGCCACATGTGTAAGGCTATGAAAGAATTATGAAAACTCCTAAGTGAGTTGATATGCAAATTTCGAGGACGAAATTACTATAAGGGGGGAAGATTGTAATGACCCTGAATTTTTGTAACTTATTAAGGCAAATTCATAAAGTTTGATTTTTTAGAAATTATGTGGAATATTAGGTTATTGAAAATTCTCTTTTATTGAGATTATATCATGAATTAAAATATATAAATTAAGAATGTACTTGGAAAACTGATCGAAACAACATTAAGTACGTTCAATTCGAGTTAAAATGAAAATTTCTTATTTTTCTCCATTTAGGGGCAAAATGGTAATTTTACCCATATTCCATATCCAAGAAATAAGACCTCAATATTCAGGAAGTACTTAGAAATACGATTCCAACGCCACTAAGTAGGCTCGATTCCGAGTTCGGACAAATAATGCCTATTTTTCTCCAATTTTAGAGTTATAAGGGCAAAAACGTCTTTTTACATAAAGTGGGGCCCACAAAGTGGGGCAACGTTCTAGAAGCAACAATAATTGCTCAGTGCATTATTGCTGGTAGTGGAGAATGTAGTGGAGATTGTAGTGGAGAATGGAGAATGCACTTGTAATAAAAAATTCTAAAGTAATAAAATATCTTATTAAAAGAAATGATAAAAAATTCAAATTTGGCTATAAATATGTCCCAAAAATTTCCAAAAATTTTCACAACCTTAACCACGAAATTTCCAAATCTTCCTTGGTGTTTCAGCCCCAAATTCTCATTCATCCCTCCCCAATCTCTATTTTTCTTATTTCTCTCTCCTCTTTCTAAGTGGAACAAGAGACCTAAATTCAATTAGGCACTCCGTTCCAAGAAAAATATGATCAATTCCACCGTCCATAACCTCCTCTACCACAGTATATACAAAATCCCCAAATCAATTTCAAGATCCAACGGTTCCAACAACAGAAAACCACAAAAAGGTAGACAATCGGGCTATATTATCATCAACCGGTAATTCTCTCAAATTGAGCATCAAATATATGTTTTTTCTCCAATCAGGTAGGTGGAACTACTTACCATTCATATTTATTATGTTTTAGTATAATTTTTATTTTTCTGTAATTTAATTTGAATGAAAAATGGTAAAAATAAAGTAAATACCAGCCCCTTCAATTTATGGTGATAGAGAGCTCAGATGGAAATTCTGAGTTTTCCAATCAATCCAGAAGGGTCAAAAACCCTTAGGGTACAATTTTCAAGAAAATCTAACAAGGTTTGGACCCTCAATTGAGAGAGATTAATTCTGGTGGGCACAGATCAAATCTGGACCCTGAGAACGGCTGAAAACTTCAATTTAAGATTGTGGAGTCATATGAACTCCAAATTGAGATCAGAAAGAAGCTATGGAAAGCTTGTAATGTCTAGTTTCTAATGAAGTCATAATATTTCTAAAAATTATATCTGTATTTTTCTGTATTTTTTTAAATAAGTGTCCAATTTCTAAGATCTTCAAGATCTGAGGTGATCAGATCTTGGAAATTTATTTTAGTGATGATATAATAATGTAATAAAGTAATATCTATGGTTAATTTGTACAGATCTTGGATAAAATAGGGGATCTACCCTTTATGGTAGAAAAACCCTAAAATAAAAAAAAAATAAAAAATACAAAGGGACCCACTTGATCAATGAGATCAAGTATGATCAGATCCTTGGGATGGATTAAAGGGATGATATTATGATGGAATCCAGTTAGATCATGGATGAAATGTGACAAAATCAAGTGGATAAGATTTTTGGATCTTAATGGATTAAAAGCCCTAAAGGTAATTAAAACCCTTAATCTAAAGGAAAACACCTAAGATCTAATGGTTGGATCATATTTAAAGGTTTATAATAATCTTAATAAAATTAGTTTAAATTGTCTTTTATTGGATATAGAAGTGTAAATGTGATTTATGTTTTAGGTTTTAATTGTCTTTTATTGGATATAGAAGTGTAAATATGATTTATGTTCTAAGTTAGAAAGCATGATAGTGTAATCTTTAAATTTTAGTATGATATGCCCTAAATGAGTAATTTGTTAGTAGATTTGATTATCTTAGGATCATGTTAGTGTAAATTAGGATTTAAACATGATTTCATTATGATAGAAGATGTGTTTCATAACTTAAGATCATGTTAGTTTTATTTCACTATCTTAAGTTACATTCATAGGAAGAATGTTAGTATATAGTTGTTAAACTTATATTTGATTTATGCTTTCAAGTTGATGAATTACTTATTGTCAAAATTTATTCAATTGTTAAGTAATTGTTAAGATATAAGGAGCATAAATCACCAAAAATGTAAACTAATGAAATATAGAAATTCATGGACAACTAAGATGAATGAATGATTTTGACTTAGTAAGGGCTATAGTTAGTAGGACAATATAAGGAATGATTTATCATTTCCTTGGCCCAAAATAGGAAAATAATGAACATCCATGGATGACATTGTGCATATCCATGGAAATTAATTAAAATCAATTAGAGAAGGGACTTAAGGTAAAGAGCTCATAGGAACCTTGTCAAAGGTTGAGCTAGTACCACTCCAATGGACTCTGAACATTGTGGTTATAGGGGGTATACAAGAGCCAAGTGCTTTTCCCTCACCTCCCATTGACGTAAGAGAGGTCTAAATGCCTCCTTACATGAGGGTTGTATTAACCACTTTTTGAGCGTACTTTAACCGGTAAGTACCGTCATCCCGAAATAAGGAGGAGTTGTCTAGTGATAGGAAGAAATAAATTATCTTCAACCAAGTAAGACACTAACTGGTTGAATAATAATAAGAACATAAAAAGATACCAAATTATCTAACCCTAATAAAAATAGTAAGTGAGATAAGGATGATCAAACAAGATGAGATCTTGTATGATCAAAAACAATAAGGAAAAAGAAACATCAATGTAAATTAGATTGTTATGTATGATATAGATAGTATTTGTATAGATGATATTAAACCCTTGGATATATGATATTCAAGGAAGAAAGAGTCAGATTATCCTACATAAGGATGATCAAAAGACCATGTAGTATGTACCCTTGATTAGAAAAATGACATTATACATATGATTTGATGTATATATGTTGATCAAGACTATGACAGATTTCAAGGAGTAAGAATACCTTATTGAGGTAGGTGGATTATTAAGAATGCCTTTACATGAAGATACATGTCTAATACATGATCTTATGTTTTGAAGTATTGACATGTATGATACCAATATATTAAGGTAAATACCTCAAATTGAAATATGATCCAACCAAATGATGAGGAAAATAAGTATTAAATGGTCAAGTTGAGAATTGAGAACAACCCTAAGTGAATAGGAAAGTAGAAAATATTCCAGTCCTAGATAAACAGTCAGATAGTCTGATATGTATAAGTATTATTTTACATACAAGCTTGGAGGCTTGTGGTTTTGTTTTAAACAGCATGAGCACAGGGATGCTATGCTAGGAGAGTTAAGAGGGTTTGGCCACCCACTCTCAGAAACTTGATGATATTGAATACCAAGCCTAAGAAAGGCTAAAAGTCGGGTGGGGCAATTATGGGAAGGCCACCACTGTGACAGCCATGGTCCTCCCATATGGACATGGATATTGTAATTTCCACTGAGAATGGTATAAGTGGATTATTGAACAGCTTATCCCAAGGCGCGTCGTACGGATCGGTGCAAGCATAGTAGTCCTTGATTATTTTGCATTATGATGCATATGAAATTGGCATAGTGAAATGCCTTAAAGGATGGCATGATGAAATGCCAGGTAATTGTATATTACCAATATTTTTCCCAGTAAGGGAAAAACCCAGTATAATGCTTGGTTGAAATACAAATCTCCTATAATGAAAGGAGTTGATCAGCTTTTGTATGGAAATGATTATTGATTATTTTTACAATTTTAACGGATTTGTTCTTATATACTATGTATGTATAAAGGTGAACACAAATGATAAGGAAATGAGATGTTTATATAAATAATAGTGGTCTGTGAATGTGTTTATGATAGAATGAATTATGGGATAGTTGAATATTGAGATTTTCTTGTCAATAACTTACATTCTTATCCCCTACCAAGCATAGCTTCTTTGAGATATTGTAAATGTTCAAATGTTTACAATATCTCGTATACGTAGAAGCAGACTTAGGAGCTCAAGACTTGAAGAACTAGTGAAGAATAAGTAATAAGGGTATATCCCTTGAAACATTGTATAGAGAGCATGTATTGTCTTTAGAACTTTGTAATTTGAATTGTGTATTTGGACAAGTATTGTAAAGATACAAGGGGTTGTGTCTTGTGAACCACCTGATGGATCCCTGAAGTTTAATAAAATCATATTCCTTCAATGGAATTTTATTTTGTACACAAATTGTACTTATGTTATGTATGAAGTGGTGACTTGGGTTTTCAAAACAAGTTTTAAAATAAAAAGAATTTCCACGCTTTGTTTTGCCAAAAAAAAAAAAATTTACTAAGGGGACGCCCTTGCCTTTGAAAAATATATTATAAAATGTGTTTCAAAAACCCGGGTCGTCACAGTTGGTATCAGAGCCATTCATCCAGTCACAGTACAATACCATCATGTCCAATATGAAGATGAATATCTAATTAAAGGATGAGGATTAGTAAATGAATAAGAGGTAAGTTATTAGTTGATGAGAAGGAGTTATATGAATAAGACATAAGTTATTAGTTGATGAGAATGAGTTATGTGATAAACTCATTAGTTAAGAGATGATTTCTCTCCCAGGGCGTCCTATGAAGAGAAGATCGAGGAAAACCCAATCTGGGTTTTTCCTCATTGGGTCGTCCGGTGAAGAGAAGAATGACCGCCGGAGAAGGAGGGGCCGGAGAGGAAGAAATCAGGAGAAAACCCAATTCTCTCTATGGCCGTCCTAAGGATTCTGCAGGCGTCGCACGATCCAGGTGCGATCTGGTTTCCTGGGTTGATGCGTCAGGGTAATGAGGGTGCGATGAAGGAGAATAAGAGAGAGAAGAGAATGGACTAGTCGGTGCTTGGAGCTGTGCTGAATAGCTGGGGAGAAAATGAATAGAGTGGGTGTGATTGGTCTGTGTTGGGCTGACAGAGGTGGAGATAGAGATTGAGAGAGAAAGACTTATGAGGTGATAGAGAAGAATAAGAGAAAGAAGCAGATGGGAAGAATGAGAAGCAGAAAAGATGGTGGTGCCAGCAGAGAACAGAGAAAATAGAGAGAAATAGGCGGGAGTGAAGAAGAGAAGAGAGAGGATGTGGGAAAGAAAGAGATAGCAGAGGAGAGGGATGTTCAACGATGGAGAAGAGGTACGAAAAAGTTGAGAAAGAGAAGAAGGTTAGTGGAGAGAACCAGGGTAAGAAGGGAACAAAGAGAACTGGGAGAGAGGGTGGTGGAACGGATTGAATGAGAGAGATATGAGAAAAGGAGGAGGGAAATTCGGCCAGGCAGTGGTTCAGTAGATCAAATAGAAAAACTAAGGGAGAGATGCGGTGTGGTGAGGAAGTGTAGGGAAGGAACGCACTGTGAGAAAGAAGGGATAGAAGAGAGAATTGGAAAGTGGGGGTGACGGGTTTGGTGCTAAAGAGAGGTGATGGTTGGAAAAAGGGAGAATTCAGCCCAGAGAAGAAGAGAGAGGGATGCTGAAGGTGAAAGGGAGAAGGAGATTAAGAGGAGAGGGATGAGGAGTACGTGAAAGAGAAAAAAACGTAGAGAGGGGGAATGAGAGAAGGGGAAGAGAGAATGAGGTGGAGAGATGATCCGGTCCAGCCTTTCCCAAGAGAAAAAAACGTCCTCCTCAAGAGAGAGGGGAAGAGGACTTAAAAAGAGAGAGAGACGTGTGAAATAGAAGGAGAAAAAGAGATAGAAGAGAGAGAGAGAAAAGAAAGGAGAGGGATAAGAGAAAAAGAGAGATGAGAGGAGAAAGAGAAGGAAGAGGAGATAGGTGGGGTCCACTAGCTTTCCTAGTTTTGCTAGAACTCTGCAAGTCTTCAAAGTCTTTAGTCTCTTTCCATGATTCAATCTAGAGCGTCCATGCCTGAGTTGACTGATCTGCAATGCACAAGACTCAATTAGCGAAATCTAAACCGTCCATTAGCTTTAATAGTCATTTAACCACTAAATTTTACAATTCAACGGTTGGATGACCAATTAAAGCTAAAATGAAATATTTGATTTAAAATCTTAAAATTAATGGTCTAGATGCTCCAATCAAATACTAAATTAGGGATATTTTGACCAAAATTGAACACTTAACACACCCCCCAACCAGCATTTTGCTAGTCCCTAGCAAAAGATGCGAAGAATCGGCTCCAATTTTTATTTCTCAGGTCATCTCTATTTTTTCTGAGAGAATTATTTTAAATAAATCTTTCCACTTTAGCAAACTAATAAAGATGACTGAGGAATTCAAAACCCTACTCATATGCTAAAAATATTCCACTTAAGCTCAGATCTCAGAGTGAGTATGTGCGTACAGTTTACACATAGAATAATCTTTATGTCTAAGTAGACTTTTAACTTTTGAACTCCATCTGAAATATGTTTTGACCTCAATCCTTACTAATGGCATACGCTCAGAAATAAAATCTCTCTGATAGAGGGTTCAAATCATATCTCTCTTGTAATTATGTGAGCAGAGTCAATAAAAACAAATTTAGCTCACATATACTCATGAAGAACGGGAGTTACTAAGGAATTTACTTGTATTGATCCCTTTGGAATGGATGCCATTACCTTTGAATATTTAGAAATACCATTCTTTTAATCCTATCCATTCATTTCCTCATCAAGACTATATTCATCCTAGAATCAATAGGTCTTTAATTGGGACGAAACATAGGCTTAGGACAGGGTACCAAAGAAAGGGTATAAGGGTATTCAAAGTTTCTTCAAAAAATAAGTAGAGGTCTTCTACTAAAGTTGACAATGCTTCTTTTCTTTGCTGAAGTGAATATTATTTTTCCATTTTTCTTTGCATTCTTCAATATATATATATATATTTTTTTTCTCTTTTTTTTTCACTTTTCTTTCTTTTCATATTTTTGACTCACTTTGAAGAATATTTCTTTTCTTGATATCCACTTTTCTACTTTTGTTGCAACTAAAAGATATTTTTTCCCTTCTTCTCTAACTTATTTTTCAAAGAAAAATGGGTAATGGATAATTTATACTGCGTTAATATGGGTAAATGGTAATTTGGGCGACAAAAGAAAATGGCTTTATATTCAAGGCTCAACTTGGCTAACTAGTGGTAAAAATACTTCTGGGTAGGCTTTATGTCTTTAGGTTAATAACAAGGATGGCCTAAATCATTTTCTAGGTTTCATATAATCTATCAAATTCAATGAACTTTTAGAATTTTAAAGGTAGTATTCTAATTATTCAGGTAATTAGCCAAATTTAAGAGTTTGGGATCAATTTTCTTTAAGCACGCTGAAGAAAATTTTGAACATTTATAACCTCTCAAAAAGGATGAATGGCTCTAAAACTCACTTGGGTTATAGGTCTCCACTGAATTTCTTCAGGATATCTAAGTTATAGTCACTTATCAATCTATATTATCTATATGCAACTGCGTGTACAAATGTGATATGAGACTTTGCTTTTATGGAATACTTTAGAAAATGAGTAAAATGATGAATTAATCATATTCAATTCTATTAATAAGCTAAAGTTATCCAGATTATACTTTAGACAATCCAATTCTCATCATGGTATAGGAAATGACCTAAAATTTTTCTTCTTTTTAAAAAAAAAAAAAAAAAAAAAACCAAGGAAAACACCTAAAAACTAAAAGAAAACTAGAATTTGCTAGAATTCTACACCCCCAACTTGTGAAACATTGTCCTCAATGTTTAAAAAGTAGGACCTAAAATGAATATGGGTGATATAGAAAACAACAAAATACAAAATATGGTACAAAGAGATCAAATTCACTCAATCCTGATAAACAGGATCCTCCAGAGTTGTGGACTCAACTTCTGGATTCTCATAATCTAGGAAAGGCTTTAAACGTTGACCATTCACTTTAAAAGAATGACCAGTCCTAGTATTCTCAATCTCGACAGTCCCATATGGAAAAACTTCTTTTACTATGTATGGACCGGTCCATCGAGATCTAAGCTTACCTGGAAATAGGTGGAGCTTAGAATTGTAAAGTAGAACCTTTTGGCTTGGAGTAAAGGATTTTCTCATTATGTTCTTATCATGAAAAACTTTCATCTTTTCTTTATATATCCTATTACTCTCATAAGCTTCTTGCCTGATCTCTTCCAACTCATTAAGTTGGAGCTTGCGATGTGAGCCTGCTTTATCCATATTGAAATTGAATGTCTTTATTGCCCAATAGGCTCTATGTTCCAATTCCACAGGCAAATGACAAGCCTTACCGTATACAATACGATAGGGAGACATACCAATCGGGGTGCGATGTGCGATCTGTAAGCCCGTAGCGCATCGGTCGATCTAAGAGACCAATCTTTACGATCTGGATTAACAGTCTTTTGAAGGATTTGTTTGATGGCCCGATTCGATACTTCTACTTGTCCACTTGTTTGTGGGTGATACGGTGTTGCAACTTTATGTGTAATATTATATTGTTCCATTAGTGCTTCAAATGGTTTGTTGCAAAAATGTGTACCGTTATCACTTATAATGGCTCGAGGAGTCCCAAATCTAGAAAAAATGTTTTCTTTTAAAAATTTAAGAACTATTTTGTGATCATTATGCCTGCATGGGATAGCCTCAATCCATTTTGAAACATAGTCTACGGCCAATAAGAGATAAATGTAGCCAAAAGAAGGTGGAAATGGACCCATGAAATCTATACCCCAACAATCAAAAATTTCTATGATAAGAATAGGATTTAGAGGCATCATATTCCTACGGGTTATTCCTCCTAACTTTTGACATTGCTCACATAATTTACAAAACACATGTGTGTCTTTGAACAACGACGGCCAATAAAAACCGCACTGCAAAATCTTTGCCGCTGTTTTCTGGGTAGAAAAATGTCCACCACATGCTTCTGAATGACAAAAGAAGATAACACTATGTTGTTCTAAGTCAGGGACACATCTCCTAATGATTTGATCTGGGCAGTATTTAAACAGGTATGGATCATCCCAGAAATAATGCTTAACATTGGAAAAGAATTTTTTCTTTTCTTGTTTAGTCCAATGTTCCGGAATTTTCCCTGTGAGGATGGGAAACATGAAAAAGTTGCTCATCAGGGAAAGTGTCTTTAATTGGCAACTCATTTAAAGGCTCTGTTAGGACTAAGCGAGACAAATGGTCAGCTACCACATTCTCTACTCCCTTTTTATCTTTTATTTCAATGTCAAACTCTTGGAGTAGGAGAATCCATCTAATTAGTCTAGGCTTAGCATCTTTCTTAGAAAGAAGATACTTGAGGGCCAAATGGTCAGTGAATATGACTATTTTAGATCCTACCAAGTAAGACCTGAATTTATCTAATGCGAAGACAACTGCTAAGAGTTCTTTCTCCGTAGTAGAATAGTTCATTTGGGTGCTATTTAAGGTCCCTCTTGGCATAGTAGATGACGTATGGCTTCTTTTCTTTTCTCTGTCCTAGTACGGCTCCTCCTACAAAGATAGTCAACTGGCATCACACATGATTTCAAAGGGTAGACTCCAATCAGGCGGCTGCATTATAGGTGCAGTGGTCAACTTGTCTTTCAACTTTATAAATGCTTCTTGACAATCCTTAGTCCACTCAAAAGGAGTATCCTTTGTGAGGAGGTGACATAGTGGTCTAGATATTGCACTAAAATCCTTAATGAACCTCCGATAGAATCCCGCATGACCTAGGAAAGATCGAATGTCCCTAATAGATTTTGGAATGGGTAGATTGGAAATTAGATCAACTTTAGCTCTATCTACCTCTATACCTTTAGATGACACAATGTGACCTAAGACAATTCCCTTAGGAACCATGAAATGACATTTTTCCCAATTAAGCACTAGGTTCTTTTCTTTACAACGAGTTAAGACTTTTCTTAGATTTTCAAGACATGTTTCAAATGAATTACCGAAAACAGAAAAGTCGTCCATGAAAACCTCTAAAATTCTCTCCACCATATCACTGAAAATGCTTAACATGCAACGTTGGGAAAGACTTATGAGGTGATAGAGAAGAATAAGAGAAAGAAGCAGATGGGAAGAATGAGAAGCAGAAAAGATGGTGGTGCCAGCAGAGAATAGAGAAAATAGAGAGAAATAGGCGGGAGTGAAGAAGAGAAGAGAGAGGATGTGGGAAAGAAAGAGATAGCAGAGGAGAGGGATGTTCAACGATGGAGAAGAGGTACGAAAAAGTTGAGAAAGAGAAGAAGGTTAGTGGAGAGAACCAGGGTAAGAAGGGAACAAAGAGAACTGGGAGAGAGGGTGGTGGAATGGATTGAATGAGAGAGATATGAGAAAAGGAGGAGGGAAATTCGGCCAGGCAGTGGTTCAGTAGATCAAATAGAAAATCTAAGGGAGAGATGTGGTGAGCTGAGGAAGTGTAAGGAAGGAACGACCTTGTGAGAAAGAAGGGATAGAAGAGAGAATTGGAAAGTGGGGGTGACGGGTTTGGTGCTAAAGAGAGGTGATGGTTGGAAAAAGGGAGAATTCAGCCCAGAGAAGAAGAGAGAGGGATGTCAAGGTGAAAGGGAGAAGGAGATTAAGAGGAGAGGGATGAGGAGTACGTGAAAGAGAAAAAAACGTAGAGAGGGGGAATGAGAGAAGGGGAAGAGAGAATGAGGTGGAGAGATGATCCGGTCCAGCCTTTCCCAAGAGAAAAAAACGTCCTCCTCAAGAGAGAGGGGAAGAGGACTTAAAAAGAGAGAGAGACGTGTGAAATAGAAGGAGAAAAAGAGATAGAAGAGAGAGAGAAAAGAAAGGAGAGGGATAAGAGAAAAAGAGAGATGAGAGGAGAAAGAGAAGGAAGAGGAGATAGGTGGGGTCCACTAGCTTTCCTAGTTTTGTTAGAACTCTGCAAGTCTTCAAAGTCTTCAGTCTCTTTCCATGATTCAATCTAGAGCGTCCATGCCTGAGTTGACTGATCTGCAATGCACAAGACTCAATTAGCGAAATCTAAACCGTCCATTAGCTTTAATAGTCATTTAACCACTAAATTTTACAATTCAACGGTTGGATGACCAATTAAAGCTAAAATGAAATATTTGATTTAAAATCTTAAAATTAATGGTCTAGATGCTCCAATCAAATACTAAATTAGGGATATTTTGACCAAAATTGAACACTTAACATCATGTCTATGTATTCAAGAATTTTATTAAAACCATGAATTTCTAGTAATTCAAGTAAATCTAATTTACTTCAAAAACTAAGATATGAGTTTTATTTAAAAATTATAGTAAAAATAAAAACTTAAAATTTTGTATGAAAATACTAAGTTTAGCACATAGAAAACTTAAAACCCATTTTTCTACTTTAAAAACTAGTACTTTAATTTTCTCTTAGAATTAAAAAAATTCATGAAACTTAATGAGACATATAAAAACATCCAAAATAATAATTTTTAGATTTTTTTTTCAAAATTTAATAAAAATATCAAATGAACTATGAAATTAATGAGACATATATTGTTGGATTTTTAAAAGAATTGTATTATATAAGAAAAATTGAAAACAAAATCCTAAGTATGATGCATGTACTAGGGAAATTACACTATGAAGAGAGGAACTTTCTAAAATTGGAAACCTTATCAAACACTCAGAATGGTGTAAAAATTGATTTTTTAGATATAATGTGGTCTATAATCCTTTTAATTTTAATTTTAAAATAAAAATAAATTAAAATTCACGTATGAAAAGCTCACATATTAAAACTCATGTACATACTATGTAATAGTTTCAAAATCTTGATTAAATTGATTTAAGCAAACACATATGATTTCTATTCAACTTTGATACCAATTTGTAAAACTTATTTATTTCACTTAAAATTTGAAATATAAAATAAACTACTTACCTCTAGCCATGATAGTATGTTGATATCAAACTTAAATCTCCAATTTTCATATTTTAATGGATAAAGCTTCTTATAGAAGGGATGATCGAATCTTAAACTCCAATTTTCTTACAACTTTATGGCTTTGTCCAAAGGCTTTTGTCATTATATACATGCTACAAGCTAGTACGTATTGTTTGGTGGAAGACTTTGAGAAACTTTAGAGAAAATTCCTACACATGACATCACTATTATTACTAGAACCAATAGGAATATGTTACTTCAATTACTTAATTCTCTCATTACTACCTTAGGTTTTTCAAATAAAAAAACTTGGAAAATACAAACAAGAAAATATGATGTGGCAACTAGATCACATTATGGGTTGATTTAAAATATCTAATAGAATTCACATGAAAGACACAAATGTAATATTTCTTAATGTTTAGTATTAAACCACTAGACAACATGTATGATAACTAGAAAGGGAAATTATTGGTATGGGAGATGGTATAAGACACAAGTGGAACACTTTTTAAATGTTCGATTTTAGCATGTTGGTCAAATTTCTTAATGTTTGGTATTCAAAAAACCACTAGGTCAAGGGTTCAAGTCCCACATGGTGCAATATGTGATGCGTGTCATGATATGAGACATAATGGGAAAGCATTCCAAATGTTCGAGGGTCTGATTATCATTTCTCATTTGATTTTTTCTCAAGAAACATTAAGAAGATATCAAATTAAACATTATAAAAGGCAAAGGGTATGAAAACATCATTTCTTTAGGTTTTACCACATAGGACGAGCCTAAACTACCTACAATAAATATTACATCTTTAGCCGTCTCGACACATGAACAAATTTAAATAACCAATGGTGCAGTTAACAGACGAAGTTTACAATATAAACCACTTATTCTTTGACTAACAGTATCAACACAAAGATAGAAAATTTCCAATAGCATAAACATCATTAATTGACCTTTATGTTATCATACAATACCCGAATAACATATACTTCACTGGACACTCAAACACCCCTACTCCAAATCTTTTAGCATAAAACTTTTGACTTAAAGGTCACTACACGTCGAGTCATGTACCTTTTTGAATCTTTCTTTGCTTGCAAGTATGCTTGAAAAGCCTTCACCATCTCTTGATTACTTGCTTTCATTAGGAAAATCTACTTGTCAAATAGTAAGCTAGGTAGTCATAGTTGGCATTCACCATTGTTACACAACTATTATTGTTAGTGGGCTCAATCTTAATATCAAAAGAATACCATTTCACAATTAACCCACACAGTCCTCCTTCAATAATAGTGTGCTTGTACTTATAGTTCACTTCATCAATGGCATCTTAGCGGTCCTTTGAGTAAGTGAACTCATTAATAGCTGTAAATGGAAAAAGATAATTGAAAAAAAGAAATAGATAAAGATTATTGCTATCTTAAATTGAAATATGAATTATTTAGCTAGCTATGGTGATTATAGGATCATAAGTAATATCATACTTATTTATGATGTATGTATATAGTAGCTAGACCTACTTTTTCAATGATCTATTGTTATTATTTATAGATAATATACAACAGATCATAGTTTAAAACTTAAAAACTCTACTCCACTTGAAAGTTGAGTGAGTTGAGTTAACTCGAAGCAACTCGTAGGTAATCCAAAAATGCTTGAAAGGAATTTTTTATTTACTTTTTATTACATTTAAAAATTCAACTTCACATCATATGTGGTTATTGGGAAAGTTAGTTAAGACATGGCGTTGTTATTTTGGAGGTCTTGGGTTCAAATTAATTTTTTTATATAGTTGTCAAACAATTTCTTAGTCTTACATCAAAATTGGAGAGCTAGAATCATCCTATGAGGCAAAGTTTGGTGAATGTGTGTTCCATAGCATGGCTTAGTAGATAAAATGTTTTCCTTATTGAAGTGATGCTCATTTGTTTACCAAATTAAAAAAAAGGGTACCCTCATTCCTTAACTTTCGAGTTTAGGGATAACTTGGGACATTCTAGAATAGATTTTTCTAGTCCTATTGGCATTTCAAATTTCAATGAAGCATATACTCATTCTCTTTTAACTTGATTAAAGAATTGGAAGTGAGTATAGATCATTATGGATTACTTGGGAAATTTCAAAATAGATTTTCCTGGTCCTACAACCTGGCATTTCATATTCCAAGGAAGCATAAATTCATTCTCTTTTGACTTGATTGAAGAATAGGAACAAAAATTCATTCTCTTATTGTGAAGATGCTTTATTAAGATATTTGGGATTTCATCAATGAGGCTATGTACATTGTGAAGAATTATCATGTCAAATTCCAACATGTTAAGAGATCCACAACTTTTCAGGTGATGAATTAGCCAAAAGCCGAGTCCATTGAGATGCTCTTTTAATTTTAGATGTGATTGCCTTTTAGACTTTTTTTCTCCAATTGGATTTAGACCCTCTCGATCTAAATGAATTTTCATTTTACAATTCTAATAAAATCGTCACTGCTCAAAAAAAATATCAAATGATTATACTTATCTGATTTGATGTGATTTTAGTTTTCTTTTTAGCTGTATTCAGACCTTCTTAATCTGAATCTTCTTCTTATTATTCTAATAAAATCATCACCATTCAAAAAGAAAAGTTTTGAGTGATGATACTTATTTAGATTGTGTTATAATATCCATCAAAGTTCTTGAGTTTTGACAAGAATTGAGCATATATACCTTCAGTGAAGTTGATCTGAATCTTCTTCTTATTATTCTAATAAAATCATCACCATTCAAAAAGAAAAGTTTTGAGTGATGATACTTATTTAGACTGTGTTATAATATCCATCAAAGTTCTTGAGTTTTGACAAGAATTGAGCATATATACCTTCAGTGAAGTTGATCTTTCTAATTGTGCCTATGTCCCCATTTCCTTCAAGAACCTCGACACTCGATATAGATTTAAGCATCAAGTTATACCCGTCCAAGTATGCCTTCCATAGCTTTCCAGCAGGAAATGGGTAGGTAACTTCATCAATAAAGCTGCCAACAACCATGATTGTGTTAATAAGAAGACTAGAAGAAATTGATAAGGAGGTCTAGAAAGGTTAGAGTATGGCTTGGTGAGCAAGGAGAAGGGAGATAAGTATTTATGGACTTATTGAGCGAGAGATATCGTCTCTTTTTACTTTTTGTCTATTTTATTGAAAGTAACCATACATGAGTTTTATATGTCTATTATAGAGGTGAGTGTAAATGGAGGTGTCTTGGAATTTGATGATAAATACAATGTATGCTAGAATACAATGTATGGAGGAATTCATCTAAGGCATTTAATAAAATAAAAGCTATAGTTGTCATCTTTGGCAGGAATATACATCCTTTATTCGAGCAAATTTAACCTTTTTTATTTCATATCATGAAAGGCATCTTTCATCCACAATTGGATGGCTTTATAAAACTCATTTCTCTATAATGAATTTCAAAGTGTTATACATCTTCTCGGCAAAATGAAGTTTTACTGAAGCACCATAAGATAAATAACCTATGTGATGTTGTTCTTTATTTTAATTATGTTGTTTATGAGTTCAAGGGTAAAACTTGTCATCATGTGACCTTGAGGTCACGGGTTCAGGGCGTGGAATTAGCCTCTTGCAAAATGCAAGGTAAGGCTACCTACTATGAACCCTTGTGGTCCGCCCTTTTCCCAGACTCTGCATAGGCAGGAGTTTCGTGCACTAGGGCTGCCCCTTTTTTGTGAACTATTTTTATTGTAGCATTTAGTATCAGGACATCTGCTATTGTCCTCCTTTATAACAAATATTTCTTATTGTTTTCGTTTCCCTTCAATAAAATACCCCTCCTACTATAAGTATTTATATGTACAACTAAAAGTATGTGTTGAGCATAGATTTGTATTATGATTCAAAGTAGGGCTAACTTGTGGTATATGACACAAGGTAAAATTGTTAGTATTTGGCATTAGAGCAACCATTAGATCAATGATTTGAATCCCACAAGAGTGGCTTATGGGATGGGACATGGTATTAGACACGAGGCGATGCATTCCAATGACCCATTTTAGCTATAAATCAATTTCTTAACCTTTAGTATTAGAGAAACCTCCAAGCCAATGTTTTGAGTCTTAAAAGGAGCTACTTGTGGAATAGGACACAAGCAAATGCATTTCAAATGACCACTTTTGACTATAGGTCTAATCTCTTAATGCTTGGTATTAGAGCAACCAACAGGTTAGTGTTTGAAGCTGTAAAAGGGGCTACTTGTGGTACTGGACATAGTATGAAAGACAAAGACACAAAGGGGATGCATTACAAATGTCCTAGAATTTGAGTATCATTTCTTCTTAGGTTTTACTTTCACAAACATGAAGAAGACATCAAATCAAATGTTATATAAGGTAAATGGGTTGAAAACATCATTTCTTCAATTTTCTTTACATAGGACAAGCTTAAACAACCTACCATAAACATCACTTCTTTAGTTTTTTAGGCAAACAACAAACTTAAACAACATATAGTGCCTATTAGTAGATGAAGTTAATTCAAACCACTTATCTTTTCATTAATAGTATCCACACAAAGAAAATCCATAGTGACCTTACCATCTTTTATTAGCTTTCTTATCACGCGCGCGCGCACACACACACACACACACACACACTTAATTGTGCATTCAAACAACTCTTGTTCAAATCCTATAAATTTTCTCCTACAGAGTATATAAAGAGATGCTATAGAGTTTAAAGGATTTAAAATTAGCTAAACTAAGAGTATATGGAAACAACTTTAGAAAGGAGATAAGTGCGAGTGAAGTATCGGTAAAGATTGATAACCAAGAAGTCCCTCAAAAAATAACTTTCGATACTTGGATTCAATAATTCAGAGTGTTAGGTCATTAAGGAACAACATATATATAAGATGAGCATAGCTGAAATGAGAATATTGGAGTGGATGAGTGGTAAGATAATAAAAGATAGAATTAGAAATGAAAACATTAGAGAAAACTTAGGAGTAGCACCAATAGGTAGAAAGACGAGAAGGGTAGAATTAGATGGTTTAGACTTGTCCAACAGAGATAAAAAACAACATCAGTTAAACAAAATGTATTGATCAAAGTCAAATGCTCTACAAGGGCAAAGAGAAGGCCTAAAAGGATAGGGATACAAGTGGTGAGAAAAGATTTAATAACTTTTGGACTAAATAAAGCCTCAAATTTATATAAAGGAGAATGGAGGAACAATATTAGTGTAGCCCACCTATAATTGCGATAATTCTTTGATGATGATGCCACCCTAGAAACAAGATCGTAGAGCAAGAATCTAAAGTTTCAATGAGAAACTGAATAACGTGAGCATACCATAACCAGGTGAACTCATATAAGAATGAGAATACAATATTAGTAACTCTAGAACTAGAGTACTTGAAAAGTAGAAGAACTCTTATAGAGTGATGCACTAATTGGCGAACTCTAAAAAGTGACAGAATATAGTGATGCACTATGGGAAACTCTGAACAAAGACAGAAAAGGATAGAGAGAGTATAATGTACTCTAGGAAACTCTATAGAAAGTGAAAGAGAATAATTTGGTGCAATGATAATGGTCTTTTTAAATACAGATTTAAGTAGCTGCCCCACAAAACCCAAAAATCTGTTACTCTATAAAATATAAAAGCAATAACAATACTTAAAACAAAAAATAGTTACAAATATAATGGTTGCGTAATAGAACACAAAAACTCATTATAAGGGAAAGGGTTAAATTGCATAAATCCTTAGTCTAACTCTCATTCATTGCATGTAATAAAAAATAAATTAAATCATTTATGCATAAGAACAAATGCATATAACTGTAAATATTTTCTTATTTAACCTTTTTTTATAAAGAATTTCTTATTTAACTTAAAATAAAATTCAACATTAAATAAACTATTTTGCTCACTAAAATGGAGCCCCTTTAATATGTGGACTACACTTTAATATCGATTAAAGTTTTTGAGCTTTGACAAGAAGTGAGGATGCCCTCCTTGAAGTTGGTCTTCCTAATGGCACCAACACCCTCATTTTCTTCAAGAACCTTAAAGGCAGCAAGTTGTGCTCATTCCACATGCCTTCCATCAGGGAATGGGTAGCAAACCTTGTCGATAAAGCTACTAACAACTATGAATTTGTTTATAGTAGAAGAAGACTGGAAGAAATTAATGAAAGTGGTCAAAGATGACATGGCCTAATGAGGAAGGAAAGAGATGGGTATTTATAGACCTTGTAAGAGAGATGTATCATGTCTCTTTTTACATTTTGTCCACTTTATTTAAAGCAATCATATATTAGGTTTGGATGTCCTTAGCAAAGTTGAGTGTAAATAGAGGTAGCTTGGAATATGATGGTATATGTCCTTTGTATGGTAGAATGGATTTTGTGGATGACTTCATTGAGAGCTTTTAATAAAATAAAATCTATGGGTCCTATCCTCCACAGAAATAGATCCTTTATACAACTTGGTATGCCCTTTTGTATTTTCACATGCTGCTGGGGGCGTCTTTCATTCACAATTTGACAGCTTTTCAATTTTCGTTTCTCTATAACAAATTTCAAAGTCTTAAACCTTTTCTCAACAACTAAAGCTCTATTGTAGAAAAATAAAATAAAATAGTTTTACTGCTCTGATGGTCTGACCTTAACTCAAGGTAAAGTGATCATCATCATTTATCTACACCCATGAGGGGTTACGTATTAGGTAAATTTTGCACCCTTTACTTAACTTTATATAGGTGGGCTCCACATCACAAAGAGGCCCACAACTAAACCTCAGTTACTTTCTTATAAAGGGATTTTAGAGTGGGATACATGAGAGTTTGTTGGGTGCTTTCTTTGAATTTCTCTTGTAAAGATAGAAGAGATGGAAAATAAGAAGAGGGCGTTAAGGTGTGCTCTTAGGTTTTGGAGAAGATAAGAAGTAGAAGAAGAAGAAGTGGATAGGTTCCAGGTTGAAAAAACTATCTTCTCATAGTGGATTTCTTCTTTTGGTTTCTTTAGGGATGTAGACGACTTTATCAAACCATGTATTACCTTTTCTTTCTTTGTCTTTGTGCTTCTTGTTTATTGTTCTTCTATTTGATGGGTTTGAATACAATCTTGTACACACTTTTGGTTAAGCATTCTATTTGGCTCTTAGATCTACATCTAGTATCAGGTTATGTATGCAAGGTGTTCGTTAAAATTACTTTGAGAGAATTAAGCCACAAATTGAGAAAAATGCCAAAGTTGCAAATGCCAAGTTTGAGGTGGAGAAATTTGAGGGTAAGGGAAACCTTGAGTTACGGTAGGGAAGAGTAAAAAACTATCTTAGTTCAACAAGGACTTCATGGAAAATAAAGAAGTCGGCAATAATGAGTAATGAAGAATGAGAGGATTTTGAACTACAAGCGACAAGAAAAATATGATTGTACATAGAGATGAGGCTATGTATGATATTTTAGATGGGATTTGACTCTAGGTTTATGGTGTTGGAGAAATTATACATGACAAATAGTTTAACAAACAAGTTATACTTGAAGAAAAATAATATGTGCTACAAATGGAAGAATGTACACCTTTGTTAGAGCATCTTAATGAATTGAATAAGATTTTCACTGAGCTTCTTAGTAATGAGGTAAAGTTGGAACAAGATGATAAGGTGCTCCTCTTAGTCACATCACTTCCACCTTTACACAAACAATTATAAAATATTATCTTGTATGGGAAAGACACTTTGGACATGAAAGAGGTTACATTCACTCTCTTGTCTAATAAGATAATGAGAAAACCAAGTATATAAGAAAGTAGTGAAGGTTTATATGCAAATAGTTCAGAAAAGGGAAGGGGAAGATCAAGGAAATGTCCCTAAGGGGAGAAAAAATTCCAGTCAAAATCCAAAAACAATAGCATGCAATGCTACTTTTATAAGAAAGAAGGTTACATGAAGAGAGAATATACTAAAAGAAATGAGTGGCTAAAGAAGCATGTTGATAAATTCAAAGAATTATAGTATCCAACATAAAAGATGAAGGAGATGTCGTTATCATCTCCTTGGGTATTTCTTCTCCCCTTAGTAGGCTTCTTGATTTTGGATGTTCTTACCATATGAGTCTAAATAAATCTTTATTTATTTTCTACAATGTTTGTGATGGTGGAAATGTGTTAATGCCTAACAATTTCACCTATAAGACTGTAGGGGTGGGAATAGTAAAAGGAAAGTTGTTTGATGTGATGGTAAGAATTTTAAAGGATATTAAGTGGGTTCTACTATTAAGAACCAATTTGATATCATTGGGTATCTTGAATTCTAGTGATTATATAGTTGGTAAAAATGATAGAATCATTTAGGTGAAAAAGGAAACAATGGTAATCATGAAAGGAGAGAAGAAAGAAAAATTTTATCAATAGATTACTAAAATAGTTATAGGGAATGCAATGATTACATCTTCTCATGACAATGACATAAATAATACTAGTCTATAACACATTAGGCTAGCTCATATGAGTGAGAAAGGAATGTTAGAGTTGCATACTAGAGATGTACTCAAGGTATTAAAAACTTGCAAACTTGGATTTTGTAAGTTTTGCTTGTCTAAAAAAAAAAATAGAAGGTAAGGACAATTAAGATCTCTGCTCATTATTGTAACAGATTACTTGAGTATATTCATGTGGGGGCTATCCTTGGTGGTTTCTAAAGGTTATGCAAGGTTTTTTTATTCCTTTATTGATGATTTCTTGCATAAAGTTTGGGTTTACTTTTATGAAGCATTTTCAAATTTTAAGCATAGGAAAAATGATATAGAAAAACAAATTGGAAAGCAAGTCAAGATTTTAAGGTCCGACAATGGTGGTGAATTCAAATAAGATGAATTCAAAGAATGTTTTAAAGAAGTTATTGATTGACATTTTGCTACACCAAGTACACACAAAAAAAATAGGGTAGTCAAGAGGATGAATAAGACACTTATAGAAAGGACAAGATGCATGAGGCTCTTTGCAGAATTAGCAAAAGAATTTTGGAATGAGGTAGTTGCTATGACTGCTTACATAGTAAACAGGTCTCCTTCCACTATAATTGAATTAAAGTTGTATAAGAAAGTTCGGATAGGAAAACCAGTTGATATTCTTCATTGTGGATATTTGGATGACCTATATATGTACATATACGGGGAGGAACAATGCACCAAATCAGATGCGGGGTCAAAGGCTTGTATATTTTTGGGGGATGAGATGGGAGTTAAGAGTAACAAGTTATACGACCCTAACTCTCACTATAGGATTATCAATAGAGATGTATTAATTGGTGAGACTATTATATTTAGAAAATCTCATCAAGACACTAATGAAGAAGGGTACAAAAAGACTATTATTGTTGAGGTGGACTAATGTAAGGATCATGGAAAATCTGCTATAGCCTTATCATGAAGGAGTTGTTAATATTCCACATGATTCAATGCATGAAAGTGCTTCACAAGAACCATACTCTATTATTAAAGAAAGGAACAACGCCAGAAACAAGTACCGTTGAGGTTTTAGGGTGATCTTATAGTTTCCTGTGCTCTAATAGTAGGATTGTCAGATCCATGGACATTCGAGGAGGTAATTAAATGTGTGAAAAATGACGATTGGTATTAAGGAGCACAGAAAAAGGTGTCCATGAAGGCTACATGAAGGATATCTTGACTAAGCTAGCTAAAGTAGAAAAGTTTAGGCATTGCTTAAGCTTGGCTAGGATTAGCCATTGTTAGTGTTCAATGGCTCTGGTGATAGGGGATAGCGAGCAGAGAACTCACATTAAGGTGGAGATATTCTTTGGTTGCTTGAAAAGATCCATGATAAGGTGGAGAATGTGAAGTATTGGGTGTGTCTTGCATCCTACACTTAATATTATATAGGTGGGGCCCACACCATAAAGAGGCCCACAACTAAAGCCAAGGGATAGAGAGTGACTTCATGTTGCTTTCTTATAAGGAAATTTTAGAGTAGGACGTGGTGTGTTGCTGTGCTTCTTTTGAGTTTCTCTTGCAAAGATAGAAAAGACAGAACACAAAAAGAGGCTTCAAGGCATGCTCTTGGGTTTTGGAGAAGACAAGAAGAGGAAGAACAGCCAAGCAAGTTCATGCGTGTAAATTGTCATAGTAGATTTCTCCTTTTGGTATTCCCACAGATTTAGGCAGTTTTTTCAAGCCACATACATACTTGTGTCCTTTTTGTCTCTGTGTGTTCTTGTATCTCATCTGTTTTTCTTCTATTTGGTAGGTCTGAATGCATTCTTGTACACATAGTAATCTAGTAAGGCATTGGCTTGGCTTCTAGATCTATAGAGGGCTCAACATTTTATCATTAATAATAATAATAAAGTACGATTAGAGCCTCCAACTGCCATAGCCTTCTAGTAGACTAGGGTTCGAGACTATGCATGGGTCTCTCTTAATCGTACACACGCATAAGAAGGAAAAATAAAAAATAAAAAACACCCATTTAGGACTAGATCCTTTGACAAATAAATTAGGGCCTCAACTATCAGGAGGTTCAATATAGTCCTTTCATCTCATTTTCCATGGCATGTTGTGATGAAAGTGACAAGTGGGACCTATGTTCTTCTATTATTTATCTCATATAACAAGAATATCCGTACAATGGTATGAAAATTTTAAAGTACAACCACTATTCTCTCTCTCTCTCTCACTCTCTACCCACCTGTGCCTAGCTTTTCCATTTGGGAAATTGTGGCAAATAGCAATCTCTCACTCTCCCCACCCACCCATGCCCATCTTTTCCAATTGGAAAATGGAGGCAAATAGCAATCAGTTTTTTTAGTTTCTCACCACTAATCAAGGCCCTACAATCATCTAATCATAATGGGGTGAGTTTGCAATGGGTCTCCAGTATAAAAGTCAGGAACTAACACAGCAAAAAAGAAAGACACACAAGCAAACCTAGTCTTCTCCAAGCCCATGCTTAAATTTTCAAACCCTAATTCCTCTTCATCTTCTCAAGAATATCGACCAATAGTGGATTTTGAGAAACCGTTGAAAGAGCCAGGGAAAGAACTCATCAAATCCTTGTTCAAGAAAGGGATGAGAGTCGTTGGAGAATCGTGTAACAAAGGCTGATGTAAGGTGGTATAAAGTCTCGAGCTTCCTGCCTTTTAGCATTTGGTTAGAGTGAGATATTTTTGCTTTACCGTCTGAATGTGGCAAAATTCAGAAAGGTACAATCACTATCCTGAATCGGCAAACTCTGCCATAAAGCCCTCACAGTCCCAATCATCTCGTACGTCTGTTCCTCCTCAGGATCAACCGGGCACTGTCACTGCATGCGCATTCTCCGAGCCCTTATTCTCGCCCAACTCTTTCACTCTCCGTCCAAACCCCCCACGGTTTGTCAGAGAATCCAATGCCACCAAACCTCCAACTAGCACCTTATTGAAGATCTGCCAACACTGTCGTACAATAATTTCCCGATTGAAGCAGGCATGCCAGAAGCTTCTTCAGGCTCGGTGAAGATCCTTGCCGTTGGATGCAAATTTCATCCAGCCAGGTAGAGCTTCCGGCTGCGGCAATTGAGACTGAGGCTAGAGGAGCTCGTCGTAATGGTAGATTTGCAAATTCTTTTGTTAGAGAGGGCAGTTTCTAGAGGATTTTCATGTGGGTTTTTAACATCCATTTCTCCATTCAAAATCCCTGTTTGAGAGATCTCTTCACTGGTTTCGTCTTGATTTCCTTCATTTGATGGATTTTTCAATTATCTGTTTCGATCTCCATTAGAGACTGCATTCTCTTTTGTTTGAAGAAATCCTATCAGCCTTTTCTTTGGAAGAACTGTTACATTCACTGAAAAATCAATCTTCTTCTGATAAGAAAACCGAGAGATTCTTCTTTTCTTCGTTTACTACCTTCATTTTTTGATAATCCGAGAGAGCTAAGAGACGGAGGAGCTTCAAAAGGGCTACAGAGACCATGGAAGCAAAGCAGATGTAGCGAGGTATTGAAATACGTGGGGGAATTTACGGTGTGAAAGAAGAGGAAGACTTCAAATACGTTCGCAGCATGACTCTTCAATGGGCTTCGTCATATCCTTTGAGGAAAAGGAAATAATCTTTTCATCTCGTTCTTGCTCGCCTGTGACGAGAATAGGTAAGGGAAAGAATGATGACTGGCGATTATTCCCATTAGGGCTTTTTTTCCTAGATTTTTATTTACTAGCCCCTTGCAAGATGGTAAGACGTCTATAACTCTTTTAACTTCTGTGAAGATGCACACCGTTCATAATAAAGGACAGCCTGTGAAGATGCACACCGTTCATAATAAAGGACAGCATTACCAGTGCTCCCCATTCATTTTTACTACTTCAGAAAATAGGCTAGGATCGACCAATGCATTAGAATTTCAGAACATGGTGAGATTAGGGACAACATCTTTTAACATTATAGATTATGCTTATCTCAGAAATATGGGCCCTCCTCCATTTATAACCACACATCGCATCATATCACTGCCCATTTAATATAACGTCATCCTCAACTCTATCCATCAATCAGACACGCCCCGCTGTCTTGATCAGCCGTTGTCTCAACCTTCAAAATCGGAGAGAGCAAGTGGAAGAACGGGTGCGCGTCTGACTGTAAATATCTCCAACATAGCCAATGGACCTATCATAAGCCGTTTGCAAGCCCACAAGTACACTCAAACCAGCTTAATTGTGGGTTTTAAAGAGCACAAGCAGCGAAAGGTTACTTTAATACGAGGAAATCAAACTATTTGACCACTGATTACACAAAAACAGTTATAAGAGAACTCGACTGCGTCAAACAAAAACATGCCTCAGCCGCATCGCGGCCCAAAGCAAAGGAAAGAAAGCAGTGAAGGAAAACGCTGAGACAGTTCCAGCCGATACAAGTGCTTTATTTTACTCAGAGAGGTAAACCCTGGACGCATAATCTTCTCTTGTACTAAGACCAGCCATAAAACATAACTCGAACAGATGCGGGACCTGAAATCTATGCAGTGTTGGCCATGTGGAGGATCAGGTCGATCACACGAGAGCTGTATCCCAACTCGTTATCGTACCAGGACACGAGCTTCACGAAGTTTTCGTTGAGAGCAATTCCAGCCTTGGCATCGAAGATGCTCGACCTGCAATATGAAATCCACAGAAGATTAGTATCTACGATGACCCAAATTTGGGATGAGAAGTACTAAAAATTCAACTTGACAGTGAGCTAAGCCGAGATGAATAAGAGATGATCTTTCCTATATGAGGGAGAAAAACAATTGAAGAACCCTCGCAGAGTAAATAACTCAATCGGAAAAGTCAAAGATATTCATCTCAGACTCATCTAAAGCACCACTTGAAGTGAAGTGAGGAGATATCACTTCATCTCATCTCAGGAAACACTAACAGTGGTTTGGCCTCTCATCTCACCTCAATTCAGCTCACCCATCTCAAGCACAACCAACACCACGCAGCAAAGGGCAATCTGGTTTCTACTTGGGGAAATATGTACAAGTTCAACAGGCAGATCATTCTAACAGTCTCCTTTGCTAGTAAACCTAGGCAGGAATCTACCCGACCATAACCTGAACACTGCCAATCGACCAATACTTCACACGTCCGATCTTCCTAAAATTGATCCACCCAGATTAGGGCCTACAAGGTAAACCGCAGCAGATCCTCTGAGGTGAGATCTAGCATGACATCAAAAGGCACCATTTGATCCTCACCCAGTAATCAACAAATGTCAACCGTGATTATCAGGGAGAAACATGCAGTGATACTGTCTTAAGTACCAGTGACAGTATTATAATACAAAAGAACATTAATAGGCTTCATAAAAGGCGGGACGAACGGAACACTGTAACGATGCTAGTAGAAAGCAGAGAAACTAAAAAGCACCTAGTTCCACGAAATTGTTTACCTGTTGTCGCCAATGAAGTCGGTGGAGACCACATCCTCTTCGGTGTAACCCATGATTCCTTTCAGCTTACCCTGAGAGGCCTCCCTGCATCACAAGCCAATAATAATAAAAATTAAGCATCTACACACAATGAGCAGCGCTGCACAGCCAAACCCTGAATGGGATAAGGCTTCCATGATGATGATGTTCTTAGTGCTATTAAGCACCAATATACTATAGTAGCAAGAACAATAAAATATTTTGTCTGTCCCTTTTATTTACTTACTTGACTGCAGTTTTGATCTGATCATAGCTGGCCTTCTTCTCAAGCCTTACAGTCAGATCCACAACTGAGACATCAACTGTAGGAACCCGGAATGACATTCCTGTCAATTTTCCATTCAATGATGGGAGCACTTTTCCAACAGCCTTCAGGAAAAAAGTTCGGCATCAAAATCATAAAACACTTACATGAATGCTACCAACAATCATATTTGTGCTATTATACTGTGTTGTTTAAATTAGGAACAATCAGTGATCTCACACAATAAATCGATAAAGCAATTAGAACATTTATATAGTACCTTGGCAGCTCCAGTGCTGCTAGGGATGATGTTGAACCCAGCAGCTCTTCCACCTCTCCAGTCCTTACTTGAAGGCCCGTCAACAGTCTTTTGTGTTGCTGAATCACCAGAGCATTAGGAGAGACGTCAACTTCCCCTAAGAAAAATTCACAAACAAGAACAGAAGCTATAACAAATTTACAAGCAAATACTATAGTAATTGCCTCACCAGTGATGGAGTGAACTGTAGTCATCAATCCCTCGACAATGCCAAAGTTGTCATGAATAACCTGAAATACAGAACAAATGGTTTAACATTTCCATTACGGAAATATAAAGACTTTAAATGAATTGATAGATAAAGCAAAGAACCTTGGCCAAAGGAGCGAGGCAGTTAGTTGTGCAACTAGCATTGGAAACAATGTCAATATCTGACTTGTACTCAGTCTCGTTCACACCCATGACAAACATGGGAGCATCTTTGCTTGGAGCTGAGATAACAACTTTCTTAGCACCACCCTGTTCATCAAGGAGCAATCCATTAAGCAACAGATACCAGAACACGGAAGTAACAAAATTGCCAGAAAAATTAACAAATTTGCAATAGTCAGACTCTCAATGATACTGTGATATCAAACCAAGAAATATCAATGGTCCTTTGTTCCTCTTACTCAGTGTCAACTGAGCTTGGGGGAAAAGAACTACAATTCTGAAAAATTTATGGAGGACTATTGTCTACTCTCAAGAAACTAATGCAAGAACCACACAATGGATGGTTAATAATGAACTACACACCAAAAAGCAAGAAGCTTAAACTAGACTGACGAGTTTTCATTAAACTGAAAAATGTAATTAAAGAAAAACAAGAAAAAGGGCAGCCTTACCTTGCATTTTTTGCAAGAGGCTATTCCCACGCCTCTAACCCGTGACTTCAAGGTCACATAGGGTCCCGTCTCTTTTTCTTTTGAAAAATCTCTTTTTCTTTTGAAAAAAAGAAAAGAAAAAAAGAAACGACACAAGCAAGAAAGGATCTTGACAGGAAGCTAAGATAAGCTATAGTCAAAAACCTTAAGATGGGCAGCAGCCTTGTCCTTGTCAGTGAACACTCCAGTGGATTCAACAACAAACTCAGCACCAGTCTCTGCCCATGGGATCTCCTCAGGGTTCCTAAAAGTTACAAGTAAATCAGATGCCCGTACAATTGCAAAATTATTTCGAGTAAATCAATAACATGAGAAACTAAACAGAAACAAGAAGACATAAAATCAACGCCCACCTGACACCGAAGACGGTGACTGGCTTCTCACCAAAGAGAAGAGTCTTGGAGTCCTTCACTGTGATCTCATGATGCTTCCATTGTCCGTGAACACTGTCATACTTGAACATGTATGTCTGCAGATACCCCAAAAAATAGTCTCAATCTATCATTCACAGTACAAGACTCCTATCCTGTTATGATAAACCCACATATCACATGACCCAGGACACCACTCGTCTATTTGACTGTAAAACTGACAAACAGTAAGGTAATCACATATAATTCGAGACGACATTTATTGGACGCTAAGGCTATGCAGATCATTTACATCCTTCTAAGACCATAATGCACGCTGTAGAAGCCACTAAATAGAAAAAGAAAAAAGAAATAAAGAAAAAGAGCAACAGATCATGCACTCGGCATATGGAGTACTTAGTTCGAGCAAAAACACTAATAAATATGACAAAATTTAACTGCACAGGAGCCATATCCAAGATCGCGTTCACAAGACCATCAATTAGGATCTGCATAGAAAACAGAGGATGCCTAAAATAAACAAATGAGATCAGCCATCTCATAGCTGAGATGGCATGTAACATATCTGAATATTCACGGACTGCATGGGTATGACTATGACTCATTCACATAACTTCTGCTACTACTTTCTCGCAATAAAAATCGAATTTTATGAACTCAACAGACTAATAGAAAGATTAGTTCAAAACAACGATTAAAAAAATGAGAAAAACAACATGATTTTTTATAACGATAATAGATCGCTGAGATATAATCAGTAAAACTGTTGCAGCCGCCTTGTGTACGCATTCACCACGCAGATAAGATAGTTTATATAGTAAAGATGATCTAATCGCACTCGAGTTACATAAAAGAATTACCCGAAGGCATCATCACGAGATCTAACTCACATGCACAATCAAAATTGATTCGTGAATGATCATGCATCTATGCAAACATCAATCACCGGCTTGAGATTTACCATGTAGTCAGTGGTGATGAAGGGATCATTGACGGCAACAAGCTCGACATCATTTCTCTGCAGGGCAACACGAGCAACCAGACGACCGATCCTTCCAAAACCTATTTTTCCACCAAAAACCACAGTATTGAATCAATAAACCAATCGATCCATCAAAAATCAACTCCAACCTGCAGAATCAAAGGAAAAAACTAAGATCAAGCTAGATCCGGTACCGTTGATTCCGATCTTCACCTTCTTGCCTACAGAACCAGATTAGACAACCAAAATCAACACACACAAAACCAAAAAATAACAAAAAACAGATTTTCCTATCAAATCAGAGAAGGAAATCAGAAATCAATGATCCTACCCATAATTCTGAGAGGAAAAATTGGAAAATGAGTGGCGAAAGAGCGAACTGAGTTGAGAGCAGAAAATAGAGAGAGATAATGGAAATGAATAGAGGCTCAGGTTTAGTCGTATTTGAAGGAGTTGGTGAAGGGCGTGGGGATCAAACAGGAGGGCGGATTTACCGAAACCAGTGGTTTGGAAAAGTGGTTTTGAAGAGGCAGTTTAAAGTTCGTGGGTGCCACGTCAGCAGAGAAAACGGGCTGAGTCAGTTGATACCCGTGACGTGGCTTTTTGTCCACGACCACGGTATCGAGGGTGGAGGATTTGGGAAGAAACATTGCCATTGGCATTGAGGATATTTACAGAGGGTGACCCTGGGCATTGGTTCTAGGCGGAATGTTCGAGATAGTTCTGTGTATATCCTGCGCCGTCTGTTTCTTTTTATCTCCTGCGCCGTCTGTTTGGGAGCGTATGGAATTGACCAAGTCATCCTTTCTTGGGCGACAAGTCGTGGCGATTAGCGGAAGAATGAGGGGCAACATGTTGGATATTGAGAAAATGACGATAATACCCTTTGGGATGTGGTGTTTGTTTGTGGTGGATTTTGGAGGGTGATTTCGTCACGGAAGACGTAGTCGAGAAGTTGGAGATGGATTAGGAAAAGTGAAGGGCATTTTCGACATTTCGTCAAGACGGTATTTAGAAATGTCTGAAATTGCTCACTGCCGCTTTGGGCAATTAATCGAAAGTCGCGCTGCCTTTTGATGATTTTAGGCTTGATTTTTGAAAGATATAACCATTCACATTTTAATAGATACTTTATGTTAGCCCAACACTAAAAAAATAGTTTTATTGAATACTTGTAGTCACAAATCAATAAAAACTAAAATAGAAATTAGAATAATTCGATTGGCTTAATTTTGCGTGAACAAATAAATAACAAAGGCTCAACCAAGATCAATGCCTTATATCTGGAAAAAAAAAAGAGACAGCTATGAAATTAAGAACCTATCTTAGCATCTGAAATTAGAAGGATATAGGATTTTGATGACTAAAAAAGCTCATAACAAGTTAGGTTTTAGGAATGAATGAAAATGGTAAATATTTGAAAATAAATGCTCAAAACATAACAACTAACATGCCAAATTTGAGCCAAGAATGTCTAATTACATGGTGTTGGTGGATCATGAGATGGACCTGAGTTGGAGTGAGATAGATTAAGTTTTAGATTTCTCAATTGCTCATAATGGCGCCTGAGATAGCTTGAGTTTAAAACTTCTCGTCTCGTTAGCTTGTTATTGGTTATTTGAGGACTAAATAACAAGAACGTGAATATGATCTCATTTCACCTCCTAATAAGGTAAATATAGTACAAAAGCACCTTGTTTGTTTCTCCCCAAAAACTCATATTAGACTTGTATTTTGGTTGAGATAAGGGGAGAGGAAAAAAACCCTCAATCCTTCCTCAACTTGATCTATAGATGTTTCATGATATAGTTGAGAAAATAAGACCATGCAAAATTCATTTAAAGTGGGAACACACATACAAGTTTTATGTTATGTTATGTTAGGGGTGGAGCCACACATGTTTCACATAAAATGAGTATAGAATTAAATTCAGTGCAAAAGCAGCCATACATAAATATCATATTAAGTGAGACCAAATACAAAAGTTTCTATTGATGTGGTATTTGAAATGGTCCCAAAAATAGGTTTTATGTTACATTATGTTACAATGGTCAACACATATGATACATACGAAGTGGGACCATTGACAGATCTTGCAATGAGTACGTGAAACCAAATATACAGCTTTCATTTTGATAATATGCAGAAGAGGCCCATATATAAGTTTTATGCTACATTTTGTTGGGGCGGACCTACACATGTTTTATAAAAAAGGGCCACATATATATATAATTTTAGCTGAAAATATCTACTATATATTAAAGCAAACCATGAATTTTTAATGGTAAGTTGGTTTCTTAATACAAAATATTAAAACTGCCCTTAGATGTTAAACAAATAATGTTAGAAATTGATACATGCACCCCCTCAAACAATGCAGAAAATACCCAATTATTAGTGTGCTACAAGCAGACTTTCAAACTTTTTTTTTTTCTTTTTTTCAAGGGAAATGATGAAGAGGCAAAGTTACCTTATCTAATTCACGGAGATAAATTTTTTTAGACCTAAGCCATTTGGAATGGATTAGATAATCTAAAGATCATCCAAATGTATTGATTTCTCATGATTAACTAATTTGTATACAACAAACATGATGCATGATTCTTACCTTTGGAAGATTAACCCTGTAATAATTATTTTCAAAAGATCTAAGCCATTCATCACATTCGATATACAAAACTACTAGAAAACAATGCATTTGATGAGTCTAATAAACTATTTTGCACTTTTGAAAAAAAAAGTATAGTGGGATCCATCTTTTTAATGATTTGAACTACTTATCATAACCATCGTGCCATAGATGACTCTTGTCCCTAAAATCTCTCACTGTGCTTTTCTAAACCTATTTGAGTTCTAAAATCAATGGTAATAAAATTAACAATAATGAAAATAGCGCAATAAAATCAAAGCTAAGATCACCCCATGTATGTGATTGTTTATTTGTAATCATATATGACAAGATCATTCATTTAAAGATTCAAACTATAGAAAAGGTGGGCCATTCAACAAAAAAATACAACAAAAGCAAAAATAAGGGGGTGGCATTAGTCTAGAAGGGATATGGGAACATCAATTTTTTTATAATAGTTTAATATTATTTCTCTATTTTCAAACCATTATGTCATCTCACTCCATCTCATTCTATCTAATCTTATCTCATAGCTCAATCTCAAGTGAAAATCCTCGCGTCATATTAAGTCATCTCACTATACAACACCCCTTCTTAAGAGATTTTAAGTCACCACTTGTGACACCCCAAGTTTTATACAATAATATAATAACAATTTATAAAAACAATTGGGATCCCTGTTTTAAAAACTTTGATTTTTAAAGTAACAAAAAACATAACTCAAATAAAAGCATTTATTTCAAAGTCCCGAGAGTCATACGACCACAAAATCACAAATTTAATAGCAAGTCTCCTCTGTAATTTGGACAATTTCACATAATATGTGCAATACAAAACCACCTAATAAATATGATAATGTGGCATGACATTTAGGAGATTTAGTCTCCATGCCCATACATCCAGTCAAATACAATACTCGATGAAAACATATACTCCATGGTGGTAAGAAAGCATGAGAAAAATACATGGTCTAAATAAATCGATATCAATCCTGAGCTTCATGGCATACAAAGCATGAGAAAAATACATGAATATATGTCTATTGAAACAATGAAAACCTGTGTCCACAAAATGATATAATGCATGTTAAAATCAACATAACATCGTGCACAGTCAAGCCTATGAGTGTCTCAAGTACACTCACGGCAATGTGGGTCTAACTTTCAGTACTTTCTGCTTTTACCCTTTCACCCACGATGGGGCACTCAGGCACTCACAGAAGACACATTCCAATCTTGTTTTCACCCTTTCACCCCACACGAGGCACTTTGGCATGCACAGAAAGATGCGTTCCAATTTTGTTTTCACCCTTTCACTCACACGGGGCACTTAGGCACTCGCGGGGAGGGATGCATCCCATCACAACCTCAATTATCTCAATCGACAAAGCATAGAAACTCTCATGTGTAACAATCTCAATAAGATCCAATCAAAGATATGTTAGTGTACTATTAATCACATGTTAAAATGTAAGGATGAATCATGTAGATCTAAATGTCATAATATCAACCATGTATGATAAAGGAATTTTTATGAAAACATGATAATGCATAATCATTCTCAATAAAACCAAATCGAGAGATGTAATTCAATATATCAACATCATGCATTGAAAATCAATGTATAACCTCCTCAATAATCAAATCGATGCGACTGAAATATACTTGAAACAATGCATAAATCATGCACAAAAGAAGCAGCAAGCATATTGGCAATGCATGTTGAAAAATGATCTCATGCAATATAGCAGGGCATAAAACCGAAGCCTCAAAGTTTCAAATAATATACCTTTTTTTTTAATTATGAAAAAAAATTCAAATATAATCACCTACCTTAGACGAAGGACCATTCGTCTGTACCTCTCAAGTCTCAATAAGACTCCAGTTTGCTCAATAGCCTCAATACCCATACTTGAATACACATCACATCCAGGTCACACTTAGAATCCAATTTATCTAACTTGAACTCTTAATTATACAACATTATACTTTTATTGTTCCAATATGTAGTGTTCACAATAATCTAATGACTCCTAGCCTTGGAATCTTAAGACGGCTCGCCCTAAATAGCTAATAATTTCAATCATACTCAATCGACATACTCACATTTATTAAATTATTATTCTTGATTGTATCATTGCATATCTCAAAGCTACTAGGCTCAGATCATCTCAATTTTAGGTAATTTATCATTTAAATCAATTAATCGAACATTACTATATGACTCTCATGCTCTATTATATCTAATTACAATCATATCAACCAATCAAAGGGCTAAGATAGTAATCTTACTTCGTACCAGTCACTTTGAATAACATTCAGCTATTTGCTTGGTTAGATCATCCATCGATTGCCTTAATTGTTCCCGATCATCAGATATCCATGCTAATCTCATCAAATTTCTTCACCTGATTGCCTCAGATCATGTTACACTTTAGTAATTCAAGTCAATTAATCCAATAAAGAATTCTAAACGGTTTGATCATCAATTTGTATCCAATTTCATACCTAGATCTTCAATTGATCTTAGAAGTTGATCATGATCGGCTAAATCATCTCCATAAACACTTCAGACCCAACATATCTTGCATGGATCTTAATCTACACCTTGTGAGGATAGTAATGGTTTATTTAGATATGAAAATAACGCCCGATTGTATTATTCAGACGATCTGAAGTCAGATCAATGGTCTGATCAAATTGATGGTTGGATCTTCCCTGATCAAGAACCAGAAAGATGGATTGCAGAGGTACTCTCAAATCTCTAAGATTCTTCCTGGATTGGCCAGAATCAAGGTTCAAATTTCAGGATAAAATAGGGGTCATTGGGTCAACTCAGTCCCTTCCAAACGCGTCAGGAGCGGATTGACTCAACGAGTCAACCCAGCACCAACTCATTAGAACAGAGAAAGATAGGGGAAGGGGAGACCGGTGGCCGGCGACAACTATAGGGGTGTCCTTTGCCTGGACCTGACAAAGCATGGGAAGAGCGGAGAAGGGAGGGGGTTGTCCTAGCACATTGGCTACCCACTAGCTTGGCTGTGCTAGCGTTAAGCAAAAATAAGGGAAGGGGAGATGGGTAGCAAGATCGCCCTGCACACTCCAGCGTCACAGGATGGTTGGGCCATGTAAAACCCCAATTGGGGAGGGGAAAGAGGGGTGAGAGGGAGAGAGACAAGGGGAAGGGGTTGCCGGAGAAAGGAGACAGGCGCAGGCGGCAAGGGGGGCATGCTTTGATGTGCACGTAAACCAGAGAGGGGAAATGGCCTCTCGCTGGTGAAACCTCAACCTGAGTTTCTTCTTCTTTTGTCGTCGGTAAGAATAATTTCTGGGGAGAAGGGGGTTGTGCACCGGAGAAACCCATTATGGGTTTCTCTTCGTCGCCAAAAAGAGAGAGGGTTGTCACACCACTATCTCCATATAACCCACTCCATCTCAAGATACGTTAACACCATGTAACAAAGTTGGTCACAAACTTAGCATCTCCGCTAGAATATGCTTGGTCTCATATTTGAGTCCTAGCTTTCTCCTTTAGACATGGATTAAATCTAAGAGTTTTTGTGAGTAATTTGCTTTGTAATTCTTTGCTTGTACCAAAAAAGAAAAAGAAAAAGAAAAAGACAACTAAGTGATTTGCTTTATACTTCAAACAAATGCCAATATTAAGACCTTACAAATACTAAACATGTAGTTTCTTGACAATTCTTAATAGTCTTCACACTAAACTCTCAATTACATAGAATAATTTAACGTAATTGCTTTAACCAATTACATAAGCCTCCCCAATCAACTACCTAAAGTTGGGCAAAAGATTCTTGTGGAACTAGGGCCTCACTTAAGGTCATGGTTATGATTATTTGATTAAAAGAAGATTAGAATGGGAGCCTTGGTGTAATGGTTAAGTTGTCACCATTTGTCCTGGAGGTCATGGATTTGTGGCGTGGAAACAGCCTCTTGCAAAATGCAAGGTAGGGCTATGTACTATAGGCTCGTTGTAGTCCATCCTTCCTTGAATCCCACATATGTGGGAGCTTAGTGCACCAGACTACCCATATGCAATCAATGAGTCTTGTTCTCATTGTTACTTAAAAAAGGGCAGCCCTGGTGCACGAAGCTCCTGTCTATGCGGGGTCCAGAGAAGGGGAGGACCACAAGAACCTATAGTACACAGCCTTGCCTTGTATTTTGAAAGAGGCTATTTCCACACCTCAAACTTAATCATTTTCATGTGAAACAGATGGACCGTAGAAAGTAGTTGTTAGGCAAGAGTCTTACAAGGTACAACCACCATCTTCTTGAAGGTTCTTAAACCTACATGTCAAATGAAAGGAAAGAAATTTCGACCCTCTTTTGTCTATCTTTTTCGGCAAGCAACAATCCAAATAGACAACAACTCATTTTCTTATCTTTAGGACAAATAAGAACACAGAGAGGGTAAAAATATTAATCACACGTAAACAAAGAATAAGTATGGCATAAGGAGTTGCTAGTTTAAATGTTTTTTAAATTATATTTTTGCTTGAGAGTTTGTTTCTGATTATTTGCTTAGAATTACTTCCCCAAGTTAGAGCTTTGTGAAATTTGTACAAGCGATTAATAAGCAAGGCATTTTCCTAGGTGACATGCACTTTTCTTGGCCCACATGATAATTTTTGTATGAGTCCATACTAATAAATTTGAACATAATCAATGGCTAATCTAAACGACTGTTATCCCATCCTAAACAGATATTTCATCAACAAGCAATATTCAGAAATTAGTGGTTCATATTTTCTTGGAAAACCCTGTAAAGGGATTTTTTTTTATTAAGAGTCTTCAAAGGTCCAATCAAGACAAAACCATGGATGATGCATGTGGGACTTAAAAGGTCTTTATTATCTTTAAGCAAGCGTGCCTGTCTCCATCGCAATTTTCAACCCATATATAGTACATTGATTACAAAATCACTATTAGTATAAGACAATTTTATTTATTATTTATTATTTTAATTAGTAGTTATACGCACATACACTTGTGCACAGCCTCAAACCCTAGTTACCCAGGTGGGAGACTCCTTATACCATGATGAGGATGAACGTTGTTAAAAGCATGTCTATCCCAGAAAAAGAGGACACCTGGTTAAAGACGCTATTTACGTCGAATGAAAAAACAAGATTAATATGGCCGACTCTTAATTGAGATAAGGTATTTACGATGATGATGATAAGCTAAGCCAAGGCAAGGCAACGGAAAGCATAAGCCTTGTACAACACCATGAAGAATAAAGTCACTTATATAAGAATAATCAAACACTATTAAAGTGATAATAATTTTTTATGTCATCTGAGTTGCTTTATTATTAATAAAACGGTAAAAGATGAATTAAATATAGAAAAGACCATCAAGGAGAACCTTTTGCTATTTTATTATAATTTATCCATTAATTGCATTTTTTTTTTCTGAGGCACCTCAGGTACAAGAGTGTTTTTTTAATGTTATTTAATCTGATGTTCCCATGCCTTTGCAACAGTCACTTAGCACGCCTTCCTACCTCATGATCTATATGTGGATATAATAAATATGAAGAGAGCTATTGTTTGTGGATGTTAGGACGTCCTTATTATAAATAACATATACATTAAATAATATTAGAGGGAAATTATTCGCTAGCATGAAATTTTTTTTGTTGGGCTTTTTTTTAAAATTTTTTTAATAATTTAAGCCGTTCATCAAATTCACCCTAACCGATAAACACAGCTAAAAGTAGGCCCATCTAGTTGAAATGTGGATGGTAGTAACAAGAACCATTATTTACTGTTTACATTTCAGCTGTAAGAGGTCCACCTTAGAGGTGTCCGTTACATGACACCTTTGGTAGTCTTTCATCTTGAGAAAGGGCAAATCTAATGAATGGCTTAGATTATAAAAAAAAATAAAAAGTGGGTCCGAGAAAATGTATTATAATGGCTAAAGAGCCCAAAAACAAATAAAAAAAAGTAAGAAAAAGGCATCACAAAAGCACACAGATTCTCTCTTTTCTTTTCTTCCCACCCCATAATATATATAACCATAAAAAGCATAAGAGGATTGAATTAATTTTATTTTTAGGTCAAAAAAATAAAACAAATTCAAATAGAACTCTCCTCTTTCATCGAGAAACACGGCATGAGGCATGCACTAAACATAGCGCGCCGCCCAATATGATCATAAAGAGAGAGAGAAAAGAAAGGACTGCCAAAGTGGAATAACAAATTGAGGTTCATATTTACAACGAGCTTTGAATTTCATTCTGCACCTGAGACTAAGACCTTCTAGACTAGCGGTGCAAAGAGCTTCGCGAAAGAAGAAGAAGGAAAAAAGAAAGAAGAGGAAAAAATAACCTATGTTTGAATATGAAAGAACTGTCATATATTTTCAACCTGATTGGTTAACAGTTTGAAGGTTAGATGAGTTAACATGACAAATTAATGGGTTGTGTGTCAAACAGGTCAACATGACATTGATTGACCAAAACACAAAATGATTTTTAGCGTGTTATTTTTGGGTCACAATAAGATTCAACCCTAACCTGCTAAATTCGTGTCCTGTACGAGTCGTGTTATCGTGTCATGTCATATTTTGCCACTCCTAATCTCAACTAAAAGCAAACTAGTTATGAACACGTGCACATGAATATATGAGCCTAGAAAAAATACACATATTTAACGGCAATTTTCTCTTTTAGCTACGGTGGTATCCGCATGTAAAATATATTAGAACGATTGAGTCACTCAACGAATTGACTCGCTTCATAATGAAAGCATTTTGGGGCTGAGATTTGATAAAAAAATTTCAAAACTATAATATAATATCATAACCAAATTCTACCTATTATTTGCATATAAGCGAAAATTTTAGAAGTATTTTTAAAATGAAAGAGTTAACTCTATTTGCCTCATTTTTTAGTTAAGTTTTCAAGATTTTAAACTATTGTAATTGCACTCTATAAGTTTTTTGCCAATTATTCTCAAATCTAAGGTTGTTTGTGAAGAAAATTATGAACTAAGACGTTATGAAGTAATAAAAACATTTTTATTTTATTTTTAGCAAAGAAATTTTTTTATTAGTCCATAACGGCTTCATTTATGATTCTTATTCCCGTTGCAAACGGCTTCTATACTTAGTTTATGTACCTGAAAGCATCTTGATTTGCTAATATTCCTGGAAGCATCTTGATTTGCATCCCTTTACTTGTAAAAGCTAATCATGCCTACTTTACTAGGAGGAAAAGGTTCATCCTTTGTCTTTTTCATTGGTTGGACGTGGTGGAACAGGAACTGATCTGTCACAACATAATACTCCACTTTTGCGTCATGGGTCCAGACCATCTCGTTAGTGCAACCCAGGGGCTTGTGGTTGCAATGCATGCATGCAGGGTGGGCCCAAACTATTGCATCAATAGGCACCATGCAAAACAAGGCATCAATGGGTAGCTTATTGACAAACAGAAAAAGGTTCAAACCGATACCTGGGGGATCATCCAACTAGTGGAGAGATAGATCAATGATTCGGAACACCAACTCCCTGCTCTCTAACAAATTCCCCAGACTAATCCATGACAAGCACATCTGTGGATATGAGAGAGAGAGAGAGAGAGAGAGAGAGAGAGAGAGAGAGAGAGAGAGAGAGAGAGAGAGAGAGAGAGAGAATGCAAGTCATTCCCACTGCAAAATTTTCCTCCAAACGTTTTTATACAGATAAAATATTATGAGAAAAGCACATACTAGACAACTGTACCATTGCACAAGGCTTCCCTTGGAGAAAAAGTACATAAAAACAGTGAAAAAATAGCATGGGCCGATTCGGACCAGTGACTCTCAGTGTTGTAGAACGTTTGAGATGGGAACTTGGACCATTTACTTGCCATCGAGTAGGTCATAATCATGTGAACCTTCCAAATAGTTGCAATTTGCAAGCTGAAAATGAAAGTAAGCCCCAGTTCATGAGATCAAAACCATTCATAACCGGGTGGTGTCTAGATGGGCAAATTATCAGAATCATCCATCAGATGATCCGAGTGTCCTGAGTCAGAAAAACAGTGGCTAAGATCATCCACTGGATGAGATCACTGGGACATGCCCAGCTAAGACATAATATGGCTTGTGAATGTTTTGGATCACCCAAAGCCTTGGCCCACTTCAACTTTTATTAGAATTGAATTCTTTATCCACAAACAGATAGAATCCGTTTCGGTACATAATCTTTTACGTGCACGCAAGCTTCTTGTCTAGAAGCCACGAACGTGAAATTCTCCAACTTTTACTTAGAATTTCAGAATTCCAGAATGTGCCCAAAAAGGGTTAGAAAATGGGAAGTATTGGGAAGTTATTGACTGTTTCCCATGGCTTACTTTTCTCTTTGAAAGCAGAGAAGATAGCTATTTTCAGGCTTCCTACAGTACTCCTGTAAAGCTTGGAATGGAAATCAATATGTTGTTCTAATTTTCTTGCTTTTGTTTGTTTTCTCTTCCAAGATGTTGATATGGGTAAGCGTTTCAGATGGGTCAAATCTGAGGTACTTCATTACATTTTCTCACTTGTTACTGTCCGATCAGCTTGAGATGTGTATCTTTTTTTATTTAATTTTGAAGATCGAAGCTTTTATCCATGCAAAAGAAATGGGGTTTATTTCGCACAGTTCTTGGTTCATTGATTCCTGATACATTGTTTTTGGAGATCAACGAACATGTATGGAACTCTATAGTAAAAAAGGGTAGCCTGGTGCATGAAGCTCCTATGTCTGTGATGCCTATGGAAGGGGTGAACTACAAAGGATCTATATTATAAAGCCTTAACTAGCATTTTTGCAAGAGGATGTTTTCACATCTTGAATCCATGACCTCTAGGTCCCATGATACTGTGATGCCCTGGGGTTTTCATAACACTTTTTAAAATCCAAGAGACATTAACTCAGCGAGCTCAGTTCTAATAAAATCATTTTTAAAGCGTAAACAAATGCGGAAGAATCTTTTCTTTTAAATTCGCTTTGGAAAACCCCGAGTGTCATTTTACTTTTATCAAAAATAAGGATTATCGGTGAAATGAGCGCTCATTTCTACTGACAATCCGGTAGAGTTTCCTCTATTTTTCGAACATATGACATTTAACGCATGTCATTGCGAAGTACGTGATAAAATATTTTAAACAATTTTAAAATATAAATAGAGACTCTGTCTCCTTTTCATACATTTGCTCAAATAAAGACAAATCAAAACAAACCAAATCACAACCAAGAACTCCACACCACAACCAAATCACATAAGTTACCCATCTCTCTAAAATTACATATATATGGCAGTCTCTCTCGACTTTGGACATAAACCAATCATTACCTACCTAAGTCAAAAGCTTTTCGTCAGTGTACTCCTGTCAACAAGCTCCTACTTCTTAGAAATCCTCTGCTCTGAGATATTGTAAACAAATACAATATCTCACCAAACTTGCGTTTGTGTAAGTGGAATATGAAGCAATTATATATATACAAAATCATGATATTCTACATAATTTAACTTGTCAATATTAGAACATGCAGCTAGTATTCAATTATCATTTAAACATCATAAATTCATGCCAAGATGGAAAAAAACATCAATGCATTAGTACTAAAACATATTATTGAAATGCAAGCATGTAGTCACATGTCAACTCACTATTCATTTTCATTTCCTGATACCAACCTTTGCTCATACGAGCCATTTCACATTACCAACCACCAACCCCTCAAGACACATCAAACTCCCCAAACAATGGGGCTACAACCCCAGGGACTGGTAGCTCGTCCAGCCTGAAGGCCTGCCCACATCATAACGACTCCATGGCCCGCCCACATCATAACGACCCCTTTTGCTCTTACGAACCAACTCACAATTTTCTGGTATCAGTCTTATGTTTTCTCACATATTTCATAATAATATATAGCTTTTGCATGAACAGTTTAATCATAGTTAGATTTTATCATGCACATTCATCTTGCTTTTCATATAAATTGAAAAGACTTGTTTCAATACTCAAATTACATATACAAATACATATATAGCAAAACTCTTAGCAATCTCAATTCCACCTACTTCAATTGGCGCTCTTCTAGTTCACTGAAGTAAATACTTTCATCAAATCACATACAAACTCCCAAATCAATCACGCCTCTGTAAAGTACATGAAAACATATTCAGTTATACGACCTTGGGGCCTCTCTTAACTTTTATAATATCAAAGTTTCCTCTAAGTTAGTCACTGATACTAGTCGTCATAAGACGAAGTGACAGTGCTTAATTCCATGGTAAGGGTGTTTCATTGTTAAGAGGTCTTATCTTGAATTTTCTAAGTATCTTAACTTATTAAAAGTTAAGGTACACCATGGTAGTGTCTAACCACCAATCAAAAGTGCAAGGTCCTTATTTTCCTACTCTCCAATCAAACAATTTATATTTTTAGATCAATCTCAGTCTAAAACTTTCAATTTGTGCCATATCCTAGCAATTCCAGTGCTCTAGAACTCGTTTGTGGTGTCTAATTGTCGATCAAACATCAAAAGGTTACTGTGTGAACAGTACCCGATCGGACGGCTGAGATCGTCCGATCAAAATTCAGCCTAGATCTGACATTTTTTGGATGATCAGAGCTTCATCATGCATTAAATTACCTATCCCTACACTTGGATTGGGGATTGGATGGTTGGATTATCAGAAATTCTAAATCTAGGGTGAAAACGCAAGAATTTAGCAAAACACCACAAATCAACAGTTAGGTTTTGTAGATCTTACCTTCCCCGTGTTCAGCCGTATTTTTCCCTCTCCAGAATGGGCTAGATTGCTCCGATTCACCAGAAAAACTCAAAAGCCCTAACCCCCGTTTTCTCTGCTCGCAGGAATGGCAGGCTTCTCCGATGGCTCTCTCATTCCTCTCCTTCTTTCTCTCCTCCCTCTCTTCCCTCTTTCTCCTTTCCTTCTTCCCTTCCTCTTCTTCCCTCTCATCGGGTTTCTTTTTATTTTTCCTGTTGGGTTTTGGGAAAACACGGAACTCCAATGGAGTGCATCGTTACGTGGGGGGGCCGTAACATCAATTTCGACCCCCCTTTAGTTTAAGTGATTTTTTTTTCTTTTTTTTTTTTCTGTTTTTGTGCAGTTGTTACAATAACTGTACTGTTGCACCAAGGCTCCCCTTTTATATGGGAACTCTATAGTAAAAGTAATAAATTAATAACCTCGGGCAAAAGGTCCTTTATTAACTTAACGCGATTATATTTTAGCAGAAAATCTCAATAAAATTAATATGTATGAGACTATTGTTATTTATATTATTTTATAAAAAATCTTAATCTTTTTCTTTTTCTCTCTAAATTACAAAATTTACCTTTGTTTCTTTTCTAAGTTACTGTGTCCCTTAGTCCCTAATTTTTTTCTAACCTTCTAAGTTTCTCTTACTAATTAAACAAATGCTCTTGCACTCTCTCTTTCTAATTTCTTCCATGCATACGTGTTATTTGGGCTCATTATTAATATTAATATTATTATATTTTTCATTGATCCATTCATCTGATTTGGTCTCAATTAGATGTTCTTAGTAGCAAACTCATTTCTAATGGGAGGATCTTAGGCCTTCATTTTTGGGTCTCTTTATGGTCATATAATAAATGGTATAAAGGAAAAAACCCTCTTGCCATCCATTTTACAACTATAAAAGGCTAAAAAGTGGGGCTTAAAACCCATTCTTCTTCAATACATACATATTTGGAAGAACTACTTCTCTCTTATATATATGAAGGAGAGCCTTAGCACAATGGTAAAAGTTGTTGTCATGTGACCTTGAGGTGTGGAAACAGCATCTTGTAAAAATACAAGGTAAGGCTGTCCGCCCCTTCCCCGGACCCTGCATAGGCTGGAGCTTTGTGCACCGCGGCTGCCCTTATACATAGAGAATATTAATTTTTGTACTTAGCAGGGGGCAGTATCAATTTCGACCCCCCTTTAGTTTAAGTGATTTTTTTTTTCATTTTTTGTTTTTTTTGTTTTTGTGCAGTTGTTACAATAACTGTACTGTTGCACCAAGGCTCCCCTTTTATATGGGAACTGTGACGACCCAGGTTTTCTCATGCATTTTTAAATGCAATGTCAAATTTCCTAAGGCGGGATGCATCCCTATTTGAAAACCATTTTATAAAAACCATGCAATGTAGCGGAAAACCTTTTACATTAAACTCATTTTTGAAAACCTCGAGCGTCATTTGCTTTCACCACAACTAAGGTAGTTTTTGAAAAACTTCAGAAATCATAATTGTTTTTCCCCAGGTCTTTCCAGTCACAACGCACGTACCAACCGTAACTAAGTACAAACACATGTCCAAAGGGTTGAGAGTTTACTTACATGTATATTTGTTTCCTTTGATTCACTGCTCACAAGACTAACATAGATGTCCTCTTCGTGGAGTGGAGTTGTCCCGAACCATGATATATATACCTGGACATATCCCGTCTCTTGAGTGCTTACTGATATCTGAAAAATGTTGAGGATTGGGTGAGTACATAATATACTCAGTAGGGCCTATCACTACTAGTTTTATAAATGCATGAGATGTTTCAAAATCATATGCTCATTCAAAACATGCGTATGTTTGAATACTCGAGTTCAATATCATATAAGAATCCATAGTCAACTGAAATTCAAATTATGCGTATGTTTGAATACTTGAGTTCAACATCAGTACAAGAATCCATAATCAACTGAAATTCTTATAACTTAAAAGATCACATAATCCAAAAGTGAAAGTATCATATATGTGATGACATCATGATATGCAATAAATGCCTCATGGAGTCCAACTCATGGATCTCTAGTTTGGTATGGTCGACCAACCTCATATCATGCTATATGAAATGCACATCAAACCATAGGGTCCACTATGCCCACGGCCTCCTCGCCGTGTGGTCCCCGGGTACCTGAGGACACTTGGTCATAGCCTCCACGGGGCCTATGACACGCCGACCCTTGCCGTGGACACCACGGTAGCCCCCTCGTACCACATGCGCCGACGTAGGGACTTGCTCTTTTTGGGCATGGTACCCATCCACCTATTACCAGAGGCTCTGTGGCCAACCCAAACCCTCAAGATAGCACCCACGGCTTACTTGCCCAAATCACATAAGATAAGTCAAAACCTTTGTTAAAACTTGTCCTCTTTTGGGTCCCTCACAATTGCCCTCGGCCTAAGACTCAGCCTTTTGGCAACCCTCAAGGACATGCAATCTTTGCAAGTACTTAAATCATGCAATGCGTGCACTTGTTTGCAACACATATATGTGCATAATGTATATGCAGTCATTTCAAAACATGGCTATGTACAAAGCATTTAACATGCATGCTGGATTAATTCATGCAAATCACATGCAAATCAAGTCATATATCTAAAATATATGTTCTTAAATAACAATAGTTCTTTTAAAAGAATCTAATAGTGATAGAGCACCTACCTGACTAGGTCGCGTTAAGCCCTTTGTCCTCGTACGCTCCTGTTTCGTGGGTGGTTTTCTCTCCACGTTTTCCCCCCTTGGTCGCTGCTTCACGACTGGTTTTCTCCAAGGCTTTTGGGCTGCCATTAGAGGCACCCAAGAGCTCTATTTATAGAGCTTTTAAAGAGGGTTCTGGAGGGGTTTCTAACCGCCTTGAATGGCGGGGAATCCTCTCGAAGGGCTGGTTTCTTCTTGAAACACCGCCGTTCTAAACCTCTAGGAGGTTGAAGACGACGGGGTGCCCGTATCAAAACGGGTACCTGTGTTTTTTCAGTTTAAGTCGATTTGTGAAATTTACAATTTTACCCCTGAACTTCAAAGGGCCATATCTTGCTCATTTTAACTCCGTTTTGGGTGATTTTGGTCTCGTTGGATTCCTTTTTCTGAGACGCATCTAATGGCACCATTTTTAAGACCAAATTTCTGGGTTCAATTGAGGCGACTAGTGAAATGACCAAAATGCCCTTATCTTTAAAACTGAACTTTTCATGGGATTTTAATATCTCAAAAATTGGGGTCATTACATTATTACCCCCTTAAAAGAATTTCATCCTCGAAATTCCATAACTTATTATTTTCCAGGTATTTGTCTCTTAGATGATTTCTTGGTGGATGCATTCTCCCCTTTAGGATCAAATCTAGGTTCATCCTCAATTTATTATTTCGATTGTTCCTCCTATAAGGCCTCACCTATAAGAGATGCTTTTGCTGCGTACTCTGATGCCCCGCCATACTCTCATACGTGCCAATTTAACAATACCGTTTTCTAGCGGTACTTCATCCATCTTGAATTTCTTAGATTCCTATACTTATCTTATCATGTATAAGATAGTCTCCTCGTAAGATCATGCTTCTTTGCTCATGCATATACTTCTTTCAAGATCATATTAGCTTATTCCTCCTATTTTGAATATCATAAGATAATCCTTTTCATCTAGTGATCTCTTTTATTATCCACAAGTCCAAAAAGTTACCTTCTTTCTATTGTGTCTAACTTTGCTTCTTGCTCTTGTTTCTAAGATACTTCAATAACTGATATGGTATCATTTGTTCTATAGTCAAACTCTTACTTAAATTTGAATTTCAACTGTCTGTCATTTTCCATATGTGACTTGATTTCCTTGACCAAGGTTACATTCAAAAATGAAAGCCAATTAGTAGCCTCTTCTATCGAGGACCTTATCATATACTGAAAGAAAAATGTCCTAACTCCATGTTCATTAAACGCTTTCCTCTATTGAAGATTTTATCCAAACTCATGTCAAATGTTGATGGTCGATTCATCATCATGGGTCATATGTTTTCATCTAGAAGCCTATCTCACTATTTCTCATCCATTTGTCATTTAGGATTTTCAGTAATGCTCTTATCATTCAAAGTAAAAGTTTCTTATAAACCGAAAATTTACTTGGTCATGGTTGAATCCTTTGTCTTCATCCTCTTTGCCCTTTCTTTGCTTGATGATTTTCTTAGTAACTTTTTCAATCCAAAAGTTCTATACTCAATCCAGTAGGGTTAGTCCTTAGGAAATTCCTTCAATTAATTTTTCGTACTTAGTATATGCTTATAACAACTAACTTTTTGTCTAAAAGCAAGTAACATCACATCTTCACCTTATAGTGTGCTAGCCTTCTCAACTTTTCTCTTTTCATTCCTTACGTCAATATATTGCCCAATCTTTTATTAAGGCTTTATCATCAACCATGCAAAATTTTGATCGTCGAGGTATCATCATAAGTAGTGATTTTCTCAATTCCTCAACTTTTATCTTTCAAGTGCCTCCTTATTTTATCTTTCAAGTGCCATCTCATAGCCATAATTCTCCCCCAATAGCAATTATATCAAATTGTACTGAAGTTGTTAACTCAACAAGTTCAACAAGACTCAGATAAGCATAAATATTTCCTTAGACATAGAAAGACTTTAATCGATTACTTATTGATCTCTTCCCAGATGCGTTATAAGCTCAAGGGCCTCTAGAGTGATCAGTACTTATCTTCCTTTCAATCCAAGTCTGTAGTAGTTTTCAGACCTAAAGTAATTTCTTTACCTTGTCATGGTAGCCACTAAGGTTTGAAAAACCTTTCACATTGGTTTAGATCACTTCTTATTTTTGCTCCTATCTCAGTTGCTACTGTCCTCATCAACTGACCATGTACCCTTAATTGACTTAGTTTGACAAGTACTACTTTCAAGGAAAACTCAAGTCTAGAGACTTATAACATCCCTTTAAGTATATAACTTCGACTACTAACTCATAGATACTAACATACTTGATTAGATATGGTGGGATACCCTTATTTTAGTCAATAGTACTCTAAAGGTAATGACTAAATAATGGTCTTAAGATATTTGCTCTTCCAATCTATGATAGTAAGATCTCAATTTGATCCTTGATGGTACCCTTCTTACTGAAGATAGATAGATGGACAAGTCACTGTCCTGACCACATTCCTTTTTCAATACAATTTTATTTACTCATGTAGTGGCAAGGTGAGATATCACCAAATTTTTCTTTTTCATGGATTATATTCATTGGTGTTCCTCATACGCTAATGGATCTGATAAGAATCTAATTGATATCAAACCATTTGTAAAAGTTTAACTTCTAGTTGGTCGCCATTCTTCTTTGAAAATTTCTTGTCACATAATCTCCTGAAATTCGATACTCTACTCAAAATCTTAATCCCCATATGCTTTCTCTCTTTTCTACTCTTTTGCAATAAGATCACCAACTCATCTATCATCATTCCTTTGCATTTGTTTGATCTACCTTTCTATGGGAGTCTATGTATCTCCATGAAGTCATGATCTTCTTCTTTGAATATTCAATATTCATCGAATACTTATAGTTACATCTCTATCTCTTTCTCTCTTTTCTTCAATATCCATTTGGTCTACCTGGATCAATGTCTCTATATGCGTTGTTGCATATATTTGATACTTCATCTATCTCTTTTAAGTAACATATATGATAAACTGAATGCTTCTCAGAAATTCTAAACTGTCTTAAGATCATTGAAATCCTCAATTGCTTGTAGCCTCAATAAAATTCATATATTGTCTTAATATTGACGTTTTGATCATGCTATGTTAGGATCAATCTATTATCATAGATCTATCATCCCCAATATTATTGTAAAAAATCTTTTGATAACTCGGTTGAATTCATTTCCTTATCATATTCGTGTTATGTTCCTCTTAATCTCATAATATGTTACTTGATTTGCTCCATAATACTCAAGTGGTTATTATTCAATAGCATTTCACTCTTCATAAGACTCCAATTAAGGTATTGAGCTATACCTTTGTGATCTAGTATGAGTCATCATATCCCCAAGATTTCATCTTGCATTCTCATCGCTCTTATTATTATCAAAATCATCTCAAAGTCTGTCTTTTAAATCCCTTATCATACTCATCTCATATCCCTTAATACTCTTGATGAGATTACTTTATTGCAGATCAACTCTATCTTCTAACAAGTCCTTTAATCATCTTCATTCATTCATTCTCATCATCCATATATTTGCACCTTACAATAATCCTTATATGAGATTTCATCTTTGCATCACTGCACAATAATTCTTATTTCCTATAATTTTGATAGGATTCAAGCAATCCAATATCTAAGTATTTGCTAGGACTATCTCCTTTTTCACCTATGTGTTTATGGTGAAATGTCTTGAGTCATTAATATTATAATCCTTGAATAGAAGTAGTTATCTCCACTACTCCTATTTATACTACTTATCCTTGATTTTCTTTATTGTCTATGACCCTTGGACATGCTGGACTGGCTGTGAAAGGATAAAACCTAGCTCTGATACCAACTGTGACGACCCGGGTTTTCTCATGCATTTTTAAATGCAATGTCAAATTTCCTAAGGCGGGATGCATCCCTATTTGAAAACCATTTTATAAAAACCATGCAATGTAGCGAAAAACCTTTTACATTACACTCAATTTTGAAAACCTCAAGCGTCATTTGCTTTCACCACAACTAAGGTAGTTTTTGAAAAACTTCAGAAATCATAATTGTTTTTCCCCAGGTCTTTCCAGTCACAACGGGTTGAGAGTTTACTTACATGTATATTTGTTTCCTTTTGGATTCACTTGCTCATAGCACTAACATAGATGTCCTCTTTGGGAGTGGAGTTATCCTGAACCATGATATATATACGGACATATCCTGTCCTTGAGTGCTTACTGATATCTGAAAAATGTTGAGGATTGGGTGAGTACATAATATACTCAGTAGGGCCTATCACTACTAGTTTTATAAATGCATGAGATGTTTCAAAATCATATGCTCATTCAAAACATGCGTATGTTTGAATACTCGAGTTCAATATCAGATAAGAATCCATAGTCAACTGAAATTCAAATTATGCGTATGTTTGAATACTTGAGTTCAACATCAGTACAAGAATCCATAATCAACTGAAATTCTTATAACTTAAAAGATCACATAATCCAAAAGTGAAAGTATCATATATGTGATGACATCATGATATGCAATAAATGCCTCATGGAGTCCAACTCATGGATCTCTAGTTTGGTATGGTCGACCAACCTCATATCATGCTATATGAAATGCACATCAAACCATAGGGTCCACTATGCCCACGCCTCCCGCCGTGTGGTCCCCGGTACCGAGGACACTTGGTCATAGCCTCCACGGGCCTATGACACGCCGACCCGGGGCCCGTGACACACCGTGGTAGCCCCTCGTACCACATGCGCCGACGTAGGGACTTGCCTCTTTTGGGCATGGTACCCATCCACCTATTAGCTGTAGAGGCCGGTGGCCAACCCAAACCCTCTAAGATAGCACCCACGGCTTACTTGCCCAAATCACATAAGATAAGTCAAAACCTTTTGTTAAAACTTGTCCTCTTTGGGTCCTCACAACTCCCGGCCTCGGCACTCCAAATGGCTTTTGGCAACCCTCAAGGACATGCAATCTTTGCAAGTACTTAAATCATGCAATGCGTGCACTTGTTTGCAACACATATATGTGCATAATGTATATGCAGTCATTTCAAAACATGGCTATGTACAAAGCATTTAACATGCATGCTGGATTAATTCATGCAAATCACATGCAAATCAAGTCATATATCTAAAACATATGTTCTTAAATAACAATAGTTCTTTTAAAAGAATCTAATAGTGATAGAGCACCTACCTGACTAGGTCGCGTTAAGCCCTTTGTCCTCGTACGCTCCTGTTTCGTGGGTGGTTTTCTCTCCACGTTTTCCCCCCTTGGTCGCTGCTTCACGACTGGTTTTCTCCAAGGCTTTTGGGCTGCCATTAGAGGCACCCAAGAGCTCTATTTATAGAGCTTTTAAAGAGGGTTCTGGAGGGTTTCTAACCGCCTTTGAATGGCAGTGGGGAATCCTCTCGAATGGCGGTGGTTTCTTCTTGAAACACCGCCGTTCCAGAAACCTCTAGGAGGTTGAAGACGACGGGGTGCCCGTATCAAAACGGGTACCTGTGTTTTTTCAGTTTAAGTCGATTTGTGAAATTTACAATTTTACCCCTGAACTTCAAAGGGCCATATCTTGCTCATTTTAACTCCGTTTTGGGTGATTTTGGTCTCGTTGGATTCCTTTTTCTGAGACGCATCTAATGGCACCATTTTTAAGGCCAAATTTCTGGGTTCAATTGAGGCGACTAGTGAAATGACCAAAATGCCCTTATCTTTAAAACTGAACTTTTCATGGGATTTTAATATCTCAAAAATTGGGGTCATTACAGGAACTCTATAGTAAAAGTAATAAATTAATAACCTCGGGCAGAAGGTCCTTTATTAACTTAACGTGATTATATTTTAGCAGAAAATCTCAATAAAATTAATATGTATGTGACTATTGTTATTTATATTATTTTATAAAAAATCTTAATCTTTTTCTTTTTTCTCTCTAAATTACAAAATTTACCTTTGTTTCTTTTCTAAGTTACTGTGTCCCTTAGTCCCTAATTTTTCTCTAACCTTCTAAGTTTCTCTAACTAATTAAACAAATGCTCTCTCACTCACTCTTTCTAATTTCTTCAATGCATACGTGGTATTTGGGATCATTATTATTATTATATTATATTTTTCATTGGGATAAGGTCTTGATGATGATGATGATGATTTTTCATTGATCCATTCATCTGATTTGGTCTTAATTAGATGTTCTTAGTACCAAACTCATTTCTAATGGGAGGATCTTAGGCCTTCATTTTTGCGTCTCTTTATGGTCATATAATAAATGGTATAAAGGAAAAAACCCTCTTGCCATCCATTTTACAGCTATAAAAGGCTAAAAAGTGGGGCTTAAAGCCCATTCTTCTTCAATACATACATATTTAGAAGAACTACTTCTCTCTTATATATATGAAGGGGAGCCTTAGCACAACGGTAAAAGTTGTTGTCATGTGACCTTGAGGTGTGGAAACAACATCTTGTAAAAATACAAGGTAAGGCTGTCCGCCCCTTCCCTGGACCCTGCATAGGCTGGAGCTTTGTGCACCGCGGCTGCCCTTATACATAGAGAATATTAATTTATGTACTTAGCAGTTCTTTAAGAAAATTTTAAAAACATATTACTTATAAATTTGTTAAGATTATTAGTTTACCACATTGGCCAAATTGGGACTTGAGATATTCTATTGTCTTAGCGTGATTATCAATCTGTCGATCTAAATATATTAGACTTTTAATGTAGATGAAATCTTAGATAATAAACCAGCTTACTTTTCTCCAGGGTACATTACATATGCATAGTGATTGTCATGGCTGTTGGACTGGTCCAGGAATCGAAATCCTGCATTTTCTAGGATAAAATCATCAAGTTACATTTCAGATTGATGCTTGAGCACACAACCCTAGAGATTGTTTGCAAATTGGTTCATGTTGTGGAGTGTCAACTTTCAATGTTAGAAAGATTTATTATCAATAACAATTCAGATTAATGCAAATTGGGATCAAGTGAACTTTGCATCATCAAATCTTTATCCAAGTAGAGTCAATCATGCAAGCATCTTGCTCACTATGAATCTATGATCAATTGAGAGAGGCTACTTGACTCTCCATCTCTACATCACAGGACAGTAACTTATCTATTCTACTGCAAGCCTTTTGACAGTTGATGACTGCTTTAACAATTTGTGTGAGTTTGTTAAGTATCTTCATCATTTCTTTACTATACCCGAGGTGTATTTATGCAGATTATAACTGAACGTACTTATATGTTACAAGATTTAGTCTCATAAAGTGTGGTTTCCCTGGATGCACAAGTCTACCCAATGTTTGCAGCAGTTGGTTGTGTTGTAGGTATCTGCTGTATGCAACTAATAAGAAATATCACTGGCAACCCTCAAGTCAGGTACGTGTTTTTTTCCCATGGCCGCCAAGTTTTTTCCATGTAGTACAAACTTGGTGCTGAATCTCTAAACGAGCTTCTCAAGGTACAAAACATGCTTTATTCGTTTGCATTTCGCTTTACTGACAAGATTGATACGAAGCAAGATGAAAACTGTAAAGACAGGGTTGAGTGATGTTATTCTTAAGTTTTAGCACTGGTCAGATGGTTTACATTCTGCTGTAAAAGTGTATATGTTTTGTGGGCTGCTCTGAAAGGGAGGCTTGGTGCAATGGTAGAGTTGTCGTCGTGTGATCTTGAGGTCATGGTTTCAAGGTGTGGAAACAGCCTCTTGCAAAATGCAAGGTAAGGCTGCGTACTACTGACCCTTGTGGTCTGCCCCTTTCTCGGACCCAGCATATGCAGGAACTCTTTGCAAAATCTTTTATCTGCTGGAATGTGCTCAGTGTTGCTCCTTCCAAATCAATTCAGAACTCCATGGAAGTATCATAGTCAAGGAGAAGTGACTCCACTATGAAAAACTGATCTCATCAATCTTGGTTCACCCAAATTGACTGTTTTTACTGGGTCCTTCTTGCAGCTGCTCTACTAAGAATAAAGACACGGTTTATCATGGTTTCTCCTGATTCCTGGTTGAGATGAGATTTAAAACATGACCTAGCAGAAACTACTTCCTGAAATATTTCAAGATCATGATGTGGATGTCCCGTTCTGTTCATTGTCTGTAACCTCAGGAAAGTGGTTTTGGTACACGACCACAATGCACAAGTTTACCTCAATTCAAATTGAATTGGTTGATAATAGCTTTTCGAAATTGTATCTGCCTCTAAAGGTCAATTAAGAAACATCAATGACTATCATTATCAGATCAAAGGTTTGCAGATATACGGCTAGGAAAAACTAAACTTGATTGGCCATTCATTTCTAATTTACATTCATTAAATGACTACTTTTGAACATTATCATGCAGTCAACATCATCTAACGATGATATAAGGTTTTGTGTTTTTTTGTTTTTTGTTTTTTTTCTAGGATCCAACTTTTGAAATGAAAGAGTTCAGATTAAATGCAAAATGTTTCTCATAATATTTGAATGGTAAATTAGACAATTCTGAACATGTCATATGGTAACCTGTTGTTGTTGATATAAAAGTGAGTATCAGGTACCAGAGTCCCAACTTCCAAAACTTTGAGAGAAGTAACAGAAAAAGGAAGAAATTTATAAACCCGTACTTAGAGATTAACTCCATATAGTCATTGCCAGTGGAAAATTCCTGTAACGGCAATCTGATGGATATAACTTAAGTAGGTAAAGTATCTCATATATAACCTCTAGTGTTAGGAATCACAGTGAGATGATAACTGCAGAAGTCATTTATTTCTTTCGGGATGATATGATGTAACTTGGTGCTTCCCTCATACCTGTCCAATAAATGTGGCAGTTGTCTTGAGCTTGTGAGAGGAAATTAGAAACTACATAGCGAATGTTATTCTGAGTTTTTTGACAGGGTAACCAAGGGGCACAGAGCTGCAGGAATACTTGATAACTTTGAAGAGGGAGAAGAATATGCACAGCGTGGTCTTAGGAAGTACGTCCGCAACAAAAGGCCAGAGGTCATGCCATCTATCAACAAGTTCTTCTCAGAGCCAAAACCGAGGAATGGTTAAAAGCCAGTGCGTTTTAGTTTTGTATTGCAATTTTCTTCTAGTTATGGATTCATCGCATCCAAGAAGTGGCGACGAACTTCTTGGCCTACAGGGAAGAGATGGTTTCTTATTGCGAGTTATGGCTGTATATTTAGAAATCAGAGCTGCTCAATTGGCCCAACTTTCAGGCTACTGGAAACCAGCATGGATACTGGTGAGCCAATATCTAGTAGGACATTCCAAATCAGCCACAGATGTGTTATAGTATGAAACAGTGGGTTGCCCTATTATGTCACAATGGGGCTCTCCACTGCTGAAATTCTCCTAGATTTTAATCAGTTTCATCAACCAATCACATCCCACGAAAGTAGTATCTGTAAAGCATAGTATTTTTTGGCCAGGAAAGTATATCTGGATAGGCATATGTGCTACCTATTATCGAGATTGCTGATGTTTAGAACACAAATTGCAATATATATTAGATGTGATGAAAGGATATGACTACAAAAAGTTCATTACTATTGGCCCAGAGAACCTGATCACACAGATCATTTCCCTTGAGCAAGTTGGTTAGCTTTCATTAGTTTATTCTGTTGCAGCCAATTGGTGCCCGAGTTTTGCATTTTGGTCTTATTAACCTGGCTGCTCTCAAACATTCTTTTAGTAAGCAGTTCTCAAACAGTTCTATTAATTGAATTGTCTTAGCAAATAAAACTTCTGGATGGTAGAATTCACCGTCCTATGTACAATGTCTAATTGATGAAAGCGATGACATGAAATGCAAATAATTGTTATGAACTGTATTGAACTTCCAACATCCTATATTTGGAAGCATTAAGTCACTGCTTCCATCTATTCTGTCTTGGTCATTGTCATTGTCCTTGCTGTTTCTCCCGTTGCTGGTGTTGTTGTTGCCGCTGCTGCGGACGTTGCTGTATCCAACTTCGGTTTGTGCTCTATTAGATATTTATTCAGCAGTGGTTGGGGTGTAATTGATACTAAAATGAGGCCTAGAAGTTGCTTACTGGTTCTTGTTTGTTTACCAAGGCAACATGGAGTTGGGGCTCTTTCCCTGTACTGAGATCTCTAATTCTGATCGTCCTCAAGTGAGCGGCAGGTTCTGATCTCTCTTTGATATATTTAATAACTCCATCACCAACTTGAAAAATGTCGATGATTGATGTTTAAGTGACTGAGCAGGGGCATCGTACTGAACAACTTTCCCTGAATCAGTCCAAACAGAAAGTTAACAATTAGAAAAAAATAAATTTACCCAATAATATGTTGAATGAATCAGAGATAGTATGCATGCATTGAATTATCTGGTTTTACCACTGCCCTTGTTTCACAGATTGGTTAGCTCAGTATATGCTACACAAAATTTGTGCAACTGATAGGCTGTAGACTACAAGACCGGAATTCTTTTGTACTTACTAAAATTAGTGCGGATACATTTAGGTACAAGCAGAGAGGTGAATGCCATGAAGGGGAGCCATGGAGCAATGGTAGAGTGGTCATAGTGTGACCTTGAGGTCTCGGGTTTAAGGCATAGAAACAGCCTCTTGCAAAATGCAAGGCAAAGCTGCGTATTCTTAACCCTTGTGGTCCCCCTTTTCCCGGACCTTGCATACACAGGAGCTTTGTACACCGAGGCTGCCTTTTTTTTTTCTTCAGAGATGTGAATGTCATAACCCATAGATGATATTTTCGATCAAGGTTGCTTTTGATTACCTTGATCAAGCATCAGAAGCAAGTCATTATCAATGACAGAAGGTACACGATGGGCTACGGTTATCAGAATGCAAACACTGGTTTCTTCTCTTAGTCTTCTGTATAAGATTATCAGTTTCAGTGTCAACAGAAGCTGTAGCCTAATCCAACACAAAGTACCCTCTTCTTCTTCAGAAACACCCTGGCCAAGCAAACCAGCTGCCTTTGTCCTACACTCCAATTCTCTCCATCTTCTGTAACTGCCAAAACTTCCCCCGTTTCACAGCACAACCTTAGAATTTGAGGTATAAGATAACAGGTGAAGCTTGCTGTAAGCAATGGCAAGATATGCTTCTCTTTTCTTAGTAATACCTGGAGCATCAACCCTTTCATCTTGCCTTACTATCTCAGCAATGCAACGCTTGTTCAAAGCATAAGGTACTGTTAGCAAAATTACAACTTTGATTGTGAAGAATAAAATACTTCAGGATCAGAACGTTGAAGCTTACCTCCCAGATGTGTCTCAAGGTTGTTGCAGAGGTCCAAGTTAGTTCTGGTTCCTTGAAATAGTGTGACTCTGTGGAATAATGCTTAATCTAGATCTCAAATCTTGCAAACCCATTTTCCACATGTCTACACCATCAATCACAATCCTTCCTTCAGCTTGTTCTCCTACCATGAAGAGTGCTTGGATGAGAGTAGACTTTCCCTGCCCGTTCTGTCCACAAGTCCAATCTTCTCTCCCTTGGGAATACACATGACTCCTATAAGAACCATATAAAGGCAAGGGTTGTACTGGAGATGGAGGTTAACAAGCTCAACGTTTCCAGTCAATGACATTGTGTTTCTGGCCTAAATATCCCGGTTTTGATGAGTTAGGCCCGTTTTGCAAGGCCTCTAATGCTTGGTCGGGCTCCGGGTGGCTCCCTTTTAGCACAAAGTAGTCTAGTCAATGAAAATATCTGGATGATCTAGAAGGGTTCTATTCTAGACCTTACCAAAGAGCTATGCTAGATATCTGTACTGGAAGCGAGTAGAAGAAATTAGTGCTGCTTTTAGAGTAGTTCTAACCGTATGACGGTAGACATGTGATATGATTTTGGCCATTAATCGAGGAGGTAGATGAGGGTGAGCACGTGTAAGTAGGCAATACCTCTCATTTATAAGCCATCTAAAGTTGGAAGCATTTCTTTTGAGTAATAGAAGTGTTTTAGTAGCCAAGAGGAGCTAGTTAGGAGCTTGACTTCATCTTCCTCAAAGCTAAGGATTGGAGCCTAGCACAAATACCACATGATCCAGAAGATAAAGAAATGACAGTTGGTATCAGAGCGAGTTCGATTATGTGGGTGTGGGTGTGACGATCAACTTGATGGCAAGCAAAGCTGTCGATGTAGGCAATGTGAGCATGATGGGTATACCCCAAAAGACCAAGAAGCAAGGCACACGCAGGGGTCACAGCAGATATAGGTCCTTGGACTGTGCTACACGAGGAACGTTTGGGCATGATAGAGCTTGCCCTATACGACTTGGAGAACAAATTAACACCCCTAGTGGGAAAGTTGAAGAACTGAGGAAAGAGTTACTTGGTTTGGAAGGCTTGAGAAAGGCAATGGAGGCCTTCAGGGTCTAGATAGAGAGTTCGTCACAAGAACATGCCATCAACATGGAAAGGTACATGAAGGAGGCTTAAAGCGAGCTCCATGTTTTCAAAGGGCACCTTGAAGATGTGGAATTATCGCAAGGGGCCATAAAAGTATAATCACAAGGGGGGTTCAAGAGGTAAACGAGTCCCTTAATGACAATCTAAATGAACTCAGAAACAAAGTTTATCTGCTTGAGAAGGCTGTGACGGTCGGAGAAAAAGGATTAAAGTTCAATGGTGAACGAGAAGCAAAGTCGCTGGAGAGCTTCATCTTCAACATGGATCAATACTTCAAGCCCTGAAGATAGAGGACGATGAGGACAAGGTGTCCACCACTCCTCTGTTCCTCACAGATCGTGGCAAACGTACGGTGAAGCAAGCGTGGTTTATGCACTATTGATACATTGTAAGACTTTAAGAGAGTTAAGAAGGCAATTCCTTTTAGAGAATGTAGCCTAAATGTAGCCTATGTGGCAAGCAAGAATTTGGCTAAATTAAGGCATAAAGACACCATCAAGGACTACATAAAACAGTTTATGGCCTTGATCCTTGGCCTACCCAACATGGTAGACTAGAGGAAGATAAAAGCATTCTTTTTCATGAATGGTTTGCTGGGATGGGCTGAATAGGAGTTACAAAACAAAGGGAGGAAGGACCTAGCATCAGCAATTGTTGCATCAAAATAACTTAAAGAGAATCCTGCAAGGATGGATGAAACAATAGACCTAGGCACAAACTAAAAGGAAAATTCTATAAGATGGCCATAAGGCAGGTCATGCTCTATGGGTTAGAGTGTTGGGTAGTTAAGGAATATCATGTTTATAGGATGAACATCGTGGAAATAAAGATGTTGAGATGGATGAGTGGCAAGACAAAAAAGGATATAATTAGAAATAAAAACATTAGAGAAAACTTAGGGGTAGCACAAATAGGTATTAAGATGGGAGAGATTAGACTTAGATAGTTTGGACATGTTCAAAGGAGATTGAAAACGGCACCAGTTAGGAGTGAGGCAATGCAAGTAGAAGGTTCTAAAAGGATAAGAGAAAGGTTCAAAAGAACATTAATAGAAGTGGTGATAAAAAGATTTAAAACTCTATAACTAAATGAGATTTAAAACTCTATAACTAAATGAAGCTATGGTACTTAATAGAGGAGAATGGAGGAACAAGATTCATGTGGCTAACCCCTAATTGGGATAAGGTCTTGATGATGAAGACAATATCAAGCTATCCCAAAAAGGGATTAGTACGGGAGATTGCAAAGGAAAGGGTAGAGAAGACTGGTGTAAAGGAGAGTAGCCCTAACGGAAGTGGTATGAACAAACAGGCAGTTACATGATATGTGGATGTGACGACAGAGCATGCGAATACTGAGACAAGCAGAAACTTACTGCAGCCCAAAGCAAAGAGAAGGAAGACAAGGACAAGAGGGACGAAGAACCAACATGGCTAGTACGCATTAGCGATCTTCAACTCTTGGAATGATAATCCAGCGGTAACGAAGAGGGGGAAATGTCACGATCTCAAGGAGTTAGTCCGGTTTGCAAGGCTTGTAATGTTTGGCCTCGGGAAGGTCCATTATCTAGAAGTAGTCTAGAATAGGCTATGAAAATAGCTACATGTTAGAGATTAATCTTTAGGAAAAATCTAGGCTAGAATTTGTGGTGGAAGTGCACGAAAGGTTCTAGTGTAAGTTCTAGAGTATTTATAATGTAAAGATAGTAGACATGATCTTGGACATCCATTGAGGAGGTGGATGAGGGTGAGCAAGTATAAATAGACATGACCTCTCATTTGTAAGCCATCCAAAGTTGTAAGCATTTCTCTAGAGTAATAGAATGCTTCTCTTTGTGATCACTTTGTATACAGGTGTTCTAATAGTTAGGAAGAGCTAGCTAGGAGCTTGGCTTTGGCATACTTGGGGCTAAGGATAGACGCCTAGCAAGAGTGCTGCACCGTTCCACAGATATGGCCGTGACATACAGCCTTCAATCACCAATGGAGCTTTTGTTGGCAGTTCTGAAAATTTTAGAATTCTCTCAACAAATGCCAGCTTGTTTTCGACATTGCATGGATTCCATATTGCCCAAGCTTTAAGTACATTGAGATTCACATAATAGGTAGCAGCCAGTACTGCAAGGCCTGAAAGTCCTGTCACACTAGCAAATTTAGCAATGTAAGGTAAGGTTGCATACTATTGACTCTTGTGGTCCGCCCCTTCTTTGGACTCCAAATATACAGGAGCTTCATGCTCGGGAACTGTCCTTTTATGTGCAGATAAGTCAATTGAAAGCATAATGGCGCAAGTAGGTGAATTATACCAGGAACAGAGGCCTCTGGCAGTTGTGGGCTTTAGCATGTTTCTGGAGCTTGTGGTTGGAAAGGAAGAAGAGGTGCATGAATGGCAGGGCTTCCTTACTATCTCTTGGTGTTACAGGATCCTTAACTCACCTTGCTTCTGGGTTGCTGGGACTCAGAGGTTAGAAACTATACTGCTAAAGAAGTTAGGAGAGGATGAGATTCAATTAGGCTCTCAAAGGTTTACGAGGAAAAGACAATAGCTAGACGGACTCCCCCCAAGCAGGTTTCCTCATATTAAACTTTGAGGGGACCTGCTTTGGCAACCCAGGGAGATTGGTATTGGAGGGACTTTTAGAGACTCAGATGGGCAACGCAAATTGGATTATGCAGGACCAGCTCCATTTGTGATTCACATGTAGCAAAACTGAGAGCAGCTATTCAGGAAATCAAAACATGTTACCAAACGGGCTTTCATGTGTTGGTGACTGAGGAGACTCAAAGAATGTCATCTCTTGGTTAGCAATCGCAAAGCCCCACACTGCATGCGCTGGATCAGTTGGATTCCATTGTACATTTTATGCAGCAGATGCATGTTGCTCTTTGCCATGTTAAGAAAAAGAGGCAAATGCTGATGCCTTAGACAGGGAAGCCGTGGGGAAGCAAGTCATGAGAGAGAGATTCTACCTAAGCTTTCTATTCCCGGTTTTTGGAGCCCTCGAGGTGCACATGCTCTGCCTTGAGCTCCACAGTTCTTTGGGGCTCTAGTCAGTCCTTTCACTGGTGCTGTCACTGTGCAAATGCAGTCGCACAGCTGTCTTTGTTTGTTGTTTTGGACTCATGTTGTATGCCGGTCTTCACTATAACTTGGTGTCTTAAGTGTTATATTCAGGCTACTGCTATGGTAGCAGGCTGACTTTTTTGTCTGCTAGAAACTAACCCTACTAGATGATTAAGATTTACGATCACGTTTAACATTAAAAAATAAAATAAAAAAGCTTTGCAAATGGTAGCTGAAAAATACTCAAAATCTGGGATAGACATCTGGAGGTTTGTTCGTAGGTGCACATTTCTCATTTATAATGTTGTTTTTGGTTGGGGGAAGCCTATTCGGGTGAATAATCAAGCTTCCTAGACTGATGATTGACGTAAGATGTGGGGATGGTATTGAAGATTTGGTGTACATGGAGGAGAAAGAGATTGTCAGATTTGAACAATATTAAGAGCTGCTTTCGTTTATTTCTCTACAATATACTGCATAAAGCCTTAAATTTGGATTTACTTCTTTCCGTCTTGAGTCTTCTGCCTAGCACATCATGAAGATTATGTTGATGATTCTCTTGATCTTGTCTTGATCGTAATCATTTTTCTTTTCTTTTCTTTTCCTTTTTTTTATTTTTAACTGTGCAAAAATGTTTCATTTTACTAATGACAGAAACTACTTAAACATTTTAGCTTTTCACAAAAGTAGGTACATTACGAAGGAAAGGCAATCAGTAAAAATCAGGTATCCTTTCCCTTTCACCAATAGTCATTACAAGAACATTCTCCATCTCTAAAATGATGGAATCGATTCCGATCCCTCACTATGATTTCTCGATCAAAAACCTTTGATATGAGCTTACTAGCAAGATGACAATCTCTACAGACTCGCAAGTTTTTGGTGATTCGGATCGTCGACCCACGACTAGTTTTCAATAATCCATAGGCAATGGCAAGCTTCTCACTATGGTAGTACAGTGGGTTCTCCTTCTCTTCCTCAGCAATATCATGTAGCACTGTATCTGTATTTGGTACATAGCCCACAGATCTTATACATTGAAGCATCTCATCAACCTTAAAATATATCTCTTTAGCCTCAGGATGAGAACTCCCTCCAGCAATGAATTCACTAACAACACCATCCAATTCGATCATAGAACAACCCGGTGCCTTATTCACTCCCCTATCATTCATTAACCTCCTTACATTAGCAACATCATCCCATCTACCAACACTTGCATAAAGGTTCGACAGTAGAATGTAGCGCCCACTATTCTGAGGCTCCAATTCGACAACTCGTTTCCCTATTTGTTCACCCATATTAATTTCTCCGTGAATTTTACAGGCTCCAAGAAGAGCACCTAAAACACCAGCATCAGGGCTCATTGGCATCTTATCAATAAGCTTTCTTGCTTCATCTAGCAAGCCAGCTCTGCCAAGCAAATCGACCATGCAGCCATAGTGCTCCATTTTGGGTTCAATGTCATAAGCTTGAGTTATATAATCGAAATAATAGCGGCCCTCTTGCAGTAGGCCAGCATGGGCACAAGCACTAAGAACATTCACAAGAGTGATATCATCTGGAATAACCTTCTTCTTCTCCATTTCCTTGAATAGCTCAATGGCAGCTTCTCCTCGTCCATGCATTGCTAGACCTCCGATCATGCAATTCCATGAAGAAAGCCACTTCTGTGACAACCCATTGAAGACTTCAAATGCCTTATCCAAGCATCCACATTTACAGTACATGTCGATGATGGTGGTGGCGAGCTTCATATCCAATTCAATCCCACTCTTCTCTATATACCCATGTATCCACTCCCCTTGCTCTAGCGCTCCCAAACCTCTGCAAACCAATAACATACTAGCCGCCACGAACTTATCCAGTTTCACTTTCTCTGACCGCATCCTATGAAACAGTGCAAACGCCTCCTGGAAGTGGTTACTCTGAACATACGCTGCAATCATGGCGTTCCAAGAAACAGAATTCCTTTCCGGCATCAGCTCAAAAATCTGGTAAGCTTCATCAACAAGCCCCCAATGAGAATACCCACTAATCAAGGTCGTCCACGAGACAACATCACGCCGACCCATTTTGTCAAAAACACGCCGAGCGTCATCCAGACAATGACAATTCAAATACATGTGAATCAAATTGTTCATCGAGAACTCATCGTTCCCAAACCCAAGTTTCAAAACATGGGCATGAATTTGCTTACCTTCTTCAATCGCATCATCAACACAACAGGCTCTGATAAGGGACGGGAATGTGAATTTATTAGGCGTAACGGAGCGATGCAGCATTTGCGAGTACAAAAAAATGCAGTCCCTGGTGGATTGGTTTCTTAACTGGCCTCTGATGATGGTGTTATATATGAAGGCATCTGGTTTAGGAATTCTGTCAAACAATAGGAGGGCATAATCTAAATCGCCGAATTCAGAGACCGCCGACATCTTTATGATGCGACCTATGGCATCATTATCGGTTGAGAGACCAAGTTTGATTATCTGAGAATGGATCTGTTTGAGTTCTCTCATCGTAGAGCAAGATTCGAGTGCATGGAAAGTGATTTGGCGGGTTTTCTGGCGTTGAATGGAGGGTGGCGATGGTGGGAGGATTACGGGAGTAGCCATTGTTGGGTTGTTTCCAAACAACACTGCTCCAGATTTTTTACGTGATCAGGTATTTGTCTTGAGTGGGGAAAAACAAGAATCATCCAAAATAAAAAACCAAAAATGGCGTCGCCCGGGTTCGAACCGGAGACCTTCAGTGTGTTAGACTGACGTGATAACCAACTACACCACGACACCTTATGGAGGCGTGCTCTCACAATTTATATAAATTTCTTAGATATCAAAAACAAAATCTGAACCGTTCATCTTGTTTACTTGCTTTATGTAGGCTATATGCTAAAATTCATGTCCTTCGAGGCTTCTAGCAATGGCCATAATCCTCCAAAAATTTTATAAAAAAAACGCATGGCTCAAACAGTTTGAAGTTATGAAGTTTGGTGGCTAGCAAATTTAAGGCACGCCAAACATGACGATGCATCAGATAATCTAAAAAGAGGGAAAGCATTTTCTTTCAAGTACGTTACTTTTAGTTGTAACTAGATGGATAAGCTGTTCACCGTCCATTTTACGATTGGCCAAGCTCATCCAGTTCATGAGATTTTGAGGCATGACATATCTAAGACATGTCATAAATTATGAAGGGTTTGGATCACCCAAAGTCATTGCCCACTTCAACTTTCTTCAGCCATAAATGCAACAATCTGGAAGATTTGCTCTTGATCAAACCGTTATGACTCTTGCTGTTTCATGCACAAGGAGAACCACTTGACTAGAATTGAATTCCCTAACCATAAACAGATGGAATCCGTTCCATAGCTGCCCTCCCAAGATGATTTACAGAGTTTCCAGCAGGCAACAAAACAAAACTCCAATTAACTTCTCCCTGGTTATTCTTCCTTTGTGCTTCGGTTGCCCAAGCAATCCAGTAGTTGCTGCCCATCTACAATTACTGAAAGTGAACTTGGCAGAATAATTACTGCTAAGAGACTCGCCGAATCACCCACCCGGATTCTCATTCTTCTTCATGATTTTATCTGAGAGCTTGTTGATGCATCGGTTTTGCAGCCTGCATTTGGTTACATCACGTCTTAAGAAGTATTCTTGAGGTGCAGTCATTTGGCTTATTGTGTGCAGAAGCATTCTTGAGGTGCAGTCACTTAGTTTATGACTTGATGGTTGCGGCCATCTGTTGAGCAAGATCACTATTTAAGTCTGTTATCAGATCTTTATACTTGCCCGATTGGACAATTTTTCCATCTCTAGTCACCTGTAATACATACATGGGAGTTTTGATCCTTCATTGGTATGAAGAGATTTCAGCATAGCGTTGGGATTTGCCTTTGAAGGTCTTCAAGGCTTGGTCTTGAATTTTCAGAGGTGAAAATGAAGAAATAAAAGACTCAACTGCAGAGAAGAGATCGATCTGATATGCAATGCCTGCAGAAAGAATTTGGAGTGTATGCTAACCACCACTGACAACAAACAAATTTCACTAGGCGCTGCCTTGAAGCAAGATGACAAAGATATAACATTTATGAACAGTTCAATCATCGGATATGCCTCATAGTGAGAGTCAGAAGAAGCAAAAACTTTCAAGGCCCCTACTAAGTTGCAGTATGTAGAGTAGAATTGTGGTCATTCTCCTTGCTGATGCCCTCAAGCACGCTATATCAAGATTGTAACATAGATCAATGTTTGATTTTATCAAAGGTATAAAAATGGGCATTGAAGGGGAGCCTTGGCACAACAGTAGAGTTGTTGTCATGTGACTTTGAGGTTATGGGCTCAAGGCTTGGAAACAGCCTCTTGCAAAATGAGAGGTAAGGCTACGTACTATTGACTGTTGTAGTCTGCCCCTTCATAACTAGATGGATAAGCTGTTCACCGTCCCCCCCGCATACATGGGAGAGCATGCACCTGGGCTGCTCTTTATATAAAACTAGGCACTCCTGACAGTCATAGAAGCTAAGAAATTGCGTTAGGCACTCCTGCCATTGCAGAGACAGAGTCCATTAGAGATACTACTCATAAGCCTCTCTCTCTCTCTATCTCAACTACACAGTTTTCATGATACACTGATCTTGAACAAATATGTTCCTGTATGTGCATCCACAACAATGAAATGATCATCTAACAATTATCTGATTTGCTGTATATTGCACTTTGCCAACTGAATCCTTTGCTTCTGGCCTTCACTCAAATACATCCCTCTCTCTCCTACAACTGCGAAATCTTCATCAGCCCATATCTCAATGTCTTATTCAAGGCACATGGTTCGAAAATCTTCCTCGTACAAAGCTTTATCCATCTCCTTACGAAACAATGCATACTCCTTAACTGGCCTTGTAATCCAAGTACTTTGTGGAACACAAGCTTTGAATCCAAATACCTCCCCTCTCGCCCTAAAAAGTTCTTGGATTTTTGCCAAGTATACTACAAAGTAAGCTTGAATTCTCGGACCCTACAGATCCACATACTGTATCCCTTTAGTCTTTCATGATCCTCATCTTCTTATTGATTTTGACTGTAGGCTTCTTTTTATAAGAACTACTTCCCCCATGTATACTCCCCAGTTTCCTTTTTGATTGTAATGTCGGATATTTCCGGGTTATGGTTGCCTACCCACTGATTGTGGCCATCTTCTCTAAGGAACTCTTGGGTTCCATCAACAGACATTTTGTTTGAGCTATCAATGAGATGAGTTCGGGGAGATTGTAAATTGGCTCTTGTGGGTTTCAAAGAGTAGCTAAGGTTGAAAGAACTGTACCAGATGTTAATGGAGTGTTCACCATAATGCAAACACCAAAGGGAATAACAGAAAATGTTGGAGAAGCCCACACAGAAAGGTAACAGAATAACATGTATAGAGATATCTTCTCAAGCTTCTCAAGCAATTTCTTTCATTTTCTCTGAGTTGGGGCAGCTTCTTTAAGTAGGTGGTCTACCCAAGAGTGCAGTTTCAAAAATCCCCATGCACTAGAGAGTCTCAAGGTCACTTTGATTCACGAGTCCTTGGCATCCATGATCTTTGAGTGAAGCTTTTCTTGTAAATTTGCTAATGGGGTGTTACTCGCCATGACTACCACTGTCGTAAACAGATCAACAGCGGAAGTGGCTCCACTTAGATTCTTGTACAGTATCCCAAGAGCCAGACAGACTTGAATAGGTAGCAATCAATGCCATAGACGTACCAATAGACGTCTGAAATCCTTTCAGCACATCCACATTGGGAAAATTTGTAATTTTACCATTACTCGTGCCAATAGACCTAAAGGAAAGAGACTTCTGGTGAACTGCTACCACTAGTGGGGCTTGACCTCTGATGCCAACTCAATGTACCTCAACGTACCATCCACGAGAATTGTTGGTCATTCTCCTTTTCAGCTCCTATGCCTCCAAATATGTTGTATCAATTTTCCAACACAGAACACCATTCAATTAGCTATAGCCTGAATACAAATATTATGCTTGTACAAAAGAGAATAAAGAAAGGCATAGAAATCAGAATTTATCATACAGAGAGAGAGAGTTTGTAATACGATAGTGGTGGTGTAATTAGTGATGGATCCATACCCATGTCAATAGAAAAAATTGCCACATCAGAAAAGTAGAAAGTCAGGTGCTGAAAAAATGGAATTTGGCACCAACTACCAGATCTGTCAAAGATCTACAGTTAGATCTGTCAAGATTTGCAGTGCCGCAAATCTTAACAAATTAGATCATCAAAACCTTATAAATAGGGAATGATCCGATCATGAAAATGGTAAGCAAAAAGATAGAGATCCTATCTACTTCTAAATATATGAGTGTGTGTGTGTGTGTGTGTGTGTGTGTGTGTGTGTGTGTGTGTGTGTGTGTGTGTGTGAGTAGAGTATAGAGAGAGGATTTGATTCTCCTCCTCCTCCTCCTCCATTGTTATCTGATCATATACTGACAGTGTTTTCTCCTCTCTTGTGAATGTAGGCCAAGTTTGGCCGAACCATGTTAATCTTTTGTATTTCTTTTTTGTGTGGGGTTGAGCCGATCCTAACTTAGCAATTAGAAATTCCGAAGGCCAATTTGTTCCAAGCTTCTCAGTGTTTGTTGGGCATCATGATTCTGTTACTGCTGAACTTTATGCTATCCACTAAGGGATCAAGCTCTGGTCTCATTTGGGACCTGCCCTATAATCATCTAAGGAGCTTGTGTGCTTCTTATCAACAGGTTGAGAAAATCTGCAGAGGTGCCATTGGAGATTGCCAACCACGTAGAAGAAAATTTGCAGTGGTTCAAAGACAAGGATATCACTTTCACACATCTTTCCAGACCTTTTAATCAAGTTGCAAAGATGATCCAGCTAAACGTGAAGCTTAAGGAATACCTCTCAGATCTTCCTCCAATCAATGATCTCCCTTCTCCTACTAAAATATTTGATCCAGGATGAAGAACTTTGATCCACCTGCACCTCCTTATAAGTTAGAAAAAACAGAGGATAAAAAGTAAAAACATAAGCCTTGGGCCAAAGATTTGCCATTAACTTGGCAAGATTTTATTTCATTTAAAAATCTCAATAAATTGATATATGGAATCTTTGTTGGACGAATTATTTTATAGAAAACTTTTGTCTTTCCTTTTTAATCTAAACTATCAAATCTTTCATTCTCTCTCTTGCTAGAAAATTTAAGCTTAATATTAATTTATATATTCAATGAGTCCTTAGAAAATCTTGAAACATATTGTCTTATAAATTTGCTGAGATTGTTAATTTATTACATTAGCCTAAGTTGAGATCAAATACATTGTATTATCTTAACATGATTATCAATTTATTGGTCATTAATTTATTGGACTTTTACACGAAGCTATGACGATACTATTAATGAAATTATAATTCAAATGAAATGTAAGTTTTCTGAAGTAAGTGATGATCTATAAGTTTTAATTAAGTGGGTGACGATCTAAATAATGATCTATAAGTTTTAATGAAGTGGGTGATGATCTGTATTTAGATCATCAACCACTATCATACATATCACAGATAGCCTATAGCTCTAAAATCTATAAGTTTACTAAAAAATAAATGAATACTTTAGCCTTTTATGCGGAAGTTAACTAAATGTCAATTTTACATCTAAAATTAGAAGAAATTTTGTTTCTACATCCTCAAGTTTGTACAATTTCTCACTTTAGGATAAAAGTTTTAAAAACCTCATGTTGGTACAATAACATTGTTCTAAGTGACTCAATTAATGGCTTCCATCAACTACCCCTCAATTAAAAAGTACAAAATAGTCCAAATCATGACACCACTTAGCTAACCTCAACTTTAGATGATCTGGTTCATTTATCTTATTTGGCCTACCTTGTTTATAGCTACATCAAAAAATTCATGGGAATCATATGCTTCTACTTACTCGGTTTTCTGGTCAAAAAATTCAAAGTTCATGATTTAAAACCTAGAACGAGATGCCACCTAGCTAGGCCTAATCTTTGGATGATCAATCCACTATCTTGTTTGAGACTCTATTTGTTGCAACTTGTGAAAATTTGTGCCCACAAGATGCTTCTACTAACTACTTTCTCTAGTGAAAAATTTTAATGGTCATAATCTAAAAAATCAAAACTAGGATGTAACCAAGTTAGACCTCATCATTGGATGATCTAATCCATTCATCTTGTTCAACCTACACTACTTGTGAAAATCCATGCCATTGCATTCTTCTACCATCTAGTTTTTCTAGTTGAAAATTTTAATGGTCATGATTTAAAAGTCTAAAAGAGAGAGAAATTCATGTCCATCGGAATGACACCTGATAGGCCCCACGATTGGATGATTTGATCAGTTTGTCTTGCTTGCCCTAACCTATTTAGACTATCTGTGAGAATTCATGCCCATCAGATGCTTCTACCTATTAGTTTTTCTAGTAGAAATTTTAATGGTCAAGAATTATCCAAAAGAGAGAAAGAAATTCATGTCCAACGGTACAATACCTAAGGTACTGATGAAAATTCATGCCATCGGATGCTTCCACCTGCTAGGTTTTCTAGTTGAAAACTTCAACGGTCATTATTCAAATGAGTTTTAGATCGTTTTGTCTGTTTAAAATTTGAAAATTAATGGAAAGCTAGACAGAAGCCCTTGATTGAGTCACTTAAACAGCGTTGGATTATCAATGTGTTGGGTCCATACCCATGCGAAGAAGATTGACAGATCTATTAGATTCGTGTCAATAGAAGCTACCTGCAACAAAAAAAGGAGTAGCTTCGCATTATAAATGTCCTCAGTCGGTGCCAAAAATTTTGAAATCAGCACCAACCAATCGGATCGTCAAAATCCTACATTCATTTTGTAGATCTGTCAAGATTTGCGGCACCACAAATCTTGACAGATTGGATCATCTAAACCCTATAAATGTGGGATGATCCAATCCCTGACAGTAAGTAAGCATGTGTGTGATCTGAAGAGAGAAAGAGAGAGAGATAGAGGAAGAGAGTAGAGTTGAGTGAGGATCTAATTTGATCTTCCTCCTCCTCAATGTAATCCGATTCAACTAGTGTTAGATTTCCTCTTTCCCGTGGATGTAGGCCAAATCAGATCCAACCACGTTAATCCTTGTTCTTTGTGTGTTTGTGTTTCTCTCAGTCTCAGATCCCCAGATCTGGTGGTTAGATCAGCACAGATAGGCAGATCTAACTTCCTAATAGTGATATCAGAGCACCCAACACGATGTTAGGTTTTAAAACTTTTATCATTAAGTGAGAAATTGTACAAACACAAGGACACCGAAGTAAGATTTCTTCCTCAAACTGCCGCATTTTAGTATAGAAAATGGGAGACTATTTTACACCATTGACTATCTGTGAAGTCCAAAAACATTTGGATCAGCAAAATCATGGGACCATACGTATCTTTTATTGAAGCTAGGAAGGTTCTATAAAAAGACAATAGGGACAGATCTGTCACGATCTAAACCGTTCATCTTCTTAAACGACTCTGAGATAGCCTATTATGACTTTTATTTTACAACTTGGCCGATGTTCCAATTATATGTTAACGTACTAATGCCTAGTTCTGTGACAATTGTAATCAAATTTTCAAATAACTAAGCCATATTCTTGTCAATGTTAAGCCCGATAGACTCCTTTTGGCAAAATCTGCACTGTGTCTCATGTTGACTTATGATGCTTTGGTTTACATCCAATTAAAGCTTTGAAAAGAAGGATCTCAGATTTAATTCAAATAAAAGGGCAGTTTCAGTGCACGAAGCGCCTGCCTATGTGGGGTCTGGAGAAAGAGCAGACCACAAAGGGTCTATAGTACGCAGCCTTACCTTACAATTTTGCAAGAGGCTGTTTCCGCGCCTTAAACCCTTGACCTCAAGGTCACACAATGATAACTTTACCATTGCACCACGGCTCCTCTTCTTCAGATTTAATTCAAATAGTTTCTCATAATGTTAGAACAGCAAATTATACTATTTTATTTTGAATATGGTAGCTTTTTACCTAGTTTCAAAGAGGACTTTGGTTGATTATTTACCTTGGATTTGGTATCTTTACCTCCATGTCTTCCATACTAACTGCAATTTAATGTTCTCGGAAATAATGGGGAAATTCAAATGCTTTTCCCAGAAAAACTCAATATTCTACCGGTGTGGAAGTTATCCATAATTATAACATAGACTAGTTCTTGTCTGTAGATAAAAGTATGTTTTGGATCATTGAATTATGAACTGTCAAAAACTGGATGATCTGCAAATTACATTCAACGACCAAAAATACTTATGGTCAGGCATTTCGACTGCTCAACTGGCACAACTTTCGGGCCACTGGAAATTCAAGATGGGTCCTAGTAACACTGTATCAGTCCACCCTGAGATCAACTGTTGTTGAGGCATATTATGTAGTGTCCTTTGCTGATGTTCTAAATTTTTAATCAGTTCATCAACCAACCACGTTTTATGAAAGAGCAATTTTGGCAAAGCATAACCATTGTGATAGTGCATTTTTTTGTCTAAAGTCGTACATCAAGACAAGCATTTATGCTTCATATTTATTGTAATTTGAAGAAGGGAGCCTTGGTGCAATTTTAGAGTTGTCATTGTGTGACTTTGAGGTCATGGGTTCAAGACGTAAAAACAGCCTCTTGCAAAATGCAAGGTAAGGATGCATACTATTGACCCTTGTGGTCTGCCCCTTCTCTGGACCCTGCATGTGCGAGAGCTTCGTGCACTAGGGCTGCCTTCTATTTATTATAATTTGACACTGCTAACGGTTTATAAGACCATCGAAACATAAAAGTTCAAATGGGCAGGACATAGCCAGACCAAGTTCAGAGCTACTTAGCTGAAGGACATATGACAACAAAAAGTTCATTTCTATAGGCCCAAAGGACCTGACTCGGTTAGTTTTCATTAGTATGAACTGCTGCAGCTCTTGTGCCCGAGTTTTTGCACTACATCTCATTAACATGGCTGCTCTCAAACAGTTTTCTAATTGAATTATTTTAGCAAATAAGACTTCAGGATGACAACATTAACCTTCCTATACAATCTCTAATTGATACAAATATTTTTAATGTAAGTGATGTCTGAACTTTCTAAGTCCTGTTTGGAAGCACTAAGTGGCATTTTCCTTCTTATGTCTTGGTTGTTGTTACTGTCCTTGCTCTTTCTAGTTTCAGGCATTGTTGTTGTTGTTGTTGCTGCCGCTGACGCTGCTGTATCCGACTTTGGTTGATGCTATATTAGATATTGACTGACCGTACTGGTTGGGGTGTAAATGATACTGGAGTGAGTCCATAAGGTTCTAACTAGTTCTTGTTTGTTGCCAAAGCAACATGGAATTGCAGGTTTCATTCCTCTGCCGTCTGATGATATATAATTCTGGTCAGTCTCAAGTGGATGGCGAGTTGTGATCTCTCTTTGATCTCCTCAAGAACTCCATCACCAACTTGGAAAATGCTGATGATTGATCTCTAAGTAACTGGGCTGGAGAGCCGTACTCAACAACTTTACCTGAATCAGTCCAAACAGTAAGTTGACAATGAGAAAGAAATGAATTACCAAATCAGATGTATGAAGTGAGACAGCAAGCATGTTTCACAAATTGGTTAGCTTAGTATATATGACATAGCATTTGCATCGAATGGTGAATCCAACCTTTCAACCAAAGGAATCCCTCAGTCCAACAACTATAGGCTGTGAACTACCAGACTGGAAACTATTTATACTATTCAGGCTTAAGGGTGGATAAATGTAGATAATAACAGAGATGTGATGATATTAACCCATGGATGATATTTTTGAAGGTTGTTCTGATTTTGGGTTTCTTTGATTACCTTGATCGAGCACCAGAACCAAGTCATTATCAATAACAGTAGGTATGCGGTGCGCCACGGTGATGACAGTGCAATTACGAGTTTCTTCTCTTATAGTCTTGTGGATAAGATTATCAGTTTCGGTGTCCACTGAAGCTGTAGCCTCATCCAACACAAGTATCCTCCTCCTCTTTAGCAACACCCTGGCCAAGCAAACCAGCTGCCTTTGACCTACACTCCAGTTCTCTCCATCTTCTGCAACTGCAAAAGATATCCCCAGTTCAGACCACAACTTTAGATGCAGAAGTATTAAGATGACAGTTACGGTTAGCTACAAGCAAGACCAAGACAATGCTTCTTTTTTCTTAGTAATACCTGGAGCGTCGAGCCGCCTTTCATCTTTCTTTACTATCTCCGCAATGCAACACTTGTTCAAAGCCTAAGCATTTAGATCGTGTTAGCAAAATTTCAACTTTGATCATGAAGCTCAAGAGACTTCTACATCAGAATATCAAAGCTACCTCCCAGATTTCTGTGTCTGAATGTTGTTGCAGAGGGTCCAAGTTAGTTCTCATGGTTCCTTGAAATAGAGTGGGGTCCTGTGGAATTCCGCTCAATCTAGTCCTCAAATCCTGCAAACCCATATTAGAAATGTCTACACCATCAATCATTATCCTTCCTTCAGATGGTTCTACCACCCTGAAGAGTGCCTGGATGAGAGTGGACTTGCCACTGCCCGTTCTTCCTACAACTCCAATCTTTTTCCCTCCTGGAAATGTACACGTGACCCCTCTAAGAACCATAGGAAGGTCAGGGTTGTATTGGACGTGGAGGTTATCTACCTCAATGGTTCCATTCACTGGCCATTCTGATTCTGGTCTGCAACCTTCAATTACCAGTGGAGCTTCGCTTGGCAAATTTGAGAATTGCAGAATTCTCTCCACAGATATCATCTTGTTTTCGACATTGCACAAATTCCATATTACCCAAGCTTGAAGTACATTTAGATTCAGACCATAGGTAGCTGCCAATCCTGCAAGGCCTGCAAGTTCCATCAGACTGTCACAGTTAAGTTCCGCACATGCAAATAAGTCAACCAAGCTATAATTGTGAAATTAGCTGGAACTTGTGGAGAGAGATCTTACTGGGATCAATGGAAGACCTCGGGATGCCCACTAAGATAATTAGAACGGCAAAAAATACAAGGTTGAAGAGGAAGTTTATGCGAATACAAAGCCACTCCATTGTTGCAGAGTTGTGAAAATCAATGCGAGAGTAATCATCAATAAATTTGAGATTTTTAGCAAAGAAACGATCTTCTTGATTGAAGCAACGGATGGTCGCAGAACCAGCAGTGGACTCTGAGAAATGGTGGAGGATTGGAGCTTTTCTGATCCCGACCATCCTTGCAAGTTCTCTGGCAGTGGTAATGTAGTAAGCCTACACACATTGTAAGATGAAGTAAATACTGGCATCACACGATGCTTCACGTTATATGGACTAATATATAGAACCATCCATATCTATGTAAAGACCAATTATATAAGTGTTTTCTCTTAGAATCTGATATTGTTCTAAGCAAAACAAACAGAACTTGCTCAACCATAAAGCATCCATTTACAGACCAGAAGACACTGGAAACTTCTAGACATGCTAAATAAAACATATTTTTCAACGTGTTGCAAAAGAGAATTGGAAACTGTAAATCATTTCTGTTTACGTCTCAATAGTTGGCAGTTATATCCCCAGGTTATATGGTACATTTTAACCATGAAAAGTAAGTAGATTCCACTTCACATTGCAACTGCTGTTAGATATTGTAGGAGAAGTTATCTCATGCGAAACAATTTAGAGAAGTTTGAGGGCATATATACATGGAGTATAATAGAGTTAGCCTGAAGGAGCATTATGTAGAGGCTGCAAGTGAGTTTACTTGCCTGATACCAGATGGAGATTGCGATGATGATAAGGAAGAGAAGGAAGACCGGCCAGGCAACCTGAGACATGAGAATGATTATCGCCAACAGCTGAATGAGTGCGAATACCAGTCCTGCCAACCTGTAGGGGATGTCTGTATCCACTGTGCTCTGGTCTGTGGATGACTAGAGAAAAAAGAGAATATAGATATTTCAACTTCCAACTTTAAATAAGTTGAAATATATATATATATATATATAAAAACTTGTTGATACACACATATAAGGAGAGAAATCAATATCTAAAGCTTGTAAAAGAACTTGCCCAAAGTGGGCTCCTGTTTAGTCAAGGTTAATGTCTAGTTTCTAAATTCAGGTGAGTAAAATGTATTTTTTTAAAGACAAAACTGAGTCAAGCAGTCGAATTAATAGTTAACTTTTGGAGAAATTTACTTCAGAAACTTACTCTGTTGAGAATTCGACTGGAAGGTGTAGCATCAAAGAAGGAAATTGGTGACCGAAAAATGCTGGTAAGCATACTAAGGAAGAGCCTCTGAGAAGTTTCAAGTGCAATTGTGGCCAGCAAAACTGCCCTCCCCAAGATGAAGACAGAACTTCCAGCAGATAACAAACCAAAGACACCAATCAACTTGTCTCTGGTTACTCTTCCTTCTGTTTCAGTTGCCCAAGCAATCCAGTAGTTGCTGCCCATCTGCAATGCCTGAAAGAGAATTTGGCAGAGAAGAATCACGGGGACAATAGCTCCTCTATAAGCTGAGGTGATAAAAATTGAGTAGACATGCCAATTCACGCGCCCTGATGCTCTTTCTTCTTCATGAATTTCTTCTGAAAGCGTTTTGCTAAATTGGTGGTTGCAGGCCATTTCTTCTTTCAGCTCTGGTTCCTGTATCTGATGGCGTCCACATTTCAAGAAGTATTCTTGAGGTGCAGTCACTTGGCTTACTGATTGGTTGTGTGCAGCCATCTGTCGGACAAGCTCACTATTGGGGTCTGTGATCAAATCTTCATACTTGCCAGATTGAATAATTTTCCCATCTCTGATAACCTGCAATACGTACAAAGAAGCCTCAGGAAACTAATGTGATCCTTCAATAGTAAGAAGAGATCTTTAAATAGCATTACTATCTTTGGACTCGACATGTTCTTTCTGTTTTCTTAATGGGACTCTATATGCATTTCTGATCAGCTTTTTAGCTTTTTGGAAATCGCTGCAGCCTCAGACAATAAATCAGAAGAGCACAAACAAAGAAAAAGTGCCATAACAAAACAAAGTATTACAGATATCATTTCCCTGTTGTCTGTTTCAGAACTGAAGTGACATTAATCTTTAAAGTGTTTAGGATTTGCTTTAAAGGTCTTGTTGGCTTAGTTTTGAATTTTCATAGGTGTCAATGAAGAAATAAAATACTCAGCTGGATAAAGAAGAATGATGTATAACATATGCACCAAAAATTTGGTGCTTTGCCATTCACCAATTCCTGATAATAAACAGATTGCAGTAGGTGTGCCCTCGCAGCAAAATGATCAAGTCATAACACTTATCAATGGTTCATACACCAAAACTGTCAGTAAGAAAAAAAGGACAGCCCAGGTGCACGAAGCTCTCGGGGTCCGGGGATGATCCTCATAGTGAAGGTCAGAAGGAACAGAAACTTTCTATTCCTCTACTAACAGTCCATCCAGTATAACTGTGGTCACTCTCCTTGCTAAATCTGATGACTTCAAAGAATGTTGTGTGTACGTTGCAACATAAATCACTATTCAATTTGCTATAGCCTAAATACAAATATTGTGCTACTGTATAATAGAAAGAAGAAGGTGTACTAATTGGAATTTTACCAGAACAAGATCCGATGTATCTAAGAATTCCAGTTGATGGGTCACGTAAATGACCGTCTTAGGAGCCAAGAATCGCATTAGGCACTCCTGCCATTGCAGATATACAGACGCTCCATTAGATTTCTCTGAGAGAGAGAGAGAGAGAGAGAGAGAGAGAGAGAGAGAGAGAGAGAGAGAGAGAGAGAGAGAGAGAGAGAGAGAGAGAGAGAGAGAGATACCTTGAACAAGTGTGATCCTGTATGTGCATCCACAGCACTGAAAGGGTCATCTAACAGGTACACATCTGAATTGCTATATATTGCCCTTGCCAACTGAATCCTCTGCTTCTGCCCTCCACTTAAATTCATCCCTCTCTCTCCCACAACAGTCAAATCTCCATCAGCCCACATTTCAATGTCTCTATTTAAGGCGCATGCCTCCAAAACTTCCTCATACAAACCTTGGTCCATCTCCTTGCCAAACAATACATTCTCTCTAACTGAGCCTGTTTGAATCCAAGAACTTTGTGGAACATAAGCTTTGGACCCAAATACCTTGATCCTCGCCCCAGAAGTCCTTGGAATTTCACCAATTATACTACAAAGTAAGCTTGATTTTCCAGACCCTACTGATCCACATACTGCAACCTTCTGACCTTTCACCATCGTCATCTTCTTGTCAATTTTGATGGTGGGCTTGTTTGAATTTGAACTACTTTGCCACACATACTCACCTGTTTCTATCTCAATTGCAACATCGGATATTTTTGGATTATAGTTGCATGCCAACTTCTTTTGATTATCTTCTCTTATGAACTCTTGAATTCTATCAATAGATACCTTTGTCTGAACTATCATCGAGATGAGTTCAGGGAGATTGTATATGGGTTCTTGCAGAATTCTAAAAGTAGCTAATGCGGATAGAACTGTCCCAGATGTCAATGGAGTGCTCTCCATAATACAAACCCCAAAGGTAATAACTGAAACTAAAGTTGGTGAAGCCCAAAACAAAAAGGCTACGGCAGAGCATGTAAAGAGATATCTTCTCAACCAATTTCTTTCAGTTGCTCTAAGTTGGAGCAACTTCTTTAAGTAGGTGGTCTCCCAAGAGTGCAGTTTCAAGATCCTCATGCACTTGAGAGTCTCTGAGGTCGCTCTGATTCTTGAATCCTTGGCATCCATAATCTTGGAATGAAGCTTTTCCTGCAAACTCGCCAATGGGGTGTTACCCACCATGATTACCACTGTCACAGACAGTGCTGCAGCTGAAGCAGCACCACCTAGATTCTTATACAGTATCACAAGAGCCAGAGAGACCTGAACAGGAAGCAGCCAAATGCCATGGACATACCAGCAGAAGTCTGCAATCCTTTCAACATCCACGTTCAGAAAATTTATAATTTTTCCATCACTCATGTCACCAGACCTAATGGAAAGAGACTTATGGTAAATTGCTACCATGAGTGCGGCTCTAATTCTAATTCCAATTCGATGTGCACCAAAATACCATTGTCTCTGAGAGAGGGATTCAATTGTCTTGGCAAAGAAGAAGCAGAATGCAAGCATGTAGCCAAATCGATTGCTGGAATTTTCCTCCTTTCCGGATAAGAAGTTGACAAAACTAGTGATCAGAAAAGGACCCATATAGGAAGCAAGCGTATTGATACCTGCAGAAGCTCAAACCTATGAACAATGCAGATATTGAGATAGAGAGAAACCAATGTATGTTTTGAATGTTGAATTTTGATGCACAAACCATACTAAAAATTCTGCAAAGTCGCTAAATAATGTAGAATCACAGGAACAACAATGCAGAAGATTGAGATGAATATGAATTCTATTACCTGCAAAAACTGCATTTGCAGCCAAAGGTCTCCATATAGAATGCAGTATAGCATTCGGCAGTGAAGAGTCTTCACCCTTCTGCTTCCGAAATGATTCTTCTAGTTTGGAGAACGAATTTTCTGCAGTTTCTGGTTCAGGAACCAGCGGAACATGGTAAAATTCGAGTTTCGTGGTTCGACTTTTTTCGAAGAGTGAATTCAGCCACCGGAAAGTGAGTGTGCTCCAAATTCCGGCACTGTCGAGACCATCTCTAGCGATGTTATCATCTTCACGTACTAATAAAGGACGTTTGATATCTTGGAAAGTCTTGCTGGCTTTTCTAGCACAGACATTCAAGAGCAGAAACATGGAGAACGGGAAGGAAGTGAAATCTGAGATTTTGGCTACTAGAAAGAATTTTGGGAGGGAGAAAGCCCATTTCAAATGGAGAATGAAGTACGTTGAGATGGATAATGTGTTAAAAATCCCGAAACAAACCCACCACAGATTGAGGACTAGAGGCCAGTTGGTGTTTCCTACAACCATTTTTGTTTTGCAATGTACTGTAAATATGGTTACTAGAAGCCAAGTTAGTGCAAGGCAAATGGATTCTTGGGAGATGATTTTTAACTTCAAAATCTCATAAACAAGAGAACCCAGATAAGACACAGAGATCAAAACATTACAAAGAACAATTATCTTGGTACAATCCATAGACTTCCTGTCTGTAAGTCTCTGTTTCATCTCTTGATCATGTACGTATCTATTTCCCTGTCTGAAAAACTCTACAACAAGCCACATCCAAAATAGTGAAAAAGGTGCTACACTAAGAGCTTGTATAAGCATCTCCATGGTAAAACAAGGAGTTTCAAATGACAAGAGAAATGTGTAAAATTCAGAAAACTATAGTAGCCCATGTGAAAGGCATTGAGAAAATCGTTGTACCGCAAACCTGTAGACACATCTCCACGGAAGCTTGTCGTAAAACCAGAAAGGCTCAGTTGGAGGAAGAGAGGAAAGATTAGAGAAAACAACGAGATGAAACAGAGAAGCCCACCAGCATTTGACGCAGAATTCTGTCAGGTTTTGTGGATTAATCTTCCCGTGAAGGAGGAGAGAGCAGCACGTGGTAATTGAAACCTGGAAATCGGATTCCTTGCTCTACAAAGTTTCAGTGTTTTATCTGTTCATACAGTCAAAAACTGGACAACTTCCCTTCTCTATCTTCACAGAGCTTTTTCTTTTCCTCCAATATTCAAATTTCCAGTGGATCAGAATCTTAACAGTCCCTCTCCCTCTTGGTTTCTCTCTCTAGACCTTAATTACTAATTCCAACAGGGGATCACAATCTTGACAGTCTCTCTCCCGCTTGGTTTCTCTCTCTAGACGTTAATTACTAGTCTGTCGAACTTGCTGTCTATAATGTCTTCATTATAAAGACAGGAGCCCAAGTGGCAGTAGAGACTATTGATTGTATGGTATGGACTGACTTTTATACTTTGGAATGTTCAAAAGATGACAAATTTCAGACCAGCAAGCAGATTGTGATTATCTTTGCTTAGTTGGAGTCTTCATCCCACTTTATGAACTTGCTATATTTTCTTGCCACCTTTCTGGTTTCTGCACTTGCCATGTTCAGTCGACAAAATGATATATCTTTTGTAAAAGAAATTACAAGGAAATTGCTAATCTGGTACCTATGAATTCAGATACTTTCCCAACTTGTGAAAGGGAAGTTCTTGACACTTTCCACTATGGTTTTCGTTTCTGACTTGATCAACTACAAGTAAATTTGTCTGCCTAACTTTTTTTGGCTTTCTAGATGTTAACTTGTAACTTATAAGAAAGAGTAGTGAACAAAATATTTTGAAATAATTGAGTTTTTATAAGCTTAGATATGGGACAAATATATGATATTAGAAACTTTCAAATTTAATGAATATTTTTCTCTCACTTGAATGATAGACACACACCAATGCACGCTCTTGAACCCGGGTTACTCAAGCGAGAGACTCCCCTTTGCTCAGTTGCATTACAAGTCTTTAGTGCTAGTGATTTTATTTTATTTTTTAGATTAAAAAGAAATGGTAATTCATGATCATTTATAACATATTATAAATGATCTTGGAGAAATGGTAGAGTTTTCATCGGGTTCAAGCCGTAGAAAAAATCTTTTGCAAAATGCAAGATAAGACTGCGTACTATTGACCCTTGTGGCCTACCCCTTTCCTAGACCCCGCATACACGAGAGCTTCGTGTACTGGAACTGCCCTTTAATACAACATATAAAAATAATAGATAGTTGGATGCAAGACTATTCGCGTTAGAATGTAGTAGATTTTTTGTGTGGGACAAAACTAGGAGTGTTAATCTTAATATTGAGGTTGAATATACTAACCTCATAATCCTAAAGGCAAAAGCCAAATCAAGTTCTTAGTTGCAGTTCATGCTAAGTTGCTTTTGACAAAACTTGACATAGATTAAGACACCAGTTTTTCATATATTTTTTCCTTTTTAGTTGTTATTTTTTAATTCTTTTGTTGCCGAGAATGTTCCACCTTAAGAATGGTCAAAGACTGAGAATTTTGCCATATGATAATCCCCATTGTTTGATTGATGTCCTTATCTGTGATAAAGAATAATCTGATAAAATATGGAATTTATCTTCGTCTCTTTTTTTTGTCATGAATGTTCTCATCAGCACAAACCCAGTAATCTTAAATGTTTCTATCAATTTCGTGGCTTGGATAACTAGATCACATGTTGGGTTGGGCTTATAAAATATGCCGGACAAGATATTGGAAGTCCGGAAAATCAGATGAACGGATCTGATCAACCAAAGTAGGACTCATTGCGTAAAAATTAGTGTGTTGGATCGCAACTTTCAATCTTGTCGTGCTGTGTACTAGCGATCCTGAAGTAATTCCATGCCTATAATAGTCCAATTTCCAATGTTTCTGGGAGTGTAATCCTCAAATTGGGACCCACCAGATCAAGTGTCTTAATCATCGTATCCATATCCCACTTATATGATAGGATAGCTGTCCAAGATGAAGTCATGGGGAGCCATAATTACACACTTGTTCTACTTATTCAGATATTCCTGTATATGATTATTAGAAAAAAGAAAAAAAATCTTATATATCTTATTCTAGACGTTAAAGCCAATCTATTTGGTGATCGAAAATACTGGTAGGGTCCAGTTATTTGGTGATGCAAAACCGCTAATGTGTCCTAGGAATATATATTCAATATGCATCATATCGACAATCTTAACCTTCCAATCGACCAGTAATTTTTATTTTTATTTTCTAAGAATTTTCTAAGCCATCAAATTTAACTGATGATATAGAGATTTCAGGGGAGATGAATGGTTTAGATCACGACCAAGATGATAAACCATTCAAAGAGAACAAAGAAAAAAAGAAGTGACAGGATAGGATATAACTAAAACATATTTTCGTTAATGGGGCCCACTAAATTGCAATACAGATAGATCACGTGCTACAGATTACAATGTTTGATAATAAAAAGGAAAATAAAAATAAAAATTTATTGTGCTGTTGGATTCTTTCATTAAAGATGGTACCTAGGTATGGGTATTCGCCAACTTTAAACATGGTGGAGAAAAACAAACTTATCCGAAAATATTAATTACAGTTTATCATTTAATAAAAGGAAACAAATATAATTATTTATAAAAAGAATATTTTGACAGAAAAGACAAATTAAAATATTCTAAAGAAATTGAACTATGGATCCCACGCTTGGGCATGTGCCTAGCAAATGCTGGTACGCGGTCAAGGTGAGTCTCCCACGAGAGAGAGAGAGAGAGAGAGGATCACTTGGTTTTCTTTCTCTAGGTGGGAGGGTTCGTGGGGAGGTGTTGAAATGAGACCAGCAATTAAGCATGTGTTATATGTTAGCCATTTTGTCTTATCTAAAAGGGCAGCCTCAATCCATAGAGCTCCCATGTATACAGGCCTAGTAAAGGTAGACTACAAAAGTCTATAGTGTGTAGTTTTGCCTTGCATTTTGTAAAAGGCTATTTTTACATCTTACATCTGTGATCTCAAGGTCACATGATAACAACTTTACCGTTGCACCAAGCTCCCTTCAGTTAATTTATCTTGTGAAGGGACAAAAAATTGGAACTGAAATATGGATTTATATAAGAAAATTAAATAGGACAATAATTGCCCACTTTGTTTGAAAGAAGTGGTAAGAAGATGCCTCATGTGGAGAATATGCAGCCTTATGTAGGGATGGTAGGTCACTTAGTTTTCCTTCTCTTGGTGGGAGGGTGGGTGTGGAAGTGTTGATATGACACCCTCAATTAAGCATGTATTACAAGTTAGCAAATTTGTCTTATGCATAGAGAAAAAGTTGGAAGTGAATATTGATTTATATGAGTAAATTAAATAGGACAACAATTGCCAAGAAGGGAGAAAAAAAATTTGTATGAGTATGCCACATGTGGAGGATGTGCAGCTTTATGTGTTAGGCGGGTACAAGTGTTCATGCATCTTTTGAACAAAGTCTACTAACTTTCAAAATAGCCATAATAACCCCAAGGTCCCCATAAAAAAAAAAAAAAAAAAAAAAGGAAGGTTCAATACATGGTTTTAGGTTTCTTATAAAAATAATCAACTTAAGTTTAGGCTTCTCATAAATAATAAACCTAAGTTTTAAACATATTAGAGCATTTGTAGGATCATTCTAACATATATTTATAAAAAAATCTCTCTCCCTGAGTAAATCATTGTCACAATAAGCGGAAAAAGTAGTGGAAAAAGTATAACAAATCATTGTCACAATAAGGGGAAAAAGTATAACCTTGAATCTCTAAGTAAATCTTATTGTTTGCCATCAACTGCACTGGACAGCTTTTCGCCAGATGCATTATAATTCCTTGCTCTAACAATAGTGCTTGTAATTCATTAGAGTTCCTAAGTTGCTGTTCATTGGACTTCCTATTTGCCGAAAGAAGATGAGAAAAGAACTATGCTGCCTAGACCAACTCTCAAGTCCCTAGTGGTTTTTTGAGTATTTCAGTTTGCTTTTGGATTTTGTTTAAGTAGTTGTGAGCCTGGCAATCACCAAAATGCCCAAAAACCACTACGGGCAAAGGAATCAAATGATGAGACACCAACATAAAAATGTGCGTCTAGAACTCTAGCTATCATGTTATCTGTGCAGATTTTGTCTCGGTGTTTGGGTCGTCTATGGTTATTGCAAAAGTTATTTGGCCCTTGTATAAAAAGGTGCTTCTTCTCCAGTTGATAGGTCAATTACCTGCATCCTAGATTCTGTGTCCTTCTAGCAGAACCACTTTAAGAATATCTCCAAAACAAATTTCAGGAACTTACCACCACTGTGCAAATTCTACTTCTCTTAACAGTAATCCAAGAGTAAGCAAAATCACTTACCCAAGTGTAGATTATGCAAGGGGAGACGTAATCTAATCACATTCCAAAGCAAAAGACTTTTAAAGGGCCTTTTGCATGCCAAAAGCCTTCGGCTAGTGGTGGTCGGAAAGGGCGGCTCCCCCTTTACTCTGGTCACAGGTTAGATCAGGGTCTCCATCACATCCTTAGGAATGTGGAAGACTATCAGAAAAAGCCATGTAAGAAGTGACCGGGAGTCTAGAAGGTTATGGGTAACAGCCCTAGAGCAAAAGTTCAAGTTTGTGGCTGCTGGCCTTCAGCCCAAGTGGATTTGAAAAGTCCATCGATGAAAGAAAAAGGATGCGGCTGCGAATGCATTCTAAAGCAGTGGCACAAGCAGAGTCTTTCCTGTGGTACTCAGTAAATCAAGGGTTTGATGTGCTTATAGGTGTGTGTTCAAATTTCTCCTCAGAAAAAAAAAAAAAGAATATGGCAGAGAAGAAAATTAGAGTTGAGCCAATATCGCTACTAAACCGGAGTGTTTTTAAGAGGATTAAATTATAAACAAATTCATGCACCAAAAATCTCTTCTATTTAAGCTTTGAACCCATATCTACTCCTTGCTGACACTTACATAATTCCTCAAGGCATATATGCTGTCCGATCATCATCCAGTCAGAATCACCTTTGCAAAAATGGAGCCCACTGACTGAACTGTTTGAAGCAGGACGTAGAAGACCATGGAAGTTGTAGAAAGGTTCAAGGCTTCACCATCAAGTGAAGAGAGAGAAATCCTCGGGTAAGAGACACTAAGTAGCGTTGAATCTGTGACTAACTGCCTCGATTGGGATGCAAACTTAATGCGGAATATGACTAAAACATGAATACATGGTGTCGACATTCCTTGAGTCACGGAGAGGCAGATTCTTGCTTGTTTCCAATAAAAATTGAGAGGAAGTTAGAGAGAGGACCCACTAAAATAGATGGTCTGCCGTTTTCATTTGGAAATTTCTGAACTCCTAGTTGGAAAGAGAGAGAGAAGACCTCCTAAAACAGATGGTCCAAGGGTTTTCGAAGGAAATTTCTACAGTTCTTAAGCCTACCAACAAGTTTCACTTCGTGAACCAGACGGTGGCATTAGAACCCATACTAACCCTAAGGTTCTACAAGTTTCATGTTGGATGACTAAAGCGATCCCCCCTACTTCATCAGTACCTTTGAAACGGTTCAATCTTCATAACGTAATCAACGTGAAAAGGGTAGCTCAGTGCATAAAGTTCTCACATATACGAGGTCTGAAGAAGGACAGATCACAAGAGTTTATAATCAGCAATTTTACCTTGCATTTTTATAAGAGACTGTACTTACACTTCAAACCACCGTTGCACTAAGGCTTTCTTTCAAAGTATGATCAACGTGCATAAGGAATAAAGATAATAAATTTCCTAGTAGAAGAGATTCATGTTACAAGGAACAAGGAACAAGTAGGGCCAAAGTTTCAAGATCCTTAACTAGATCGACATTCAGTGCCTGGCATGTGATCTTGAATGGATTAGACACACCTAAAGTAGAGAATTTAGGTGTTGGGACCATCACCTTTATTTATGGTCTTGTCTATCTTGAGTTAAAAGGAGAAGACTGCACTCTATATACTCAAACAAGCGATCACTTAGATCAGAACTTCCTCTATATCCTGTTCATTTTGTCACTTTCGTGGTTTCCATGTGCATGTATAAGGGGAAGTGGACCACATGGAGGCTCGCAGTGGGCACGAGGACCACTGGCTGCACAAAGTGTTAGCAGCGCATGCACAAAATGGTGATTGATTGGCTAGGACAGGTCAAGGAAATGAATGAAACATATATACCGACTGGTGGCGGGTGCTGGCCATATATATATATATATATATATATATATATATATATATATATATATATATATATATATATATATATATAGAGAGAGAGAGAGAGAGAGAGAGAGAGAGAGAGAGAGAGAGAGAGAGAGAGAGAGTCTTTTGCATGTAAGAATAGTTTTTTAGCTAATACTAGTAATCCACACGTGCACACACCTCCAAATGCAGGGCTATGAGAAAGAGGTGTTAGAAGATTTCTCTTTTAAAAAAACAGTAATTAATAACTTCATTATTAAGTAGAGAGAGAAAGTGATCAAAGATGCATTAATAGTTACCCATAAAAACTGAGAAAGATTAAGTAAAAATAAGTTATTTCTTAATGTGTATATAACTAATAATAATAGATAAATAGGATCTGTACTAAACCCCGGATTTACTTCTACACAGTACAAATTATGGTGATAAGGAGTGGATGGTGGACTAAATAGGTTCCTAATAGTACAACCCAATAGTAAATGTTTGGAATGGCCTATTTTACAGCAGCTTGCATCTAACTTTTACCTCTGTAAGACTCCCTATAAGTCACCTTTCAGGTGTTGTTGGCTATGATACTAAATGTGAAGCCTTGGCCAATGAGGGCGGGCTGATGGGGGCAGACCAAGAGGGCTGGTAGGCTTTTAGGCAAGGTGAGGGACTGAGAGTTAGTCCCACATCGCTAGGAGGAAAGTTACTGGGCTCTTGATAAGAGTGATGAGCACTTCCCTTGCAACGAGGCCTTTTTCCTGGGCAACTGGGAAAAAAAAAAAAACCGTGCGGGGTATGGGCACTCCGGCAAGGACAATATCGTTGCAGGGTGTGAGCCCTTGGGCTGTTACAAGTGGTATCAGAGCCAAACCCTGACCCGGTGTGGGTGGTAAGACACACGAGGATGCTTGTCCCCTAAGGCGGAGAGGTTGTGAAACCTTGGCCGATGAGGGCTGGCAGGCTTCTAGGCAAGGTGAGGGACTGAGAGTTAGTCCCACATCGCTAGGGGGAAAGTTACTGGGCTCTTGATAAGAGTGATGAAGACTTCCTTTGCAACGAGCCCTTTTCCCTGGGCAACTGGGGAAGAACAAAACCATGTGGAGTGTATGGGCACTCTAGCACGGACAATATTGTTGCAGGGTGTGGGCCCTCGGGCTGTTACACTAAATGATGGAAATTGACCAAAAGGATAATGATTTATACCAGGAGCTAAAAGTACACGCGATCAGTTTTTTGGTGATCTAAAGCATTCGTGTATACTAGCTTTTGTATTAGACATGCTATGCTTGCATTAGTAATCTACTCCACTGAATGACCCTAGCCTTTATTTTTCTGTTTTGTTAGCATGGAATGCATGCAAACAAATGGAAATGGAAAATGATTTTGAGCGTTCTGTGGTTTGTACTGTTTGAATTGGCATGAAAATCAGGAGCTAGAAATGCAATGTTCTAAGAATGTTGAAAACTGGTGAAAAAGGAAATAACTTAATTATGAAGAAATGTGCACTGGTTTTATGCTAAAAGTGTAAAATGGAAGACTTTGAATAGTAGGGAAACTCCACACCACTATTCCACGGCTACTAAATGACTTGGAGTAGGACCTTCCTTTCGCACTATATTAAAATTCTACTGCACACAGTGGCGTTAAAAGTGCCTTTCCTATCATTAGGTCATGAATTTGAGTGCCTTGAATTATAGATTCATCATCATCATCAAGACTTTATCTCAATTAGGAGTCTATCCCTTAATTATGTGTTATCTATAAAATTCTAAAATTCTAGCTTACATACTAAATTTGGTGGAGAAGGGCGGTTGGTCATAGCTATCTAAGATAAGGTCCAAAGACGAATGGTCTTGTACTTCGATTACCAAAATCGTTGCCCCTTGAACTTTTAACTGCAGTTTATGTGTTGATGGTGTTCGTCAACTACTATGTAAGAAGCCGTGTTATTTATTTTAAAGGTTTTTATTATTAAATTGACTAAATATTATTATTTTAGCGATTATATTTTTAGACAGTCGCCAGTAAGAGTTAGTGCTCTAAGGCGTTCAAAGAAGTGGATGTACCATTTCATGAGGATGGTGATTTTTTTTGGGAGATTTCAATCGTTTTTCTTGTTTTGTGTACCAAAATAGTAAATTCACAAAAATAAGTGCATGTGGATAATTCTAACCACTTGTTTTGTTTTTCAAAATAAAAAAATAGGTGCTTGTAATTTTCATTACACATAAAAATAGGTTGTAAGCATCCAATAGTTCTGCAAGGTTGTGTCTAGCCTATATAATTTATTTCAAACAAGATGAACAACGTAGATCTCCTAAATAAAATCACATTCCATCACAAAGTGGAGGGTCAACTTCTTAGCATGTGTTGGAGCACTGACTCTTGCCGGGAACCTTTTTCTTAAGCATGTTCTCTAAAATGTTTTGAAAAATATAACCTTTGTGAAAACCAGTTAAATTCTACTGGGCATTCCTCTAGACTTTTTTTTGCATGTCACCATGGAGCTGGTATGAGTTCACTATTAACCAGTTGGTTATATAGGTTCGAATCTTACTTGAGAAGATTTGATTAATTCTTTAATCTTAATTAAAGGGCTCTCTTTGACTGTTAGAAGTAGGTAACCCATTATGTATCTTTCTTTCTATTGCATTCTATCTCTATCATTCACATTTCATTTTAGGACCATCGATATTTCATTGTAGATCTAAGATAATTCTTTGGTCCTATAATATCCTCAATTTTTAACCCTAAATTAGTAATAAAATTAATTAATTAAATTAAAAATTTTATGCATGGAATTTGGTTTTGAAACCACTAAAATTACAAAGTACATGTCAATAGGAATTGAACGGTATAAAGAACGTCTAAAATGAAGTTTGGATGAGTGAGATATGACCATTTTAATTTCAAGGGTAAATTGGTAAATTATTAGGGACTCAAATTAGAGGAGGTTGTTTTGATAACGGCACCCCTTTCCATTCTAGAAAATCAAATCTACAACTAATAAACACATTCTCCTTTCCATTCCCATGCCAAACAACCAGAGAAAAACCTTAGCTTTCTCAAGTGCACGCCCCAAAAAAAAACGAAAGTATGCATGCTTCATAAGGCTCTGATCTCCCATCTCCAACTCTAATCAGGTAAGCCACATACTCTAACTTATTTTTCACATCATTTTCAACTTTCCCCTCTCAGATCCGGGTTGGATTTGGATTGAACGACCGTTGGATGGCCTAGAAAGTCAAAATCGTGGAGCATGTTTAGACCCATGTTAAGGACACCTCAGATGGTAGATCTAAGCCATTCATTGTGATATTTGGACCCAAAAACCCTAAGAAAGATGAAAACAGATAAAAAATTGAAACAACTAGGGCTCCGATCAAGCCAAAACAAGGTCGACGGTGCACTCAAGACGTCCACCGGGACGCACAAGGGCAGATGGCACATGCAAGCACTCCGTTGTGTGCATGCACAACGCGCACGTGGGATGCTTACATGCACTGTCCCGGATGACTAGAATGCGCTATGTGTCCTGGCGTACGTGTGCTCCGAGACGTTGGTTTGCACTAGTGTGAACTAGGGCAAACACCCCTCTGCCGGTGTAAACTGGTGTAAAACACCCATCCGCCGGTGTAAACTAGTGTAACCTCCTTTTTGTCAGTGTAAGCCAGTGTAAAACACCTTTTTCTGCCAGTGTAAACGCCTTATGCTGATGCAAACCAGTGTAAACTTCGATTTTGATCTGATTTTTTTATCTAAAATGGTTTTTTTTTAGATTATGGAGGCTACAGAAGCCCGATCTTCAATTTGAAAGATCCTTAGAACCGTCTCGACTATGTAGATATTATTTTAGTATTAGAATCTTGATCTAATCATGTCTATTCAAGTCAAATTCATAAAATAGCACCCAAGCACTCAGATTCGGCAAATCAAAGGGTGATCAAGCCCTAGGATTTGGACAACTAGATAATATATGATACTAACCAAGGGTCATAAGGATCAAATTAGATGTAATTACTCTAATAATTGATCTAGACCATTGATCTAACTCAGATTTTGAAAAATTATAGATCTAAGGATGATCTGACCGTTAAATCAAGGTGTAAACTGTAAATGCGCACAAAATGAGCAAATGAACATGAGATATGATTGATTAATAACATTTAATGTGGGAATTAAGGATCTAGTCATAAATAGAGACCTTAGAAAACGATCGAATGGTTGGATTGTCATAGATTCCACTGAGATGAAATAAATAACACAAAATATTACTGTGGTACTATCAGGTATAGCTGAGTGTGTAAGTTAAGAGGATTATATGATTGAATTGGGTTATCTCTCATTAAGGTATGTAATGACATTTAATGTTATATTTTAATTTCTAAAACCTTGTATTATCATAGCATCATGGTTGATTGTGATTGATCGGCACTGATTTATTTAGTTTGTGATTTTATGAGATTCAAAGTTTTATGCTATGATCGATATAAGATTTCGATAGTGTATTGAATGGGTTTTTATGATCAATTGTTTTGTGATATTGATATTGTGTATCTATTGTATGATTAGTAATTTATCTTTCTTTATTTCATCACTGAGATTGGTGGATTTTCATAAATAAAAAAATTGATGGTAGAGGCTTGGTGGCTAGTCCTTTAAAAGGCTAACCCTAGGATGAGGGGTGTGCCTTGGGGATTTTGAGCCACCAGTACTCCTAGTTTTATGAGATACACGATTTTTGTGTTTCGTGATTTATGATGGAAGCTCTCACCTGTGGATGTCATACTATGAGGGAGTAGGGCCGGCCACTCACCCTCCGAAATTGTGATGTGATTGTGATGTGATAGACACCTGCCCACAAATGGCTTTCGGTAGGGTTTGGTAACATAGATAGTCCACATTACCGGTTCAGGCCTTTTCATGGAGCCGGACATTAAATCTCCCGTTATGGTGTCGACAGGGAGCGACGGTGGTTGAGATCCTGGAGGGGTTGCCACTACGGAATGACGATTTATACTCTTATTTTGTATACTTGCATGATGAGCATGGAGATATTATTGTATGATGCCTGGTTGTGACGACACTCAAAGGATTGATATGAGTACTCATGATTTGTTATCTGAGTGTATGAGACACTCGTGGGACTCATGTACCTTGGGTGCCCTATTTGTTATTGTATACTCATTGATATTGGATCATATCATGTTTTACATCTACGAGATTATCATGTTTTAAATCTATAAGATGCATATTTTATCGTATATGATGTTTTAAGATTATATTAGCATTGCTTATGATACTTATATTTTCATGGATATTGACCCACACATTATATCAACATTGTTATTAGATTTTGTTTTCCTTTGTTATTATATTAAATGTCTATGTACCTACACAAGCAATAGCTTATTGAGGCATTACTTTGTTTTGCAATGCCTCAAATACCGAGCGCGATAGTAGGAAGGGCAAGGTTGTGGAAGGACAGTGATAGCAGTGGGGACCACTTGATTTGACTAATAGATAACTCGAAGATTACTGTTTGAACCTATTGTATGGAGTGTATACCTTCATTAGATGGATTTGATTATGACATATATATATATTATGGACTTGTCTTTAAGTATAGTGGATTATTATGATGGATAGACCTTGGGCCACAGTATTATGTTTTTGGATATTATTGTTTTAAAAATAAAGGTGCCATTGATTTTGACGTTGGATTTGATATTAGTATTGTCTCAAAATTTATTGCTACGTACTTATATTTATCTTTTAATCGTGGTTGTATTGATTTTGGGAAAAGGAAATAACACCTGGAGGTTTTTCAGTAAATGTTCTAATAAAATAATTAATAGAATCTTTTAACTTTGGGATCCCGACTATTATTATTATTATTATTATTATTATTATAAAAAAGAGAAAAAATATTATAAAAACCCAAGGTGTTACAGTTCCAACCCTAGGGCTATTTGCAACTAGTCAATTAAGAAGCCAAACTTTCAAGTCGACTTGCATTTTCAAGTTTAGAAAACTACATTTATGGCATATGGTGGATAATTAATCTTGTAGACTATACATGATGGGGGGATTTATATGGCCTTGACTCATCAAACTATTTTTCCTTTTTCTTAAACAAGTTATAACGAGTTGAAGGGACTTTGATTGCTCTATTGACGTAGGATGGAACCTTATTTCTCCTTATCGATCAGATCAATCTTGCTGACTCATAACATTCGCGTGCACATGTGGGCTCCTAAGGTTGTCACTAGGAAGGAGCACAGACAAAGTTTTAGCTCTGTAGATGATTCGTTCGGATCCCCAACCAGCCAACTTAATCTAAACATGCAAACACCATATAACAGCTCATGATGTGAACACCACTAGAAAGATTGTAAGCTTTCTGGCCAAAATTGTAGCAGTGTAAACGGCTAAAAGGTCACAAAATTTCAAGTGCCTGAAGCTGTAAAGTCAAAAGCTAATCTCCAATGTGATCTTATATTGTACCCCCAAAGACTAGTCTCTAGACCAAGTTGCATTTCTTAGAAACGCTAATCATAGTTCCAGGGACTTTAATCCGACCTGGGGACTTGTACACTTGTTAAGCTAAGAGAATAAGAAAAAAACATTCTAACACACAAAGACAAACTATAATTTTTGTGGTTCGGCCAATTCAGCCTACATTCATAACAAGAGGGAGAGAAAATTTCACTGAGAAGTGAATCAGATTGATGAATACAACTTCGGTTCTAACTCCAACTTATAAGAGTCCAAAAAATCAAAATTCCTGAATTTTCTCTTATATACCCCTAGTTTCCTAAGCCCCAATTAATCTTTAATTTATCATGATTGATTCTGACAATCTTCTTATTTTGGCAGGTCAAACCACCGACTTCTATGTGGGGATGAACCTTATCAACACTGACATAGACCCAGCAAGATCAGGTAAGTCCAGTGATCTAGCCATTTGTAGTTTCAGAGTGCCAGGCAGTTTCACGGTCTAAATTAGTTCGCACTTAAAAATAATAACATTACTCATGCAAGTTCCTTATTCTACTTCCACAGTACTCAGCTCAACTCTTTATTCTTGCCTAAGCCGCACCTACACCCTTGCTTACCTTCGTATGCTTGTGATGTTCATTGAGAGCTAGGACGAAGCTTGGTTTCAAATTGGGGGTGGTCATATTGAATTAGGAAGGGGGTGCGCCTCTAACACTCGTAGTCTGATATGTTAGCATAGAGCAAATAGATGCAAGCCTAGAGGCTTAAATGAATTGTAACGGTGAATAGTTATTCATTGTAACGGCAGCTTCGGTGCACTAAGCTCCTCCATATGCAGGATCTAGAGAAGGGGCGATTACAAGTGTTAAATAGTATGCAATTTTACCTTTCATTTTGCAAGAGGGTTCTTCCACACCTTGAATCTATAACCTCAAGGTTAGACGATGACAACTCTACTGTTGTGCCAATGCTCCCCTTCTATTCAATGATTGTATTAACGGCTAAAAATATAAGATGAGATCCAGATTTTTGCTCAAAAAGGGGGCAGTCGGTGCATGTACCTCTCATTTATATCTTTCATTTTTACAAGAGGTTGTTATCAAAAACCCGTGACCAGCCACTACTCAGCTATTGAGACAAGGCTCCCCTTCTATCGAGATTTCTGCTTATCCAAATCATTAATCAAGATGAGCAAGTATCTCCAGCATGAGACAGTTCTGATCCTCTTGTGGTTCAAGCTTTTGTACTATTGCATATACGAGGTCTGGAGAAGAGGCGGACTACAAGGGTCAAATAGTACGCAATCTTATCTTGCATGTTGCAAGAGGGTGTTCCACGCTTTGAATCCGTGACCTCAAGGTCACACGACGATAACTTTGCCATTGCACCAAGGTTTCCCTTCTATTCAATGATCGTACCAAACAACTAAAAATATAAGATGAGATCCATATTTTTGCTCAAAAGAGGCCGCATCGATGCACGTACCTCTTGTGCGTATGGGGTTCACTGAAAGGGTAGACTACAAGAAGTTTATAACACATGATTTTACCTTGCATTTTTATGAGAGGTAATTTTCACGAACCTAGATAGGTGATGACCAAGCTTTTGTACCATTGATAGATCAAATTCCATGCATATTTTCCAGAGCAATGGTTGCAGTATGGCCTCTCTAAGATGGGATCCAAGAGATGATAGTTTTGGTCCTTTGGATTAGGGCCCTAATTGTACTCTTTATACTCCATGGCATATTTGTACATTTCATAGGGCCCGATTAAGAACTCATGAGTTCCATTAGTAGTGCGCGAATCTTTTCAATGGTCCAAATCTCCTATTTCATGGACCTTCACAGGGTGGAAAATTTTAAATGTTGGTCATCTACAACACCACTTGCCAGATCAACGGTCTGGATATTGAAAAACTGGGACCCACTTTCCAAACATGGGTGGGGCAAAGTATAGTAATTCCAGCATGCTCTGAAGGGTATTTTCATCATTTAAGATTCTCAGAAATTTGAATCCCAAGACAGAAGTGGAAGTTCAGCTCCCACAAAAACTAACCATTAGAGCCTCAGCCAAATGCCAAGTAGCCATTACCGGTTCCTCTCCTCTTTCATTTTCGTCCCTTTCCCTCCCAAACAAACCCTAACACATTCTTGAAATCTTCTATGTCACCTCTCTATTAGAAATTCTTTATGGTCCTTAGCATTTGGGATTCAAAATTTACACATTTAACATGTGTCATAACTGTCAGTAACTATCATCTCTTAAGGGTCCCTAATCCTATAATTCGAGTAATTTTTTTTTTTTACATTTTGGTTTTCCATCACCGTGAATTGAAAAGGATTAGAAGATCACTTAAATTGCATTAGATCTTTATTGCTATGGCTGGAGGTAAGTTTCTAATCATCCATTTGTGCTTCTGCTTATATTTTCTGGTTGATTGTAAACATTCATGTTTGGTTTACATGTGTTCCTGCTATATATGTTTCTAATTGTGTAAACATCACATGAAAAGGGTTTACATGTTTTATCAGAGCTTATTCCTCTACCTAGCTGTTTATAAATTTTGTTTAAGAGATCATTATGAAATGTTATTGAAATTAAAAATAATAAATAGTTAGAGAAGCATAACTATTTTGAGTCAAACAGAAATTGGTATGTTTTGGATATGCATACTGTAGATTAGAGGAGAGACTTTTGATCTAGAACTTAAAGTTCCCATACATTTGCCGGAATGTCAAAACAGACCACCAGACCATGGATGGCAGGACACCAAGAAGACTCGATTTGATTGTGTCGATCATCACGGTCGCTTGATCTGTGAAAACTAATCTCCTCCATGCTATATCTCCTTTAGACACCACCGATGGGATATCCAGGGCAGGGAATAATGTAGGTGGCTAGTGACTCTTTGGCCTTGTGTTAGTCACTAAAGAAAACAGAGATGAGGAATACCTTCTTGTACTGCTTTCTTAATAATCAAATCCTCTAAGAAGAGATTCTCTGACGAACTTTAACCTATAGTTCCAAGCCTCTTAAACATCGTCAAGTTTCAAAACCAGAAATGAGATTCCTATGAGGAATAATGAGAAAATCAATGCATGAAACGCTTTCTTCTTCTCCCTCTACCAAAGCTGCTTGATTCAGAAGAACATTTTCGCCATGGCCATCATCTGCAACTAGAATCGTTCTTCAATTTCTCAGAAACAAAATAAGAAACGAATGAAGTACAGCAAATTACAAGCATAATCGAATGACTGCATTAGATCTTGTGTGTTGGTATCTGTTCCTTTCTGGTGAGATCTTATAGGAAAAATTAGCAAAAATCCCACTAATTTGTCCTATGGTTCTTCCCACAGTCACAGTTGCTAGCACTTGCAACTCTAACTTGCTGGATGTCACCAGTCGGGTTTGTGGTCGGCAGCTAGAATTTAAGACTTTAGGGTTGGGAAGATGGGAACCGAGGGTTTTTTTTTTTTTTTCAAAGAGAGATGTTGGTGGAAAGGGAGATAGGGTTAGGGGTGTGTGTGTGTGTAATGCAACACATAAGTGGATATAGGTGCATAATTATAATAACAATATATATAATATATATAATAAAAAAAGGAGAAAAGGGGCTTTAATGGCAACACATAAGTGCACCCTATAAAAGTTTCTCCAACCTTTTATACATGAATGAGTAGCAACAACTAATTTGCATTATTTATTGAATATTTGAGTTAATTGATTGCTAATTTAGAAAAAAAAAATCTTCTAAATTAGTCAATAATTAATGTTTAATTTCAAGACATTAGTGGCATCATAAATTATTCAGTTTTATTTATGGTATGCTTATATGAAATTGTCTTCATTATTTTTTGGATATCATATGATCATTATGTATTTAATATTTGAGGATTAGCCACAACATCTTTAAATATGAAAATGCATATATTAAGTGTTTAATTAAAATTGTTGATCACATTATTTTTAACATCAAATTCTAATTAACATATTGATATAGTTTTACCCCACATAAAAGTTATTATATTATTATGGTTAATTAGGATGAAATAGTAAAACAATATTTATTTCATAGTTAGCCTACAGGCATTAAGAAATAATTATAATTTACTAGTTTCATCATAATTATTAGTGAATCAATTTTGTGTTAAAATCTTTGCCCACAGGTAGATTTTAATGACATAGTGATTCTTATATATATATATATATATATATAACTTACATCGGTAAGCTTATCATTATGATTGATGAATTATGCCTTATAATTGTTAGTAAGCATATGTTATTTGTTTACTTATTTGCAAATTTTCAATCTTTGATATTGTCTGATGAAAATTTTGAAGTTCCCTACTTAACTGGTGACAACTATAAAGTTTGGAAGGAGAAAACTCTTCTTCATTTAGGATATATGGATCTTGACTATGCTCTTCAAAAGGAAGAGCCTCCTGAAATTAAGGAATCTAGTACTAATGTCGAGATCACTTTGTATAAACGGTGGGAGTGATCTAATTGCTTAAGCATGATGTTCATTAAATCTCGTATCAGTACTAGCATCCGTGGGTCAATACCTGAATGTGAGAATGTCAAAAATCTTATGAATGTCATTGATGAACAATTTGAGCCATCAGATAAAGCACTGGCTAACACCCTAATGAACAAGTTGCCATCAATGCTATTGATTAGCACTCGAGGCATGTGCAAGCACATTATGATGATGAGGAACATAGCTGCTCAGCTAAAGTCACTACAAATTGAGATATCAGAGTCCTTTTTAGTGCATTTTATCTTGAACTCTCTCCCTTCTCAGTATGGACCATTTAAAATTTCATACAACACACATAAGGAAAACTGGTCAATTAATGAACTATTGACCATGTGTGTTCAAGAAGAAGAGAGATAAGTTCAAGAAATCAATGAGAGTGCACATATGGAGACCCATAAAAAGGACAAGAAGCAAGCCATTAAAAAGAAAGCGAAAGTCAAAGCTATAGCCAATATTGATAAGAAGGAGGCTATGAGGTGTTTCTTTCGTAAAAAGAAAGGACACATGAGAAAAGATTGCCCTAAGAGGAAGGCTTGGCTGGAAAGAAAGATAATCTCAATTCTTTTGTATATTATGAATCTAATATGATTGATGTTTCACATACTACATGGTGGATTGATTCTGGTTCTACAATTCACATCTGTAATACCATGTAGGGTTTTCTAAATCAAAGGAGACCGATGGAAAGTGAATGGAGCATGTATTCAAGAAATAAGATGTGTTCACTTGTCAAAGTTGTGGGGACATATAGGCTTGTTTTACAAACTGGTTTTGTACTTGATTTGGAAAGAACCTTTTATATTCCTAGCTTTTTAGGAATTTAATTTCTGTATCTAAACTTATACCACTTAGATTTTTCTTCTACTTTCATGAAACTTCTTTTAATTTATACAAAAACTCAGTACTTGTTGGCAGTGGTACAATGAATGATGATTTGTACAAAATTCATTTAAATGATGATGTCTCCAATGGAGTCATGGTTGTGTATGGTAACGCTAGTATTAAGCGTAACATTATGAATGAGAAATCCTTTATATTGTGGCACCAGAGATTAAGACATATCTCCATTGATAGAATCAAAAGATTATTAAAAGATGGAGTTCTTGAGACTCTTGATTTTACAGACTTTGATTCATGTATGGACTGCATTAAAGGCAAGCAGACCAATAAGTCTAAAAAGGGTGCAAAGAGGAGTATGACATATTAGAGATCATACATACTGACATTTGTTATCCTGACATGAGCATGCATGGTCAAAAATATTTCATTACCTTTATAGATGACTACTCACGATTTATGTATCTCAACTTGCTTCATAACAAGAGCGAAGCATTGGATGCTTTTAAAATATATAAAGCAGAGGTAAAGAAACAATGTGGAAAATAAATCAAAATCATGAGATATGATAGACAAGTACCTGGACCATTTGCTAAGTTTCTTCAAGAGCAAGGTATTGTGGCTCAAAACACTTTGCCTGGTTCACCAGATCAAAATGGTGCAGCAGAAAGAAGAAATAGAACTTTAATGGATATGGTGAGAAATATGCTCAGCAACTCCAATCTCCCTTTGTCATTATGGAGTGAAGCTCTAAAAACAGCAGCATATATATTAAATCGAGTTCCAACTAAGGCTATTTCTAAAATGCCATTTGAATTATGGAAAGATTGGAAACCGAGTTAGAGACATATACGCGCCTGGGGTTGTCCAGTTGAAGTTAGAGTTTATAATCCATATGAAAAGAAGTTAGACTTGATAACTATTAATTCATATTTTATCGGATATGCTGAAAAGTCTAAGGAATACAGATTTTATTATTTATCCCATAGCATTAGAATTGTGGAATAAAGAAATGCTAAATTTCTTGAGAACGACGTGGTTAGTGGGAGTGTTCGACCTCAAAACTTAATTTTTTAGGACAATCGTATCTCTACTTCAATCCTGCATCAAGGAGCAAACTGGTTATTATTAATGACACCCATCAAAATATGATGGATATTGGACAACTAGTTATTAAAAATCTAGGTCAGGCTAATAATGTTTTAATAGATCCCATTGATCATCAACGACAACAGGTTGATGATCATGAGCCTCCCCAAGAGGCTAATGATGTACCTTTGAGGAGATCTACTAGAGTAAGGTAGTCAGTGATTTCTACTGGCTACGTTATCTACTTATAAGAATCTGACTATGATATTTGTACTGACAATGACCTTGAAACGTTTTCACAAGCTATGAATAGTAGTAAATCTAACTTATGACATAATACTGTGAAGGATGAGATGGATTCTATGATAAACAATCAAGTCTTGGATCTTGTAGAGTTGCCTAATGGGGCGAAGACCATTAGTTGTAAATGGGTTTTCAAAACTAAGAAAGACTCACTAAGCAACATTGAGCAATACAAGGCTAGACTTGTTGCAAAAGGATTCACACAAAAGGAAAGAATTAATTATAGAGAAACATCTTCTCCTAATTCTAAAAAGGATTCTTTCTGTATCATCATGGCATTGGTTGCTCATTTTGACTTAGATTTACATCAGATGGATGTGAAAACAACATTCCTAAATGGTGATTTAGAGGAAGATGTGTATATGAAACAACCTGAGGGTTTTGTCTCCAATGATGGTCATCATTTAGTTTGCAAGCTTAAAAAGTCTATATATTGACTGAAACAAGCCTCCTGTCAATGGTATTTAAAATTTCATAATGTTATCTCTTCATTTGGTTTCGTAGAGAAAATTATAGATGAATGTATATATCACAAGGTTAGCAGGAGTAAGATCATTTTTCAAGTCTTGTACGTGGATGGTATTTTGCTTGCAACTAATGATATAGGATTGTTATATGAGGTGAAATAATTTCTCTCTTAAAACTTTGACATGAAGGATATGGGTGAGGCATCTTATGTCATTGGCATTAAGATTTATAGAGATAGGTCTTAGGGTATCCTAGGCTTGTCTCAGGAAGCCTATATCAACAAAGTTCTTAAGAGATTTCGGATGCAAAATTGTTCACCTAGTATAGCACTTATTGTTAAGGGTGACAGATTCAGTTTGAATCAATGTCCCAAGAATGACCTTGAAAGGGAACAAATTAAAAACATTCCTTATGCTTCAGTCGTTGGAAGCTTGATGTATGCTCAGGTCTGTACTAGACCAAACATTGCATTTGTAGTTGGAATGTTGGGAAGATATCAAAGTAACCCAGGTTTGGATCACTAGAGAGCTACAAATAAGGTCATGTGATACCTTCAAGGGACTAAAGATTACATGCTTACATATAGGCGAACCGATGACTTGGAGGTTGTTGGATATTTAGATTCAGACTTCACTGGTTGTGTTGATTCTCGCAAATCAACATCTGGATATATCTTCTTATTTGCTGGAGGAGCTATATCTTAGAGAAGTGCAAAGCAGTCTTTGATTGCTACTTCTACTATGGAAGCCGAGTTTGTTTCTTGTTTTGAGGTGACCCGATAGGGTATATGGTTGAAGAGTTTCATTTCTACACTTCTAGTTGTTGATTCCATCTCTAGGCCATTGAAGATATACTATGACAATTCAGTTGTGGTGTTCTTTGCTAAGAATAATAAAAGTGGAAGTCATAGTAAACACATTGACATTAAGTACTTAGCAGTCAGAGAGAACATAAAAAGGAATGAAGTGCTCATTGAACACATTTGTATTGAGCTGATGATTGCAGATCCTTTGAGAAAGGCATGCCACTAAAGTTGTTTAAGGATCATGTAACAAGAATGGGACTTTGTTCTCATTTGTCATCTTCTATTTGAACTATAATGCTATATTTATAGCACATATTAGTAATAAAACTCTAAGTTATTGCTTTTGTCTCCATTTTTTGTTTTGTATACATTTATGATTGGGTGACAAATATTTGTATTTGGACCCAGAATAAGCATTTGAGGCTTGTTCATAAAGATAAAAATGGCACCTAAAGAGCTTTTTCAAAGAAGATAATTACATTGTAATACATAGAAGGTAATACTTGTTTGCAGAGGAATTATCTCCATGATTCATGTAATTTATTTCTTTGTTGGAGCATAAAGTGAGTTCGATTAATACATTAAGATTTTGAATTTATAAAGTTACAAATGTTTGGACCAAGTGGGAGAATGTTAGAAATTTTTTATGGTCCTTAACATTTGGGATTCAAAATTTACACATTTAACATGTGTCATAACTACCCATGGCAGTTATCCTTGATGGAAGGGTCCCTAATCCTGTAATTCGAATGACTATTTTTTATAGTTTGGTTCTCCATCACCAAATTGAAAAGGATTAGAAGATCACTTAAACTGCCTTGGATCTTTATTGTTATGGCTGTAGGTAAGTTTCTAATCATCCATTTTTGCTTCTGCTTATATTTTTTGGTTGATTGTAAATATTCATGTTTGGTTTACATGTGTTCCTCCTATATGTTTCTAATTGTGTAAACGTTACATGAAAAGGGTTTACGCTCTCTTCTTCAGCATCTTAATACCACTTTCTCCTTTCTCCAACACTCTTTCCCATTCAAACCAGAACCAGAATGGCTTCGAGAACCATTGCCAAGTATATCAACACCCTCCTGGGATCCTCGGCCATTGTCAGTGAATGCTTTAATATTTTCCCAATCATCCCTTCTTCTTTAATTCCTTTTACCATCTTTCTTGCATGGAATTTGAACTGACTTCTGGAAATCTCTATTTCTTCAACAAGTTTTCCTGCAAACAGCTAAGAAAATGAGACAAATCTATATCTCCTCCCATGTGGAAGTGGTATTTTGTGTTCTGGATTGAACCCAGAAAATGACATTGATGGAAATCCAACATTCTTTATAGCCAAGCAATTTATCCGGTAGAAAGTTTCACCAAGGTACAGAAATATGGGCTTACAATGCTACTGACTACAAATCAGAGCGTGAAGGCCTTTGGCAACAAACCTTCTTAACTATCTAGTAGATTTGTTCCTTTCTTTCATTTTCTTGCATACAAGCAGAGCATCTTGTGAAGTTTGAGAGAGATGGAATTTCAATATGGAGACTGACAAAGAGTTTTTGGTTTGCTCTTTAAAGCCTTGATTTAATCATCTTACATGGGTGTCTGTTTGATTTGAATTTCAGTGTCTCCAGGGAAAAGAGTGATAATGAAATAGTAGAGAGATTCAAGCCATTATGCGGAAAATTGTCTCTTAATAGGGTCAGATACTCAGATTGACGTAGATCTGACCACCAAGATCTATATCGTAGGATCACACACAACATCACACATAAAGAGAGGTGCGCATTTACATGGTTCGGCCATCTTGGCCTACATCCAGGGGAGAAATACTAATTTCTGATCAAATTAGATTTTGTTTCTTCTCACTCATCTCTCACATCTCTTAGATCTTCATCTCCTATTTATAAGAGTTACAAATGTCTGATCATCAAAGTTGGCAGTTGTTATAGTTATCGTTTTACGGTGCTATCAGCCATTAGTATTGAAATCCTTAAACGTTGGCTGGTCTTCTTCACTCATATAGGCATGAACCCCATGTGGGCCCATCCCAACAATCTCCCCTTCCATGCCTATGAGAGGAGAATATACTGAACATTGCTCCTTTCTTTTGCTCTCCCAAATTTCTCATATAGCTTCTATCCATCTCACTCTCCAATAGTCGTATGTGCTTTCCAACGGCTTCACTAATCGTCTGCATGCATCTGCGACTTCTCTTGGAAGGGTTGCTCCTCCTCCTGCTCAACACTCCCTATAGAGTTTAAGTGCTAATCAGTTATCAAGCATACTGCATGCACCTAGAAGCCTGCCAGTTCCTCTTGTATCCTCCCTCATCAACTGCTCACAGATATCACTCGAAGTGGTCACGTCTACTTGGAATAGTCAAAAGGTCCGCTCTTCACTAAGCCATCCTACCACTATTCACTGAGCCATTCTAATACTATTCTCAAGTCATCTCGCCACTATTCCTGAGTCAGTCACACTCGTGGTTACCAAGTCCACTCGCAATAATCACTATGTCCACCTTCTGCACTTATTCACCAAGTCCACTCATCAGCCGTCACTGACTCTGCTTGTCATCAATCATCAAGTCTACTCATCAATTGAATTTTCCTGAACAAGAGTATCCATTATCAATTTCTTGGGGTGCTTATCGCTACTATAGCAAATTATCTACTGTTGCAACTCATCTATTGTTGCAACTCATCCATTATTGCAACTCGTTCGCTGTTTGAACTCGATACTGTGCAGCTCTGTCATGTTCCAACTCGTAACTGTAGTAACTCGCCTCTATTGTAACTTGCACTGCTACAACTCAGCATTGTAGAAAAAGTGTAGCGATCACTGTAGCCGACATAATGATTTGCTTTTCTGTAGCAGTCATTGTATCAATACTGTAATGCGAACATAATGATTTTTTTCTTCTTCTTATTTTTTACATTATTGTCTTTACTTTCTGTATTGTTTTCCACTAACGGGCCCTTTTCCTTTCTCTTCCTTCACCGTCTCTCTCATACCCTCATTCTTTTTCTCTATTCTGCGTGTCACGAATTGACTTTTTATCTTCGTCGTTGATTAATGGGCATAATAGTTGTACCGCCATTTACCAATGTACTGCCACTATTGTCCTCACTATCCAGCATCTCCACTCTAGCCCATAGCTGAAGCTTCCTTTGACACATCATTCGTGGCTGCACTTGCAATTCCCATTGCTGCAGCCGCCTATCTTCTTCATTATGAAGCACAAACCCCTCCTTGGGTTGCATCTCCGTCGAAGAAGGTAAGACCAGCACCCTTTACATTTGATTCAGGTGAGAAAACCGAGAACCCATGCGAATACAAAGCAAATCCACCTCCTCTTTATTTTTTCTCTCTACTTTCTCAAATTTGGGCATTCTCATATCAGGATCTCCTCGATTTGGGATGCCTCCTATCTGAGCATGCTCTAGTTTGGTCTCTCCAATTTGGACTGCACCGCTCCTCAACCTAGGCTAGATCTGGACTGGGCTAAGCTAATCTACTCGGCCTGGGCTAGGCCAGTCTCCTCAGCTTGGGCTAGATTTGAGCGTACTAGATCTGGGCCAAAAGTTGGCCTAGGTCTAGACTGGTCTAGATCTAGGCCAACTCTAATACCACTTTGATAGGGTCAGATCTGCAGATCGATGCAGATCTGACCACCAAGATCTAAATCGTAGGATCACACACAACATCACACATAAAGAGAGATGCACATTTACGTGGTTTGGCCATCTTGGCCTACATCCATGGGAGAAATACTAATTTCTGATCAGATTACATTTTGTTTCTTCTCACTCATCTGTCACCTCTCTCGAATTTTCATCTCCTATTTATAGGAGTTACAAATGTCTAATCATCAAAGTTGGCAGTTGTTACAGTCATCGTTTTACGGCGCTGACGATGGTTAGTGTTGAAATCCTTGAGTTGTGGTGCTGACGTTCTAGGCTGGTCTTCTTCACTCACATGGGCATGGACTGCATGTGGGTCCATCCCAACACCTCTTGCATTACTTACTTGACATGTCTTGATGAAGCTTGTGAGTCTCTTTCTCATTGTATTGAATTTCAGTTTCTTCTTTGATGTTTTGCGATTGCACTTCCTTGTTTTTTAGGTTTTTTTATGCGTAAGCATATACCCACACCAAATTGGCAGTTCCCTTCACTTGGATCAAAAGTGATGTAAATCTGATCAAGATTCCATAGATGGTGAAATTGCATTCTTTTTATAGCAAGGTAGAACTGATATTCCTTCTTATGTTATTTTAAGAAAGTCTATGTGTAGTGAATCATTAAGCGTATTAGTGTTAATCAGTAGACTTATTTCTCTGTTTTGTGGTTCTGCAAATACATAAGGTGGATACACTTGTTTCATATAAGAGCAATGAATGGGATGAAGATTCACAGCTTTTCATGTTTCCCTTTTCTCAATTTGCATTTTGCAAGACTGAATTTGTGAATCCTTTCATTCACATTGTTATGTGTACTTGAGTAGAAATAAACAAAATCTGTACTTGAGGCTACAATTTCTGTTGAAATGTGAAGATTGGATTTTTAAGCAATGAAGCTCACAGGTTAGGCAATTGGCTCCCTCGTTATCCCACTTCTTTCCTGATTGAAGTTATCAGTTGTTATGTAGTCTCTGAATTCAATAGGCTGAAAAAAAACATTTTGCTGCCTATTTGTTCAATTGAGTGTTCAAGATGACAAATAAGTTAAAAACTAAGGTGACTTAATTTGTTTGAAAGCAATCAAAACCTCATGTATATGCAAAGGTGAGGTATGAGCAATAATCTTTTGTTTTGTTTTTTTTTTTGTTTTTCCTATTGAATCTTTGCAATTATTTTTTTAAAGTTCTACTAAATGAAATGGGAGTTTCATTTAGAACTTTTGTCTGTTACTAGCAAATGAAAAACTATCTATAGTTTGAGTTTGCTGAAATAATTGGGGTAAATGAGAGAATTAGAAAAATTATCTGGTGAACATGAACTTAATCCAAAGAGCAAATCATTACTTAAATCGGAACAATTGAAAAACCATAAACGAGTTGAAGTTTAACATGAATTGATTTTGTTCAGTCAGATTTCTTAATTAAGTAAAAGATTTACAAATTTGCCAAAGCAACTGGGGAGACTGAGAATTACCAATTCAAAGTAATGCTTTGCTAACATGGAGTTGAACTTCCTTAATCAATTAGAAGAAATAGGTTGAGGGTTTTTTTAATGTTGTGGAGTGAATTACCAGCTAAAAATAATGCGGTTAACATGAACATAATTCACAAAACTAAGGTTAATCTGGAGCCAATGGGGTTAGACTCCAAATTGATATCATTCAGTGAGCTTCCTTAATCAACTAGAAGAAATAGCTTGTGTGAAGATGTAGTTTACTGATTGGCCAAAGTAATTGGAGTGACTTAGAGAATTATTGATTAAACATAAGGTGGCTAAGTGTTCACAAAGCCAATGGGGTCAGTCTCCAAATTAGTTTTTAGTGAGTTTCCTTAATCAATTAGAAGAAAGAGTTTGTTGAGTGTGGTGGAGTGGATTACTAGCTAAACATAATGCAGATAACATGAACTTATTTCACAGAGCATAGATAATCTTGAGCCAATGGTGTTACTCTCCGGATAGATTTCATTCAGTGAGCTTCCTTAATCAACTAGAAGAAATGGCTTGTGTTTGCTGAAGAAATTGAAGTGACTGAATGAATTACCTATTGGTAGGAGTAATGATAGGTAGAAGGGGAAACCGAAACCAAGTCATTTTGGGCTAACATATTCTAGGAGAGGTGGTCCCCAGGCCAGGCAGTTAACCCGAACCAATTTAGTTACTAAAGGAGAGGAGAAGAAGAGGGACAGTTGGAGGAGAGAGGAAGGGGTCGGGAAGGAATTCTATTAGAGGGAAAGAATAAGGAGGGAAAGGAGGAGAGTTGGGGGAGGAGGGAAGTAAGAGAGGACCCAGGACAGGGGTGAAGGCAGGATGGCCTACGGAGGGGGAAGACCCTACTGTCATTTCCTTTCAGAATTTTCTTTTCTTCTTACAGATTGTAATCAACACATTTGATTGAATACCCATTTCAACTCTTCTTCTTCTTCTTCTTCTTCTTCTTCTTCTTCTTCTTCTTCTTCCATTCTTTGTTGTATTTTCGGGAAGATCTATTTGAAGTTCCATCAACTGCTATTAGAGCCATCAAACTTGGGTATGATTAGAACCCAAATGGAAAGAACCGTAAGGATGGAGAAGGAGATGGAAGGCATGTGCATGGAGTTTGGGAACTTAAAGGGGGACCTCGGCCAGATGTAGGATAACATCACTACCATGGGGGAGTAACTGTTGGAAATCTGGAACTGCATTTGTCATTGGGAAGATGCTCACGGCACTCCACCTCGCCAGGAGGGAGAACACATTTGATCGAATACCCATTTCAATTATTCTTCTTCTTCTTCCATTCTCTGTTGTATTTCGGGAAGATCTGTTTGAACTTCCATCAACTGGTATCAGAGCCAATGAACTTGGGCATGGTTAGAACCTGAATGAAAAGAACCAAAAGCATGGAGAAGGAGATGAAAGGCATGCGTGTGGTTTGGCAACTTGAAGGAGGACCTTGGCCGGATGGAGGACAACGTCACAGCCATGGGGGTGTACCTATTGGAAATCCGAAACTGGATGCGTCATCAAGAAGATGCTCAGGGTACTCCACTGTGCCGGGAGGGAGACTGAGGAAAAGCATGGGTAACTGAAGTGGGGGAGACCCTCGTCAACGAGGGATGCACAATTTCTCAAAGGCTGATTTTCATCCCCAAAAACTGGACCTTCCCGTCTTCGAGGGTTTGGATCCCTACAGATGGTTATGCCGGGGGAGAGATACTTTCAAGTCAACCATGTTGCCGTCTGTTTGAAAGGTGATGCCCTACACTGGTTCCTATAGGTGGAATCTTGAACACCCTTCCAGTCGTGGACAATATTCTGAGCTGCCCTTCCCCAGCGATTTCATCCAACGTAGTCCGACGATGATTATGAGGCCCTTCTTGCTATCCGGCAAGAAGGCAACATTGCTGACTACCGCTATAGTTTAGAGCTCTTGCTAAGGCCTCTGGTGGACTTATTCGACGAGCTCCTCAAGGGAGCCTTCCTAAATGACCTGAAGGAGGAGGTGAAGGTTGAAGTGCGGATGTTCAAGCCCAAGACGTTAACTGGGCTCATGGATCTAACTTATAAAGTTGAGGAGAAGAATGTAGCGTTGGATCTAGTGAAGACCCATGGGGCCCGAACGAGACTTGGGCCTAGATTTTTTGGACCCACCACCTTCCGAATGAGGGGCACGAGCCCTAGATCAGGGTTCCAAGGACAAAATCATAATTCCACCCAAACCCTAGCTCAGGGGCTGGATGCCACGAGGGAGATGACAGGGGTGTGGGGAGGTAGAGTATCCAGTGTTAGCGATGCCGGCAATGGCCCTGGGACTCATTCCGACGTCTCACCAACCTAGAGTTTCAACAGAAATGAGCACTAGGGCTCTGCTATAGGTGGGATGAAAATTTTACCCCGAACATCATTGCAAGGGCTGACAGCACCAGGTTCTCCTCTTAGCTGATGACGACGATGCAAATCCTAACTCTGGAAAATTTCCTACCAACGAGGATCAGATTCAGGCCGATGCAAAAACTCCTCACTTGGACTTGTCCATGCACACCATTTGTCAAGGTAACCCAAGGCCATGTGATGAAGTTGATCGGCAACCTGAATGACAGAGCCATCGTGGTCTTGATCAATAGCAGGGCCTCACACAACTTCATAGCCCTGGATTTGGTGCACGAGCTCCGATTGTTGATCTCTGATAGGAGAACGTTCAGAGTTTAGGTGGGGGATGGCCACTACGTCAAAGGGGCATGTATCTATCAAAATCTCTCCCTAGCTTTGCTAGGAGTCTCAGTCCTGTAGCACTTCCATCTCTTCGATCAATGTGAAGGTGACGTCGTTCTGAGGGTGGCTTAACTACAAACAATGGGAGATGTCTTGGCCAATTACAGGACCCTTACCATGACATTCTTGGTAGATGGTAAGCCCATCAAGGTTTCGAGAGACCCGTCTTTGGTTCGTTCCTCAATGTCACTCAAAACCCTACTTAAGCTTGAAACGGGCAAAAGCGATAGCTATTTGATTGAATACCAAGGATTCCTACTCGGGACCAGTACCTCAGAGACCAAAACTCCTTCCTAAGTAGAACCTCTCCTTATGTTAAGTGTTTAATTTTGATGAAAATACCCTTAATTTAGCATTCAATTAGATTATCTAACCGTTCATATTTGTAAAATTTGACTTGATTTTGAATTTAGCTACAATTGACCATCCAAACCTTAATTTGTCAAAATCAACGGTCAGATGATCATTAGAGCTCATTAAATGACTAATGTACGGTTCAGATGATTCTAATTTAGTCTTTTCTTTTGCAGAGCAACCAAAAGACGCATATACGATTGCGATTAAAAGTTTAACAGTGCAGATCATCTTACAAAAGATTGGATGGACCAGATCACCCATGGAGCTAGATGGAATAGTTTCCTAAACAATAATTAAGCTTAATGTGGAAATCCTGGACAAAAAGGAAAACATGGAGAAGGCAATTTTGGAGGAGTTTCCAAAAGGAGTACCCAAATTAGCAAGGAGCAAAAGGCAACCGCTTCCCCCACTTCTCCTTCCTTCTCTCCCATGTTCTTAACTTCCTTTTTCTCATATATTATCTCTCATGCACAACTTCCTTCTAATCTCCCCCTCTTGCTACTCTCCCACTGCTTCCTCCCTCTCCACGTTCTCCTCGCTTCTTCTTAGGCTGGGTTGAAAGGAGGAACCGTGTTCCCCTCTTCCCATTCTCTCTCTCTCTCTCTCTCTCTCTCTCTCTCTCTCTCTCTCTCTCTCTCTCTCTCTCTCTCTCTCTCTCTCTCTCTGCTCCACACCATCTCATTTGCTCTCTTTCTCTTTCCCAATCTCCTTCTCATACCAACACCACCCCAGGCTGCTGCTCCCTTCCCACTCTATTTTTCCTTATATTTCTCTCTTCCTCCATCTCTGTTTCCTCTTATTACCTAGTCAGTACCCATCACCGCCCGACTTTCCTACTCTTCGTTTCTCCCTTTGTCACTCTACCTCTCAGTTCAGCTTCTTGCCTGCTCCAGAACTGCCTTGCCCGGATTGCACCAAGCACCGGCCCAAGATTTTTCTCTCCTTCCTTCTCCTTTTCTATCTTCTTCTCTCCCTTTCCCCCTTCTCCTCCGGTGTCTCTGCGTCGTCGAACAGTCTAAGACGGAAACCCAAAACGGGTTTTTCCTCCCGCACCATTCTCTTTCCTCTCCTCTCCTCTCTTCCCTTTCCCTCCTCTTCTTCCTCCTTCGTTTCTCTCCTTCTTCGTCTGGTTTTTCCTAAAAACCAGATTTTTCACTAAATTCTAATTTTGCCCTCGTTCTTTAAAAGAAATTACAATTCTATCCTTTTTCATTAATTCCATATGTGTCCCCATTTTATTTACGTCTGTGTTCCATTTTATTCTCATTCTATTTTATCCATATTCTATTATCTAGGAACTGTCCAATCTAAATCAGATCATTCAAGGCTTAACCTAATCAATGGGTTAGCCTTAATCAAACCAAATCTTCAATTTCTCATTCGTTTCTTACTGGATTTCAAATAAATTTTACAGAGTCATTCTTAGAAAATCCTTAGACATAATCAATGCATCCGATCTTCGATCTGAAATTCAGAAAGTAATCTGAATCGTCCAGATCTTGAAATTACAAGTTAGCCAAGATCTTAACCATTTTGAAGAATCTGTCAAATCCGACGAGTGAATCTCTAATCAAGGACGTGTTGAAGACATATATGAAGGCTAATCATCTATTAGATTTGAAGATTTTGATAGTGATTGATCTAGGGAAGTAGTTTTTCTTGTTATTTGATTTTATTGGCTTTATTTCGGAACTGGAAATTCTGTATTTTTGAGAAGTTGATTATATCTAAACTTTGATTATCATTTCAATAATTTCAGTAATTTTGAGTGATTTTTTTTAATTTAGATAATTAAATTTTATTGAAATTCCTACTTTTTAAATAAAGTCCTCGTGGGATTGACCCGTACTTGCATAAGCTGCACTACAATAGCCCGTGCACTTGCTGTTAAAACAATCAACACCTTACCTAGTTTTCACATTTGTTCGAGCAACCCTTGCAATTACCCATTTTGCAACAACACAATCATACTATTCGGCTTAGAGAGGGGACCAAGCCCCCCAATATATGGCCATACTGCTATCCCCACTACCAGAACAATGAGATTGAGAAGATAATCAAAGAAGTAATGACCGTAAGCATCATCTCCCCCAGTTCAAGTGCTTTTTCCAACCTAGTACTCCTAGTTAAGAAGAAGGATGGGAGCTGATGATTCTGCATCCACTATAGAGCTTTAAATAAGGTGACGGTTCCTGACAAATTCCCTATACCTACTATTGATGAATTGCTAGATGAGCTGGGAGGAGATACGATTTTCTTTAAACTGGATCTCAAGTCAAGTTACTATCAAATATGGATCAAGGAACAGGATATACCCAAGACTACTTTTGGACACATGAGGGCCACTATGAGTTCCTTGTCATGCCCTTTGGCCTAACCAATGCGCCATCTACCTTTCAGGCTCTCATGAACAATATATTCTGCCTACACCTCTATAAGTTTGTTCTAGTTTTCTTTGATGACATTTTAATTTACAGTTCAGATCTCGATCTGCATTTGCAACACCTTACTACTATTTTGCAACTCCTTATCGATCACAAACTTGTTATCAATCAGAAAAAAATGTTTATTTGCCCTAGCGTGATTAAAATACCTTGGCCATATTATATCTACCTAGGCCCTTTGGCCTGACCAATGCGCCATCTACCTTTCAGGCTGTCATGAACAATATATTCCGCCTGCACCTCTATAAGTTTGTTCTAGTTTTCTTTGATGACATTTTGATTTACAATTCAAATCTCGATCTGCATTTGCAACACCTTACTACTATTTTGCAACTCCTTAGCGATCACAAACTTGTTGTCAATCGGAAAAGAATGTTTATTCGCCCTAGTGTGATTAAAATACCTGGGCCATATTATATCTACTAATGGTGTGACTGCGGATACTTCCAAGATAGATTGCATGACCAACTGGCCTACTCCAATAAATGTTAAGGCTCTAAGGGGATTCCTGGGCATCACGAGGTATAACAGAAGGTTCATGTGGCACTATGGAATAATTGCAACTCCACTAATAACTATCTTGAAGAAAGATAGCTTCCAATGGAATGTTGTAGCCCAACAGGCTTTTAATGAACTAAAACAAGCCATGACCACAATTCCAGTGTTGGCTATCCTTGACTTTACTAAGCAAATCACCCTGGAAACTGATGCATCGGCCAAGTGGGTAGGGGCAATATTGATGCAAGAGGGACAACCCATCACCTTCTTCAGCTAGGCTTTGTCGACAAGTTCACAATCGAAGTCAGTGAATGTGAGTTGATGGCTATTGTGCTGTCAGTCCAAAAGTGGAGGCATTATTTGATGGGCAGACATTTCATTGTAAGAACTGATCAAAAAAGTCCGTGTGTCCTCATGAACCAACGTGTCCTCAACAGTGAACAACAAAAATGGTTGATCAAGTTGGTGGGCCTTGATTTTGAGATTCAATATAAGCCTAACTCTAAGAACCGAGTAGCAAATGCCCTTTAATGGCGTCAAGAATTCTACACTATTGATTTCCTTGACACAGCTCCTATGCCATGCAACACAAGTCACACACTCCATTGGTTTGCCCTCACGTTTGCCAACTAAGAAGGACTGGACCAAATTACTGATGAAATACAAGCATGCCCCAAACTTAGAGTTATCAGTCAACAACTTCTTGGTGATACGCATAGCCACCTCGAGTACACCTTAAGACAAGGGATACTTTACTTCCATGGAAAACTAGTGCTACCCAAGCTCGCCCCATGCATTCCCCTATTACTTCAAGAGTTCCATTGCACCCCCAACGGGGGACATTCTAGTTTTTTCTACACCTACAAGCGCATCACACAGGTTCTGCATTGGGATGGTATAACAGGCGATGTTCAGAAGTTCGTGGCGGAATGCAACATATGCCAACAAAATAAGTATGCCTCCACTAAACCTGCTAAGTTACTTCAGCACCTGCCTATTCCCTTGTCATCATGGGAAGACATCTCTATGGATTTTATGGGTGAATTACCAAAATCCCAGTGGGTATGTCACAATTATGGTAGTAGTGGACCGCCTCACCAAGTATGCTCACTTCATCCCCCTCAGCCACCCATATATAGCTAAAGGCACTGCCCTTCTCTTTGCAAAAGAAGTAGTCAAGCTACACAGTTATCCTCGCTCCATTGTCACTGATCAAGATCGCATTTTCATTAGCCATTTCTAGAAGGAGCTATTCAAAATCGCCCGTACTTCATTAAAAATGAGCTTGGCTTATCACCCTCAAACGGATGGGCAGACGGAAGTGGTTAACCGTTATCTAGAAACATATCTTTGTTTCTTTATCAAAGGTAAACCCAAAACCTACCCAAATTGGATATGTGGGGCTAAATATTGGTACAACAACACCTTCCACAGCACTATAGGGATGACCCTTTTTCGAGCCTTATACGGGCATGGCCCCCCTGACTTACTTAAGTTTTCAAGAAACAACTCCTTTGTGGCAGTAGTCAATGACCAGCTCCTCCATCGTGATACCATACTAGCAGAATTGAAGCACCACTTGGAGCGAGCACAAGCACGCATGAAGGCCCAAGCTGATTCACGTAGGCGAGATTCTTCCTTTTTGCTTGGAGACTTCGCCTATCTAAAGATTCATCCATATAGATTCAAATCATTGGCTACTCGCATCAATGGGAAGCTATTTCTGAGGTATTATGGTCCTTACAAAATAATTAGACAAATTGGTGAAGTGGCATACCACCTAGACCTACCTCCCACCACCAAAATCCACCCAATTTTTCATGTCTCCCAACTAAAGCCTACTGCCTCCTCCACCCTCGCCCCATAATTTTTGCCTACCTCTCTTTCAAAAGGTATAGAATTGCAAGTGTATCCAGCCGCCGTTAAAGATACCTGAACTCTACTTACTAGTCAGTTCGTGGTACTGGTGTAGTGGCAAGGCCTACCCAATCATGACAGTACTTGGGAGCTATTTGACATTATTGAATCCCAATTTCTTGACTTCCACCTCAGGGACAAGGTGGCTGTCTTAGGGGGGGGTATTGATAGGAGTAACGATAGGCAGAAGGGGAAACCAAAACTAAATCATTTTGGGCTAACATATTCCGGGAGAGGTGGTCCCCAGGCCAGGCAGTTAACCCCAACCAATTCAGTTATGAAAGGAGAGGAGGAGAAGAAGGATAGTTGGAGGGGGAAGGGAAGGAATTCTGTTAGGAGGAAAGAGCAAGGAGGGAAAGGAGGAGAGTTGGGGGAGGAGGGAAGTAAGAGAGGACCTGGGACAGGGGTGAAGGCAACCCAGCTTTCCCCTTCTGCCTATTGTTACTCCTATTAATGCCCTTCTCCTCCAACTGTCCCTCTTCTCCTCCTCTCCTTTCGTAACTGAATTGGTTGGGTTAACTGCCTGGCCTGAGGACTACCTATCTTGGAATATGTTAGCCCAAAATGACATGGTTTCGGTTTCCCCTTCTGCCTATCGTTACTCCTATCAATACCCCCATAAGAGAGCCACCTCGTCCCAAGGTGGAAGTCAGGAAACTGGGATTCAATAGTGTTAAAGAGCTCCCAAGTACTGCCATCATTGGGTAAGCCTTGCCACTGCATCAACACCTCTAGCTGACCAGTAGGTAGAGTTCCAGTATCTTTAATGGCAGCTGGATACACTTGCAATTCTATATCTTCTTAAAGAGAGGCAGGCAAGGGTTGTGGGCTAAGGGCAGAGGAGGCAGTAGGCTTTAGTTGGGAGACATGAAAAAATGGGTGAATTTTGGTGGTGGGAGGTAGGTCCAGGTGGTATGCCACTTCACCAATTCTTCTAATTATTTTTAAGGACCATAATACTGTGGAGATAGCTTCTTATTTGACGCGAGTAGCCAATGATTTGAATCTATATGGATGGATCTTTATAGAGACGAAGTCTCCAGGAGAAAAGAAAGAATCCTGCCTATTTGAATCAGCTTGGGCCTTCATGCATGCTTGTGCTCGTTCCAAGTGGTGCTTCAGTTCTGCTAGTATGGCATCACGATGGAGGACCTAGTTATTGACTTCTACGACAGAGGGCTTGTTTCTTGAAAACTTAAGTAAGACGGGGTCATGCCCATATAAAGCTTGAAAAGGGGTCATCCCTATAGTGCTGTGGAAGGTGGTATTGTACCAATATTCAGCCCAACATATCCAGTTTGGCCAGGTTTTGGGCTTACCTCTAATAAAGCAACAAAGATATGTTTCCAGACATTGGTTAACCACTTCTGTCTGCCCATCCATTTGAGGGTGATAAGCTCAACTCATTTTTAAGGAAGTACAAACAATTCTGAACAACTCCTTTCATAAATGTTTAATGAAAATGCAATCACAATCAGTGACAATGGAGCGAGAATAACTGTGTAGCTTGACTACTTCTTTTACAAAGAGAAGGGCATGTCTTTAGCTATATATGGGTAGCTAAGGGGGATGAAGTGAGTATACTTGGTGAGGCGGTCCACGACTACCATAATTGTGTCATACCCTCGGGCTTTTGGTAATCTACCCATAAAATCCACAAAGATGTCTTCCCATGATGACAAGGGAACGGGCACGGGCTGAAGCAACCCAGCAGGTTTAGTGGAGGCATACTTATTTCGTTGGCATACGTCGCATTCTGCCACAAACTTCTGAACATCGCCTCTTATACCATCCTAATGCAGAACCTGCATGATGCGCTTGGAGGTGTGAAAAAAACTAGAATGTCCCCCGTTGGGGGTGAGATGGAACTCTTGAAGTAATAGGGGAATGCATGGTGAGAGTTTGGGTAGCACTAGTCTGCCATGGAAGTAGAGTTTCCCTCATCTTAAGGTGTACCCAAGGTGGCTATGTGCATCACCCAGAAGTTGTTGACTGATAGCTCTAAGTTTGGGGTCTGCTTATATTTCATCAGTAATCTGGTCCAGTCCTTCGTAGTTGGCAACCGTGAGGGCAAACAAATGGAGTGTGTAACTGGTGTTGCATGGCATAGGAGCTGTGTCAAGGAAATCAATAGTGTAGAATTCTTGATGCCGTGAGAGGGCATCTGTTACTCAGTTCTCTGAGTCAAGCTTATACTGAATCTCAAAGTCAAGGCCCACCAACTTGATCAACCATTTTTGTTGTTTACTACTAAGGACGCATTGATCCATGAGGAAACACAGACTTTTTTTTATCAGTTCTTATAATGAAATGTCTACCCATCAGATAATGCCTCCAATTTTGGACTGACAGCACAATAGCCATCAACTCACATTCATATACTAACTTTGATTGTGATCTGGTCTACAAAGCTTGGCTGAAGAAGGTGATGGGTCGTCCCTCTGGCATCAATACTGCCCCCACGCCCTTGGCCGATGCATCAGTTTCCAACTTTCCAGGGTGAACTGCTTGGTAAAGTCAAGGATAGCCAACATTGAAACTATGGTCATGGCTTGTTTTAGCACATCAAAAGCCTGTTGGGCCCCGGCATTCCCATTGGAAGATGTCTTTCTTCAAGAGAGTCGTCAGTGGAGCCGCAATTTTTCCATAGTGCCACACGACCTTTTGTAATACCCCGTGAGGCCCAGGAATATCCTTAGAGCCCTGACATCTATTGAAGTAGGCCAGCTGGTCATGCAATCTATCTTGGAAGTATCCGTGGCCACACCGTTAGCATATATAATATGGCCCAGGTATTCTAATGACACTTGGGAGAATAAACATTTTTTCCGATTGACAACAAGTTTGTGATCACTAAGGAGCTGCAAAACAGTAGTAAGGTGTTGCATAGTACTTCAATTTTTGATTTAAATGTGACTAAGTTTATAAACTGGAAATTCCGAAAAACCCACTGAATGGGCAGGAGTACGTTAAAATCAGTGGGGAGAGTATGCTAGAATCAGCGGGAGTAAGTAAAATCAGTGAAGAGTACGTTAAAATCAATGAGAGGTAATATCATTTTCCTTAATGCGATTAATGTGCGCCTGATTCACAGAGCCAAATCATAACTGAAACCGGAGTAGCCATGGAGCAATTTGGTAAAGCACTACAGACAAATGATCTGCAGTTTGACATAAGTCTAATTCACCTGAGCAACTCATTTGAATGGTTTTTTGGTAGTTGATTGACAAATGGTCTCGTATAAGCTTGAATGGTTTCACAGCATGTGAATAAGTTTGCATTTTCTGCATCCAGTTTCTAGAGCCACAGCTGCAAGCAGCATATGATTACAGTCATCTGTTTGAGGTATCAACTACAGGTAGGTTTAAGTAATTGAGAACAAGCCTCTCACTGCAAGACCGTAGTTGTGGTCAAGCAGATTTCTCAAAAGAAAAAACAGAGGATTACTTACTGGTGGATCTTCTGGCTAGTTTGACATGTGATATGCAGTTTGATGGGTAAATAACCATCAAATATGTTGTATAATAGCCAAATAAGCAAACAAAACAAACATTTGTCGGAGGTCACCTAGCCCAATGGTTGGCAGAATACAAGGCGCCTCACCCGCTGACAATAGGATGCAGGTTCGAAGTCAGTACGCTTCATTCCATCAGGGACTATATTCTAGATTTAGGAGTGCGTGAGTGGTTTACTTTATAAGTTCTTTACTTGTAACAAAAATGAAAAAGCAAAAGGAACGTGTATGGCAATTCGTATAGTGTTAATGAGGGATAAGTTTACTCCTCATTGACCATATTTGCCCCAAATATGTCTTCCTGTGCATACTTCAAATTATATTTCCAGACCCTTTCTCAGCTTTCCCACGAGGGACTGGAAATATATGTATTTATCGTATTTTACACTAGTGTGTGTAACGGAATGTTAGAGAGGTAGATTATTTGGCTCATGCAGTAGAATGTTGGCTTTGGCTTCAAATTTTATCAGTCAATATCCAATTTTGGCAAGTCAGAAGCATTTGCTCATATATTGCATCATTGCCAACTAGATGATGACCAGAATCCTCTATAATCATTTTCCGAGACTGAGATTACTGATAGGTAGATTTTGGGGATCACCGATAACATTGTGAAACTGTAGGACCAAGCCCAGCCTATGAAGCCCGCTAATTACAGGAAGGAAATTCTTCACATATTGAAACATGATTTCTTTATCTAACAATAAACAAGCCAACGAGAGAACAATGTGAAAATGGGAGAAAAGCATTCTAAAACTTGGAATACATCCTAACCAGTCTCTGAAATGAGAATTTTGGTTGTTGAATGATGAGCAGATTGGAATCGTTAACCTACTGGCTGTGAGGCCAGGCATCTAGCTAAGTGCTTGAATCCCATGTCACATGAGACTAAAATGCTATCTCGGTTTCAGTTACTTCTCTAATCGACTTGAACTCTGAAAAAGCAACACTATCTACTTTGTGGTTGGCACGCAAACCCTTCTTGAATTTAAAAGGAGAGGCAAGGAAAATAAACAAGAAATAGGATCAAACAGACACTTATCCCACAGAAACATGGAAGAAGAGAACGAATCTGAACAAGTTGGAAACTCATGCAGCACTGTTTCAGCAATTAGATAAATTGATACAAAGACAGATAAGACATACAGCGAGTTTAATGAACTCAACCCAAGTTTATAGAGAATCCTTTGAAACTTCCTAGTCTTGTATTTGAGTACACAAAGCAAAGTCTTTAGTAGCTGCTATATTTTGTCCCCAAATCAAGTTCAGAACCTCATATTCTTTTGCATTGTCCGACAGAGGTATACCTGACAGATCCATTGAGCAACTAACTACCATTAACATGAAAATTTGTAACCTGTCGGATGGATACTGGTAGCATCTTTGGAATGCTCATATACAACTAATTCAGCGAGTGGAGACGCTATCTTCAAATGCGAGAGATGCTCATCACGCAGTATGTCGGAAGCGCTAATTAGAGGAGAATTGTCATTGTTTGAATTTGAACTCTTGGCAGTGACAACAACCAGAGTATCAAGAGCCGTCGCCCCCCCAAGAAAAAGCTTCACCAAATACGTTCCAAACTTATTGAGCTTGAAGCCCTCCAGTTTCACAAATGTGAGACAGTGAAACATGCATTCGATCCATTGAGCCTCGTACTTCCCGTGGACATCCCAATAAAGTGGAGATTCATATCTGAATCCTCCTAGCTGAAAATTTTAGACCAAATTCATGAATAAGAAGGTTCATCTGAGGCCGAAGAAGGATTCAGAATTAAACAAGAACTATAGTATAAGAGTAGATGACTAAAATACTCACATCAATGAAAATTTTCTCCAAAAACGGGCAGTGCTTAAGGAAGAAGGCAACGTCGAGAGGATTATAGTACAAAGTCTCTATCATCGACAGCTGAAATTCCTTTAGATTGTGGAAGGAGAACCGAACATGATTAAGCTTTCGATGAAGTGAAACTGGAGATAGCCACTGCACACACATAAACAGTAACAAAAACACGTTAATATATGAATCAAATACTCAAACTCTGCTCAAACCCATAGAGAAACTAAGAACGTTGAAAGTAAATACCTCAATAAAAGTACTGTTGACGGTGAGAAAATCAATATGAGCAAAACTGGACAGAAGGTTCCTCATATGATCAACATCACCACCTTCTCTGAAACTGGTAAAACGAAAGACGACATCTCTCAAATTCAACTTGAGGTCGTCATCTTCCGAGACGGTGATTTTTGTAAAGGGGCCGAAAAAATGGAAGGAGCAGAGACTTGTTGCATTCAGGACTACCTCAACGAGATTGAGGCAGTCTACCAAGTTTAACCTCTTAAGATCTTCACTCATAACCGGAGTCTCAAAGCGCTTGAATCCCAAACACTGCCGGAGATCAAATACTTGAAGAGACCCACAGTTGGCAAACAAGCTCTGAATGTCTACCTCCCTCAATTTAACTTTCCGAAGGAGCAAACTCTTCAGCCAGCGAAATCCATTGAAATACACAGGGAGGTGCAAGACACAAGAAGATAGTTTAAAATCTTGGAGAGAGGTATTATTATCCAAGAGATTGATGGAAAAGTCGTGAACTTCTCTTTCCTTGATGAAGTCCAGATCAAGCTCTAAAACTTCCTTCTTCGTAGCAAAACGAATCCAATTCTCCAGTCTTGCAATTTCCTTGTTCGGTTTCAAAAACAGTTGTAGCCTGCATATCTTGGGAGATAAATGACATTCCAAAACTCGGTCGGTAAAGCGAATGTATTCATCTCTTCTACAACCTCTAGAAAACTTCTTGCCGAAGTCGAGGTAACGATTTGAAAGATAAGACCGCTTGAATCTATTCGATCTTGAACCCACCAACTTCGCCTTTTTCATAGGCAAGAATGACAAAATTATCTCCAGAACATCATCTGGCAGTTCAATTCTACCGGTTCTGTTTCTGCCATTACCAGGAGACTTCTTCCCCTTTCTTTCTCTTTCCGGACGAAGATTTTCATTTCTATCAGATGTAACAGTTGCCACCGTCAATTGCTCCCTTCTCCCCGCCATCTCTGCTGGTTTTTGCGATCTTGGGCACTGTTGTAGTGGTAAAATCTTCTTCTACCTGTGCAACCACCCATGAATTCAAACAAGAAGAATTGAGAAAGAATTGCTGGTTTTGAAAGGGATTTTCTGCTGAAAAGAAGATGAAAATATGTGTTGTCTCTTCTGCTTTCCATGTTTTGCTTGGAAACATCGAGCACAGACGTTTCCGCGGCAACTTATCGGCAAGTTTATGGCACTGAGGCATGAACGCAAAGGGAACTTGAAGGAGGTTCGGACATTTAAAGAGTCGGGACCCATCCGTGATTATCAGGACCGTTCATCTCACTTCTATTATGTTTAATATATAGTAATTATTTGTAACTAATAGATATTCAATGTGAGAGAATAGAAATGAACGGTTTAGATTAACTATATATGCCGGTCCCATTATACAAAAAGATGGGGCCTCACGACAACTTTCAAAAAAAAATTGGCCTCATGGCAAATTCGTCCACAAAAATGATTAAAAAAAAAGAAGACAAACAATACAAAGGAACTACATAAATTTTTGGTGTCTGGGCATACAAAATCAAGGGGCCTAAGCAGAAAGCCTACAAGTAATATGGGGAACTAGTTATTCGGTGGTCTGAAAACCTCCTTAAATGTTAAAGAAGCAGGGAATAGTAACCAATTCAAAATAAAAGCCCCTTCATTTAAAGTTAAATTAATTTAGAGAACTAAAAGGATAAGAACTATTAATGAAAGACCAACAGTGATTAATAGTAGAGAAAGAGAGATTTTTTACTTTTTCTTCTTGGTGAAGTAAAGAGAGGTTAGCAATTAATATATGTTTGAAACAAATTTCAGAAGTGGCTTTACAATTATGATGAAACATCTAAAATATTAAGGCATTTCTTATTACTTCACGAAAGGTAGATATGTCAATGTAGCTATGTTAAGTCCAACACTGATGTTGGATCCTATTAATCCAACTAACCATCACATTATAGGATCTGACACACCATTCTAGTATATGTTCATAGGCCCACTATGGCCCATCATTGTGAATATTTAGACAATACACACACATAGTGTGTGTCTATATATACATACATGCACGCATACATACATACATACATACATACATACATACATACATACATATATATATATATATCTGTATGTATATTCACTAATATTTTCTTCATCATAAAAAAGAAAAAAGAAGAAGTTTGAATACCATTTAATTTCTAAATAAAAAATAGTAGGTTAGTCTTTTTCAAAATAAACATACACGTTTCTAAGATTTTAATATTACTCTGACTAGTCATTTGTTAGAATGATATCACAATCTGGGTCCTTGCAACAACTCCAAAAAAGAAAAAGAAAAAGAAAAGAGAAATACATACGATGGTTGTGAAATCATGTGAAGGATTTTCTGTAATTAACATAGTAGATCATGATGACCATGATAATGATGATGATGAAAACAATAGCTCACATTTTTTAGAGAATAAAACAACGATGTCAACTTTCTAGAAGACCAGGAGCAAAAAAGAAAGAAACAAGAAAGAAAATCATACCACATGGCCTCACTTCCATTGCCCTTTCCAACTATCTACAAAACAAAGTCTAATTTACCATTTTTAAGGAAACTAGATTATCAATAAATAAGATGACTATAATTACTTGATTGCTACAAATCATAACCATGTCAAGGGTAATGAACATGATAAGTCTCTAGAAAAAAAATAGAAGAGGTAAATCAAATGGTTCCCATTCGATTATTCATTCCTTTTAAGTTAGATTTACTTGTATGCAAGGTATTCTCATGGAACCCCTTGTCCATGCAACTAAAGCTCAATAAGTTCCATCAAAGCATAAGCCTCAAAGTTTGCAAAGCCCTCATACTCATCCTAAGATTGAAGGTGGAGTGATTATCAAATTCATTTTTGCTAGATGAATCATAGTTAGACCTCATAAATAAATTATAAAGAAAAAGAGAAAAGTAGCAATACCTTAGAAAAACTGATCAAGCAACACCTAAATTTATAAACACTAATCTCTTGATAGATGAGGGGTGATTGACAAGAAAATTAGTGAGAAGACGAGAGACAAAGGAGAACAAGAAGGAATGAGCTTAACAATAGACTTTGTAAACTAGGGTTAAGCACGTACATGACTGAGTCTGGCATTTATAGGGAGTAAGGTAGCGAATATTTTTAATGATATACTATATTTAGCTCTCAAAAATAAAGTTCTCAAGGTTGATTTTTCTTCAAGATATTTAAGAGACAGATAAGAACCAAGTTATATTTGGTACTAGATGAACAGTCGCGTGCATACCTACAGAGAAGAGTGGGCCAGCAAGGGAGAGAGAGGGGACAATGATAGAAACTACAAACAAAATAGGAATTTGGAGTTCAAAATGCTCTTAATTATATTGAAACATGGGCCATGTTTTCCCTTGAGTAGGCCATATTTGGTATTAGTGGAATAATTGCATGCATGCGTGTTGAGAGAGAGAGAGAGAGAGAGAGAGAGAGAGAGAGAGAGAGAGAGAGAGAGGAGACAATAATTAAAATTGCAAGTAAAATAGGAATTTGAAGTTCAAAATACTCTTAATTATATTAAAATGTGGGCCTTGTTTTCCCTTGTAGGTTCTAGAAGTTCAAAATACTCTTAATTATATTAAAATGTGGGCCATGTTTTCCCTTGTAGGTGCTCATAATCAAGCACAAGAGTGACTTGGGGAGAGAGAGAAACGTTATTTGTCCAAACGATTTCATTGGCAAATTTGTTATTTTAGTGGGTTTCAATATTTTCACTAAAGTTTTTGTTTCCCACTTACACTTCCATTTTCAATATTCACAAAACTACCATCTATCCTTTTTACTATTGAATCTTGGGTGTTTTGCACTTCCATTTTCAATATTCACAAGAATGGCATTTTTTTTAAAAGTCCAATGTTTTTTAAATTTTATAATTTTGCCATTAAGTTTTGCATAAGTGTGCAAAAATGCCATTCTCTTAAGTTTGCATCTTCCTTCCTTGTTAAATAATTTGAAATTTCAACTTTGCCACCTTCTATTCTCCCTCTTAATCACATCTTTTGGAACCACAATTTTAATCTTCACACCCCCTCTCTCCCTCCCTTACTCACTCTCAAGCATGCACTATTGACTGAGAAGTGCCTTCAAGTCTCTAACAAAGAGATAATTGATTCCAAAGATATCTAAAACTAGGCACACTCACCCAACTCAGAGACTCAAAAATGAGAGCCATATCTCAAAAACTTGATCTTGCTACCACAATCTTAGTCCTTTGCTCTACTTCATCTTCACCCACTAGAGACATCATTCTAGCCCAGACTAACAAATTGCCTTGCTTTGCTACTAGGATTTATAGGCCCAGATTTCCTCAACAGAAGCATGGTTCTCTTATGAATGTATTCAACTTTGATCTTCTTGTTGCACATTAAAAAATAATTTTAATGGAAATCCTAAAAGATACGTTTCTGCATTGTAGATCTATTGTTCATTGTTGGAAAACTTTTGTTCTTTTATATATTGATCAGAGTGTTGGGCAGTTAAAGAACAACATGTATATAGAATGAGTGTCACCACAATGTGAATGGGTGAGATGAATGAGTTACAAAACAAGAAATGATAGAATTAGAAATGAAAACATTGGAGAAAACTTAGGAGTAGCACCAATAGGTAATAAGATGAGGGAGATTAGACTTAGATGGTCTGGACATATCCAACATAGACCAAAATGGGCACCAATTAGGAGTGAGGCAATCCTAGTAAAGTTCTAAAAGGGAAAGGAAAGGTTCAAAAGAATGTGGTGAGAAAATATTTAAAAACTTTGGAACTAAATGAATCTATGAAACTTAATAGAAGGGAATGGAGGAACAAGATTCATGTGAGTGACCCCTAATCGAGATTTGTAAATAGACTGAGCTATGAATTGACTTATTACATTGTATATCTGTAATGACAAATTTGTAGATTTTTTTAGTTTCTTCTAAAATAAGATGTGATGCAAAAGCTATTTGATTGTGGGTTCCATTAAAGACAACTTTGATTTGTTTTGTGTACATAATTATAAGTTCAAAGCAATTAAGTGTAAATGAAGATAGGAGTGATATGAAGAGGTCTATGGTTATCAATTTCCTTTTAAGTTTTCATTGAGTTATTGGGGACTCTTATGCCATTTAATATGTGGTGTAGCAAGCACACTAGTCTATTACAATGTATTAAGAGGGAGTACATAGGGGCAAAGATGAAATTTTAAAATATTTAACAAAGAAGGAAGATGAAAGCCTAACATAATGGCATTTTTGCCAACTTCTGCAAAAATTAATGGCAAATTTGTAAAATTTTAAAAACATTAGACTTTTTTGCAAAAATGTCAAAAAGTAATGCCATTTTTGCAAAATACCCTTGAATCTTTTTCCTTTTTGGTATGCCCTTCCGTTTTCTAATATTTATGGAACTATTGTTCAAAAGTTTTATTTTTTCCACATATCCTTTCCTTTATGGTATTTACAAACTATCATTTTGCCTTTTCATTTATCTAACTTGGGCACTTCATTTGGTTTTTGTTTTCATTGTAGATAGTATAGATTAGGTGCCAACATGCCTTTGTATATAATATGGATATTAAAACAAAATGTCAATAAATTAATAGTTGAATCAACAATTTTATATTAGTTAATCAAGGTATCAATTTACAAAATAACCCATAATCAATTAATATAATATGGTGCCTATGATTTGTAATATTTTTAATTAGGTTCAAATTAAGACACATGATCTTAAAATTTTCAAGAAGGTTTGTTTCAAGGCATTTTTGTTAGACCTTCTAGCCGATCAATAAAAAAGATGTTGAGCCCTTGGGACTCCAAATAAAAATGTGCCATGTGGATTAGTTGTCACAAATTGTCTAGAGAATTAATGTAGAAAAAAATGCACACACAAAAAAGTGAAGAACACCATCTTCTACCTTAGAAATGTGTTGAATCAACAAGATAAACAACCTTGAATCTAAAAGACATAATAACCTTGAATTCACAAGGAAAAGAAAATACTTCTATTGAAAGATAATAATAATCTTTTACAATATTATTAATGTTAATATGAATAGACCTTACATTTTTCTATTAATGAAAATGGCAACTAAGATGCCTTGCCAAGCAAGTCAGGAAACACTTGTTATAGCAAGTAATGCTAATATAAGAAATTAGACTCATTAGGAAACTAAACAATGAAAAGAGAAGAAGAAAAGAGTAGCCTTGATGTTTATTGCCCTACATTAGTTCCCTCCTCTGGGACTAAACTAAGCATCGAGTTTAAAATAGTGCATATTGGGTCATAAACATCTTCTTTGAATTTGACATGAAATCCTCTTCAAAAATTGACATCTCCAATAGTTAAAAAGGACTGTCCCTCTACTTTAAAAGCTTTGTGTTGAACTTTGTTTTCTCAAAGGGTTAAAGATAATTTTTTCTACCTCTTGTTTAGAACAAATATTATCCAAGCCTTTACATGTATAGTCAACATCAAATTACCAAGATCTACCAAGTAACATATGGGATGCATCCATATCCACTACATCACATAAGACCTTATCTTTGCGACATTACTCAATTGAAAATGGAAGGAGACACCTCTAATTACCTTGACCTTATCAACCTTTGTAATCCAACCATTTGTATAGAAAGCAGGGTGGTTTCTAGTCTTCAATTCAAATTGTCCACCATCTTTGGACATTATGTTGGTACAACTTCATCCATTATCAATAAAATCACGTATGTTCTAATTTATTATACACTTAGTTCTAAAAATATTATAGCTTTGAGAATCAACACTTTTCTTTAAAGTGAACATAAAATGACAACTAAGAGTGCTCACCTTCATCTGCACAAGTCAATTACTCTTCACCTTCATTACCACCACCAACATTGTAGTTTATATTACCCAATTGGTTTCAACGGCAACATTTTGGCATTCAAGTCATTGATTGGATCGATGTCCTACATCTTCACATCTGTAACAATTGATTGACTATGGTGGGGCACATGGATTATCTTTGACTAACTTTTTTACCTTATTTACTTTTCAAATCTTTGTACATGGTACCCTATGATTGAAGAGTTTCTTTATTAGAAGTTCTCTTTTAAATTTGTCCTTGCTTTGGATCATTCTAATATGCTAACCTTCTTACTATTTAATTTCTTTCCAACTAAGCCTCTACTCTAGTTGCCAGTTTTATAACATTTATTAAAGTTTAGGTTAGTTGTAATGTCACTTGGTCCTTGATAACAAAACGTAGTCTGCTAATAAATCTAGTTAGACTCAGTTTTTCTAGATCATTAGGCGATGATAGTTGATAAAACTCTTCCACTTATTCTCGCATTGCATGACTTACTGGCATACATTTTTGGTATTATAAGCATAATACATTATCACAATCATGTGACAAATATCTTCCAGGCATCAATTACTCCATCCATTGCCAAGTACAAATAGGTGCTTTTCTTGCCATATACGTGGTATTTTGAGTTGCTCCCACTATGCTAAAGCTCCACCTTTACGCTTGTAGACAACAAGCTTAACTTTGTTCTCTTCCACTGTAATAACCCAAATTTTTATGAATTTCTTTGCATTATTAAATGTAAATTGAAAATGTGGAACAATAGAATTAGGATATGAGATTCCAAGAAAGTTAAATTTTTATGGAACTAAAATAAAAAATTGTAGCATGAACATTTGGATTATACTTGAAAAATTGAATCCAATGGCACAAAGAACACTAAAAACTGAGTTCGGATGAGAAAGTTATAGGACTTTGAAGTATAGGGGCATTTTAATAAATAAAAAATAGAAAACGCAGGGCACCACCCCTCTCCAACCTCTCTTTGTGGCAATGAAAAGTTCGTCGATGGCAGCACCTCTATGAGGATGGCACACCACCATTATAAAAACCCATCTCTTCCCCCTTTCTCCTACCATTTTTCTTCTCCTCTCCCTTGAGCCATCACTTTCACCTTTTTTTTCAATGATGGTGAACACAATCACTGTCTAGATCTCAAAAACAGTCACTCAAATGGCAATGGATTGAAGATCAAACACCACCATTGGATTCCTTTTGAAGAGAGGATCAAATTCCTATGAAATTTTCTGAATCAGAGCTAATTTCATCATTGATCAGGTTGAAGTTTCAATTCTAGCGATGTAGAGTTTTTCGACAAACCTCCAACGGGAAAATTTTGTTTTCCGACATCAAATGAATACGGAATAACTCCAAACTTGACATGAGTGAAGGTAATAGCCTGATCTACAAACCCTTTTTAAGAGTTAATCTAGCTTAAAAATCATCACTTGCAATAACTGTGCCAGTCAACTTCTTCGACGACAACCAGTTACATTAGTGACCTTTTTTTTTTTGCGTCTTGGATCCAAAATTTGAATCAGACCGTTAAATAGACACAAAACACAAAATTTCTAATTTCAAGAAGCTATACAAGTCCGATTTATGATCAAAAAGGTCCATTAGTTTCATCTTGACTATGCAGACCTAATTATATAATAAAATTTATTATCAGAGACTAATTTAAATTGATCAAACCTTAGAAACCACAAATTTTGAATGGATGGATCAGATCAAAGGTGATCAGATCCTATGAAATGGTTAATTAGAGATTCCAATAATATCTTAAATCATCTTAAATGATATGATCATGTCAATAGGTTGATATCAATTATCTGAGACGTTAGTCCTAGGATTATAGATATAACAAATCAAACTTACATCTAACCGTCATATCGCTACACAAACTATAAATAAGTAGTCAAATCATGGGAGGCACTAAAATTTAGTATGATTATGCTTAATTAAGTTATAAATTGAACAATTATATTGTTAGATCTACCTTCAAAACTAAGATAGATTAGAATGGACATAGATAGTGGTTGGAAACCCTAAATCTAACTAGATAAAAAATAATCTAACCTTCAGAATTTTAAATCAAGAGCATGTAGAGGACTAATTAATCAAATATAATAGATCAAGACTTTAAATCAACGATCAATAGTCAAAATTAAATAATCAGATAAACTATAAAGGATTATAATTCTGATCAGGAAGGATCAGATGAAAGACCATGAAAGGTTATGATGATCAATAATATAATAAAACAAAACTATTACTAAAAGATAAGAAATATCCATCTATTATGTATGATTTGACAGATATGCCCTATTACGTTGACAATAAGGACTATGATCCTGAAGAGATTGAGTACTCACCATGAGGCATGTGGAATTTTAAGAATGCATGATCTAAATTACAAGATGGGTCTTTTACATGTAATCTTGCTTGATGATATGAACTTGATTGAGTAAAAATGGTTCATTATATAGGTTAAGTAGCAAATTAATATGTTGTATATGTTTATAATGTGCAATGTTGTTAATTTGAATGATGTATTAATCTTATATTTGAAATTGTGCAAATATTAGCTACAAAACATAATCTGAATTTATATTATTGTCTGTATCTCCATGAAAGCATCTTTTGGGTACATGGGTACCCAAAATCACTATATGTTGATTTATAAAACTTATTTGATGAATTACATCCTTGGTAAACAATCACCCATTAAGTGAGGATGTTGGTATTATTATGAATTTCTTATATATTTAACTAGGCAAATCGCCTCTTATTATTCTTATTTTATATCCTGATATGGGGACCCAAGAGTTTTGTTTTCAACAAGCATAGGCCTAGGGATACTATGCTAGTAGGGGATGAGGATTGGCCATCCGCCCTCTAAAACTCATGATATATGTGTGATACCATGCCCATAGCGAGGCTAAAAATTGGGTAGGGCAATTATGGGAAGGCCCTACAGTGAAAGTCCTGTCTCCCCAAATGGACATTGACATGTGATTTTTCTGCTGTGGTATTAGCAGATTACCTGTGCAGCCAATCAGGAGCGCTGTTATGGATTGGGGCTGCAATGCATAGTAGTCCTTATATTTTGTACACTATAGTGCTGATATAATGGCATGATGAGATGCCTTATGTGATTTGACATAACAATATGCTTAATATGAGCTCATTACTTGTAATGACTTAAAATTTTCAATATTATTATCACTTTTACACCCACAATCAATTATGATGTTTGGTTTGTTTATTTTGGGAATCAATATACACTTAAATCACCTTAATAGGTGATTGGATGTTTATTTTAATTAAAATATAAAACCAAGGAATTTGTGAGAAAAATCAGTATCATTGTAAACGCTTCAAAGAACACTGTAAACGGATTTCATATAAAGAAGTTACAAGCATTGAAAGATGGAGGGCATATTTGTAATTTGACTGTAAAACAAAAAAGGCGTGAAAACGCAGGGGGTTGTTTTGTAACGACACCCCTAGTCATCCCCTACCTCTCACCGACTTCCAGCACCGCCTCTGCAAGGCAGCGCTAAAAGAAATGGCGGCACCGCCATTGGGCAGCACCGCCTTCACGGGCTTTAAAAAGCCCTTCTCCCCCTTCCTCCGATCACCTCTTTTCCCCATCTTCTCCAGCTGCTACAGCCTAAGGTTCTGGCAAGTTTTTCATTGGAAAACCCCTCCTTTGCGATTCCCAGCACCAGCCCAAGTCCTTCCTTTGGGCTGGCCATTCTTTTCTCTCCTTTTCCCCCCATTTTTCCTCTGGTTTCACCAGAAAATTGGGTTTTACATCTTTGTGTTTTCCAGCGTATAGGGCTTAGGTGACATGGAGAAAAATGCAGAATCTCTGCACTCTTCCCCCACCCAGGTACCCTCCTCCTCTTCCCTTCTCCTTCCCCTTTTCTTTCCTTTCAATTTCCCCCTCTTGTGGCCCAGATCCATGCCAGATCTGGCATTTTCCCCAACCGAAAATCGTCGGAAGCAAACCCAAATTTGATGGGTTTGCCTACCCCTCGAACTAGGGCATCCCAAGGACGCATCCCACAAACTGCACCCAAAATGCATCCCCTGGGACGGGCTTTGGGCGCGCACTGTGTGCGGGCACGGTCCCTATTCGACAGGGACGCACGAGCGCCTAGGAGCCGTGACACGCGCGCACCCGCGCCAAAGACGCTTTCGCACGACGCCATCCAGGATGCCCACCTTGGCGCACCGCCCAGGCATGCACGCGCGTGCGAACACAGTCCTGGTTCAACCAGGACGTGCACACGTCCTGGGAATCGTGACACGAGGGCCCTACGCGGACAATTCTAGTTCGTCCGTTGATGCGGGACATTAAAAACGCAATTAAAGAGGTTATATAACTCTAATTGACGATCCGAAAGAACCGTTGCATCTGTATCGACTACACAAACCTAATGAGACTATGAAAATTAGGATCAAAAAACTATTTTATATGACTATAACCCAAAAACTATAGAAATCTCATAGATCTACCATGACAAAGATGGTCAAATCTCATGACTTGATCCATTAGAGGTGTTAGGAGATTAATAGCTCAGGATTGACCCCAAGGTACACGTATCAGCCCTTGAAGGATAGAGCTGGCCCTTTAAATCAAGTACAGACCTGTCCTAAGTATTGGGACAGGTGATCTATGAGATCTGACCATTCAATTACACAATCTTGATAACATAAAAGTTATGTAAGGCAATCTAACTATTAAATAGTTAGATATATAAATAAGATCTAGCTTGGAAATGCATTAAGCAAGGGTCTGGCCAATAATCTATAAATCTAATTAATGATCCATGAAGGATGGAAATTGATACTTGAATCATTGTTATCAATTGAAATTCAGGGTTTCATGAAGGTAACTCAGGGACGAGTAATAAAGAATGCGATTCAAGGAACATCGAGGTAGGTAATCTGATACTACTAAGTTTTTAAACGCATCTTAAACTCTGACTTGTCTTTATTACCGTGTTTAGCATGTTTTTGAGATATGATGTTCTTATACAAGTATGCAGTCTTGTCTTCATGATTTTATAGCCTTGAAGCACTTGAATCTATCAGCGTACTTAGTATGTTTTTGAAATATAGTGTTTTTATACGAGCATGTAGAATTGTCTTCATGTTTTATGGCTTTAAATGCGATACTAGTATGAACTAATTTTATATATCGCTCACATGGTTTGCAAAATAAATGCATAAATTGCATGATTGTGATTTGGATTTATCTATATATGTTTTTTTGGGCTATTGAGCATGGCGGGCACTATGCTAAGATGTTAGTATATACAAGGTTGGCCTCTCGGCCTCTACCACCAAAAAGGTAGATGGTATTTTTGCAAAAAAGGCTTGTCCCTTCCTCAATTGCTGTGGTAAGCAAGGATGACCACTGGAGGTGTTCAGTCACCCTTTTCGAGGACATCCATAGCCCCGTGGAGGCTATGGTGGGTTAGTCTCTAAATACCAGAGAAGCACGATTCCAACTATGTGCTGATCGTGAGCATAGTGACCTTATGATTTCAGTGTTATCGATATGCATATAGCATTGAGATGGTAGTATATGAGTACTTGTGACCAATTGGCGTGATGTATTCGCCGAGAGACTCATATGCATGATACTTATAGTGATGCCAACATCGGCGTTGAAAGATGACTATTTTAAGAGTTTCATGATTATTATATTTGACTCGCAATTTGATATGTTTGCCGAGATCTTCTTTCATGAACCTATTGATTTCTACTTTATATTACTAGCTCTCGGTAAGGGATTCCATGGTTGAATTTGCACCCATGAGCTTCTTTTTTTTATGCACAAATATGCATGTTTACACACAAAGGAATCACTTATGTTTTACATGACAAAGCGCATTGACTTATGCATATTGCCTATCGTGTTTTCAAAATAGTAGTATCAAAAAACCTACTAAGTATGAGGAATACTCACGCCAAATATATTATTTTTACATATTAGTTCAAAAAGGATTAGAAGAAACTCCAGGACATGTTGGTGTCACGATCAAGTAAATAAAGAAGAGAATGTACGTAAACTCTCTACCCTTTTGGACATGTACCTGTAATTACTACAATTGGGCTTTGAGCTGTGGCTGGATAGACCTGGGAAGACATTTATGATTACAGTATTTTTCAAAACTACTTTGTTTGTTTTGAAAGCAAATGACATTCGGGGTTTTCAAAATGATTTTAAAACAAAAGATTTTTCCTCTGCATTGCATTATCTTTATAAAATTGTTTTCGCATAGGGATCGATCCCGCCCTAGGAATTGGTAATTGCATTTAAAAATGCATGTGAAAACCCGAGTTGTCACATTACTGATATGTGATATGATATTATTGTGTTACTAGTAGAGGCTGGATGATTATGACCCTATATAGTGAGGGGTATAGATATTATATATTGATATACCATCAAAGGCTGGAGGGTTATAGACCCTATAAAGCAAGGGTATGAATATTGGACCCAATATAGTCTGAGAATGGATATTATGAGATTATGATTGACGAATTTCATAATTTTGTATGACTTTTAACAATTTTGGTATGTATAGCTTATATATGTATATAAATTATTGAGGGAGTATTTTTATAAAAGTTTTCTCATGGGTAAAATATAGGGTTGATTTATTATGCAGAGTGTGGTTCATGGTAATAGAATTATTTCATGAAAATTGATGAATGTAGATATGTAAATTATAAATGGATTATTGAAGTATAAATCATCTTTTAAGCTTCATGTACTTCTTAAATCTCCTACCAAGCATAGCCTGCTAACATATTGTAAATGTTTTATATTTATAATATCTCAAATACAAATAGATAGGAGATGATGGATACAATACGGGGATACCATTAACCATACTGCTATCAGGTATTTATTCTTGTTCCATATATTGTATTATATAGTTAGCCATTTGGATTGTGGACTTTGGACATTTAATATAATATTCATAGGGGCTGTGTAAGTGAACCACTAGATGGGTCATGTTTTCCATAAATGAAGTTCTATTTTATAAAGAAACTATATATTTATGTATAGTATAAGACTAAAAGTGACATCCGAGGCTTTTGAAAATGAATTTCAAAGAAATTTTTTTTCACGGTTTTGGATTTCTAAAATTCTGATATGCCATCTTTTGAAAATGAAAGTGAAAAAGTGTTTGAAAAACCTAAGATGTTACATCTACAATATCCATTAAATCAAAGAATCTCTCAAACTTCAAGAAGCCAATCAAGAAAATTTTCAATACATAAATACTCATTGAATGAGGGTAGATTAATCTTCATCTTATAATCTTGTACATCATAACCTCAATGATTTTGATTGTGTCAAGCACCACTATCTCCTTCAAGAAGAATATTGTCTAGTTATGAATCACTTGACTCTTTCACCTAGGTTTGAGGCCTATTCAATTGTCTTGGTATGTTAAACGGAGTGACGAGCCTCTTCGTTGATCAAAACTTTGTTAGTGGCAGGAACTTGAATATCCTCAAAAGCTTATGTAAATCATAAGAGCATCGCTTGTGTCTCTTTTCATAGACATTAGTATGTTTGTTGAAAAGCTCCAAATGTTGTCACGGACATGAGTTGATGTCCATGAACATTGTCATCGAGTTGTCATTTTCTGATCAATGATTGGCTATAGTATTGAGGAATGACAAGGCTCTAATACAAATAATGTCGCAAAAATGCACAAAAGGAAAAAAGAACATCATCTTCTATCTTAGAAATATCTTGAATCAATATGATTAAACAAACTTGAATTCAAGACAAAATAACTTAGAATTCACAAGGAATTGACAATGCTACTAAAGTTAATATAAGTGTACTTACCATTTTTTCATTAATGAAGATAAGAAACTAAGATGCCTTGCCAAACAAATTAGGAAATACTTAGAACAAAACCAAAGTTGCAATGCGAAGATAAGAAACTAGACCCAATAGGAAACTAAATAATGAGAGAAAGAGAAAGTAGCCTTGATGTTTATTACCCTAAGTCATATATAGTCAAAGGCATTAGAGGCTATCTTCTTTATCCCGTTTGCATTTTAAAGTGATAAGGAGATGCTAAATGATGAAAATATTCTTGGTGCAGCTTTCAATATTCAAAACCTTGCCATCGTTTTATTACCTTTCTTTTCAAAATAAATGCAAATGTTCCTAAAATTTTAAATAGATATTTTATTTTTAAAAACTTTTAACATCACTTTGAGCAGTCACTGACAAGTAGCCTAGGAGACACTTGGGGGATAAGATATTAGTAATATCCATTCTCAAATATCAGTCTATTTTAAATCTTGAATCCAATAATTGAGTTAGATGATTTATCCAAAATCCATTTTAATCTAAGGTCTACTTGATGAGGTGTCGAGAAGATGAAGGGTTTTGATTGCTATAGATCTGAGCCTATATATTGTAGGAGTCCTCTTTGCATTTTGTTTCCTAAGATAGGATGCCTATGAAATATAAAAAGATATAGTACTATTAGAGGTTAATTTTTTTGGTCATGTATTAGAGTTTAATTTGTTTTTTTATGTATAAAATTGAAAGATGTAAATATTTATATCTCTTGATAGAATAATCTAGAAATACTTAAAAATTAAGTCTAATACAAGAAAATCTTGGCTAGGTCATGTTCACAACTTTGGAGGCCTATGTAGGTTATACATAGATGGCTTAGATCATAAAATGACTTACATGACTAAGATGACATTGCCCATTTAATAAATATTTCTTTCCTCTTAGGATTTCTTTATTTATATTAATATTAAAAATTATTTGTCTAGATTAACATAGACTATTGATGGATCACTTTGATGAATAAGATAGGTTCATATTTCTTTGTTTTTTATATAGAGATTTATTTTAGAAAACATTTAAAGATATTTTTAAAAAGGTGCATAAAAAATAGAAGACATGGAGTCTGCAAAGAAATTTTAAGAATGGTTAGAAATTAGAGAGAAATTTAAGGAATTAAAATATGGACGAAAAAGAGAGACACATCTTTTAGAGGTCCATTTATCCAACTAATAAGGTAAGATAAATTAAATTAAATTAAAATTTCAAATATACTGACACGACAAAAGAAAAAATATAAATATTTTATTTAAATTAATATAAATATTTATTTTCTTACATTAGACAACTTTGATCATTAAATATAGAAAGATATAATTTTTATTAATTTTTATTTTTTGAGTTGAATAATAGAGCCAAATAATCCATTGGAAACTTATTTTAATATAATGTTTATTTAATAAGGTTTCAAGAAGATTGATGGTTTTGATCACTAAATATCTGGACCTATATGTAACAGAGCCATCTCAAAGGTTTGTTTCCACAGATAGGATGACTATAAAATAGAATCAGATAGAGGCATATTTGAGGTTAATTTATTTATATATGTAAATTATAAAGAGACAAAAATTTCTGTCTTTTGAAAGAATAATTTAGAAATACTTAATAACTATCTCTAATACAAAAAAATATTGGCTAGGTCAAGTAAATAACTTTAAGGGCCTAAGCTGCCTACTTATTTTCTCCTAATTTTTTTATTTACTTTAATATTATTTATTAATTGAACAACTTAAGTCATTGGATGACTTGGATCATTAAGATGAGATGGCCTAGTTGAGAAATATTCCTTCCCTCTTAAGAGTTCTTCCTTTAGATTAATATAGAGATCTATTTGTTTACATTAATATAAATTGGATAGATGGCTTTGATCACAAGGTTTGATTGCCAATTTGAAAATGATACAAAAATAAAGAGATTTTATGAAAGGATAGAGGATTGACATGAGGCTGAAAAAGAGAGTAAATCCTCTAGCGCTCACTTATCCAAATAATAAGGTATGATAAAATAAATAATTAAAAAGATTCAAATATGTTAACATGGCACGAGGAAAAATATGGTTCTAAGTGCTCACAGAAAAATTTGCTTAGCTTAATATATAATAGATTTGTTATAGAATGATATCTACTTAGGTCCTTGCAAGAACTCAAAAAGAGGAGTAGAAAACACAAACACAAACAATGGTTCTGAAATCATGTGAAGGAATTTCTACAACTAAGAGAGTAGACGACTACAACAACAATAGCTCACTTTTTTAGAGAATGAAACATGAAGTAAATTTTCTAGAAGATCAAGGCCAAAAATGAAAGAAAGAAGGAAGAAAATCATACCACCATAGTCTTACTTCCAATGTCCTTTCCAACTGTATATCCACAAAAGAGAAGTCTAAATTACCATTTTTAAGAAATTATATTGACAATTAATTAGATAATTACATTAGTTGTTTACAACATCTCTCAACCATGTCAAAGGTAATGAACATGATAAGTTTCTAGGAAAAAAAATAATACAGAAGAGGTAAATCAGATGGTTATTATATGATTATTTATTCCCTTTGCGCTAGTTACTCCTGTGAAAGATACGCTTGTAGAAGCCTGTGTCTAGCTTAAGCTCAAGGAGCTCCATTAAAGCACAAGCCTCAAAGTTTGGAAACCCATCATACTCATCCTAAGATTAAAAGTGGATTGACTGCCAATCGAACTCATTTTAGCTTCTTTTTTGAGAGCCGAGGGATGGCAGTAAGTGTGTGTGTGTGTGTGTGTGTGTGTGTGTGTGTGTGTGTGTGTGTGTGTGTGTGTGTGAGAGAGAGAGAGAGAGAGAGAGAGAGAGAGAGAGAGAGAGAGATCCCGATATGGGAGTTCTTCAGCTATATGTTCTTTTCTAGCCGGGAAGAAGAGGCAAAATTATTAGTGAGATTAGTAGAGGATTTGGGTTAAGTCTCTTAATTGTCCCAGTAAGCCCCTTAGTTGTGTTTAGAAATCAAAAGGGCCTTACAGAGTCAAGCAGTTAGCCTGTTTCGGATTCCAATATTAGTGAACGCCTGCCCCGTAGCCATTGGGAGTTGCTGCAACATCCTGTCCAGAGTTCAAGTAGCATCTTCCATTTTTTTCTCTGCAATTGCTCCGAAAGCTACTACATGAATTTCAAGCTTAATATATCCATGGTTTGGCGAATGACACTACAATGTGAAACATTTATACTTGTACTAAGCGGACCTTCAAGGAAATTCTTAAACATATTGTCTTATGAGTTTGCTAAGGAAGATAGGAATTCCACTAGCTGCCTAACTCAAGCACCCCATCTCTTCAACCAGTTCATTGACGACTGCCAAATAATTGATATTCCATTAGAGGGAGACAAATATACGTGAAGCAACAGGAAACACCCACCAATATTAAGCAAGCCTGACCATTTTTTCACTAAGCTTCAATGATTTTATCTATTCCCAGAATCATGTTCTTCTATGATCCATAACTGTTATTCAGGTTATCGGCCTATTGTTCTCAAATCAGTTATGCCATCCAAGGGCCCAACTAAGAACTCTTGTGAGTAATGGAAGCTTGGAATTTTTGCAAGTTCGGCAAGAAATGTACTTGCCTTCAAGCTAAAACTTTTAAAGGAAAAAACTCAATCCAAATTCAAAGGAAAAATTCAATCCAAGATAACTCGCTTTCTAGACGATTCCTTTAGAAGAGGGAGATTCTAACAAATCCTTCTAGTTACTTCATTCTCTATTCTACTTGTGAGAATCCTCAGGAAAAGAATTTTATTCCAACGAGCTAAAGCAATATGTCAACGACTCCAGTAAACCAAAGTCATCGTTTAATAGTTATTTGGCTTCAATCTTCCCTAAAAAAAGTTGGGCTAAATCCTGAGCGACAGAAAAAAAAAAAAAAAAATGAAGAAAGAAAAAGGAAAAGGAAATACTTAAAAAACCTTCACTAAATTGTGGCATATCCCAATCAAAACGAAAAAGAGGATCCATGATAAGACAGGGACGAGTAATGGAAGTTGGGAAACGACCAAGAAAGAAAAGTCAAAATGCTGGCCGATATTTTGGTTGAAATATGATACTGATGGAGAAACCAGCCGATATGACCGAGATTAAGCGAAACCGAAATCATCTATTTTAATATCCTTTTTTCTTACACCGAACACGAAATATCGGCCATGACGGCCGATGCGAAACGAAATTGATAACCATGGTCAAATTACGTAGTAGATTATCTATTTTAGCGTCAAGTTTGGATCATAGCGCGGCTTGGTTGGATGTGGCACCGTTTTGTACATGGGATGCACTATATTATGATCATTTAAGAATTGGTATTGTTGATAAGTTCCGGGTAGAAACGCTTTTCTTGATAAGTTTCTTATATTAATGAATCTTCACTTTCAACCAAAAAATAATTGGACATGAGCATAATAGATAATGTATTATTGTAATATAAGAAGATTAGAATCTTCAATTTTTGATATATTTGAGTAAAATTTAGGAAACCCAAATTCTAATTTGTTTTATGGAGCCCATCATCATAAAATATATCCCAAACCCAAAAAGAAAGGAGGTATAGAGTTTCATGAAATAAAGGGGCAGTCCTGGTACACGAAGCTCCTGCCTATGCAGGGTTCAGAGAAGGGGAGGGCCACAATGGCCTAAAGTAGGCAGGGACATTGCATTTTTGCAAGAGGCTGATTTCACGCATTGAACCTGTGACATGACGATAACTTTTACCACCAAGGCTCCCCTTCATAGAGTTTCATGAAATGATGGAGGAAATGATGACATACAACCAAGGCTTTTTGGAAGAGTTCTTTCTCTCTTTTTTTCTTGATACATCAGTACTATTTACTTTTTGTGGTCCGCCTCTTTCCTGGACCCCTCATATGCGGGAGCTTCTTGTACTGGACTACCCTTTTTACATAAGTGCTACTTACATTACTGTGAATTCTGGCTTAAATGCAAGAGCCAAACGCAATGAAGTGGATGATCATTTTGTTAGAGAGACTTGGCAAGGGTGATTTGACATGCTTAGAGTTCCCACATTAAGTTTAAAGGTGGGTATGAAATGATACTTAAAACTTCCATTACTATCATTTTCTTGCATTGTAAACAGTAATCTTCTTTCAGAAACTTCCATTTTTCTCATTGGCTAATTAATCTCGCCAATTAATTTGGAAAGGTTTCTTGATCTATTGCAACTACTACATACGTTTCTCTCTCTCTGGTGAGCTAAGTTCTTGATACCACAACTACAGTGATTCACCAGTTTATCGGCTCCCGATCTCGTTCCGCATCTCTTCCACCGTCACTACCTCATCCTCATCATAAATCAAGTGCATGCAGTGTGGGAAAAAAGATAAAGAAAGAAAGACTTTTCCACTCATATTCTCCCCCAATCTTGAAGGGAGCCTTGGTGCAATGGAGAAGTTGTCGTTGTGTGACCTTAAGGTCATGAGTTCAAGGCATAGAAACAGCCTCTGACAAAATGCAAAGTAAAACTGTGTACTTTAGGCCCTTGTGGTCTGCCCCTTCCCCGAACTCCGCATAGGCGGGAGCTTTGTGAATTGGGGCTGCCATTTTTTTTCTCTCCCAGTTTAAGCTTGCAACAATTAACAATGGTTGGAACTTCAAACCTTAGAGAACTAAATAAATAATTCTTATTTTTCAAAAGCAAGTCGTAGAATGGCATGTTGATCAGGATGACTCATAGACTCCCAATTTATTGAAGAAAAAATCAACCACAATGTACAATGTTGTTTCTTTGGATGAGTTGGGTGAATCTCATTACAAACTGGCCAAAGCATCTGATGGCTATATCAATACGAGCTGCCAAGAGTCAATATCCGAAAGCTTTATCATGTGGAGGAAGCAAAGAAAAATTAGTTTCAAAAACCCAAAGAATCACCGAGTATATCTGTAAATGAAGCAAGTTTGGTCTCGAGGGGGGCAACTCTGGTGCACTAAGGTCTGGCGTATGCAGGGTCTGGGGAAGGGGCGGACCACAAGAATTAAAGTGAGGCCACAGGTTTTGCGTTATTGCTGATTTTGTTCAGCTTTGTTCGTGTATGTGAGACAGCATAGAAGACGCAAAAACAGCTTGGCAAGGGGATACCAATTCCCAGATTGAGTTATCCATAGTGATTTTCTCCTCTGATGTCTTCAGCCTGAAACACAGATAAATTTCTCAAAGAACAAACATCCAAGGTTTTAGAGCTACTTCTTCCTTCTTCTTCTTTTCTTTTGGTATAATTTTGTCCATGTTCTAGAGCTGCCAATGGCACGGGAAAGGATCAGTATCCATATATTAGTTTATCCAGGATTCATTAATCCCCTGCCAAACAACCCCAGGGAAGCATCAAATGAAGAGAGACACAACAAACTCAATGTTAGATACAGGTAATATCATCTTTTATCCATCTCCATTTCCTTGAAGCAAAGCTTTTATTCATGTACAAAACTGGCAGTTTTACATTGCTGACAACAATTGTGGATAATCATTCAACAATTCCTTTGAAAATGTTCTTCAATGACCAACTCAGATCCAAAAGAGTATGAGTCACTGATTTCTCGAACTAGTACATAACAAGCTTGCATAATGCCTAGTCTTCCAATGTGGTAGTGCCAAGTTTAATTGGACAGAGGAACATTTTTGAACCAGACAGGCATCTTTGAAGGAGACGAACATTCTCATGTCGAACTGGTAGTTTCATCTAAGCTTGATTGGGTGGAGTGGTTGTTTTCTCTTGATTGGGTTGGTTCACATCCCCACTACCCACTTTGGCTATCTTCTCGGCTTCAGCTTTCTCCAGCAAAGCTTGCTCATGCATGGCTTTTACCATCTCCCGCATGGTCTTTTCCTCTCCCTCAAGTTGTGCATTCATTATCATCTCAGCCTCTTTGTCAATCGGTTTCAAGTACTCTTGAATTGCAACTTCCTGTAAATACGCATATACCAAAGCAATTAAAATAGAAGCTGTACCAGTTATTCAACTAAACAAAACTACCACAGATCTACTCAAGTGACCTCATTCCACTGCTACCCATGAGGAACCATTCAACAGAAGCTTTGAACTTTACTAACCAATTGGAGCTCAATCTTTTGTCCTGCCGAACAATTTTCTTCCAATCATTCCTTTGCTACTTAATGCACAAATTGTATTTTTTTCATAGAAAAGAAATTTATCTGTAGGATGGCATGTTGCAATTTATATCAAAACACTGAAGGAAATTTTAGGTCATTTGCAATATTTTTAGTGCATATACAGAATTTAGTCTACTAAGATTTGAATACATGGATCAGTGAGAAAGATTTCACCAAAGACAGATAAAAAGTTGGCATTATTGCAGAGGTAGATAAAACTAAGAGCAGCTGAAATTATGACACAAAGGAATGCTAAAAGCCGTTCAAGCCGCAAACTCAAAAATTCCAAGCTTATTAAGATGATCAAGGTGTAAATCTGGAGACTTTGTTCTAAAAGTGTAAGTCGGTAAGAAGATAAAAAGATCTCTAAAAATTCGGGACATGATAAATCTGCTATCAGGAATCTAAAGAAAGACTCAGCTCACGACGAACAGCAAAATTGCACTTTCAAAAGGAAGATTTAGAAGACCATAATAGTAAAACAACTACTGCTATCAGGAATCTAAAGAAAGACTCAGCACACAATGAACAGCAAAATTGCACTTTCTTAAGGAAGATTTAGAAGACCATAATAGTAAAACAACTACGTTGTAAAAGCTAGCTTTTGTATCTGGTTGAGGCTGCCATTAGAGATGTTGAAAACTTGATGTTTATTAATGTGTTTAGTGTTGTTTGAGAGCAATTGATGAAGGGGTCAGATAAAACAGAAGTGTTGCTGTTATAGAATGTGCTATCATATTTCTGCTATAGAACCAGGTACACTGTTTTGTGTTTTTCATTAGCTGCATAAGTTGTGGGTCCTAATCAGCACTTAAATGAGAATTTAGCGTATTTGGAAGCAGAGAAAGAGCATTTACTTGTGTTAGTTACCTGTGGAGAGCATTTACATCTGTCACTTGTGAAGTTATATAAATTAGAAGACTATTTCCTAATATTCTTACTTAGGAATGTAGGAAGATCTTTTCTGTTACCTATGATTCTTTTGTTATTTCCCTAGGAGTCTTAAATCAGAACATCTGAAAAGTCCATTCTAGGCTTAATGAAATGAATTTTTATAAGGACTGCCATGTGGGTGTTCTGATAGAATGTAATCTGGGAATTTGGGTCTTCTCAGCCCTACTGTTAGCGCATTCTACCTCTTTCCCCTTACTATCTTCTATTTTTCCTGGGCTGCAGCGATTTTAATATCCGTTTTAGTATTTTACTGCATCTATGACGATTGCCATTGGGAGAAACAAAATCCAGATTGGTCACTGTTAGAGATAATGGAAAAGTTAAGGCCATGGTTTTGGAAATTGCTTCAGCAACTACTATTGCTTGCAAAAGTGGAGATTACCGTTTCTTCCAGGTTTCGGTTCAGAGTTTGCATCTCCTCAACCATGCGGCGAACCTCTGCCAAAATAGCTTGTTCTGGGACCTTTCTCAAAGCTGCCTTCTGCTGTTGAGCCTAATAAAATGAAAAAATAAAGTATCTGGCCAAGAGTTCCAACCGAAACACAGAAGTCGAGGACAAACAGATCTATTTAGCACTGCCCAGGAGTTCCAAGAAAACTAAAACATTAAACATGGAACTTAACAATATGACACACTAAGCCTACCTGTTCAAGCCTTGTTTGGAGCTGCAATCTGTATGATCTGATTCTCCTCTCTTCATATCCAGAAAGCACTCTGATTACAAATAAAGTTTTCCTTCCAAATTCCAATAGTTTATCCATGTCACCAAAAAATATGAGAAACTATATTTCTTCTGCACACAAACACACATAAATATGAGTTCCTTTAATGCATATTGAGCAAGTAATGATAATTGAATCAATAATGAAACCAAATGTAACCAATAAGTCTTAGCTTCCAAACTAGAGAAATGTAAACACTACTACAACCAAATGTAACCAATAAGTCTTAGCTTCCAAACTAGAGAAATGTAAACACTACGACAACCAAATGTAACCAATAAGTCTTAGCTTCCAAACTAGAGAAATGTAAACACTACTACAAAGTCTGAAGAGTGCAAAAAAATTATGTAAAGACAACATAAACTAAAATGAAACTACAGTAGCACATGAAGCTACACATGAGTCCAAATAACATCTAATGGGGGAAACCTTTGGAATCTGCCAAATCCACAAAAAAACATGGTCCTAAACTGAAAGTCCCACAATTGGAAAGAAGGCCAACCCTATGAACAGCACAATTAACTGACAGTATGAGTGTATAGTAGAACTCAAAAAGAGGTATAGGAAAAGAAGCATCACTTAACAAAGAACAATCTGCATCTATGACAATTATATAAACTGAAAGATTTCATTAGTCAAGCCAATCCCTCCTTCAGGTATGTGAACTGCTAGAGAATGAAGGACAACCATCCAAGGTACAAGTCAAAAAAAGGGGGCAGCCCCAGTGCACGAAGCTCCCGCCTATGCAGGGTCAGGGAAAGGGGCGGACCACAAGGACCTAAAGTACAAAGGCTTACCTTGCATTTGCAAGAGACTGTTTCCACGCCTTGAACCCGTGACCTCAAGGTCACATGATGACAACTTTTACCGTTGCGCCAAGGCTCCCCTTTCTAGGTACAAGTGCTTCTGGTAAAAAACTGTTGATATTTTGTCTAGGTCAGAAGTGATCCTTTTGGGCAGATAAGTCAAGCTCTTAAGTCAATGCAAGGAATAAGAGTATCTTTCATGACAAGGCACAAACTAATGGACATAACAAAATTAAGTCATCCATCACATATTGATATTAAACTGAAAATAAAAGAGGATTTCTGAACAGTTATTTTAATATTAAATAACTTAGTAGAAAAGGCAAGGATCTAGGAGAGCCAAACAGACCAAGATGGTCTAATTGGAAAAGAAAGAAAAGCAAAATAGTAAATACACACCCTTGAATTGCCGCCTGATGGGCCAGGAAGAAATGAAACTTGATAATAAGCAGTGTTCAGAAAGAACTGGAGCTCAATTTATTGATGAAGTGGATGAATTACAAGGAACCTTACAATCAATCAAGCAAAACAAAGACTACTAGAACTAGTAGGAAGTAGGAACCTCAGTTCCTCCTCTGCCATTCCCACTCCCTTTTACTTTCTTCCTTTTCTTCCCCCCTCTGCCTCTCCCTACCTTCTCCCTTTTATCTTCCCTATCTTCCTAAATCTGTAACAGATTGGATACCTATAACAGATTGGATACTAACTGCATATTTTCCTAACCAACTGATTATATTCTTGCCTAACTCTGTAACAGATTCAACAGATTAGATACTAACTGCTTTGTTTGTTCAGCATATCCTACTCAACTTTGTATATCCTAACTGAATGACTGCATCACTTATTTGTTACATGCTAACCAACTGATTACATCACTATTGCATATTTGGTATATCATAACCAACAGATTACATCTCTTTCCTAGCTGAATTGTAACCACCTGATCCTCCTTCAACTGACTGGAAATTCATCTCTCAATAGGCATGTGTAACAACTCTGCATCCCATGTAACTGCCTGGCCTGAGGACCACTTTTCTTGGCATATATCCACCCAATACGTCCCCAGTGCACAAAGCTCCCCCGTATAAGGGGTCCGGGGAAGGAGCAGACCACAAGGATCTATAGTACGCAGCCTTACCTTGCATTTAGCAAGAGGCTGTTTCCATGCCTTGAACCTGCGACCTCAACGCCACACGACGACAACTCTACCGTTGCGCCAAGGCTCCCCTTCTAGATTATCTATTGATATATACAGAAAATTTTAATTTTAGGAGATAAGAAAACAAAAATTCGAGAGGATAGGCATGGCACCCCCTAAGTTCAGAAGCAAACACCTAATCCTGACCAACAGAGAGCAAATTAAATACAGCACCACACCTCCAAGCATTGAGTTCCTTATGTCCTCAGAGATTGACCTTTCCTTTGAATATACCACCGTTCCTTTCTTTACAAAGGGTCTATTTGATAGCATCATCATCATCATCAAGACCTTATCCCAATTAGCAGTCGGCCACATGAATCTTATTCCTCCATTCCACTCTATTAAATACTATAATTTCATTTAGTCCCAAAGTTTTTAAATCTTTCCTCACCACTTCTATCCACGTTCTTTTGGCCTTCCCCTTGCCCTTTTAGAACCTTCTACTTGTATTGCCTCACTCCTTCTAACTGGTGCCATTGTTGGTCTCCTTTGGACATGTCCAAACCATCTAAGTCTAATCTCCCTCATCTTATTACCTATTGGTGCTACCACTAAATTTTCTCTAATATTTTCATTTCTAATTATGTCCTTTCTTATCTTACCACTCATCCATCTCAACATCCTCATTTCTATGACACTCATCCTATGAGTATCATGTTCCTTAACTGGCCAACACTCTGATCCATAGAGCATAACCGGCCTTATAGCCATCCTATAGAACTTTCCTTTTAGTTTGAGTGGCACCCGCCGATCACATCAAACTCCAAATGCACATCTCCATTTATTCTAACCCGCTTGGATTCTCTGGGTAACCTCTCTCTCAATCTCTCCACTCTCATGGATCAATGATCCTAAATACCGAAAGAGGTCTTTCACGGGGACTTCTTGGTTATCAATCTTGACTGGTATTCCACTCCTACTCTCCTTACTAAAATTACATTCCATATATTTTGTCTTAGTTTGGCTAATTTTAAATCCTTTAGATTTTAATGCTTCTCTCCATAACTCTAGCTTTATGTTTACACCCTCCCCTGTCTCATTAAGTAAGACTATATCATCTGCAAATAGCATGCATCAGGGAATCTCCTCGTGCAAATGTTTTGTTAACTCATCCATAAGTCATGTGAAGAGGTATGGACTCAATGTCGATCCTTGGTGCAATCCTACAGTGACAAAAAAATCACCAGTCGCGCCACTAGTGGTCTTAACATTTGTTACCGCTCCCTCATACATATCTTTAATTATATCTATATACCCCTAAGAAACCCCTTTACCACCCAACACCCTCCATATTAACTCTCTAGGGACTCTACCATAAGCTTTCTCTAAATCGATAAAGACCATATGTAGGTCTTTCCTCCTCTCCCTATATTTCTCTACTAATTGTCTTAGTAAGAAAATAGCTTCCATGGTAGACCTCCCAGGCATGAAACCAAACTGATTCTCCAATACATTTGTTTCATGTCGTAGCCTCTTCTCAATCACTATTTCAAAAAGTTTCATGGTGTGGCTCATAAGTTTGATCCCTCTATAATTAGTGCAGCTCTGAATGTCACCTTTATTCTTATAGATTGGTACAGTAGAGCTTTTCCTCCACTCATCAGGCATTTTCTTTGATTTTATAATCTTGTTAAACAACTTGGTCAACCAAACTACCCCAATATCTCCCATATGCTTTCAAACCTCTATTAGTGCACCATCAGGCTCCATGGCCTTTCCTGATTTCATCTTTTTCAAGGCATCTTTTACTTCAGGTATTCTAATCCTACGTTCACATCTATAATATCCAATGTTATTTAGATTTATATTATTTTCAATCCCTATATTCTCAGAGCCATTGTCATTTAATAATTTTTAAAAGTATGTTTCCCACCTTTGTTTGATCTCATCATCTTTGACTAATACCTTTTGATCATCGCTTCTAATGTACCTAACATGATCTAAGTCCTTACCCTTCTGTTCTCTTACTTTTGCAAGTTTAAACACATCTTTCTCACCTTCTCGTGTTCCTAATTTATTATAGAGCTCATCATATGCTTTAAGTTTAGCCTCACTTACTATTCTCTTAGCAGCGTTTTTAGCATTCTTATATTGTTCATAGTTTTCATTATTTCTATTCTTCTGCCAAGCTTTAAAACGCATCCGTTTTTCTTTAATAACTTTTTACACTGTTTCACTCCACCACCATGTTTCCTTTGCTAATAGCTTTTAACCTTTAGATACTCCTAAGACATCTTTTGCCACTTTCTTAATGGACTCAGCCATATTAGTCCACATGGTATTTACTTCTGTTTCATAGTTCCAATTTCCTTCTACCATCAACTTATTTTTGAATGAGGTTATTTTCTCTCCTTTTAAGTTCCACCACTTAGTTTTTGGATGTGTATTAAGTTCAGTTCTTTTACTCCATCTTTTAATATGGATATCCATAACTATTAACCTATGTTGTGAGGTTAAACTCTCACCAGGTATCACCTTACAATCCTTACATATAGATCGTTCATTATTCCTAAGTAGAAAAAAGTCTATTTGGCTTTTATGAAGTCCACTTTTAAAAGTTATTAAGTGTTCGTCCCTCTTCTTAAAGAGTGTATTTGCAATGGACAGGTTATATGACAAAGCAAAATCGAGGATATTCTCCCCCATCTCATTTCGTTCACCTATATCATACCCTCCGTGTATTCTATCATATCCTTCCTTATCTTTTCCTACATGGCTATTTAAGTCTGCTACTATAAATATCCCCTCAGTGTTGGGAATTTCTTGTATGACTCCCTCCATATCTTCCTGAAACTGTCTCTTGATTATATCTTGTAACCCTACTTGTGGTGCGTATACACTTATAACATTTATAATCTGCTCTCCTAGAACAGTTTTTATTATTATAATTCTATCACTGATTCTTTTAACGTTCACAACTTTGTCCTTTAATTCCTTATCCACTATTATTCCTACGCCATTTCTGTTATTTTCCTTTCCCACATACCATAATTTATACCCATCTATTTCTCTTGCTTTAGCTCCTTTCCACTTGGTTTCTTGGATACAAGCGATGTTGACTCTCCTATGTTTCATCGCGTCTACAAACTCCAAACTCTTACCTATCAATGTCCCTATATTCCATGTAGCAATGCGAATCTTATGTTCTGGAAATACACTATTTACTATCGCCTTTCTCAACCTCCATGGTGTGAACCCATATCCACTTTTCACTGCACCTGGGTTCTGATGCAGCACGTCTCTTCCGAAGGGACGCTCTAGCAACCCTTGTCCATTTGATAGCATACAAGCACAAATTCTGCAGTAACTGAGCTCTGGACAGCCAAAATTAGAGAGCAGCAAGTAATACCCCTCAATTGCACAAGGAAAGAACCAACCAACTCCAAAAGGCTCAGTTACATAAATCATAACAAACAAAACCTTAAAATGGATTGAAGTGTTACTGATAGCCTCAGAATCCACACAACACATGGAACCTTAGATAGTATCATGCCCTTGACTAATCAATCGAGAACTGTAAGAATATTAACCAAGATAGCAATCAAACATATGGCAACAATTAAGGGGGATTATCGATGAGGAATTCCTTAGCTGGAAAGTTATAATTCATGAGGTGAATCCCTTTTTAGACACTCTTAAGTTTTCTATGGGAGTTTTAGGGACAATTCAATATCAGATGCCAATTAGAAAATTCTGCAGAACTATAGAATTATCAAGGGATTTTTCATCCTCTTTTTTCAAAGACTTGAAGAAGGGGAAATTTTTGCACTATCATTCTCAAGGAGAAACTAATATGCTGCTTGTAAGTGAATGACAACTTCGCCAACAATGATCATGTGGCCATCAAATGTTAGCCGAGAACCATAGAGATATAGAAAACACAATTTTTGAGACCGTGGTGTAGATCTAGCAATTACTGCTGATCAAAATCAGTACAAAATGATTTGCTGGACATTATTGGGAGGGAATAGTTGATAATTAACAGTTACATGTGGGTCAAGAATTACTCTCATATTAATTATGCCCAAGCAGCCAGGAGATACAGCGGTGCTGTTTCAATTTTACTTACTTTTTTTCTTCAGCACCTAAAAGAAAACACAGGTTTTGATTTAACTTGTTCTTCTTATTTCTATTGAAAAACAGGTTTCTCTTTAACTACCATATAAAAGAAATCAAAACGAATATTTGGTCTACTTTGTGACTAATTAATTGGTTTGCGACTGAAGAATCCTATTGAAACGCCATGCAAGGTTTAGCACAAGATGAAGGAAATAAAACTCATAGAGGTGATAGGAGGGCCTAATGTAATGCTCCCTAGAGTGGTCCAAATACAGCTCACTTGTGCTGCTTCTTGAATGAATATGCCAAGCTCCAAGACATTTAATAACGTCTCCCATCCTAGTGCACCAAGCTAAACAATTAAACTTGTGCATAGATAAAACAGTTCACGTGAACTTCTGAGCAACTTTTAAAATGATGATGACAATTGGTAGAGTACTGTGGGCAAAGATAAAGACACCAGATCTAAGCACCTTTATTTAGGTCTCAAATTTTGTATTAGGGCCAGTTTTCTCAAGATCAATGCCAGGCTAGCTTTAGGAACTTTGTTGTGAATAGTACAGCAGCCATTAGTGGCATCAACAGAGCCACAATGAATTGTATCCTTGAGTGGCAAATGTTTTAATCTGGTTTATGGATTTTTAATAGCTCAAACCATTCAAAATGTCTGTTTTATAAACAAGGAAAGAGATCCATATAAAATCAATAAGAAAGGTGTTCATTGGACATGGTACGAAGACACTGTGATTCCTTGACCATTTCCTGACACACTTATCTTTTTCTTTTAGCCAATAAGTGTTTAGAGTTACATGCTATCAGTGACGTGATCTACTTATTAATTCCATAAAGGTCTCATCTCATCATCATCATAATCAAAGCCTTATCCCGATTAGGGGTCGCTCACACGAATCTTGTTCCTCCATTCTCCTCTATCAAGTTTCATGGCTTCATTTAGTTCAAAAGTTTTTAAATCTTTTCTCATCACTTTTATGCACATCCTTTTGAACCTTCCTCTTGCCCTTTTGGAGCCTTCGACTTCAATCGACTCACTCTTGCTAATTGGTGCCGTTTTTACTCCCTATTGGATATGTCCAAACCATCTAAGTCTACCCTCCCTCATCTTGTTACTTGTTGGTGCTACTCCTAAGTTTCCTCTAATGTTTTCATTTCTAATTCTATCATTCTTGTCTTACCACTCATCCATCTCAACATCCTCATTTCAGCTATGCTCATCCAATGCACATGTTGTTCCTCAACTGCCCAACACTCTGATCCATCTCAACATCTTGATATTTAAAGCACACATGTACGAGTTTCAATATATGGAAAAAATGTGGCCAAAGCTACAAAATTCCAAAAATCAGACAAGTGAGCTGGAGGCCGAATGCATATAGTAAAACACAACCATTCACCTTGTGTGACAAAGACCTGCTGCCAGATTATGAAGCCCAAAATTAGCACCATAACAGTAACGAATGCTAAATATCAGTTTAAGCAAGAAGCCATGACTACTATTCAGGGCTAAACAATGTCATTGCCTGTTTCTAGTTCTGTGAAAGATTGTGCCACTCAAAGATAGTTGGAGAGAAAGACAGAAAGTTTTATGACATATGGTAAAGTAGATGCTTATCATCAAGGTTAAAGAATGGCAATGATAGGCAGAATTTGAGATATATGCCTGCCACACATGAGGGGAGGTTACAGAAAATATCAAATGTGACATAGCAACAATATCTTCGCTAAACAGAAGCATTAGTAACACTAATGCTTGCTGAGAATTCATCACTAGCCAAAAGAAGAGCAGTTACAGATCATAAAGGTCTCATCTGCTTCACCTAAAAATACCAAGGTTTACAAGACAGAGTAGTATGCTTAACACATTTGGATGGATAACATGAGATGTCTTATGTACTTCATGCAACTTTTCTGATGATAGGAAGTGTTCACCAAAAAATGTAAAGGCAGAAAAGGTACAGTTCGCAATGCAATTATTCTTTAGTATTTAAAGCATAGGTCAGAAAGCTGAAGGCAGATGTGAGTGACACAGAAGCAAGGGATCTATAAAGGAGTAAATGCAATTAAAAGCACAAAGAGAGTGATTAGCAAAGCAACATGTAGAGACAAATAGAGGAAACATTCATGTTTATTTAGGTTAACGTACATTCTAGGATTCATATTTATTGGTAAATTGTTCTCACAGTTACCCCTTAAGTGTCACAATGAGTTTGTAATGAAAAATTCAAATAAGTTCTATTGAGAATAAACATAAGATTTTTAAGTTCTAAATGCACTTCTTAGGGAATATATAAAAGAACAGTTCAAGTCCTAAATATGCTGGTTTTTCTAATGGTGAGTTGCAAGCCACAACCTGTTGGTTGTAAGACATGGCAATTAACTAATTGGACTAAGTGAAACCCCCTAAGTATACTCTTCGGGCATTACCAAAACAGAAAAGAGTAAAAAGTAATCCTTTAGAGAAGCAATCATCTCAATAACAAACATAATCTTCGTTAGGAGGAAGCAACTGGAAGCGTGCTTCCGCTAAGGTTTGACTTTTGAAGAATACAAATTCTGGAGCGAGAGCTTCCAACTTATCAGGAAGCACCAAGTATCTATCATCTGGAGCATACTTGCAAAAGAGGCCCATGACTTCTTGAACAACAAATAAAGGAAAGGGCTAATCAAGATGAGTAAGTATATCTCCTAGTAGATGAAAGAATCAATAAGTGAAAATTAAGGAGCATCTGCAGAATCAACCAGAGCACTCAAAACACAAATTAAACACCAAAAACACAAATAGCAAGTAAACATCAGCATAACTGTTTAACTGGCGATAGTTCCTGTCAATCACTTTCCAATGAACACGCATCCAGGCACTATCAGTAATCCTAAATTATATGTGGAATATCATGCTATCTAAACAAACTTTGCAGCTGTTTAAACATTGGAGAAAATGAAAATGCAATTTAAGACTGTTAATATTAGATAATTCATTACTCCCCACTGAAACTGCACTAAAATCAGGACCAGAACTGTAACAAATGGACTGTTCAATCGACCACTGACAAATCAATTAAAAGAAGACTCATGGAACAGCATTAAGAAATCATCACAGAAAAATGGGTTGGCAGAAAATCAGCTTGTGTTTAAGCCAAACAGAAAAACAAAAGAAAACAAACAACATTTAGACCAAGCATATCCAAGGCTCTCAAAGTTAGAACTAGAAACTCTGCTCTATTTTTTGGTTTAGCTTATTTTGTTCATCCACATGCTTAAAGGACAGAAAACTTGAGAAGGGCTATAATAATCTGGCTTCTTGGATTCTGAGTTCTGTACAAAAATTAATAATTCAGAGGGCTCTAATCAAGGAAAGGAACAAACATAGCAACTTCTTATCTTTGCATTTTCTGAATAAAGCCGTAACAAGATGAGCAAAAGAGAACTGAGGGAAAGAGATATTCCCTTACCTGGCATGGAGAAGCGTGGATTCGTGGAAATGTTCTCAGAAACTGTAGGCGGAAGAATGAATCGGTGTCTGAGGAGAAGCATTTAATTCAGCAGCATTGTCTTCGTTTTTTCTTTTTGGGCTGTTTGGAACATGAATAGCAATCTGTAGATAAGTTATCCATGGATAACGATCTTAACGCCAGTCGTAAGTCCTAAGACATGGATAAAATTATCTAAGAATAGAAATCCCAGAGATAACAAACATTCTAACCCTATTTTTTATGCATGATGAAACATTTTTCGGTAGATCTCAACCGCTCATCGTACTTAAAATGGATTAGATAGTCAAAGATTAAACTTCATGTTCATTTGATACTTAAAATACTGACCATTTGTTTTTATTAAAATTTTCAAATATCCAAAATAAGTAGTTAGCATCATTCAAATGGATTAGTTATACTAAGCTACCTATTTTTGGTATGGAGAACATGATGAATAACTCGATCTACGCAGAAGAGTGTGTTCGCCTATCGGCACTTTTGTACACAATCAAGATCCACTCAGATCTTAATCAAATTAAGTCTTGATTTTATAATTTCTCGGATCATATACTATTGTCTTGATCCATGCTTCTTTGAATTTAGATCTGATCACAAAAAAAAAAAAGCAATTTACTATTAGAGGAATAATGAAAACTATGAACAATATAAGAATGCTAAAAACGTTGCTAAGAGAATGTAAGTGAGGCTAAACTTAAAGCACATGATGAGCTCTATAATAGGCTAAGAACAAGAGAAAGTGAGAAAGATGTGTTTAAACTTGTAAAAGTAAGAGAACAGAAGGGTAAGGACTTAGAGCATATTAGGTGCATTAGAAGCGATGATCAAAAGGTATTAGTCAAAGATGATGAGATCAAACAAAGGTGGGAAATATACTTTCAAAAATTGTTAAATGACAATGGCCCTGAGAATATAGGGATTGAAAATACTATAAATCTAAATAACATTGGATATTATAGATATGAACGTAGGATTAGAATGCTTGAAGTAAAATAGGCCTTGAGAAAGATGAAATCAGGAAAGGCCATGGGGCCTGATGGTATACCAATAGAGTTTTGGAAGCATATGGGAGATATTTGGGTAGTTTGGTTGACCAAGTTATTTAACAATATTATAAAATCAAAGAAAATACCTGATGAGTGAAGAAAAAGCTCTACTGTACCAATGTATAAGAATAAAGGAGACATTCAGAGCTGCACTAATTATCGAGGGATCAAACTTATGAGCCACACCATGAAACTTTTTGAAATAGTGATTGAGAAGAGGCTACGACATGAAACAAGTGTATCGAAGAATCAGTTTGGTTTCATGCCTGGCAGGTCTACCATTGAAGCTATTTTCTTACTAAGACAATTAGTAGAGAAATATAGGGAGAGGAGAAAAGACCTACACACAGTCTTTATTGACTTAGAAAAAGCTTATGATAGAGTCCCTAGAGAGTTAATATGGAGGGTGTTGGGTGTTAAAGGGGTTTCTCAGGGTTATATAAACATAATTAAATATATGTACGAGGAAGCAGTAACAAATGTTAAGACCACTAGTGGTGTGACTGGTGATTTTCCTGTCACTGTCGGATTGCACCAAAGATTTATATTGAGTCTATACCCTTTTACATTAGTTATAGATGAGTTAACAAAATATTTGTATGAGGAGATTCCATGGTGCATGCTATTTGTAGATGATATAGTCCTACTTAATGAGACAATGGAAGGTGTAACACATAAAGCTAGAGTTATGGAGAAAAGCATTAGAATCGGAAGGATTTAAAATTAGCTAAACTAAGACAGAATATATGGAATGTAATTTTAACAAGGAGAGTAGGAGTGGAGCACCAGTCAAGATTGATAACCAAGAGATCCCCATGAGAGACCACTTCCGATACTTAAGATCATTGATCCATGAGAGTGGACAGATTGAGAGGGAGGTTACTTAGAGAATTCAAGCGGGTTGGAACAAATGGAGATGTGCATCGGGTGTTTTATGTGATCGGCGGGTGCCACTCAAACTAAAAAGAAAAATTCTATAGGATGGCTATAAGGCCGGTCATGCTCTATGGATCAGAGTGTTAGACAGTTAAGAAACATCATGCTCATAGGCTGAGTGTCGCAGAAATGAGGATGTTGAGATGGATGAGTGATAAGACAAGAAAGGATAGAATTAGAAATGAAAATATTAGAAGAAATTTAGGAATAGCACCAATAGGTAACAAGATGAGGGAGATTAGACTTAGATGGTTTGGACATGTTCAAAAGAGGCCAACAACGGCACTAGCTAGAAGGAGTGAGGCAATACAAGTTGAAGGTTCTAAAAGGACAAGGGGAAGGCCCAAAAGAACGTGGATAGAAGTGGTGAGGAAAATTTTAAAAACTTTGAGACTAAATGAAGCGATGATATTTAATAGAGTGAAATGGAGAAATAAGATTCATGTGGCCGACCCCTAATTGGGATAAGGTCTTGATGATGAGGAGGAATAATGAATCCAAGTGTGCACTTGGACCTTAGGACAAGTGTGCTTTAATTACTTCTTTTGCATATCTAAGTCATTAACCATATCAGGAATGGCTTGTAAATAGGTAAGGACCAATTTTTATGCTCATTAGAGTTATCATATGTATTTTTAAGTTGAAAATTCCAGTAGTAAAAGGGGCAGTCCAGGTGCACAAAGCTCCCACCTATGTAGGGTCTGGGAAAGGGGCAAACCACAAGGGCCTAAAGTACACAGCCATGACTTGAACCCATAACCTCAAGGTCACACGATGACAATTTTTATCGTTGCGCCAAGGCGCCAGCCGCGTAAGTCATAAATTCCAACCAAATAAACGTAAGATAAAGTATTTAACGGACATGAAAGATTGGTACTTGGCCTATCTAACATGGCGTTAGTGAGCTTGAGATGATATAAGATCATATCTGGCTTGGAATGATTTGAGCTAAGTTAAAATGACCTACATTTGACATGCAATGAAGTGACGTGACTAAAAATACCACTTAGGCTAGATTGAGATGAGTTAGAGGAGATGAATTGAAATGAGATGAGCTGAAGAGACGGCTTATATGACTATCCTAGCCCTTCACTTCATAGGATTATCCCAATCCTAGCCTTTGATGGATAAACCCTCATTAGATCTTTGATTTTGTCAGTTTTTCATCGGCCAAAAGTAGGACGTTTTCTCAGCACATAGCCAAAACCATTTGCATTACCTAAGTCGGAAATACACTTAAATGTTCACATTAAGACTCGTAAATTGGTTTTTTTTTTTTTTTTAATTGATCCTAACAACGATTATTCCAGTATGAAGGGGAGCTTTAGCGTATCCGTAAAGTTGTCATAGTGTGACCTTGAGATCATGGGTTTAAGGCTCTTGTAAAATGTAAAGTAAAGCTGTGTACTATAGACTCTTATAGTCCACCTCTTCTCGGACCTCACATAAGCAAGAACTTCATGCACTACGGCTGTCCTTTTTTTTAGCAATTGTTCTAATATCAAAATGCTAATTAGTTGATAAAGTGAAAGAAATATATAGTGCGAAGGAGACATGTGCCCCACCTTTGAATGATCTGCCTTGTTCATTTGATTGGCTCTTTCCATATCTTAAAAAAAAGGCAGTCCCAGTGCACGAAGCTCTATGCAAGGTCCGGGAAAGGGGACAGGCCACAATGACCTAAAGTAGGCAGGCTTACCTTGCATATTTGCAAGAGGCTGATTTAACGCCTTAACCCGTAATTGGTTGGTTCTCTGCAAGAGGCAAGCAAAGAAGCCAATCTTGGCAAATTTTCTGTGAGATGTATGCCTTTATCTTCTTTGCATCCCTTCTTTAGTCTTCTTATGAAAAATTATTCTAATTGAATAATTCTAACAAATTCATTATCGTCGTCAAAGACCTTACCTTAATCAAGGGTCGTTAATGAATCTTATTCATTCATTCTTCTTTATTTAGTGTCATGGTTTTATTTAGGGTTTTTTTTTATAAAAATGCCATTAAATTTTGGCATATTTGCAAAAAAGTTCATATTTTTTGAGTTTTGTAAATTTGCCATTAAGTTTTGCTGAATGTGGTATATTTGAAATTAAATATCTCATTAGTGATTTTATTTTATTTTTAAATCTAACCATACTATTGGATTCCTTGTTATTGAATTATGTTAGATATCAAATTCTATTGAGATTTTTTATTAGGAAGCCATTGAACTTAGTGGCCAAAATCAGTAACTTAATTATGTTTGTATTTGGGAGGTAGCAGGTCAGAGAGATAAGGATAATATTGAAATTTCGTAAAAACTAACAAGGAAGGATGATCAAAACCTAACAGAATGACAATTTTGCAAAGTCATTCAAAAGTTAACGACAAAATTGCAAAACTTAGAAAATGTTGGACTTTTTTTTGACTAAATAACATTTTTGCCAAAAACTTTTTTAATTAGTAGCAAAGATTTTAAGTATTTTTTTACCACTTATATTCGCATTCTTTTGAACCTTTTCCCTTATCTTTTTAGAAACTTTAACTTAGATCTTCTCATTCTTTCTAATTAGTACCGTTTTTGGTATATTTTTTATATTTTAGAAATAATAATGGGATTTTTCATCTAGTGTGTTTTTGGACGGTATCCAAATTAGATGCCAGTATCATCCAATCTGCATGATTTTTGACCTAATAGACATCTAACGTAAGAGTAATTGCATGAATGGGTTAGATCATCCGAAGATGGATCCATTCACTATGTTTGATCAAATTATTTAGCGTAATGGTCCAACCACTCTGTCAACTATGAGCACCCACAATTTGAAGATGATCCTAACCATCCAATTTGCATAATCCAAACCTATATTAGCAACTTGAAAAGTGAAACTAAAGGATGGGAAGATACTCCTATGTCTCAAGCTGTTTTCTATCGATTCATCTTCTCTCTCAACTATCCCCAAATCCCCTCGGCAGTAAAATTGCTTCATCGTAGCAACTTTATGATTTTGACGATCTCAGATGGTGCTGGCCAAATCAATGGACAAGATTGATCTCAGCCGCTCGTGTCGTCACTAGAGAGAGAAAACAGGGAAGAGAGAGAGAGGCTCGTCCCATGCTCGGACGCAAGGCGGAACCCAACTCAAAAGAGGTCCACTTCTCCCCCCTTTCTTCGCCTCTGCAAATGACCAAGCCAGAGAGAAGACGAAGAAGAAGGAACACTTCTTTTCACCCAGTTTCTTCTGCTTCTTCGTGTCCGACCAACAAAATCTCAGAATCTGCTATCTGGGTTTTTCCTATCATTTTCTTTCTTTAAAACCCATTTCTTCAATTTCTCTTTCTAAAGCTGATCAGTCTCTCTCTCTCTCTCTAGACTGATTTCTCTCTCTAAAACACTCAGGGCTATACAGTCTTGTTCCTTGTTCATCAATCTCCAAATCCGGGACATGGGTCTTCTTCCCTCGGTTTTCCTCTACACAATTCATGTTTTCTTTTCCACTTCCAGTTGTAGTGTTTCCAGCTAAAAGGAAATATTTCCTCCCTTTCTCCCCTCTTTTCTTGGTTACCAGTAGCCTTTAATCTCGAAACCGACGGCATGGGTTTTCTTTCCTGCATTCTCTTCTGCAAAACATGTGTCCTACTTCCTCCCTTCTCTCGTCCTTCGCAAGTCTAGAACAGCTCCTCTTTCCAGCCCTTCCTTCTCAATCTGGAACAGGTAGTCATGTATTTGTCTGAAAAACCGCGGCCAATTGATTTCTACAAGGAGGAAGGAAGAGATATGATGATGGAAGTGGTTGGAAATGGTAGCTTGCCGCCGCAACAACAGCAGCAGATGATTCTTGCTGAAAGTAGTGGAGAAGATCATGAAATGAAAGCCCCGAAAAAACGTGCAGAAACTTGGGTTCAGGAGGAAACAAGAAGTCTTATAGCTTTGAGGAGAGAAATGGATGGGCTTTTTAATACTTCAAAGTCAAATAAGCATCTGTGGGAGCAGATTTCGGTGAAAATGAGGGAGAAAGGATTCGAGCGGTCGCCGACTATGTGTACCGATAAGTGGAGGAACCTGTTGAAGGAGTTCAAGAAGGCCAGGCATCAGGATAGAGGAAGTGGATCAGCAAAAATGTCATATTATAAGGAGCTTGAGGAGTTGATGAGGGAAAGGAACAAGAATGCTCCTTATAAGAGCCCAACGCCTTCTAAAGTTGATACATACATGCAATTCTCAGATAAAGGTGTGCATTTTGTGCTTTAACTTATAATTGACCTATTCTTGTTTGAGTTTGGTTAGATTCAGTCACAAACACGAAGTCTTTGCTTGTTAAGTGTTGTATTTGTTCATTTTGATGTTGTCATAGAAGAGTTATGTTCGATGTTTTATTACCAGCTTGAAAAACATTGTTGGTTTGCCCATGTTATCTTCACAAAGTGGTCTTCGCTGCTAAAACTTAATGAGCTATTAGTTTGCAGTTGATACATTAGTTGGCAAGTGCAGCGATGTGTTTAAGCAAAGCACTTGTTCATGACTCTTTTTTCTTGTTACATTGTGATGCTTTACAAACTCTAAGGCCCAATTAAGATGTTGATGACCAGATGTTCTATTTGTCATTTCTCGCATGATAGAAATGGCTGATTCCTACCCTTGAAGCATTTAAAACCATAACATAGAATTTCTTCTTCAACCATTAGACTTCTTTTTTTCAGCAATGGCATACTCAGGCTTCTCTACTTCTCTTGATTAGATCCTTTGTAGAATAAGAACTAATCATGTCTGAGTTACAGGAACAGTCAAAATAATTTTACTTTTTGTTGTGTGGTCTTCTTTTACAATCTGTCCTTTCATTGCGCTTTTTATCAGTCATTGTATCCAAACACGTGTGCTCTTTTATTTATCCATCTTGTTAATGAAGTTTAGATGACAAATAATTGGTTTTTAATTTATTCATCCTCTTTGATTTGTTCTAGGTGGGTGGTAAATATAGTTATCAGTAATTTCTTCAGTTACAGTTAGTTTCTATTGGATATGGTCCTTTTCTCAGTCTAAGCAACTCATTACGAAATTGGCCTCTCCAAAAATGGTTAGTTTCACGATAGCTATGCATGAGGTGATATCTCTTTCTTTTATATCTTTTGTAGTGCATGCCATTTATTATCCCTCCAATGTTTCATACTTCATCTACCCCACCTTGTTGAGTATCTCTGCCAGTTACCTCAGTATGTACTCTCAAAAACTGATCCACATTATCTTAACATGAAAGTTTTAATCCTCACAGAATGTAACAATACAATTATAAGTACATACTGTGTTCATTTTTTTTGTTTACTTTATGGTGAGAACATTTTTATCCAATGAAAAGCAGAAAGCAGAATAGAAGCTCGCAGGCTGAGATGGTCGAAGGAGCAGAACATGAAAAGGAAAGAGAAATGAGAAAACATGTTACAAGCCATCAGCCATGACAATAAGATAGATACAAGCAGCTTGGCTGTCTGGACTCCACTCTTTGCATGGAATCAGCAAAATGCTGGCTGTCTTTTGAGATTTTGGAAATGTGAATTGGTAATCCTTCAGAGAATCACCAATATCATCAAAAGATTAGCAATGCCCCATGAGTATGTTCCATTAGACTTCATATACTGAATCATATTGCTGGAATCACGCTCAATAGCACAATTAGATTGAGATCAAAGATCAATTTTGGTCTTAGGATTGGAAAACCCTGCATCTTTCGATTTTGTAGCCTAGCATAATTAAAGTAGGAAACTAATCAAGCCCAGATGATGTACCTGTCAATATTTAGCTTAGGGGAGCAATTTGGATGTCTAGACCAGTTGGATTTAGGAGAGTCAGGCCCATTTATATGCTTGGACAAATGACTCTTGTCAACCCGGGAGTACCTGTCAATATTTAGCTTAGGGGAGTAATTTGGATGTCTAGACCAGTTGGATTTAGTAGAGTCAGGCCCATTTATGTTCTTAGACAAATGACTCGTCAACCCAGGACAAGAAATACCACTAAACCTTTGAATAACCACTGTCCAACGATAATGGACCTACTAAGGAAAGGTGCCGAAAAGGGAGGCTTCTGGTAATCTGCTACTACCACCAGCAGTTTTTGGGCCTTGAAAAATGTTTCTCCTGTAATATAAGTTAAGAAGCAACTGCTTCCCAACTTTCCGAAGACATGCCTATGTTCTTTAGCTTGTGAGTTCTATCACCACTGCATATAAACTAATAAGTTAATGTTGAACATGCATGAGTTAAGGGAGGTTATGCTTAGGTCGAGTCCCTGTCTTTTTTGACTTCTTCCTTACTGGATCCTACAACTGATTAAGACTAGGATGAACTTAGATGAGTCATTTGATTATCGGCCAAGCCTAGCTGAGTAAACGTTTTCTACCACATGGTTGCTTTTTTGCTTGCTTATTAAAACATTGATTTCCCCTGTCTGTAATTCTGTACAGGAACTAATAGAATTGTCTGCTTGGTCCCTCAACTAGGTTGATAGGCATAACTTACAGTTTTATGATATATCAAATTTTGATGCATCTGAATAAAATCATGGATCAAATGGTGGTCATCAGTCTCCACTATGTCTATTTCACTGCACGTTTTTGGATTTGAAAAGGTGAATCTGGATTATGATCAGCCATGGTGAAGTTCATGCGAGCTTTTGCAAGTCACTTAACTAGTTAGCCTGTTTACCTTTAGTTAGCTGAAGGACTCTAATGCCTCCCATAAGGTTTTTCCTACTCTGTTAACTATTACGTCTCTAATGCAGACTTTTTGTATGGGATCCAATATGTTCAAATGCCATAGGTGGCATCAGGCTTCTAAAATATTCAAGAAATAGTGTTATTGTATGACTTATGCTGCTGAATGACTTATCAAGAGTATGAAATAAAATGAAATTCTGTAGCCGTATTTATGAAACATGAGATTCTAGTGATTAGCTCCAAGGAAACTTGTACTAAAAGGAGAACCTTCATGGAAATGGCCATTGGCCAGACAAAGACTGCCCCATGGCAATGCAGTTGGTGCTTTGGGAGTAAGTGAAAGAGGTGTTTCAAATGTGGAGTTGATAATGATACATTGGAAGAAATTTTCCTGCATATAAGAGCTCTTGCTGGATTGATTTGCAAAAGAGTGGTTCATAACCTTCAAGTTTGGTACCTTTTGGTTGTAGAAATTAACCCGGGTGAGTTTAGTATGCTGATGTCATTCAGATAAGTTTGTTGATTTTGGCATTCATCTTAGCATGCGCTTCAATTTCATTTTTTGTATTTGTATGCTTTGTTTCTCATTCTTTGCTAGCATTTTTGAATAATAGTCAAGTTTTTCACTATACAAGTCTAGTATATTGATACTAGTTATTTTGTTTTGGAATCTTCAATTGCCTGTAGAGGATGTTTTGAAGCGCTATGTATGTTTGTTTCTTGTTGATCCTAATGTATAGGTAAATTTTATGTTTATTTTGAGCATTTTCAATTGTTTCTTCTTACATCGGGTCAACTGTTTGTGGTTATTTAGGTCTCGAGGATGCAGGTATTCCATTTGGATCTGTAGAAGGTACTGTATCATTATTCAATTTTTATAATATTCTTATCTAGCTTATTGGAGTTTGGTATTAATGCATTATCATTTTTAATTCTACATGTTTCTTTAAATATATAACTTTACTCCACCCAGATCCATGTCCCTGTTAGTTTATAATTTATTGTTCTCAAATTCACCAGCTAAGATTTGTGAGCGTCTGTTTATAATGCACAGTTTAATACTTGATTATTCATAGGCAATGGTTATTTATGGAAATCACATTGAGTTCTGTGAAGTTTCTTGGTTTTTGAAACTTTAAATTCTAATTCGCAAAGATATTAGCACCTTTTTTGTTGACGGGAAGATAATTAGCACATGTTTTCAACTGCACGCAAACATGTTCTTACTATGTGTGGAATGCATACGAGGATGTAATATTACAATATCAGTAATTAGGATTTTTTCTGAGAGAGCTTTCAAGGAGATGCTTCCTATGGGAAAGATGAGGGTGTATCTTCTACCTCTGCATATGTTCCTTGTTCCATTATGCACCTAGTAAGTGCTGGTAGTGTGATAAGCCGTTACCTGTTGCCTTTCCATCCATGGGGTTCATCAATTATTATTTTTCTCACTGAATGTAACTTGATGTGGTTGGAAAAACTTGGACTGGACGTTGTCACCGAGGATGTAGTGGTTTTACACTTTGAAGAAAGATAATAATCTGCTTAAGGGCAGTGCATTCCTGAATGAAGGCAATGATGATGCAAAATACCCAGCTGCAAAATTGTGGAAATGATTAGGCAATAACTAAAGACAATGACAAGAGAGAAAGTTATGACATAGTCAAACAAGTCATTCAATTTCTTCATAGGTCCATTCTGACATTGCTTCCCCCACGAAAGCACAAAAGAAGTGAGAAACCCTGTGTCAAATGGATATTGACTCTCCGAGCAAAGGATGTTCTGTCCATAGTAAAAACCTCAAACAAAATAAAGAGGCTGAAAAGGAGATAAAGTAGTATTCTAGAACTTGCTTATCTATCTGGTTTGGCCAGCCCCTCCAATTCCTGCACCAGTTTCCTGTAAAGGAAATTGCGAGACCAAGTGGGACAAACAGAATATACTAAATTATATCCACATTAGCAATGTTCTAATTGGCCGCAGATGATCTTATGCAAGAGCATCTGATCCATTCATGGAGATTCTCAAGAACTGCAAGAGAAAAGAGAGATCGATGGTTGAAATCAAAGTAGGATAAATGATTGGAAACATGTTGCCACATACTAAAGATGTTTTTTGCCCTAATCTCTCTCTCAATTTAGAATAGTGTCTGTTTCTTTTACCTTTTTACCAAATTTTCTAGTGTAGGGCATGTGTATGATTTTGCTTCCCGTTCCAGCTTCTTATTTTAAAGTTCGTTTGCTGTTCTAGTTCAGAAAGTACAAACCCAAATCTATAAAAGGATATAGAAACGAGTTTCTCTAATTGATTGATAAACTAAGAAAGTTTTCTTCTTCATTTTCCTAATCTTCTTGTTTTAGAATATCTGCCTTGATTGTCTTGGATAAAGAAAATCAGAAGTTTGAATTCTCAAAAGTTCTCCATCTGTAGTAGTAGTGATCTACCTGTTTGCTGAAAATTTTCCCCATCTTGTTTAACGAGGGATTTCGGATTCAGTGTTCCCATTATTCTTCTTCTTGCTGCATCAAGTTTTTGGTACCAGGCCAGGTTGTTTCTTATTATTCTTCTTACATGTTTTTTGGTGTTCGAGGCGTGGGAACGGCCAATTGCAAAAATGCAAGGTAGGGATGAGTAACCCTTTGTGGTCTGCCCCTTCCCCGGACCCCACATAAGCAGAAGCTTCGTGCACTGGGCTGCCCGTTAAGAATCCTATTTAGAAGGTCTTACAGCTATTATTTGAGTTCTCTGTTGGAATAAGAAGGATTCAAAAAGATAGTGCAGTAAGGTGGTTTTCAACCTAGAAACTATAGATTGCAGTACCCACATTTACCCTGGTTCTGTCTTTGCAGAACTGTTATTTACTGTCCATAGTCCATACTATGAGCAGACCAATCACGAAACTGTTCTAATCTCGAGTTCCAAAATATGTGTCAGCTGCCTTGTGTGCTTTCTTACTAGGAACTTGATCCCTAGAAACCCCAACCTTTTTTCATCTTCTTCTATTTTCAGCAGCTTTACAACAGCCCTAGATATTTCTAAACATCATCAAACAACCAAAATCACAGAACCCATCTGGCCAAACCCTTTCTCTAGCTTTCCTAACCACTTGACAACGTTTTTATAAGTTTTCACGGAAGTTCCAAAGCTTAATCTGTTTTCCTTTTCATGATTGTCTCCCGAATCTTAGAAAATTTTAATGGAAGAAGAAATCATAGTTACAAAAGAAAAGGTGCAACAACAAGAGGCTCAAATAGAAGAAGTGGTGCAATGACAGGAAATGTGTCTGAATGAGTTTCTACAACAAGAACTTTGACAAGTTCCAAAAAGCCACATCACCCCCCTCTTCAGGACATTTTGACAATAACTGTGGTAGTCCTTTATACAAGTATGTAATGTAGTCTCTATACACCCTTAGGATAAGTATGAGAATATTTGTATACACTATGTTGAACTTTATGTCATGTCAATAATATCCCCCGCACTTGAAAGGCAGTTTTTACTAATGATTCTCAAGTCTATATGGAAGGAAACCGATGAATTAAAGTGGGAGAGAGAAATTATGAAGAAATACCTTCTTTTTTAAGCAAATCTCTTCTTCTTCAAAGGTGTTGACAACATTACCCTAGTGTGAGTTATCCAGCAAGATAGGTGTTTAAGGAAAGGTAATCACAAAGAGTATCACCAAGAAACTATAGAGAAGAAGACATAGGACTTTTTTGACTATGAAGTAAAGGGACTAGAATGAATTCTTCGGAGAAAACTCAGAATTGAGTAAGAACAACTTTTGAAATCTGATTTTTCGTTCCAGCTAACTTGCTGATTGCCTAAAGGGTGTTCCATTCAAATCACGATTTTTGTTGACTAGATTCTCGAATCAGATCGATCAGAGATGTGATTCCGATTGGATGGGAAGCGTTGAATCTATGCCACGGAGAGGCTAAGTTGTTTGAACACAATTGACGATTCCATACATCTGAATCACCAAATCTGCAAAATCTGGAAGCGTCTTGCATCCCGCATCAGAAGCAAGGGTACGAAATGCATGCATTTGTGCTTTAGGAGAAGTTCTTTACTTTTTTGCATATCCAATAAGGAGTTCAAATCAGAGAAATTTGCAAAAGGCGTCACAAGGAGAGAACAACAAATATATGCACAATAATTCTTACGAGGAAATGCATACGTCCTTGAAGAACTTTGGTATCGGTTAGTGGATAAGTATATAAGGGAAAAGAATGAAGGCTGTAATTGGATTATATTCATTTTCTAAAGAAAACTCTGGGCTTAAGTGGGAAAGAAAAATGTAGTCTCCTTAAAATTCAAAAGCTGTACTTCATCCAAAGCCTCCTTTTGTTTCATTACAGGAGTTTGCTTTGAGTCCTTGTTCCTGTTCTCTATAGTTTTCTTTGGAATGCAACTTTGAGATTTCTTCTTGAGTGCCTGCACTCTTTAGGAAAGAAAAGTGAAGTTGTAAAGCTGTTTCTAGACCAGCCCAAGTCTCTTGAAGTTGTTGGGGACACTACCTTATGTGGAGAGGCGCTCATAGTCTAGCCTGCTAGAAATCTACTAGCTATTCTTCTTTCAAGTCCTTGTTTATCTCTGTAAGATTTCCTTCAAGTCTTTCTGCTCATTTATATATTTCTTCACAAAATCTTTGGTCTTTCTTCCCTAATGCCCACAACTGACGTGGCTCACATTAGAGGGTGTGCTTGGTAACACCTTTGAAGAAGAATAGGACAGTCCACTAGCAAGGTGAGTGTTTAGATGTCTTTGATTCATTGAACTCTTTTCATGTGCAACACATAAAAACTGCCTTGCAAGTTCAGCGTGTGCTTTTATTTGTAATACATGAAAATGTTACTATTACGTGGCTTAACATAAATATGACATACTTACATTGTAGTTCCCATACTTGACATAAATATTTCTTGACTTTTTATGAGGATGGAAGAAGACTTGGTGGTGGAGTGAAAAAGTGTATAAGGTTATTAAAAAAAAAAAAAAAGGGTTTGTTTTAAAGCATGGTAAAATACTAGAAATTATAAAAACTTTAAGCAATATAAGAATGTTAAAAAGCTTGCTAAGAGAATAGTGAGGCCAAACTCAAGCATATGATGATGTTTATAATAGATTAGGATCAAGAGGAGAGGGAGATGTGTTTAACCTTGTAAAAATAAGAGAACAGAAGGATAAGGACTTAGACCACGTTAAGTGCATTAGAAGTGATGACCAATGGGTATTAGTCAAAGGTGACGAGATCAAACAAAGGTGGGGATGTTACTTTAAAAAATTGCTAAATGACAATTGCCTTGAGAATATAAGGATTGAAGGTACTATAGACCCATATAACATTGGACATTATAGATACGACCATAGAATTAGAATACCTAAAGTCTAAAGACGCTTTGAAAAAGATGAAATTAGGAAAGGCCTTGGGGTTCGATGGTATACCAATAGAGGTTTGGAAGCATATGGGAGACATTGGAGTAGCTTCTTGACAAAGTTATTTAACAAGATTATAAAATCAAAGAAAATGTTGGATGAATGGAGGAAGAGTTCTATCGTACCAATTTATAAGAATAAAGGAAACATACAAAGCTGCACTATTTATCAAGGGATCAAACTTATGAGCCATACTATGGAACTTTTTGAAAGAGTGATTGAAAAAGAGGCTACTGCATGAGACAAGTGTATCAGAGAATCGCTTTTGGTTTCATGCTTGGGAAATCTACTATGGAAGCTATTTTCCTTACTTAGACAATTGATATTTCCAGGGGGAGGAGGAAAGATCTCCACATGGTCTTTATTGACTTAGAAAAGCTTATGATAGGGCCTCTAGAGAGTTAATATGATGGGTGTTTGTGACAAAAGGCTTTTGCGGGGTATATCAATATAATTAAAGATATGTATGAGAGAGCAGTAACAAATATTAGGACCACTAGCAAAGAGACGGTGATTTTTCTATCACTGTAGCATTGCACTAAGGACTGGCATTGAGCCTGTACCTTTTCACGGTAGTTATGGAGGAGTTAACAAAACATCTGCATGAGGAGATTCCATGGTGCATATTATTTGCAGATGGTATAGTTTTAATTGATGAGATAAGGGAGGGTGTAAACAAAAAGCTAGAGTAATGGAAAGAAGTATTAGAATATAAAAGATTTAAAATTAGCCGAACTAAGACAGTGTATAGGGAATGCAATTTTAGCAAGGAGTAGGAGTAAAGCACCAGTAAATATTGATAAACAAGAAGTCCTCCAAAAAGACCACTTTCTCTACTTAGGATCAGTGGATTACGAGAATGGAGAGATTAAGAGGGAGTTACCTAGAGAATTGAAGCGGGTTGGAACAAATGAAGATGCGCCTGTGGTGTTTTGTGTGATTAGCCGGTGCCACTCAAACTAAACGGAAAATTCTATACGATGGCGAGAAGGCCGGCCATATACTCCATGGATCAAAGTATTGGGTAGTTCAGGAACATCAGGTACATAGGATGAACATGACCGAAATGAGGATGTTGAGATGGATGAGTGGTAAGACGAGAAAGGATAGAATTAGGAATGAAAACATTAGAGGAAACTTAGGAGTAGCACTAATAGGTAACAAGATGAGGGAGATGAGATTTAGATGGGTTGGACATGTCCAATGAAGACCAAAAAGGGTACCAGTTAGAAGTAGTGAACCAACGCAAGTCGAAGGCTCTAAAAGGGCAAGGGGAAGGCCCAAAAGAATGTGGATAGAAGTTGTGGCAGATCCCTGGTCGGCGTAAGGTCTTGATGATAATGATGATGAACTTATTCTGAGGATGTCATAGCTTATTAGTGATGGAAAGTATGTTATTTTGTCAACAATAATCATGGTTCTTATCATAATGTCATTGCATGAAGAGTGTGGCACCCCTTCTTCTCAAGTACTCACTATCATTCTTCTCTGCGGAGCCAACTTAAGCCATGTGTCTTTTCCTAACCTTTCTTGCATTTTTGGTTCTGTAGTTGAGTTCTATCTTTTTTCTATTGTAGGAGAAGACGCTTTTCCTTATCTCCTTCAATAAGTACGTCTTCCTTGTAGATTCCCGTCTCTCATGCCTTGCTGAAATGTTTCTGCTGGATGTATTTGCTTAGCAAATTGTATATCTGGTCCCAAACTCCATAGTAATCTCCTTGTATTTGGCTGATATACAACTGTTTTCAAATGATCAAGTTGTCGTCTAGGACCTACTTCTGGCTTATCCACACAGTTGTATATCTTTCTATGCTGTCCATGTTAAATAATCCAGGTTTCTAACTGAGCCTGTCTGACGAGGTTAAGAATAGATTGATATTTCGGTCTTATGATTGGGGAATGGGAAAGATTTTCCTTACTTTTGGCAAATGCTCATATTGCTGCGGAAGGTTAACTGAGAAATTCTTCATTTGGATCTGATTGCAACCCCCATGGCTTTTAACTCTCTTGTGGGTGCCTAGGGAGGTGTGGTAAAAGAACATGAGGATAGAAAAGGTTACTGTCATGCATGTCTCTAGCTGTGGACTTTGGATGAGCTCTTACCTCCCTAATTAATCAAGCCTCTTCATGGAATGGATGTTTTCCATTAAAGTGAATATGGATTTGCAGTTTGGTAGGTGGGACTGATATTTCATCTCAGCAAGACAGTATTGTAATTTGTACTGTTCAAAATTGGACGCTAGTATATGCTAGAAAGTTTACTGTCCCTGCATCCTTTATGAGGACTGTGGCGAAGTTCCTAATGAAGCATTGAGAATGAACAGCCCTTGATATGCCTGCTTTAGTTATTTTGACCTCTTTGAAGACAGGCCTAGAATTCACAGACCTTCTATCTGGACATTGAATCACCTCATCGAGGTAAAGCTCATAACATTTGCATCTGTCTTTTGTGGAAACTGCTTCACGACTAACTCAAAATCAATAAAATGACTTGGTCATTGATTGATTGATTTCACTGCAAATTGGAGATGTGTTTAGCGACTTTTGTGGTGCACAGGTTACTGTTCTCCTCTTTGATTAAGTGACGCTGCAATCTCATTTCTAAACTGCTAATATTCACTAGCTGTTTACTAGGGGAAAATGACCTCATCTGGATTGAAATGGATTACTTGATTACCAGTGAGATTGTTAATGGGGTTATATATTTCCCTTGGAAGCTCTTTCATTCAGACCTAAGTCTTATCCCTTCTTGGACTGGAAGCATCCCACATTCACCAAGAAACCAATTTGGCAGGCCATGCTTTTGGAAATTTTGTGTTTCGCTCCTGGTGTGGTTTCGACCTTAGTTTTCTTTCCTTTTGTCCAGTCCTTAGAAAGGTTATACTTGATGGTCATAGCGAAAAGCATATGCAAAATCTCTCTTTTGCAGTAATGCGAAAACCCCTAGCTTGCCTGTCCAAGAAAAGAATCTGTCATGAGTCCTGGAAATTTGTACTCGAGTTTTTCTGATTTGACCACCCAATTCACTGCAATCATGAGGATCTTTGCAAAAAAAATGGTTCTCTAGTATAACCTAATGGAACATTCAAGTTTAGCAAATTGCTGGGGCGATGAATTAAATTTTTGCTATATAGGATGAAGGAATTCCTAAAATTAAACTATTACAGAAGGTAAATTTTTGTTAGTTACACATATACTACATTATGTTCTTCTGAAGCTTCTGAGAAAAGTTATTTTTGTTTGTTCTGCAGCTGGTGGTAAGTCAACACTCAATCTAGAGCGGCGTTTGGATCATGATGGACATCCACTTGCCATAGCTGCAGCTGATGATGTTGCTGCCAATGGAGTTCCTCCTTGGAACTGGAGAGACACCCCTTTAAATGGTGGGTTACTTAAGAAATTTCGTGAATAGCTTTCCATGCAAATGCTGTTATCTCGATCATGAGGTTGACAGCCTCGTATGCAGCAGTTCACATTGTAGTATGCTTATCGCTCCAGCTTAATCAAAGTTAATTGGGGTGTGGTGTGGTTAATGGTTGTATAATTGTGTTTCTACTGGTTGTTTTCATTTAATTCCTGTTTTCCATCTATTCCGGGAATCTTTAATTCTTAGATGTAATGTACCTCTCCGGTTTGTATGTTATTGTAATTGCAAAACTCAAAATGTCACACATACATACTATTCATGCATTAAAACATTCATTTATCTGTGAAACTTTTAACTTCAACCATGTGTAATTTACATTTCTACTGGATTGCCATTTGATTCCTGTATTCATCTGTTCAATAAATCTCCTTTCCTATTATATGCAATGTGTATTTCTCTCTATTAATTGTAAGAGTCCAGATAAGTGTATACGCCCAAGAGGAGAGGAATGTATACATGACTACTTTTCCATTCAATGTAAAACCTTTATTGCAGATCTAAACTGTTCACAATATTAGGAATGACATAGATGGGCTAGAACTCAAATTTCATGCGCATTGAATGGTTGTAGCCTATGTTTTTTAGGTAAAGTTACAGCCATCCATTTAAAATTTTTTTTCTTTCAAAGAGCCAATATAAGTAGTTAGGATCATCCAAACACATTGATTTCTCAAATATCCTCATGTTTTTGGTATTCTGAACATGATGAACAGCTTAGATCTGCAATAAATTTTTTACCTTGCATGGAAAAATGCACGCATACACCCTCCTCTCTTGAGCGTGTATGCTTACTGGGACTCTAATTGTAATGTTAAAGCTCACAATGTTGTATGTATACACTATTTTGTATCCACGTGTTTATACATTAATGTGTGGATCCTGTAACTCAAAAAATTTTGGTTACTACTGGTTGTCCTTAGTAAATAATATGAACCAAATGTCTTGGATCAATTAAGAAAATCAATGCGGTGAGTCCTGCATAACATTATTTGTGCAACACCGAGCAAGAGTAACTGTATACTAGTTATAAGAAGCTTGCATTTGCTTCAATGGACGCTGTTATTATAGGAACTAGAAAGTCAACTGCAACTCTCCATTCACCTCTGTGACAGTTGAAACTTGTGAATTCTTTCATTAAGGGAACATCTATTATAAGAGGTGACTGGAAAACACTTTGTATAATTTCTTTTAGCCTTCACACCTTCAGCATATGCTTGAATCTTTTCGGTTTTCTTATTGTTGTTTGGAGCATTGATACCTATATATGAATGTGTATCAGCATACCCATTTGTCTGTGCGTGTTTGGTAGTGTGTTTGTATGGATGCACCTATACATTATATTGGATGGCTTATTTTAAGTTCACACAAGTGACATACTGGTGATTGATTTTTCTCTCTTTATTTTTGCAAGACCTCACTTCAAGCCAAAGCTGAAAGTATGACTGAACAAACAGGTCTGCTTAATGTGCCCTTAATCATTTATAACTTTATTGGACTATAGGTGGTTGTTTCAACAGGTTTAGCAATTATAGTCTGTGTAAATTTGGATTTAACAAATTCACTTAAGTGTCCACTATTAATTGAAACTTCACATTCTAAACAAATGGTCCCTTTGAAACAAAAATGGTCTTCTCTTACCCCATAAAGAAAGAAAGAAAAGGAGGAGAAATCTCTTTTATATGCTTTCAACTGGGAATTTTCAGGAGGAATTGATGTAACTTGTTGAGCTGAAAGTGAGGCCCCTGGTGAATATGAATTTGTCATTATCTTAATTCGTCATATCCGTTTGACAATTTGAGGTCAAGCTTTGCCTAAATATTACCCTGGACATAAGTTGACATGTGGTGCATGTGTTATAGTTAATAAGTGCTACAAACAGTGCACAACTGGGGACATACCCACGCACCAATGCACACTTTAAATACAACATCCAGGCACATGAACACAAAAGTAAAATTGTGCATGTAGCACCAGGTTTATAATGAAGGTTTATATCTTGTCCTACTTCTAGTAGGTCAAGTTGATTGATTCCTTTTTTCACATTCTTTTGTTAGGTGGAGAGAACCATTCATCATATGGTGGAAGAGTTATTATAGTTAAGTTTAGGGATTACACGAGGAGAATTGGTATTGATGGCACAGCAGAGGCAATTAAGGAAGCGATTAAGGCTGCTTTTTGCTTAAGAACCAAAAGAGCTTTTTGGCTTGAGGATGAAGATGAGGTGGTTCGCAGCTTTGATAGGGACATGCCACTAGGGACCTACACTCTTCATCTTGATCAAGGTAATTTTTCTGTTCATATTTGCTTTCTTTGAGGGTGATGTAGAAAATGTTCATGAGGTTTGATCGATGACTTCTTAAATCATCTATTTTGTTCAATTATGAGTTCAGAACTGGATTTATTCCTTAGATTTTGACTGATTTGCCTTTTCTTTTAGGGCTTACAATAAAAGTCTGCCTCTATGATGAGGCTGACCGTATACCAAGGACTGAAGAAAAGACCTTATACACTGAAGATGACTTCCGGGACTTCCTGACTCGTCGTGGTTGGACTGGATTGAGAGAGTTAAGTGACTACAGATGTGTTGATATGTTGGATGACCTTCAGTCTGGTCATGTGTATCAAGGTGTACCATAATTAAAGCACCAAAGCAAATCGTATCATTTTTGGTAATCAGGAGTAGGCTCTTGCTGTCAATACCTGATATTGTATGCTATTTGTTAATGTTCAGAACTGAATTAGTATGCTACCAAATGATTTATCTGGTGAAGCATCTGAATCATCTTGTGAGCCCTTGGTATTCTTACTTAACATCTAAAGCTGTAGCAATATGCCAATTGTGTATAATATGCATTAAAATGTTGTCTGGGACTCTGGGGATAAGAATTGTTTCAATTTATTGATATCTGTCCAATGAACTGTTCCTCAACAAGCTTGGCATGTTACTTCAATGTTTATAAATAGCTTCTGTTTTGTTAATGAACTTCTATGCACATAAGCAGTATGCTTTATTTAACAGCGCATGTAGAAGATGTGGATGTGCGTATCGTTTTACTTTATGCTCTCAACTACTGTATGGACATCAAATATTGGTTCCTGATTCCTCGTATTTAGAGATATAAACAAGTAGCTTGTTGGTTTTGTAGAGGCTATGATGCTAGTTGACTCCCATTAATTGTTGTCTCAAGACATGGGTGTTTCCCACCGGGATTCTACCCAGTTGAACTTGTTATTTTAGTCGTCCAAATTGAGATTTGTGGATACTACTAGTATCTTCGATCAGTATCTGTTGGAATTATGGAATTTTAGCTCTCAAATGAATTGCTGATATGTTTTGAACTTCTGACTAATGATAGAAAACAGGTTCTTACAGGGTTCCATTATTCATTCAGATGTAGTGTTACTGTGCCACTGGCTTGTAGTCTTTTAACATAAAGGAAATAAGGGGTTGTTACTGTGAAGGGTTTAGTTTCCATTTCAAATCAATTTTCTGTGTTGGCCATACTCTTCTGCCTTCTGTTTTCTCTTTCATGTTGTTTGAACTTCTACAACAGTAGGAACTCATGAATTGTTTAACCTTGTGAAAATCAACTACATTGCTCCCCTAGTTGCCCTATATATTGAACATTGTTTTTTGTTCTTCACTGTTGTCTGTTCATTAAATTTTGGTATCTTGTAGACTTGGTTGTCAACTTCCTATTATGGGGTATTCTTGGGAGAGTCTTAAGTGGTTCAACTATCACTATTTTCTAAGTTTTGTTGATGTTGCTCACATGCAAGGATGTCTTTCCAAAGTTTTAACTTAAGCATGTTTATTCCAAAGCCTTCTCTATCCTGTAGATTTTTGTATATTAATGTGGGATTTGATTACCCAAAAAGATGGGTCTAGCATTTCTTCATGCTAGCTTGCGGCAACCGTCAAAATGTTGGACATATAGAACAAGGTCAGTTGTTCACTCCTTCAGCACATTTCATTCAATTAGCTTATACCCTGATGGATTTTAATTTATTTTAATGATTGAGTGGGTTTACTGTTCATGTAGAGGACCTCAAAATAATTTTCATTCATAATATATTGTGCTGTATGTGCCTGTAACCGTTACATTTATTCCTATGGCTGGGACGAAGGTACCAATCCACAGAAATTGTGGGACGGAGCTTGAGACTTTGTTGCAGCCTGCATGACAGTGAAATAGGTAGCCGGGTACGCTAAATATGGTGCTTGGCTGTTTCCGGCGTGATGTGTTTGAATTGATTCTTATTTCTATGTCAAGAACGAATTTTATGGACTGTAAAATTGTGTTTTCCTCTGGTTGAACGATGGGGTTCCAGTTTGTTTCAGCCGAAACATGATTTGAATCGAGCAGTGTGAGTTGTGGGTTCAGTGTGATTGTATGACATCAAGTAGAGGTGTGGTTGCCCACTTTGCGTGGGAAGGGGCCTGCCATTGCATGGCCTCACACATTCGCCTGGCTATTTCGCCTTTGAATGTCGAGTAATCTACAAACGCATGCGGATTGGATGATTATAGCATCTGCAAAGTTGTACTTTTGATCATGTAGGCATTACTATATGACTGGGGAGTTTAGTAAGGATAAGAATTCTGGTACTTGCATGCTGAAGCGGAGACAAAAAAGTACGTAAATTCCCTTTTTTCATGTATGGTAAAATGCTTTAAGCAGATTTAACGCTAGAAATGACTTAGGCTAGAGATCAAATTTCATGTCCATTGGATGTTTTTAACCTTTATTCTGAGGTAAAGGACACGACGATCCATTTTATTAACTTTTTCAAATTCCGAAACAAGTGACCAGGACTAGATACATTGATTTCTTGTGGGTTTTCTTCTTTTGGTAATTTGAACACGATGAAGATAAGGAAGAAATACGCTAGAAAGAAAAGAAAAATGACAAAAAATGTTGTGTTGAAATAATACATAGTTAGATGCCTGACCCTCTGCTTTAGCATGTAGTAAATGTAGCTGGAGTTTCAAATCTGTGACTTTTAAGATTGAGACTCACTCTTAGAAAATAATTAGGTAATTTCTTTTCCTTTATATGACAGGGAGTAAAAGTTGTTGTTATGTGACATTGAGGTTACAGGTTCAAGGCGTGGAAATAGCTTCTTTTAAAAAATACAAGATAAGGCTGTCTACTATAGGCCCTTGTGATCCTCCCCTTCCTCACACCCTGCATAGGCAGGAGCTTCGTGCACTGGGACTGCCCTTTCCCTTTATAAGACAAGTGTCACTTTATCTTTTCTCTTATTTTCTTAGAATCTTGGATTTCATCTCGTGTTGTCCCAGGGCTAAGGAGAAGCCAGACAAGTGTAAATTGGCAAAGTTTGTTCCGCATTCATCTCGTGTTGTCCCAAGGCCAAGGAGAAGCCGGGCAAGTGTAAATTGGCAAAGTTCTACCGCATTCCTTCTTGGAACATGTAGAGAGGCCCCGTGAGGCTGCTTGTCGGTGTGCGTGTCTAGCATTCCTCAATGTTCAAAGGATTTGGAGATCTCTAACTGAAATACAGAAGTATGTTCAATGTTCCTAGGCATAGAAGGGCGTGTACATCTGAGATCCAGTTTATACTCTTTTCCTTTTGAAAACTACATAAATTGTCTTGGTTCTCACACTGGTTGTTCACAGACTGCTTTATTCTTAGCCATTGTGAAACTTGTTTAATCCTTTGCTTCTCCATTCCCCAGTAATAATTATTCTAATACTAGGATAATAGTTGTTGGTATTGGGTCTTGGATAGCTCAGCTGATCAAGACATAAAAATGCTAATATGAGGATTATCTGATTAAGATCCTATCAGAATCCTTCCACGCATTTCATGATTTTAACATGGGTGTAGTCCAATCCGGATCTCTCTGTTTTTGACCAACTTACTTGGCTATTCAAAGATTCATCAAAGTGGATGGCTCAGTTTGATCTCAGTTATTGTTTCTGATTGGAGTTAAATCATCCAACCTACATGGATGTTTGAGTAGTAAAAGGAATATTTAACATCTTGCATTATCATAGGCTCCATTGACCTTAGAAATGGAAACCAGTGAATGTCCTGAAACAGTGCCTTTGTGGAGGACTGAATAGGCCTTTCTTATTGACAAGGTCCTAAAACTGTCCTCTTGTCCAGGATCAATACACCCACTTGTTCGGATAGGGCCCCGTCGGTCCCTCAGCATCAGCAAAATTTGTCCTTTTGAAGGGATCAATCTGGCTATAATCTGCTTGGATCATATTAGGCACCCACGGTAGGATGTGAAGGGGATTGACCTTATAAAAACCTCCCCAAAATCTTGAGAAAATTGGGAAATATAAAAATTCTGGCGATGGAGATTTGTCTTTTGACGAGTCCTGCGATTGATTGACTGAGATGATACAGATCCAGCATCTATAACCATCAGATTGCGGTAGTTGAATAAACTTTCCTGCCATCATTTTGTGGTTCACCACTGATTAGAAGATTTGGGATTATTTCATTGTGTGAAGTAGGCTGTGATTGAATTACAATGGTGCCCCATTGAACGAAACTGTCCTGGTTGCTGCATAGACTGGCTTTACTTGTTTTCTGATGGCCGTAAATGATGCTATACCTGGATTTGGAATATTCATAGGATTGCTTCAAGGTGTGGAAACAGCGTCTTGCAAAATGCAAGATAAAGCTGTGTACTTTAGGCCCTTGTAGTCCTCCCATTCTCCGGACCCCGCATAGGCGGGAGCTTCGTGCACCGGGGCTGCCCTTTTTTATAGGGTTGTTTCAAATGAGCTGAAATATACTAATTTATTGAGAGAATTCCCAGTCATGGTCCATCTAAAATACTGTTTGTTCTTCAAATCTTAAATCTAAATTTTATTGCCTATTTGGTTAGCGGGCAATGGACAGGAATTTAATTTCCACGGAAAAAGGAGTTCTCTATGAAAGTATTTTACGGCTTGAAATTGAATTATGTCAAACACTCAAAAGCTTTATGCATAAAAGATTTTTGTATCTTTGGCGTAATTCAATTTCAAGAGGTAAAACACTTTTCATGGAGATTTCCTTTGTTCTGTCTCTTTGAAGAAATCTGATAAAGATGAGAGAATCCTGTTTCCATGAAAATCAATTTCCATCCGTTCCTTTCAACCAAACAGACCTTAAGGTTGCCAACAACAGAAGGTAAAATAATTATCCACAACAAAAATGGACTACCAATCCTTTCATCACAATGATTGGAGCCAGTAATCAATTTACATTAGATACTAAAGCCACTTTTGAGGAGCCTTGGCGCAATGGTAGAGTTGTTGTCGTGTGACTTTGAGGACACAGATTCAAGTCATGAAAATAGTCTCTTGCAAATGTAAATTAAGGCTGTGTACTATTGACCCTCGTGGTCTGCTCCTTTTTAGAACCCCGCATACGTTGGAGCTTTGTACACTGGGGCTGCCCCTTTAAACTAAAGCCACCTTTAACCAAAGATACTGCCTGGCAATCTCCACCTGCCATAACAATGCTATAAAAACTGCAGCAGATACTCTACTTCTTTAAATAGTGTTAAGGCCTAAACGTATAAGTGGACAATCATGTAAACCAGTAAGCAACTCCAAAACATAGACAAGCTATAATTAAGTTTAGTATAGACATTATACTGCAGCTAGCTCAGTGGTAGGTAAGGCAGGTGTAACCGTGTAGGAAAACAAGACTTCCAGACTGTTATTCCAACAATATGGGTGTCCAAAGGATCTAAAAACTTATGATTATAATTACCAAAATATAGTTAACCAATTTTCATGTGATCCAAGACTTTTAAATGGAGAATTCTCTTTGTTAGGATTTCATTTGCATGTGAGTTTAGATATATTGGAATCTTTGGTTCATTGGAGGCAAAGCAATTCTCCATGGCAAGTGGTCAAACCTACTCTATCGTGTTGTTCCTGAGAGGCCAACATCCCATTTTCTGAGCAATGGACCTATCTGTTGAGAATTATGGACTCATATCATGCTCCCATAGCTTGTCTCCTATATGCAATAAAGGCTTGTATATTTAGTATATACAGACCCTGGCCCTTTGTTGTCTCATGAGTATAATTCAGACGCCCTTTCGTTTGTTTGCAGGGTACATGCATCTTCTTGGTTTTTTGTTGATGGGCATTTTGAGTTGAGCCATTTCTTTTGTCATGGTCGAACCACTTGTCCTGCTGCACTGAGCCATTGCAACATTTTCGGGCCACAAAAATTCGAACTGGGTAAAAAGTAGGAAAGAGAAACAAAAGATATAGATGTACAAGGGAAATTATTTATTAGCTCTGGGTAGGTTCAAGGCTAGCTAAATATTAGAAGAGATAAAAGCAGCAAGTTTCCACGATGAAAAATGCTCTCGTTGAAAAGTGCACTTGCTTGTTCAAAGAATAACTGCTCAGTTTGGAGCTGGCATGATAAAAAAAGCAGCCCTGGTGCATAAAGCTCGGTGTATGCAGGGTCTGGGGAAAGGGCAGACCCGGTGCACAAAGCTGGGAAGAGACTGACCACAAGGGGAAGGAGCTGGCATAATCCAGTCCTTTAATGACAGTTCATATAGAGGCTTTGCTGAATGACCTTAATGCATTACAATGAGGGGAAACGGACTGGGGAGGGCTGGAAACTGGATAAAATTTTAAGCTGGAGGTAGGAGATACACAACAAGAACTCCTCAAGGTCTTGCTGTTGATGGGGCATAAACCAAAGTTCTCCCTCAATGGACCATGGCAAAGAGGCTTGGTTGAGGATTTGGACAGCTGGTCTTTCATTTTCTGACCATAAGAACATAAATGTGAGTTACACTTAGAGTCAAATAAATGGCCTTGATCAATAAACAAGTAGGCCCCATTTGTACTTCTGCCTTCCTAATTCTTTCAGAGGATAATACAATCATCCATCATATCAGAACTACATACACTCAAATGCATGTAATTATCATGCATATATGTATCTAGCAAAAATATGATTCTAAACTTAGTGAAATGTAGAGGAAGAGACCACTAAATTAAAAATAACTATATTTTTCAACTTATTTCTGAGAATTTTTTTTTATGATTTTTTAATTATTTAGTAAACACATTTTTACGGTCCCTTATATCTTTTTTATTTATCAAATTGCATTTAATTTTAACTCTCCAAAATTTATAAGGCAGGCTAGACAAACCTAGAATCCAAGCCATGTGAGTGGGGCTCACAGATTGAGCTAATAGATTGACATATCTTGCATATAAAATAACTAACAATGAAACATCAACATCTATATTTAAGATAGCAAATTAGATATATGTAGGAAAATGACATTCATTTCCCAAAAAAAGAAAGAAAATGACATGCCTCCTCTGTTTACTCATAACGCCACTCCTTACTTTATCAAACGATTATCTGTCGGTTATTAATGGCTCTTTAAGACTTAAAAGTCCTGGCCTTCTGCAGTAATGGTGCAAGTGCTGGGTCACGGATTTCAAGTTGCTGGTTGATTTAGGTTATGCATAAAAGCCTGCTTCCCTATAATAAAAAAAATGGAAAAAAGTAGCCAAAAACTGAAAACTCTCGAATGGCTCTGAATTTTTATCCATAACTCATCTATAAAGGCATGGGACATTGAGGTTACAAGTTCAAAGTATGGAAACAACCTCTTGCAAAATGTAAGGTAAGATTGAGTAATATTGACCCTTCTGATGTGCCCCTTTTCCAGACCCTGCATGAGCAGAAGCTTCGTGCACCCGGGCTGCCCCCTTACTCATCTATAACAAAGAAGATTGGCTAGATAAACTATTTGGATTATGGAGGGCGAGCCTTACTTTTGCATGCTCTTGAGATAAAAATTGGAAGACTAGTGAGTGTAGAGAAGAAGAGTAAATGAATCAGAAAAGGAACATATATATGCTTAGGTTTTGAGCGATCTAAACCATTCATCGTTTACTGCTGCAACTACTTAGAAACATCTAATGGTTGTGATTTTTAGTATATAGCCTATCTAAGATATGACCTAAATCACAAATATATAGCATAAATCACAAAAAAAAACTGGACGTGCATTTGCTTTTGAAATTGATCCACACTTCTCTCGTGCTTTTCCCCCTAGATTTACCAGCCTTTCAATCAGAAAGAAGAAATAAAGAGAGGAGTACCATTATCGGAAAAGGAGTGGGTATATCATTTCCTATGTATAAGATAGGTAGATAATGAACTACATTTATGGTACGGGATAAACTGGAAGAAGGTCAGCACAGAAAATGGCGAAAGAGACGCAAATAGGTCTCAAGGACACATGCTCACATGGCATTGCACATGAAGAGCTCTCGCTCTAAGACAAAACCTACTCCAGTCCCCCAAAATACCCCTAGTCCACTCACCATATTCACAAATTAACTTCTAATTCCTGATTAATATTGCAGTAACTATCTAAATAATAATAATAAATAAATAAATAAAGAAAAGAAAAGCTAGCATCCTCACTTCTTCTCTTTGATATTGACACTTTGTTTGAACACCATTGAGCAGTCAATAAGAAAAGTGGACAAATAAACTGTGCCATATGAAGCAATAGACACCAGATAGCAGCTCTTTGTGGGGTTGATAAGTTGCCCAAGGTTAACTGTTTTATCTAGGCTTTAATATATATCTAACCCGAGGACTGCATGTGTTCAACATATTCCTTTCCTTATTGGATTGATCAGTGGGATCCTTCACTTGTTAGTCCTTAGGAACTAGTTTCTGGTCCTCCTGGTCAACACTAGCTGGGGTCCAATTATCAGAAAAGATAAATCCAGCATGGAAAACAAAGGCAATCTTGTGATTCTTCAAGGACACAAGGTCATTTCTGTGCCCATGTTTCTTATAAATGAAGGGCATGTGTGCTTGTTCCCCCATGCACAACTCCTGCTGAGGAATTTTGTCGGGCATAGAGAATATGGTTTCCAAGGTGGAGGAATCCTGCAGTAGAAAGCTTGAAGATCTGAAGAAGCAGAAGCAACATGAAGTGAAGGCCAAAGGCCAAAGGCAAGAGCTGGTCTTGCAGTGCAACAAAGGAAAAACTTCCAAGTTCAAGAGGAGCAGTTTCAATGCAGAAGAAGATGCCATTTCTTCCGCAGTTCTGCTTCTAGCTTGCGTTGTCTTTGCTCCTTCCTCTTGATGTCTGGCGTGCTTTCTCTCTTCTTGTAACTCTAAATTAGATGTTTGTAGCTTTCATGTAGTTAGGCAGAGATAAATTTTTCTGTTTTGACTCCAAACCAGTCTCCTTTTGGGTCTTCTACTCTTAGATTCTCGTTGAGGGATACTTGAGTTCAAGCCCCTTAGTGGGTACTAGTATCAATCTGTCAGCTTGTAGGTTTCTATTGCGGTAGACTTTCTCTCCCTCTGTCTCTCTGATAAGTTGGAGATACATTCTTTGTAAATTAATTTGGTGTGTGAAGAAATAATATGTACTGAGCTTTCTCGTCTCAAGATTAAATAGAACTTCGGTTTTATTTTTGGTTTTCTGAGCACTGTACGAAGGTTGCTGTAAGACAGTGAGAACTGTTTTTTGTGCCTCCACCGGTGAGTGCAAACGTGTGTGTGTGTGTGTGTGTGTGTTTGTGTGTGTGAGACAGAGAGAGAGAGTCTATAACGGCTAGTCAGGAACATGAATGTGTAATGGCTATCCTTTTTTATCTTTGACAAAAGAATATGCAGCGAAGATAATCCAAGGGTTATATGCAGCTAAGAGAATATGTGGGGCCCAAATATTTGGCTATCCAAACCATTCAAATCTTACTCAAGAGTTGGTCATCCTAAGTTGATCAAAGTTTCAAATGTTGTTGCTTTTGAAGTCTTAAACTCACAGTATTAGCAGTTAGGTTCATCCAATTGAGAAATGGGCCATGAATAATGGACCAAAATAATTAAATATATGGGCCACTAAACTCCACTGTACTGGACCACATGCTTGGATCCCTGGATATACATGCAGGAATAACAAACCCTGGATAAACTTATCAGCGGATAGTAACTTATACTTGTCTATCGATAGCCCCAAAATATGGATTTCATTATCCCAACGTTAATAAATAGCAATAAGTCCTTAGACATTTTCTTCTTAAATAATCTTGGCTATATTTCACTGGGGTCATCAAATGAGAATATTTGAGGCATGGCTTATCTGTAATGGGGTCCAGTAGATTAATGATTTGGATGACAAAATGTTGAGCTCTGATTTTCTTTAAGCTGCTGGTGTGAACCTGTACTTCCTCTTCTAGCACTACACCTATGCTAATGAAGATCCTAAGCCTCTCTTGTAAAACAACCAAAGGCTCCTTTCGCTGGGGATAACAAAGAGTGGCTGAGATTATGTCTATCAAGGGAGATATTATCCCTGGTTATTTGGCACCCTGCGTTAGCAATATGGCGAAAATTATTCAAAAATTGAAGGGCTGGAAAAGGAAAACACCAGTAACCATTAATAATGGCTGGAAAATTACAACCATGTATATTCTTTTTTTTATTGCAGTCCTTAAAAAAAAAACAGCTTGATGCATGAAGCTCTCGCATATGTGGGGTCGTTGGAAGGAGCACAAAGGTTTATAATATGCAACTTTACCTTGCATTTTTGCAAAACACTATTTTAATGCTTCGAACCCATGATTTTAAACTCATAATCTTAAGGTAATATGACGACAACTCTACCATTGCGCCAAGGCTACCCTTCATGGTTGTAGTCGTTAATGATATATTTTAAAATTGGAAGTATAGCAAAATCCTTAGATCTTTGGCTATTTCATCTAAATATTTTTATATGTTTTAAAGCTATAAAAACAAGGAAGCAGAATACCATCCATGGATAATTCAATCCACGGATTATTATCAGAGAAACGGCTCCGGAAGGAAGCTTCTTTCACAGTGATTGGGTGGAGTCATCCCCTCGAGCAGGATTGTGACTGAAACCAATGGACTAAGTTCATGGTAGGAGACCAAATCAATGGACCCATCTCCATTGTTGTTTCTCATATTGACACTGCCTACATATATTTTCTCAAATAAAACAATTAATAGACAAAAAATAAAGCACAGAAATGCACATGGCACAGTAAAAAGGGGTGGAACATGCACTGTCACTCTGAAGGATAAATACAAAGTGATGAACGTGCAGTTAGGTGATGGATAGTTGCAAAGAATGTCACGTCGTCCAGCTACGTTTTCTTGTTAGGTCTCGGTTTGGTTCAACTGATAACAACCCAAGCATGATAGTCATTTCAGGATTATATGGCACAGTGCCTGCAAAATTTGCAGTTTTTAGGGGCCACAGTTCTAAAAAGTAATAGAACGCATGCTCAAAGTCTACTAATGGTTAATGAGAGGTTGATGTTACATGCATAGTTACAAAGTTTAGAATCGAGAACAAGTCGGCAATGGCGAACAATCATAGAACTCAATAGACATTTGTGAATACATTGGGAAGAAATTTAAAAAAAAAAAAATTGTAAGGATGTCAATTTAATTTTTTACTAGATCTGTTGAGAATTTCATAATTAGTCTTCAAACTTTCATTTATAAATTAATGTTTAAATTGAGAATTTTACACAAAATTTGAAATACATGTAAGAACTTCTGAATTATTAAAAAAATTGAGAAATAAAAGTCAAAAATTTTTGGAAAGAAATTCAATTATTTAGAGTTTTTGTAACTATGCTTATTGTAGAATAGTAATGGTTTGTCAAAGCAAGTCATTTGCTATAGCTTAGCTTAAGTTGTCATGAAACAGTTGATGCCATCTCTTAGGGCCTAATTGGCAAGTTTTAAGTAATATGGTATTATGGATTGTACTAGATCATTCCTTCAAAACCTATACGAATGATCGAACTTCAAGGTGATCCAATCACTAATCATGGTTAGAAAATTCTTCGATTAACTTTTTTTTTTTTGTGGGAAAATTTTGTAACTATTTGAACCCAAATTTTTAATTGGATCATAAATTTCTATATTTTTCAAACTTAAGGTAACTTTCAAGAAATTAACATGAATTTATTTGGTAAACCTCAAATTTCACAAATAATTTATCAAATTCTCAAATAACATTTATAATATAGTTAAAAATCAAAATGAAAAACTTGAACTCATTTTATGAAAAATGATTTTTTCCAATTTTTTAAAAAAATTCATGAACATTTGCCAAAATTTACATATATTTGATTTGTCAAGTTATTTCGAATCCGAAATTTGACTATGTCACTAATGTTTGGGGAATTCGTTGTTTATATACCATTACGAGCCACACTAGATGTACACATTGGGCATTATCACAGGACTAGTGGCTTATGGAATAAGGAATTTTGACTCAGTGAACCAATTTTTATCATTTTTAGGCCTCATTAGGGATAATATTTTTGGCTTTTGTTTTTAGAGCGAGACACACTCATCCATTAAGAATGTAATTGTTAGTCTCTTAAGTACTATGCTTTTGTATATGACAACGAAATGACAATAAATGCCAGCCCCAATGCACGAAGCTCCTGCCTATGCGGGTTCAGGAGAAAGGGTGGACCGCAAGGGCTTATAGTAAGCAGCCTTACCTTCTATTTTTGCAAAAGGCTATTTCCATGCCTTGAACCCATGATCTCAAGGTCACATGATGACAACTTATACCGTTGCGCCAAAACTCCCCTTCCAACAAAATGACAATGCCATCCCTTAATGGTCAGACCAACATGTGCTGCAATTTTCAGGCTGAAACTATACCCTTTTTCTTTACTATCTCGTACGTAAAGTGGAAATTGTTTTATGAAGCCACAATTCCAACACCCCAGTCAGACAGCTTGTTCTTGAACATGATGGAACAGGACAAGATGTTAATGGATTAGACTACTTAATGATATATTCAAGCTCTTCTTGCTTCAAAAAAAAGTTATCCTTGATGAGTTTCTGACTTCTCACATTTTTCTTTTAGTTTTTGTTTAGACTTCTTGTCTTTCTTCAAGGATAAAATCAAGCTCTTCTAGCTTCAAGAATAAGTTATCCTTGATGAGTTATTGGCTCTCCACCTTTTTCCTGTTTTTGTTTAGACTTCTTCTTGTCATTTTTCAAGGACAGATTCAAGCCCTTCTAGCTTCAAGAAGAAGTTATCCTTGATGAGTTTTTGGCTCTCTACCAATTTTTTGTTTTTGTTTTATGCGAAGAACTAGGAAGCAAACCAATCACCTACTCTTCTACATTTAATCCTGTGTCAAAAGGTGAAAGAGGCGACTCAAACCTGCTACCAAGCATAATTCACCTGAGATGAATTGTGTTTCGACTAGCTGCTCCATACTTTGTTGGTGCTGTGTCTGTAAACCGATCTACACATGTTTATAGTAATTGGAAATTAAGCAGAAGCAAAGTTAAACGATTAGGAACTTACCTCCAGCCATAGCAGTGTATTTGTAATTGTCCTCGAGGGGATCTTCTGATTCTTAAGCAGTGTTGAATGATGGCAAATTCCAGTGTGTCGATTGATTCTGCTTTGAATCAGGGACCCTTATATAAAGGGCAGCTCCGGTGCATGAAGCTCCCGCTTATGCGGGGTCCGGGAAAGGGGCAGACTACAAGAGCCTAAAGTACACAGCCTTACTTTGCATTTTGCAAGAGGCTGTTTCCACGCCTTGAACCCATGACCCTTATATATAAATGTTTAATAGATGGTTAATGGCAGTTATCCTTCTATCAAGAATAACTACCATGATCAGTTACCACACATGATACGTTACATGTTGAGCTGAAAAAATGGTATGGACCAAATAAATTCTAACAGTGTCTACCTATTACTGGGTTGATATTTTCATTCTCTTGTTTACCTTCAAATTGTTACTTTGAGTAGGAAAAGGCGCCTGCTATCTGCGTGCCCTTTTTACTAGGCTACAAATCCAACCCACTTTTAGCAAGGTAAAATCTAACTGAGCCTACCTTTTGGAAGATTCGAACCATTCGTTTCTATGGTTTTAGAATCGTTCGATCATCAGAATGTTTTCTTACTATATATTCAAACCCGGAGCAATAGGATGAACAAGAGTTACTGATCATCCAAAGGTGTGACTCTTCCTGCAAAAGGGAGGCGCTTGGAAAGGATTTACTGACCAAAAGTATCACTGCCACCCTGCATGTAAACTCGGAACTGATGCCCAAAGTCACGTATGGCTTAATCTTTTTCTTCCGCAGAAAGTTCTCTAAAACTTTATGAGGAAAGTTACAAATTAATGTGACACAATTCACTCCTATGAGGAAAAGTAAACAATGATAAAAGAAAGTATACAACAAAACGGAACCAATGTCACAGAAGTTGGTGAAGCAGATCAAGTATGCATCACATGAATTTCCTGAGACTTTTGAGTGCATACAGTTTCTTTATAATTCCTTCAAGTGCAGTAGCAGTGCATTTCTGATCATCAGTACAGCACAATCGATCTTCATAGCCGGCCTTGCACAGTTTTGCATCCATCCGCCCTTTACCAAGAAATGGAACTTTGATTTCATTCAACTCCACCATCTCCTTGTGCATCTTTTCTGCACAACCGCTGCTACAATCAAACAGTACTTCACTACAGGATCCAAAGTAGGCAGCTCTGGAGCTTTTTGTCTTATAATTTGCATTGCCCATTCTGTAACACTTTTTTTTTTGGTCCTCTTCATCTGTCCTCTTGAACTTGAAATCCGTAAGCCGCTGCTCTAATCCACTCATGTTTTCCACAACGTCAAGAACTTTTAATCTAACCGTCTTGCAAAAACTTAGCCCTTTATGAACATTAATCAGAGAGACTTGTTGAGGGGTAGTTACAATCATAGCACCAACCTCAACTAACCTGACCTGTGTTACGTGGAGAAACTGAACTATGGATACGTGCTAATCAGAAGTCCCAGAGAAGCATCCGCAATGAGATAATTGAGATCCCCCCCAATGAACATCCTTTAAGAACTGCTTGAAGAGTCCATTCTTGCGAAGGTCCCTCCATACGACAGCCTTATCTGGGTGTGGAAGCATAAATCCAATAGACAGTACCCCAAGATTGTCCTAACGTATATAGGTGACCGTCCAAGATTGTCTGGGTGAATGGTTTGGCCTTCTAGGCCTAGCATCTCAGGAATGCTAGGACTTTAGATATCAATGTCAAGAAGGCCGACGTCGTAACCTCTGTTGGCTAGCTCGAAAGCTAGCTGAGCTGAGATTGTGCTCTTGCCAAACCCGCCTTTACCAGAGGGAACCAGTATTTTATGCTTCATACTGGCCATTCGATCTGCTATTGCAACCAAGTCTGCGGAGTAGGATATGCAGAAAAAGGAAACAAACACATGAGCCTGATTAGATGCGATCTCCTATATATGCAAGAAAGATGATAGATCATGTTAGAACTAGTACATTATATTTACTTCCATTTAGGCAGCTATTATATTGGATTTAAACAGTGAAGACCTTAAAACGTGTCAACCTTTAGAAAATATGCTCTTGGGAGTGAAGTTATACTTTGGATGTGCATAACTTCTGAGGAAAAGAAATGACTGGAAATTTATGGTCGTAATATTGAACATCTTGGTCTTGTTTAGCTTGAGTTTGAGGTGTGGAGACAGCCTCTTACAAAATGCAAGGTAAGGATGCCTATTATTGACCCTTGTAGTTCCCCTTCCTCAAAGCCCATATGTGAGGGAGTTTCTTGGGCTGTCTTTCGTTGGGTTGGTGGACTAAAAAAATTTGCTGTAAGCCTTTTATTTCTGAAGGCTAATGCAGAGCTTTCGTTTTCCATTTTTGAACTATCCTTTTAAAAGCAAATAACCGTAGTCTAAAAACTCGAGCAGGATTCTTAATTTCCTATTAGATGTATGTTTTAAAATTTACTTTTATGCATACAATAACAGCCAGTCCTGCTGGTTAGGATATGATAGTGCTGGTTGGGAGGTCTGTATTCAAATCTCAGCCCAAGGAAAATGTTTTTGCCGTGTGGCATTCTACCAGCGAGCATTCAATTTTCTAGAGTAGATGACTGTGATGAGTTCTCGAGTCCATTAGCCAGTTTTGGAGCTACGCCAGAAGCTAGTGGGCCATGAGTACTAGATGCAGTTGGACTTCAGTCCATAGCTGGATATAATATGGTCCATGAAGTAAAAAAGGGCAGCACGGTGCATGAAGCTCCTGCCTATGCAGGGTCCGGGGAAGGGGGGATCACAAGGGCTTATAGTATGCAGCTTTACCTTGTATTTTTGAAAGAGGCTATTTCCACATCTTGAACCTGTGACCTCAAAGTCGCATGTTGACAACTTTTACCGTTGCACCAAGGCTCTCCTTCAATATGGTCCATGAAGTTATGGTACTTAATAAAGGGGAATGGAGAAACAAGATTCATGTGGCTGACCCTTAATTGAGATAAGATTTTGACGATGACGATGGTATTCTTCTTACGTGAATATGCACATCGATCTTATAAGCTACCTCTTAAGGGTACTTTTTGAGGAAAGAAGATTCAATCTCCAAATTTACCCTGAATTTTAGTGTTTTGAGCTCATCTTAGACCATATTCGTATAGCTTTTGGACCAGTGTTATAACTAATAACGGTTCATCAATGGATCAAAGACCTTTACATGCCTCAGGTTAAACAGTAGGAAATGTCCCAACAGTCCCTGCTGAAAATTTACATGCATAATAAGACTCCTAACATTCAATGAAGTTAACGAACTTTACAATTCCTCCCAACGAATTACTTCAGAAACAATGTTAGTCGAATAACTAAGATGCAAACCCACGAAAATGAGAAAATCAATTCGAAAGTGGAAAGTTGGAACCTGGATCGGGCCCTTACGGACCAGTAGCGAAAGCTGATTGATTTGGGCATCCTGCACAAGCATCTGATCTTCCTTCGTTTGGCCCACTGAGAAACAGGGCAATCTACTAATAGAAGGAACAGAAAACGGAAAAATATATGGATGTTAGGATGTTTCTTTAGGAAAAAAAGATTGGGATAGAGGCCATACGCTGGTTGGCGTTTTCTGGTGTTTCAAGGCGTCCATTCTCCATTGCTCTCTCCCGTTTCTCCTCTTTCAAGAGTTCTATTGGTTCCCTTGAATTCTTACATTTAAGGATTTGGTTTTTACGAAGATCAGAAAGTTGGAAACATGACACTTTTAATAGCCACATATACGTTATATATATATATATATATAGAGAGAGAGAGAGAGAGAGAGAGAGAAGAGAGAGAGAGAGAGAGAGAGAGAGAGAGAGAGAGATTCTAGTGGTATCAAACGGGCTGGTGGGGCGGTTGATCACGGGTAGTGGATCAAACGGGTACTATAGCGCTACCCGTTTAAGACTGAAGAAGCACAACAATAATAGTCATTACATAGACTTCTATAGCCAAAACATGACCAAAGAAAAAAATAACAGTAAGTTGCCAAGTCACAAAACCCAAAAGAACAGAAGGCAACATACTAACCTTGAATCAAATGCAGCTCAAACATCGACTAGATTGAACTAGAAAGGAATCCGGTCACTCTTTGAAATGAAGATTCTTCTGTGCCATAAAGGGATTTGATCACTTTATAACTCTTCCAATTTCTTCCCCTACATTTTCCTACACTCACGCCCATTTCTTTTTCTTCTTCCAGCGCCAATGAATTAGGAAGAGAAAGATACCAAAATCCTAGAAGTCAGAAACTTAGAGAAGAATAGAGGAAAAATCGAGAGAGAGAGAGAGAGAGAGACTGTTACTTGTCATTTAGTAAAGCTAGAGATGAACCGACGGAGTGTTGAGCTTGGGGTCTCTTCTTCTTGTTGGTGGAAATCGGGTTCCCCAAGAGTTTGATCCCAAGAACTGGATTGATGTGAGATGAAGAAGTTAAGAATTACTGAACTAAAAAGAAAGTCAAGAACACCTTAAATCAGAGATCAGAGACTAGAGGTTTCTCTCTCTCTCTCTCTCTCTCTCTCTCTCTCTCTCTCTCTCTCTCTCTCTCAAGTTCTTCAAATCTTCAATTGGGAGGGGATTTTGTGATTTTCTTCTTTTCTTCGGTAATGGGTGAAACGAGTTCGAAATGGGACCCGCTATTTCATTGATCCATACCATTTATCTACTCAAGCTCCTTTTCTAACACATATGAACTTCTTAAGATTTTAAGCCTTTCAATCGTTAAGTGCCTGTTAATGGACAAAATTGATTTCCACCTAAAGAGGAATTTTCCTTCCAAAGTATTTTACACGTCGGAATTGAATTAGGTGAAAATTTTACGCCATCAAAGATTTTGGCATAATTCAATTTCGAGGGCCAGAACACTTTCCTCGAGAATTTATTTTTCCGTAGAAATCAACTTGCGTCTGTCCAGGGTAATCAGTACACGAATCAGAGGCGTAAATCATTCGGATGATGGCTTCAAACTTCTGGAGTTAGCTCATTCATAGATGAGCTACGAAGGAAAATTTTTGGATCCTCAAAAAGCCTTACCTGCTACTGTTTATTGTAACACTGCACCATGTAAGAACTCATTTAAGAAATAACAATTCCAGATGGAAAACAATGCAAGAGTTCTCCTTTAGAACTGGTGTTATGCAAGGCAAAAGGCTGTCCTGGAAGTCAAATATTTTTCACATGCTGCTCGATCTTGTCAGTCTGCAAAAAATTCAGCAGTTGTCATGTGCTTATCTGTATAACTGATCTATAATAAAGAAATATTACAAGTTAACTGTAACACAACTCAAGCTCCTACTGGGAGGGGAAAAGTGATAAAGAAAGTATAACAAACAAGGCCAAGGGCACAAGTTAGTGAAGTAAATCAGATATCCATCTGATCAGGTTCCCCAGACTGTTGAGTGGATACCAGTTTCTTTATAATTCTTCTAAGTGCAGCTGCACTAGCAGCACATCTTTGATCAGCAAAGCACGATCGACCTTCATCACCAGCCCTGCACAGCTGTGGATCCATTGGCACTTTCCCAAGAAATGGAACATCCATGTCCTTGCACATCTTCATGGCACCACCTCTGCTACCATCAAACACTTCACTAGATGCAACCAAGGAGAGAAATTTTGGAGCGTTTTCCCTTAAGTAGTTAATTGCCCATTCCGTAACATCTTTTTCATCTCCTTCCTCCGTCGTCTCCATGTACTTAAAATCCATTACTGGCTTCTGCAACCCACTCATGTTTTCTACGACACCCAGAACTGGTATCCCAACTTTCTTGCAAAAACTTATCTCTTTACGAACATCAATTAGAGAGACTTGTTGAGGGGTAGTAACAATAATAGCACCATCTATACCAGCTACCTGGAGAAACTGAACTATAGATATGTGCTCGTCAGAGGTCCCAGGAGGAGCATCCACCACGAGATAGTCAAGTTCCCCCCAGTAAACATCCTTCAAGAACTGCTTGATGATGCCATTCTTGCGAGGTCCCCTCCAAATGACAGCCTCATCTGGGTGTGGAAGCATGAATCCAATTGACATGACCCCAAGATTGGATTCGACATAAACAGGTGACCAGCCAAGGTTGCTTTGGTGAATGTCTTGGCCTTCGAGGCCTAGCATCTTAGGAATGCTAGGACCACAGATATCAATGTCAAGGAGGCCAACCTGGTAATCCATATTGGCTAGCTCAAAAGACAGCTGAGCTGAGAATGTACTCTTGCCGACCCCACCTTTCCCAGATAGGACCAGTATCTTGTGTTTAACAGTGGCCATTCGCTCTGCTATTGCTACCAAGTCTGCAGATCAGAATAAAAGGAAGTAAACAAATGCATCAGACTAAATAGATCCCTGATCTATTTACAATCATTAGTCAGTTTTCATAGTACATTAAGCATGATGAATCTTGGCATCCTCATGCATGGGTGATAATTCAAGTATAGCATACAATTTTCACCTATTTGACTAACAAAGTCACTGATAACAAGAATATTAGTATTGGTATGCCCTTGGACAATCCCGTGAGTAGGGGACCACTGAGATGTAGCTGCCGATTACATTCTTTTTTCCGAAACAACAAACGCTATCAATGCAGGTGGGGACTATGCCCTATAGGAGCTATAGTTAAACCTTACCAAACAGCAAGCAGAAGAAAAGAACAGAACTAAAGCTCATCTTCAAGAATCCTCAAAAGATTTCTCCTCCAAAAGAACAACTGCTTCAGTCTAATGAAGCCTAGAATCTCTTCCATGAGATTTTGCTTTTAGGTTAGATCAGAACTCCATCTATAGACCGGAATTCAAATAATTTGGAAGTCTTTGCGAACGCTGATACCATAAAGAACCCTAAAGCATATATGTGACCAGTGGAAAAATTGTAACACAAAGGCCCATTTAAATCAGGATGAGAATTCCTTCAAGAGCAGTAGTACTAATTGGCAATGGATACTAAGACCAACTCATCATCATCATCATCATCATCATCATCAAGACCTTATCCCAATTAGGGGTTGGCTACATGAATCTTATTCTTTCATTCCTCTCTATTAAGTATCATGGCTTCATTTCGTCACAAAGTTTTTAAGTATTTTCTCACCACTTCTATCCACATTCTTTTGGGCCTTCCCCTTGCCGTTTTAGAACCTTCTACTTGCATTGCCTCACTCCTTCTAACCAGTGCCATTTTCGGTCCCCTTTGGATATGTCCAAACCATCTAAGTCTAATCTCCCTCATCTTGTTACCTATCGGTGCTACCCCTAAGTTTCCTTTAATATTTTCATTTCTAATTCTATCCTTTCTTGTCTTGCCACTCATCCATCTCAACATCCTCATTTGCGCGACGCTCATCCTATGAACATGATGTTTCTTAACTGCCCAATACTTTGATCTATAGAGCATGGCCGGCCTTATGGCCATCCTATAAAATTTTCCTTTAAGTTTGAGTGGCACCTGCAGATCACACAAAACTCCAGATGCACATCTCCATTTGTTCCAACCCGTTTAGATTCTCTAGGTAACCTCCCTCTCAATCTCTCCACTCTCATGAATCATTGATCCTAAGTACCGAAAGTGGTCTTTTAAGGGGACTTCTTGGTTATCAATCTTAACTGGTATTCTACTCCTACTCCTCTCCTTGCACAAATTGCATTCCATATATTATGTCTTAGTTCGGCCGATTTTAAACCTTTTAGATTCTAATACTTCTCTCCATAACTCTAGCCTTGTGTTTATGCCCTCCCTTGTATCGTCAAGTAAGACTATATCATCTGCAAATAGCATGCACTATGAAATCTCCTCATATAGATGTTTTGTTAACTCGTTCATAACCAACAAGAAAAGGTATATAAGTAAGATGATGTTGTTATTTCTTTCCTACTTGCAAATGAATATGCATTTGTATATTAGTTTGTAAGTAAGAAATGAAAATCATCTTCATCTTCTTAAAAGTATGGCAACCCTAACATGACATGAATCGAAAACTGATTAAGACCAACTCTAACATAGAAACCTATATGATAGCTCACCTGCAAAACCTTGAAAGAGATGAAGCCCACATAACAGCTCTTATCTCAGCTTCATCTGAGTTAAAGAACCCAGGCAGTCTATAAAAGCTTTTATTGATTCACAAAAAGGTTTTACAACAGACTTTCAAGTTTGCGGAAGCCAGAATTACTGCAACAGCTTCATCTAAAACTTATGCCAGATTGACATTGTGAGGTGGTGGATGGCACCTCAGAATCAGCTTTGATACTATCATGAATTTTGTGCCTCTACTTCCCAATTTCCGGAAAGCATTAATAAACCGGCTTGAGATTACTTCTTGTGCAGTGCACATCATTATCTCAATTTTTATTTTAGTTGCATTTCTTCAAGTAGACATGCTTTCTCCTTTAACATCCTACTGTTCCTCTGACTAGATTTCACCTTGAATATTCCATTGTTTGTCTCACCCGTGAATTCCATAGTTGCAGAGGGGCACTTTTCAAAGGCTTCTTCCATTTTCATTAGAAGGACCAACATTTCAAAAATGAGACATGCTTTCTCCTTAAACATCCTACTCTTCCTCTCACTAGATTTCCCCATGAACATTCAATTGTTTCTCACCTGTAAATTCCATATTGTTGCAGAGGGGCAGTGTTCAAAAGCTTCTTCCAATTTCGTTAGAAGGACCAACATTTCAGAAATGAGTCACGGTAGCTGTACACGTCATGTGCTGGATAAGTAGTCCACACCCTTCCTTTTCACGCATGATGAGTTTTCTTGTAGATACAAGCCGTAAAAATAGGCAAACCAGTATAAATCAATGCATTTGGATGATCCTACCTACTAGTTTTGGGTCTTTAGGAAAATTAATAAAAATGGATTATCACTATTTTTTTAATCATGAAACATAGGCTAAAAGCATCCAAAGAATACGAAATTTGATCTCTAGCCTATCCAAGCCATTCCAAATACGATGAATGCTTAGATCTAATGGAGCAAAGCTTCATCACCCTCAAAAAAGAGTGTGGACTTCATCACTCTCTCAAAGATGTGTACCCCTATGGGGACTCTTCAAAAAATACATGCATGAAAACCCCAGAGTCCTGAAATAAACATCCATGGACTCTCATGCAAAATTACCACAGACTTGATGGAAGGAGATGCACCCTCAAAAAAGAGTGTGGACTTCATCACTCTCTCAAAGATGTGTACCCCTATGGGGACTCTTCAAAAAATACAAGCATGAAAACCCCAGAGTCCTGAAATAAACATCCATGGACTCTCATGCAAAATTACCACAGACTTGATGGAAGGAGATCCAATGAAGTTTTAGATGGATGGATGACTCATTATCCTCCCATGCAATATGCATATACTTACTAAGCAAGATATTTTTCTTTTTCATTTAATCTCCCAGATGTTATTAGCTTCCCTTTGCTGATGCAGTAAAAAGTGATACTGGAGTCAGTGATGTTCATACTTCAGCTAAAGAGGAAATCTCCTAGTCAATGTTTTGTGTGCCAAAGAAAAATTATAAAAATAATATACTATGACATTGACACCACCCCACTTCGCTTCCTTTTTTCCTGAATGAAACATTTTTTGGTAGTAAGAGTACCATTTAACTTTGTCTTCCTCCACAAAGCAACCTCAGAAAGAAGAGATCACTTCTATCTTCATCCATCTAATTGCTAAAGGTAATGTTGTGTGACCTTTAAGGTCACGGGTTTAAGGCGTGGAAACAGCCTCTTGTAAAATGCGAGGTAAGGCTGCGCTATAGGCCCTTGTGGTCCACCCCTCCCCAAACCCTGAATACGCGGGAGCTTCGTGCACCAGCCTGCCCTTTAGAAGGGGAGCCTTGGCGCAACAGTAAATGTCTTGTCTGATATATTATACAGAACCTACATGGCTAGTGGCAGAAATCTTCAATATTTGTAGTTGTTCCTGCTTAATCCATGCCTCTTGGTCGCCATGGCAAGAACGTCAGCACAATCAGTTTTTCTGCATACTAGGAACTACTTTTAACTCCTTTCTCATATTCATTTTCCAAACAAAGTACAAACCGCTTGCTTTGCTCATGCTCCTCTAATCAAGTGATTGTTGTATGCAAATATTTTAAGATACTTCCACTTCCGTTATATGTCTTTGCTGGTGTTGATTCTAGTTTTTCGATTGACTATTTGGTGAAAGTAAGTTCTAAACCATTTTAGAAGCTTAGCACTCTAGACAATTGGACTGAACACTCATTGTCCCTTGTACAATTCTCCTTTCTAATGACTCCCAAGTCTCCTCAAGTAAGAACCCATTCACCTTTTCTGCTTCTTCTAGTCCCTCTAGTTAGTGATACACAAGAACATTTTCCCCTCCTCGCGTCTTATTTTCTTCCTCAAGCCCAAATGTTTTCTCATAAGTCTTTTATTTATTAAATTGGTGCGTGAACCATGGCACAACGGTAAAAGTTGTCATCATGTGACCTTGAGGTCACAGGTTCAAGGCGTGGAATCAGCCTCTTGCAAAAATTCAAGGTAAGGCTGCCTACTTTAGGCCATTGTGGCCCGACCCTTCCCCAGACCCTGCATAGACGGGAGCTTCGTGCACCGGGGCTGCCCTTTTGGTGCTTGAACCATCCATCTTGTTTTTTCTCTCACCATTTTTCCAAATCTCTCTCAACTTGGATGTCCAACCAGCTATCAAACTCAATTAGAATGCACCCACTACACAAGAAGCCTCAACTGCATTGGATTATGTTCTGGCACTGCTTGTGGAAAGGCCACTTGAATCATCCCCAAAAATGTATCCTTCAACAGGGAAAAATCTAAGTTGTCGCCCCATTACAAAATTTCTCAGATTCCAGTAGAAATGATAGAAACCTCTAGTTGCAAATCAATAAGTTTTTCACGATTGATAAATTCCTGGAATCTCCTTATAGTTGCAGAGATTCTATTTCTCTATCTTTATAATTGCAGTGATTCTATTTCTCTATCTTTTCATGCATCAACTAGATATTGCCAGAATCTCCTACAAATCCTGCATAAGCCCCTTTGAACTCCAGAAATTTCTGCAGCTTTCACCCTGAATTTTGAACTTACTCATGCTCATCATTTATACATCATCAAAGTTCCTCCAATAGGTCGACCATAAATTTCACTCCAATTATACGGAAATCACGATGAAAGCTAGAAGGAAAAAACTCAAGGAAGCAAGAAACATATCTTTTAAGGTTGAACAGTAGCTCGAACCATCACATAAATAAAAGAGATAGCTCCAGGTTCGTCCAAAAGGTGCATACTCAACAACGAACAGTTAAGTGCATAGATGACACAATAAATCTAACCGTGTAAAACATGGTAGTCATTGGAACCAAAGTAGCGTCTGTTGGGACGGCGAGATGCACAAACCATTAAAATAGAGTGTTTCTTTGATGTTTCGGCTTTGATTTTGCACCGACCATCTAAATCAAGCATTTGATGGTTGTGCAGGAATTTTGGGTCTTAATTCGTTTCAGTTTGTCAACCCATGAACAATTTTTCTAAGATAATTAGAAAGTCTTCTAACATGAATAAACTTTGATTTCAAAGATGATTTTTAACTCTAGAGAAACCATACAACAAGCATCCAACAAACAATCAATATGCAAAAACAATGAAGTTAAGTTAATGGGAAAATCGGAACCTGGGTCGGGGCCTTTCGGAGCAGTAGCACAGGCTTCTTGATTTGGGCATCCAGCACAAGCATCATCTTTTCCGGCAGACTCTGATTGAGGACCTGGACAATCTGCAAATGCAAACCAAACACATAATAGAATTAGAAAAGGATAGCAGAAGCACCAACATGAAAAGAGCAGAAAAATCAGACGGAGAAGGATGGTTCGGGATGGAAAATCATACGCTCGTTGGCGTTTTCAGGGATTTCATGGCTTCCGTTCTCCATCTCTCTCTCTCTCTCTCTCTCGATCGATCGACTTCTACTCGACAGATTAAGTCGCTGCCGGCTTAGTCGGTTGGTCTTTTAACCCCGGAGTCGAACTGAGTCATTACGACTCAATGAGTCAATCAAATCCTATTTCATCTCATCTGGGCAAACATTTGCACCGTCCATTTTAACAACGGGCCACCAAAGGCATTGCCTAGAATAAGAATGGCTCGGATCACTTTAAATCTGGCTCCACTTGGAATTATGGAGGGGAAATATGTTGTGTACCAAAGGAGTATACCAAAGAAGAAATGAAGGTGAAAATATGAGAACGATTTCAGCCCCCCATTGTTTTTCTTTGCGAACCAGAGAGCTATTATTGGCCCATTTCATCCTTCCACCCAATCTCTTCTTTCATCCCCATATGCAGAAATATCCATTTGCAGGGATCAAATGCAGCTCGGATGCAACCAGAGTCATGGTCCAGGTACTAAGCCCTTGAAAAGAGGTCTTTTTCCATGAAATGATGAATGGGTTTCTTCTCTTTTATGGTCCACCATAATGCTTTCTTAGTTTTCTGCGTGCTTCTTGATGAGATATTATAGGATTGAGACTAAGAGTGTTTTCAATATCATCAAATAATTCAGTGACCCATTTTAATTGGCTAATGGGTTGTTTGAGGCTATCCTTAGTAAACTGTCATCACTTTCATCTTTGAATTTTATGTAATCCTTATGTTGGTATTTGTTTGAGTAAGTTCATTGAGAGATACACTATTTGGTTGTCAAATGTAAGGGGCAAATTCTGCATTATATTTTGAGAAGTGAAAAGGAGTTGAAGATGCTAATCATGTTATAACATTTGAAGTTCAATTTAGTGAAATTCATATTATTGACATGGATATTGGAGTTCGATTGTAGTTGATGCTTTGTTTGGTAGCTCTATGCCTATGTTTAGAGTTCGGATTCGAGTCTCTAAGTCCCAGCATTAATTCCATAGGCTTACTTCTTCTTCAAAATGTTGTAAACTGAGTTTGTTCTTTTGATGATTGGCATTTTTGTTGTTATAGCAAGCCATAAGTTTTCGTGAATCTCCTGCATTGTGTGAGAACTTTTGAAGCATCTCTCAAGTGGTTTAAACAGGCCCTTTTCTTTTGTGGCTGTGGAAGGTTAGTGTCACTTAATTGCCAACGTCACACTTCTGAAAATTACTGCGTTTTTAGTTTTAGATGATGCAAATAAAGAGTGTGAAAAGATTATGTTCATTTTCCAGAATTTTGTTAGCTCCTTTCTTTACAGTGAGAATCCTTCTATTAAAAGGCTTGAGCTTCCCGAGTGCTGAACCTAGAGATGTTTCTCTTTTCCCTCTCTCCACATTTAATATCTATTTTTAACTCTGGAGATGAAAATATGGAACTGAACTTTTCTTTTTCTGTCTCTGAACTGTTATGAGACTGAACTTTTTGAATATCTATGTGGAGTCTTGTGGGTTACATGTATAGAAGTTGCATTTTTCAAATAGCAGATGTCGTCCACTACAATATTGTTTTGAAAAACTTGTTATAATTGGCCATAAAGTTAGATGAAGCTTCAGCACTCGAGGAATTCATCAATGATTTAACTTAGACACTCATCCCTGTCTAATATGGAGGCATGAACATATTCATTATTCTTCTCTTTCTTCTCTTATATGTTTTATTATTAGCTAATGGAAATCGAAGGTAATATTGCAAGGGAAGATCAATTTTCACTAATGTTTTCTCATATGGATATTCTTCTGGTGAAACTTTCCTCAAAATTTCCTTCTCTGTGGTATCTTTAACCAGAATTACTTCATCAGGAGGATTACTTTTGTTATTCATATACATATGTTTCACCGACAATAATGGCATCTGACATTGTTGCTACCAGTTGGTTTCTTGTGAATTAATGTTTGTTACACTTAAGCAAGCACCTTCAGATTTGCTCCAGGACCAGTTTTTGTAATCATTAGAATAACAGAGTGGTCTTGCAAGTATATTTTAGTTTTACTGGAATGATATCAATGCTTGTTTCCTGAAATGAAAATGTTGATAATTGGTCAATCATTTTGGTTTAGTTACCCTTCCTCTATATATCTGGCCTAATCATAGCACTTGGAGCTGACCTTCAAGCAGTCTGTGGCCTTGGTAGGACTCTCCAACACAACCCAGTTGCGAGGAGTAACAAGAACCTAACCACAACGACCATGCCCACTTCACCCAATTTTGGGTCCACCTCAAAGCAGCAACCTCTCAATCAACTAGAAGGGAATACAGTGGTGACACTGTCAGATCCCATTCTACTGCAACCCTTGCTTCAGCAATCACCCTCCGTGGCCGCTCAGCCCTGGTGATTTCAGCCAGCTTCACCCTTCAAATGCTCTTCAATGCTCAGAGGAATGGTTCGCTCTCTGCAGGAATAGACTAACCACAAGCACTTTCAGCACTGCCTTGGGGTTCTGGAAGTGCAACAGGCAGTCCAAGCTCTGGCAGGAGAGGGTACTTACACCAGATGCCGACACTATTGAGGGTGCTGCAAAGGAGGCCATGGAGGGGTAATAGAGAGGTTCAAGGGAATTACAGGCCGAGATGTGGGTTCCCTTGGTTTTGCAACACCTGTTGAGGAGAAGTTGGAGTTGCTCGGTGCCTCGCCAGATGGTTTCCTTGGTTGCCATCCAGGGGGGTGGGATCCTGGAAGTGAAGTGCCCATTCAACAAGGAGAAGCCTAAGCTTGGCCTTCCATGGACAGCCATGCCTTACTATTGCATGCCGCAAGTGCAGGGACTGATGGAAATCATGGACAGAGAATGGGTGGAATCGTATTGTTGGGCTCCCAATGGCAGCACACTGTTTTGGGTGCCTCGGCAGCGTAGTTACGGGAACCTTTTTCATGGGGTTCTAAGGGAGTTCTGGTGGGAGAGCGTTGTGCCAGCCAGAGAGGTCATGTTGATGGGGAGAAGAGATGCAGTTGCTAGAGTACACAGGTTTGTTAATCTCAGGGAGCATACTGTTGGCTGCTGAGGCTAAGCTTATATGCAGGGATGTTGGGGATCACGTAGAACTTTACAGTTGATGTGGACTAGCATGGAAAGTGCTTAGCATCCATGTGGTCTAAGAGGCCCGGGGTCCTCTACCATGCATGTTACCCATAGCCATAGCCTATGGTTCTGTCATCAATTTATTTCATTATTGAAGTTAAGCCTCAATGCATATTCATTGGAATTTTTTCATTGACTTGATATTGATTCCAAGCTTCCATTGTTACAGACCATAGAGAGCTTTAGTGGGTTGTCTGCATTCAAGACTTTGTAGGCATGCATAACTAAGATGAGGCCAGCAGATGAACAGTTTGGCTCATCGAACTCGTGTAAATCCACAGATTTGTTAGCCCAGATGCCATACAAAGCAAATGTGGTGAGACCGTTTACATAGAAGAAAATTTAGAAAAGGCAATCAAAAGTGAGTAAAAGAAGGGGAGCCTTGGCACAACGATAGAGTTGTCGTCATGTGAACTTGAGGTTACGAGTTCAAGGCATGGAAAGTCTCTTGCAAAATGCAAGCTAAGACTGTATACTATGGACCCTTGTGGTCCACCCCTTCCCCGGACCCTGCATGCACGGGAGCTTGGTGCACCGTGGCTGTCCTAGTCAAAAGTGAGTAAAACCGTTGAAAGGCCGTTAGCTTTGGTTGCCTAAGATGCACATTCCAAAAACTAACACGAAAATTCTGGCCAGGGACGCAAACTCCACCAACTTACTTATCTCAAAGTAGTAAATGTAAGAGAGAGAGAGAGAGAGAGAGAGAGAGAGAGAGAGAGAGAGAGAGAGAGAGAGAGAGAGAGAGAGATGGATCGGAACGAATCAGGAGGAGGGTTGTCTTGGGCAGATCAATGGGATTACAGCACGCCGGACCCGCCACCGCCGCGACCAACAGAAGACGATGAGAAGAAGGGCAAAGAGAAGAGCAAATCCGGATTCAAGAAGGTCAAGGTCTGGTTGAAGGAGCTTGGCCACAAGAAGTCTGACAAATAGAGGCACCATTTTTTTGTTTCATTTCCTTCTTCTTTGATCTCTCTATCATACAAACATTCGTTCTGGTTGTAATAAGTTTCTGCTGCTCTCTCTCCTAGCTTTGTTTCTAACTTTGATCATCATCTCATTGAAGTAATGGTTGTCATTGAATGTGGAGGATTGATCTTTACCATCCATGCACATGCCCATTGCTTCTGGGAGCACGCTGAGTAAAGTCCAACGATTTCTATTGGCAGTTTAAATTACACGTCTGGCTCATCTGATGAAAACTGTTCATCTGCTGATGCCCATTTTTGGATCGGTCATGTAAAAATTCTTTTCCGTTGAATGATCCGAACAACACTACTATACGTATAAATTGAATGGTTCATAAATTTCGGACAAAGTGGTCGTAAAAGTTTCACCATTGGAATATGATAATCAAGTGTTGAAGACTTTTGGGTCATGACTATCTAAGATGGTAGCCGGCAAACTCACATGTACTTTGCCATGCATGTAAAAGTTAAACTTACATGCAATGAAAATGTACAATTTTCTGTTATCAGTAATCTTAAGATGGTTTGTATTATTTGCTCCAAAGGGTTCTCAATCTATAATCAAACCATTAATTGAATGATGGAGATCAATGAGCCTTTGTGCAACAGTAAAAGTTGTCGTCATATGACATTGAGGTTATGGGTTCAAGGTGTGGAATCAGGCTCTTGCAAAATGCAAGGTAAGGCTGCCTATTATAAGCTCTTGTGGTCTGCCCCTTCCCTGAACCCTACATAGGAGGGAGCTTCGTGCACCGGGCTGCCCTTTTTTAGATCGACGAGCATCTATGTATTTCTGTAAGCAGTCATTAGGCATGATTATTTCTCTATTTCTTTATTAGGAAAAGGAAGTTCACTGGTGCTTGGTATTGTTCACTTTTGTTGAAGGCTTTTGGTTGTCTCCAAGGGTGAAATGGGATATGAAATAATCAATATTACACTTGATTTTCTGCCATATTACTTGCGCAGAATTGCTTACAGGGCTGTCAATGAGTGGGTTTTTTGGTTTACCAAAGGCTCTTGGTGCAGGGTAGATCAGGGTTTGAGGCTGTGCATGGGTTTAACTTTCGGAGAAAAAAAAAGAAAGAAAGAGTGGGTTTTTCAATTGAAGTGCCTAATCCATAATCAAGTCCATAAAGATCTTATAGTCGGGTTAAAGTTGGATTATGCGTTGGATCATGTCCTTGATATTCAAATCTAAACCATTGGATTCGATTAGGATTTTGGATTATTTTGGATCAATAGATGGAATAGAAGTGGCTGATTAGGTTGCCCACAGTTAATCGAATTTCAAACGAACTCTTGCACTCACCTAATTCGTACTGTAAAGTCAATGAACACAATTTATCACCATGATCAGTACAAAATTTACAGGTAAGATAGAATAAATCACAAATCAACAAAAATTATCAAGGAAGCTTTTCTTCTAAACCCAATCTCCAAATAACAAATCCAACTTCCACCATAATTCTAGTTATCCAGAAGGGAATAGAATGACTAAGAGTGTTCAATCATCAGCCCCACTGTCCAATAACATAACCGTTGCAACAACGTTAAGCCATCAAATGCTGGCTTTCTGCAGATTGGAAGATGAAACATGAACCATTCTTTACGATGACTGTCAGAATCTGTAAGGTCGACTTTCACAAAGGATTGTTGTATGCCATGGATATTCAGTATAACTTCGTGGTGCGGAAGTCTGGTTCCACATGATAAAGCTAGTGCTCTTCTTGCTGCCCCTGCTGAAAGAAATAGTGGGAGAACTTACCTATTCTTCTTTGCTGCAATCATGCGAGAAGCTGTTGCTGGTTACTACCTACCTCGTAAGGGAGTTCAGTAAAATGCTTGGTGATCACACGCTCTTCTTATCCCGCCCTTATATATTGGGCTCCATCTCTCAATGCTAAGAACTTCACTGGCTTGGGTTTCAGAGGCAATTGCATCTGTTCATATGAGATCCATGGAATGATGCATATAGCACCTTGTCTTTTACACCTTAAGAGTCATTTTCAAGAGTGAAGGGAAGCCTTAACCAATAGTAGAGTTGTCGTCCAGCTAATTACAAAATGCAAGGTAAGGTTGTATATTATTGACCCTTATAGTCTGTCCCTTCCTCAGACCCTGTACATGCAGGAGCTTCGTGCACTAAGGCTACCCTTTAGAGTCATTTTTGAGGGGCACGGAAGCATAGAGAATAGAGAACAAATCACCATGCCAAAATTCTAATTACTCCATCATTAAGATTCAACTCCCGCAAGCTCAAAGGATGTAAATTCTGTACACGAGTGCCTCACCATCACTAATGCATTTGGGGACAATGGTCACGACTTGAATATCATTCATAGCTGCTCAAAGCATGCGAGAGTTGTGAAATGACCTGGTATATCAGAACCCAACCATGGCCAAGAACCATCATCTGAGAAAGTTTAACATACCAGAAGACAGTGGATGCAATTGTCCTAGTATCACCACAACATGATAAAGAGATCTGATAAGGCATAAGTACATACAAGAAGGACAGGATAACACTTAAGAGGGCAACAAATACATGCCATTGCCACCATACAATTAACAACATCCACAAGATAAAAGTTAAATGATAACACATAACGGATATACACCTAGTAACATAACTTCTATTGTATCATCAGTTACAGATAATGTTATGGAGGACAGTGTTCCAAAGTTCAATGGAGAATTTGCAAGTAAAAATAAATCCTCACAAGCACTTGAACCGAATATCTTGGTTCTGCAAGTGGTGAATAATTCAAGATCCGTATCTGCCCATAACATCTGGCAAGTGCTCAAACAATGCTGCATTGACCCGACCTTGCAAAATTATGATAGGACAATCCCATTTTATCAGCAGCATAAATACTTCCTCTTCTGTTTTATAGTAATGCAGCATGACAAAATGAACGTAAACCATTAACAAGGTAGTTCTTGTTTTCCTGTTTCTAGGCAATGTGTCTCAAGACAGGGTAATATGCAGGCAGCAACATAAATAGTTCTTGTTCCCTTTTCAGGTACTGCTGTGCATGACAGAACAGAAGGCAATCAGTACGGTTCCTGCCACAGACGCCAATGCAGTATGATCTGACATCCATGTCTTCCTGCAGGACAAGGAACGTATTTTTCCTTCTTTCATTTTTCTGTCCAATTTCTATATCCACCTTTTCTTTTTTCTTCCCCTTCTTTGGCTTGCAACGTCAGGAGAAGTCAGGCCCAAGATAGCAATACCAGCAGGACCCAAAGACTCGTTGCATCAAGGTAGTAGGCGTATTGGCTCTAAGGGTTGAAAATCAACCATCCACGAACCAGTACAGTAGTCTCCCTCATCTCCTCATCAGATATTTTGATAGCCAAATCAGAATTGATCCAAATGACAAGTATTTTCTAGCAATATAGGCTTAAATCGTACGATGGGGAGCCTTGGCACAATGGTAAAAGTTGTCGTCATGTGACCTCGAGGTCACGGGTTCAAGGCATGGAATCAGCCTCTTGCAAAATGCAAGGTAAGGCTGCCTACTATAGGCCCTTGTGGTCCACCCCTTCCCCAGACCCTGCATAAGCGGGAGCTTCATGCACTAGGGCTGCCCTTTATATCCTTAAATCGTACCTTGTCTCTGGATGGACAATGGTATGCTTGGAGCAAGCACCCTTCTCATCCTGTTTCTCCTGTGACTGGAGCAGCTGCTTCCCACAACCCGAACAAAGCAATTCAAGACAGAATGTCTCCTCGTATTCACCATCATTAATGCATCTTCCACACTGGACACATCGTGCGATGCAAAATGAGCATGCACGGCATCGTTGAGCTGCAGCTTGTTTCCCTTGGCAGGCTTCCACTGGGCAATCATAGACAAGCCTCAGGTTCTGACATTGGGGGCATGTCTCAATATCAATGGCACGCTCATCATCACAGGACAAATGACCACTGTGAAAATACTGTGGCTTGCGAGCTTCAGGCTGCTGGCAGTTATCAGTGTCTAACAAGAACTTGAGCTCTTCAAAGTGGTTGGGCATTACACCATATAGCCCACCAATCCGTAGGCATTTGATTCCGGGAACACCCTGAGCCTTGAAATCCTTTATGTTGTTAACAATGCCCTCAATACTTAGTCTTGTACATCCAGGCACACTCAGCTGCATGGAAGTAAGGACATTGATTAGATAATCAGAAGATCAGAAGCCACATATATTAGTATGAGGGGAACAACAACCAGAATCAAAACGGTTCCATATTTCCAGCACTCTTGTATAAAACTGCTAAAGAGTTCAGACTTTGCTTCATAAATTAAAATAATAAGCAACATACAGCTTCACCTGCAAAATCAAAAGTATTTGGCAAACTGAAGGCTGATCTATTCAGAAAAACATTGCATCTCAGAAAAAATTACCATATATTACTGTGTAAAATACACCTTTCAAAATTGTCATAGGTTCATTTCTTTGTGATGCTACCAATACTTTCTCGTTGAAAGATATTGGAAACACATGCCATACTACATACAACTCTGGTTCATTTCTATACATCGGTCCTGGTGATTTCCTATAAAACATACGCTGCAAAGCTTCAAGGGTCAGGTAGGCCTGGATCCTTCAGTCAGAAAACAATTTGCTAAGGTTGATGATACTGGCATGTATTCATCTTACCACCAATCATGGAAATCATTCTTTTTGTCTTTAACAGTGAGCAGACTTGAACCATAACACTAGTGAAGGAACAAAGCACCTCTCGCCCAGGATTCTGACTTCTGTTCATGGGCCCCCACAGTAAAAGTCGTTTGTGTCCCTCATTTCACCAGCTCATCTTATCATCACTTTTTGTGTGAATTGCTCACTCGATTGACACCATCACAAATTTAACATCAGGCACAAAGATGTATGATTTGTCAGACACTTATATTTTCCTTCCGTATCCATGTCAGATTCATGTCAACACTACCTATGCCAACAATTGTGTGGGCACTTCAATGATACCAACAAGCATCCATCTCATAAAGAGCCTTTCACGCAAGGCTTTAGACTCTCATTATAACTTTCAATGGAGCTGCTGCATTTTTACTTGGTTTCTTCTCAGGATTTTGTTTTGTTTAGCTTTTTTTGCAATATTTGTTTGTTCATTTGCCATGACCTGTGTGTGGTTTTAGAGGAGCTGCAGTGTCAGTTACCTGTATCCATGTCATGTCAAACACCCTTGTCACTGTCCACAAATTATAGACAGAATGAAACATGGTTTAATAGATCTTGAATATGTATGGCACAACAGTTTAGAAAGGGGAGCCTTGGCACAATGGTTGAGTTGTCGCCATGTGACTTGAAGGTCATGGGTTCAAGGTGTGAAAACAGCCTCTTGCAAAAATGCAAGGTAAGGCTGAGTACTAGAGACCCTTTATGGTCCACCCCTTCCCCAGACCCCGCATACACGGGAGTTTTGTGCACCGGGCTACCCTCTCTCTGTCTTTTTTGGAATATATATGGCAGCTGAAGAAACATTAGATCTTGGTACTACACCAAGCTGGCCTACAAGGTGTGAAGCTGGATCCTTCAGCTGCTAGGAAAGTCCTGGGCGATGCCAGTGATAATTACAGCAACATGTCCATGGACTGCCAGTGAGACACCCCACCAAGAGGAAGTTGTCTTTCACTTCCCAAAGAGTGCAACAAAAGAGTCCTCAAAAGCAATCCCAAGTAATTGGAGCTATAAAGTCCTCAAATTTCCACTTAGTGGCATTTGTCAGTCATATCAAATAAATACGAATACATCCAGTAAGTAATTGCAGAAAAACTGAGAATGATAATCCAGATTCTGCAAAGACAGAGCTGAGAGAGATAAAACCTTCTTTTTTTTCTTTTTTTATATGGGATGCTAGACAATGATGATGTATTACAAAATAAAAATAAAAATAAAAAAATTGAGATTTTGGATCCTGACATATTCAGGGCCTGCAGGAATCAAGGTAACCAATATGGTAGAGCTGATTGCAATATCAGAGCATATAGAAGTGATTTTAGGGGACCAAATATTAGCTAGTTATGGGCATGTTATGGTTGAAGGAGACACACAATGTGATTGGCTGGATTCAGAGAAAGCAACACTCTCATGAACTGTGCTCATTTTTTGGGGAATTTAAGAGATTTGCAAAGCACTTGTACTTCCTCAGATGATGTTCCCAGATCCACAACTGAGAATGAAGACAAACAGACTATACAAGAGTCCTAAAGAGCATCCAAGACCTCATTAAGACTAGATGTTGTACTTGCTCGTTTGCTATGTGCCTCCTTGGGGTTGCTTTAGTAATATGTACATAACCGGTTACCTTGCCATATCACCTTGATAAGCAGGTTGGTTTCTATCTTTAATAACATATTAAATATCTGGCAGAAAACCATATGGAACACAAAACTCAAGACTAGTCATACCCCATTCACAGTATATCTTCAATAATGAATGGCTACATGCCATTTCTGTCCCATTTCAGTGACAAGCTTTTGGATTTTCCTAAGAAATTTGTTCCCAAGATACAGATAAAACAAACTTACTGAAGCAACAAGAATCTTCAAACTTTGCAGAAGTAACAAGAATCTTCATTACCCACAAAAATAACGGTTAGGAACAAAGAGTGCAAATTAAACAACTATATATAATGGACAACAAAATGAACAATAGCCAGAGAAATGCCACATTATGAAACATCCAGATTTTACTCAATCCACAAGCAACAGTTCAAAAATAAGAACAATAGCAAAAATAAACTCGGGACTAAACAGCAATTTAGCACAAGAAACATAGTGAACTGGTTCAATTTTTCTTAATATTAAAAAGCTTCGTCACTTACCTTTGTAAGTCTAGGATTGCATTGTAGCACACGCTTCAGACCATCATCAGTGATCCTCGAACACTCTACTAGACTCAAGCATTGCAAATTTCCTTGAGCTCTCATGGACAGCTGTAAAAGAGAGCTGTCTGTAATCTTCTCGCTCAACGGCTGATCAATGTGAATATGCCTCCACAAAAGCGTGTCATTTTGAACAGCAGACCGCATCAATTTACAAGCCCTTTCAACAGAAAGAAGATCCCTCACACCCAAATAACCAAGCGCAAAGAGTAAACCCTCATGTGGAGCTCCTCCATCTCCATCAGAACAACTCTCGTT